>OY294056.1:87149925-88349925 GCA_958510865.1 Myrrha octodecimguttata | reverse complement strand
ACGCTACGGTATACACCAACTCCTTAATGTTTAATATTTCTGCCTTAATTTGAAACATTGTTTGAATCATCTGACGCATACAGCCGCTTCAAGATCAAAACGTTGTCGAGATCTTCTTCCTAGCTGCAAGGTAGAGAGGGCAAAAGCTATATTACGAGCTAGGCGGAAGGAATCGTGATAAATTAACCTCAAGTTAGGTGATTAAATTTTACGGCCTGTTTGATGGCAACAGCCAAACTTTACCGAAATTACATCTTCTAACCTTTCGGAGTAATTCATGTATGGTGGTTTTCGAGAAAAATGTGCGGCGCGCCTAAAATCTGAACTTTATGATGGTTCGAATGTTTACTACGCTTTTACGCTCTGTTTTTAAACGGGCGAGTTATTCAATCGTATAAAGGAGCTTTTGTTTTTTTTCACTTGCATTAATTGAAAGAATACTTGTGTCAAAGGCGCATTTATGGGCGATAAAAGCTTCTTAACGAGCAATCCTATTTTAATGCTTTGTTTGGACGAAGTTGAGTTCATTTTTGAATAACCATGTATGAGACGTTTTTTGAAAAAAAACTACCATATGTCTATTTCTAGAATGTTGATTTTTGTACTTGTACTTGTACCATTGTTAAACTGGACGATATGTTGTATGTATATGTTATGAAAACTGTTGAAATGTCGATACATCGCACTATCGGGTCAAGCTGACTAAAAGTTAATCAGCTACACATCGACGCCATTTGGTTCCAACAAAACAGTGCAACTTGAAATAATGGATGTTTTACCATTGATTTATCGTGAAATCAATTTGCTGTCATCCTTATTTCCAGACGTGGTCCTGTTAAATTTGAAAAATAAAACCTGAAAAAAAATGTGTCCAAAAATTTTTGATCTTCTGAAATCCTCGAGAAGCGATCAGCCCTGAGCAATTTTTCAAATTCATTTCCGAAGCAGTGTTTATTGACCTCTTGAAGAAATAACAATACTGAGGAAATAATAACGAAAATTTACATCAATGTTCCCAATATTTCCGGAAATGAATATCGAATAGAGCTGAGATATTAGGAAAATAACCCCAAATTTGAGTTAATTTTTGGAAAGCATTTGGCTGATTTTGCCTGTTGACGAACTCAACCGAGGTATACGAGGTTTGTCCGGAAAATATGTATAAAAGTGGAATAATCACTTTGTTTTACAATTATTCAGGTATTTCAATATGATCCCCTTCAAAGTACTCCCCCCTGAGACAAGATGCACTTCTGCCAACGCCGTTTCCACTGCTGATACGATCGCAGAAAGTTCTCAGTTGTGAGTTCATTTACCGTGTCGTTTCAGCCTTAATGGCTTCCACATTTCCCAAGTGCCGCCCCCGGAGCTCCATTTTGCATATCGGGAACAGGAATAAGTCGCAAGGAGCTAAATCGGGCGAATAAGGCGGGTGTTCTGTTACGGTGCCTGAGCTTTGGGCCAAAAACTCACCCACAACAAGTTCTGGAGAGCTTCGGAACGATTTTCTCGCACAATTTTTTCATCTCAAGTTTTTTCTCAGAATTTCGTGAACGATTTTTTTGGGGATTGGCAGTTCCTCAGCTATCATTCTAACTGTCAATCGACGGTCTTCAAGGACACACGAATTCGTTCAATCTTTTCCTCAGAACTCGATGTGGAGGGGCGTCCTGAGAGTTGGTCATCTTTCACATCTTCTCGGCTTTCCCGGAACCTTTTCAATTACTTGTTGACAGTTGGTTTCTTCAGAGAATTGTCTCCGTAAACTTTTCGCGAACACTCAGAAATCTCACGACCATTCCTACCTAGCTTTGCAAGAAACTTGATGTCGAGGCGCTATTCCTCAATCAGAGAGAGAGCTCCATGCCGACGGCAGGTAAAAAAAATTTCAAAAAGCACTGCCGTGAAGGCAGCAACTTTTGCGCGCATGTTCAATGTAGATGACCGTTTCAGCAACGAATTTGAACATGCACGCAAAAGCTGCTTCCTTCACGAAAGTGCTATTCCAGATTTTTTTTCGATAAATAACTGGATTTCAATTCGATCTAATCTGTATTTTTGGAAATATTTGAAAAATAAAATTTTGAATGGGTATATCTACGGAATCATTGGGTGGATTTTACCCATTCACGAATTCGGCCTTCGTAATTGAGGTCCAAACCTTCTCTACAAATATCGAGTTTCTAAGTTGTTTCTTTCGGAAGTTATTGTGTTTACGCAGTCGGCCGTTAGGCTTTTATTTTTCCAATATTTCCAAAAATACAGATCAGATCGAATTGAAATCCGGTACTTCATCGAAAAATAACAGCTCGAAGTTTCTAACAGAATTTAATGTGGATGATATGATAAGAAAATCATAGACATTTTTTTT
The DNA here is from genome assembly GCA_958510865.1 of Myrrha octodecimguttata. Taxonomy (NCBI): domain Eukaryota; kingdom Metazoa; phylum Arthropoda; class Insecta; order Coleoptera; family Coccinellidae; genus Myrrha; species Myrrha octodecimguttata. The sequence goes on along the minus strand of OY294056.1, from coordinate 88,347,554 downwards.
TCGAATTGTTCTAATGACACGATCATCACGAAATTTCGCATGAAGTTGTCTTTCAGCATCTCAAAACTAGCTGTGAAGTTTTATCAGGACTGAATCAGTATTTCTCGAGTTATACCCAAAAACTCAACGATATCGAGAAGAAAACCTCGAAATTTGACATATTTTTTCCCGATATCTCCAAAACTTATGATCGTATCGAACTGATATTTGGTACACTGCTATGAAATATAAAGTTCGAAGTGTGAGTGGAATTTTTTTTTGGATATGATGAATGGTTTCCGGAAAAAAAAATTTTTTGGAAAAAAATTTCGAAACAAAAATTTTTCAAAATTTACTGACAACATGATCCTGACGAAATTTGGCTCAAAGTTGTGTTGGTTTTTCAAGTCCCTGTTGAATGTTCCAAAGTTAAGTCGCGTTAGTTTATCATTAATACGTTTATTTGTGGTTCACTCCGAAATAATAAATTCTGGGATTAGGATTGTTATAATTGACTTCAAGCAGAAATGCCTTTTCAGAATGTTTACATTATACACGTGCATGAGCTGAGGGACCATGAAGAAAAGCTTACATTTCGTGTTTTGAGGAATGCTAGATTCTTTCTAGATTATTAGAGTTAGTTCTCATTTAACACTCCATGAGTGAAGAAACCTTCCAAGTGCAAATGTTTGCCAATAAAGAAATTGCATAAGAAAGATGAACCTTTCTTTCATTTCAACATAGCCTTTCCAATAAGTTGCGCGTCGTTATACTCCACCTAACTGCCAAGTTTGAACCCAATCGCTCAAGTAGTTTCTGAAATGAAATATAAATAACTTCAAAAATTCAAGTGCCTATAACTCCGAAACTATTCGAGCGATTTGGCCCATTAACGAACCTAACCGCGGCATTCCGATGCGCAACCTATCCTGAAAGTTTCAAGTTGCTAGCTTGCTTCTGTTGACAGTTATCGTGTCTACGGCCGGACGGACGGCCGGCCGGCCGGACAGAATCGATTTTGACACCGGATTCGTCATCAGTGAGTCCAACCTAGTCGATTGAGACCATTTTCGGCTCAATCATCGAAAATAACAGACATTTGGACAAAACGATAGCACGCTGTTTCCCTAGAACATGCACGCAACAAGGGTTACTTTCAACAATCACGCGTGAATCCTACTTACTCGCAAAGCTCTACGGCTCAGATGGAGCATTGAGGGGATTGCGTAGAGAGGGGGGACCACTCGGCCGCCCCTCCACAACGCCTTGACAGGACGCCCCGAATTTTTTATACGTATTTTCTGGATAAACCTCGTATATGATTTCCAAATCTACCCTGGAAGAGAAACTATGCTCCCTTGAAAGTTACAGCATTATATTTATTTTTCACGAAATTCAATTAGGAACTGTCGTATTCCCGCCCAGTTGCAAGTAACGCTTTTTCTGCTGGATGGAGGCAAAAAGTTGGGTCGACATCTTTCAAGTCCCTCCCAGGAATTATAAATTCTCCACATCCTACATTGAGTGACATACTACCCTTTTTATGCCGAGTCCACATTTTTCACGGAACGTCCTCCATAAAAATCAACTTCAGAAAATGCAAAACAGCAATGTTTCCAAAATTTGCAGGAACCCCCGTATGCAAATCCAAGTCAAGAGGGATCCGGCATGGTGATGCGGTTTAATTACTGTACAGAGGGTCTCGAACGGTCCACGGGGTTATTGGGTAATAACGCCCAAAGTTGCAGACGGAATTGTCATAAAACTTTATACGTTCGTGTAATTTAAGGACTAGGAGTCATAATAATAGGAAATATTCACTCTATTTTGTTACTGCAGCTTATTGGGCTGGCGCAGACAAGCCATCAGACGACGTCTTGTATGGATTTTGTGAGCTCTTACTCCGAAATTTTAACAGCCCTCTTGGATAAGTTTATATGTGGTTATGATTATAAAGTAGATGTCGAGGATGGAACTATTTGATAACTTTGCGGGATGTTTGTGAGGATTGACAGAACAGAGATCGCCCAAAATTTCGAATGAAAATAAATTTTAGGTTTCTCTGAGCCCTGAAGTGCACGAATAGAGATATTTCAGCTTTCTGGCCTTTTGTTGGGTTTGAATAATTTACATAAGTGGAAGGGTAAAGAAAATCACCTCATTCCTAATTTTTACTGTTGTGTATTCATTTAGAAAAGAATACGAAATATTGTATTAAGAACCGGATGATAAATGACTGCTTCGTGGATATCGGCAACACAGTAACATCAAGCTTCAACGCTGCCAATAGTCGCAAGAAATATTAGAATGCGTGAAATTTCGACGTTTATATTGAAAAACTTCATATCGTAGTTTCTATTCTCCCAAAAATTCTTGGATATGAAAAATTGGCAATATCGCGCAGTCTTACTTTTTTTGCGCGCATGTTCTAGGGGAACAGCGTGCTATCGTTTCGTCCAAATGTCTGTAATTTTCGGATTTTGAGCCGAAAATGGTCTCAATTGACTAGGTTGGCTCACTGATGACGAATCCGGTGTCAAAATCGATTCCGTCCGGCCGTAGACACGGTAACTCTCGACAGAAGCAAGCTAGCAACTTTAAACTCTCAGGATAGGTTGCGCATCAGAATGCCGCGGTTAAGTTCGTTAATGGGCCAAATCGGTCGAATAGTTTCGGAGTTATAGGCACTCGAAGTTTTGAAATTATTTATTTTTTATTTCAGAAACTACTTGGGCGATTGGATTCAAACTTGGCAATTAGGTGGAGTATATCGACGCGCAACTTTGAGCCAAATTTCGTCAGGATCATATCGTCAGTTAATTTTAAAAGAAATGTTTTTCGAATTTTTTTTCCAAAAAAATGTTTGTTCCGGAAACCATTCATCATATCCAAAAAAAGTTCCACTCACACTTTGAGCTTTATTTCACAGCACTGTTCCAAATTTCAGTTCGATACGATCATAAGTTTTGGAGATATCGGGAAAAAATATGTCAAATTTCGAGGTTTTCTTCTCGATATCGTTATTTTTTCGGTATAACTTGAGAAATACTGATTCAGTCCTGATTAAACTTCACAGCTAGTTTTGAGATGCTGAAAGACAACTTCTTGCGAAATTTCGTGATAATCGTGTCATTAGAACAATTTGAAAAAAAAAATTTCTATGATTTTCTTATCATTTCATCCTCATTAAATTCTGTAAGAAACTTCGAACTGTTATTTTTCGATGATATACTGGATTTCAATTCGATCTGATCTGTTTTCTTGGAAATATTGGAAAAATAAAATTTTGATTGGGTATATCTACGGAATCATTGGGTGGATTTTACCCATTCACGAATTCGTCCTTCGCAATTAAGGTCCAAACCTTCTCTACAAATATCGAGTTTCTAAGTTGTTTCTTCCGGAAGTTATTGTGTTTACGCAGTTGGTCGTTAGGCTGACCGTAAACACAATAACTTCCGGAAGAAACGACTTAGAAACTCGATATTTGTAGAGTAGGTTTGGGGCTTAATTACGAAGTTCGAATTCGTGAGTGGGTAAAATCTGCCCAATATTTCCGAAAAAACAGATTTGATCGAATTGAAATCCAGTAATTTATCAGTGAAAAATTTCAAAAAGCACTGCCGTGAAGGCAGCAGCTTTTGCGTGCATGTTCAAATTCGTTGCTGAAGCGGTCATCTACATTGAACATGCGCGCAAAAGTTGCTGCCTTCACGGCATTGCTTTTTGAATTTTTTTTTTCAACCATTTGCACCCAAAAAATTTTCTGAAAAAACGAACCCTGCCCCAAAAGTTCACCCCGGTATATTCGAGGTACTGTTTCCTCTGAACGATAGAAATAAGAACTAAGGATGCCGTCCTGAAATCGGTTGCCCAAGAGAATTTAAAATTTTGAAAGTCATTTAGCAAATATTGTCATTAATTTATTATTTTAAAGGTTTATTCTCACTATACGTTCCGTAACCTTCCCTTAATCTATTACAACGTTTGAATGAACTGATGTATGCACACTGTACGTTCCGTCAACGTGAAACATATCAACAAAACGCAAATTTCAGGTCGATCGGAGAATTTTCGATTTTTGGTAAAATTTTAAGAAAATCTCAATTTTCGAAAAATAATTTTCCGACTCCTATCGCCGTGAAATTTGGCACACTTACTAATTCGAGGGCGTAGAACAAGAATATAAGGTCAGATATTTTTTAAAAAAATCGTCCTGGACGTGAGAGGTCCTTGAAGTTCCAAAATTTTGGACCTTTTTTCAAAAAATCATTATTACCGACTCGATGAAAGTAGGACGATGAAATCTGTTTTATTGCATAGATAAAAGATCGAACTGCACGTGAAAAAATTCGACATCACCCAGCTTCATTATTTTGGTCGGCACGACGTCTCAAAGTTGACCAAAATTTCGAAATTTTTTCACTATTTCCGCCATAATTTCTAAACGGTTGTCACTGGACGATTTCTAATGACATATTCGTGATCTACGACCTCGATTTAATAGGAAACGATAACGAGGTCGACGATTTTCGAAAAAAAAAATTTATTTGGGACTTAAAAAATTTTTCATAAAGAACCGCGAATAAACATCAAAGCGCAGAGGGGTGGGGGGTAAGATTTAGCGATTCCGTGCGAAATTTTATTTTTGAAGCTATGACAATATGCACATCATATATTATGGATTCGAACACGTAGATTACGAATCTGTAATTAGATTTTGCGTAACTGATTCGGTTTGGAAAATATTCCGGATTTGGTGAGAAATTTTCGAAATTTGGGTCAACTTTGGGCCGTCGTACAGATCAAACGCGTAAGGCTGGACAATATCGAATTTTTTTGGTTATATCTGGGTCCTTTGTGAGTACGTAGCCAATTATTTTATAGACGAAGGTCCTCTAGTTGAAAAATTATGATTTTTTTAAAAAAGGTCCAATTTTTTCGCTTTTCTTCTGGCCATAAAAAACGAACCAGACTCTCCACTAACATTCTGATTGGATTTTCTTTATCTACGCCCTCGAATTAGTATATGTTTCAAATTTCAGGTCGATCGGAGAACTTTCGATTTTTGGTAAAATTTTAAGGAAATATCGATTTTCGAAAAATAATTTTCCGACTCCTATCGCCGTGAAATTTGGCACACTTACTAATTCGAGGGCGTAGAACAAGAATATAAGGTCAGATATTTTTCAAAAAAATCGTCCTGGACGTGAGAGGTCCTTGAAGTTCCAAAATTTTGGACCTTTTTTCAAAAAATCATTATTACCGACTCGATGAAAGTACGACGATGAAATCTGTTTTATTGCATAGATAAAGGATCGAACTGCACGTGAAAAAATTCGACAACACCCAGCTTCATTATTTTGGTCGGCACGACGTCTCAAAGTTGACCAAAATTTCGAAATTTGGGTCAACTTTGGGTCGTCGTACAGATCAAACGCGTGAGTCTGGACAATATCGAATTTTTTTGGTTATATCTGGATCCTTTGTGAGTACGTAGCCACTTATTTTATAGACGTAAGTCTTCTGGTTGAAAAATTATGATTTTTTTAAAAAAGGTCCAATTTTTTCGATTTTCCTCGGGCCATAAAAAACGAACCAGACTCTCCACTAACATTCTGATTGGATTTTCTTAATCTACGCCCTCGAATTAGTATATGTTTCAAATTTCAGGTCGATCGGAGAACTTTCGATTTTTGGTAAAATTTTAAGGGGTTACCCTTAAGAAAATATCAATTTTCGAAAAATAATTTTCCGACTCCTATCGCCGTGAAATTTGGCACACTTACTAATTCGAGGGCGTAGAACAAGAATATAAGGTCAGATATTTTTTAAAAAAATCGTCCTGGACGTGAGAGTTCCTTGAAGTTCCAAAATTTTTGACCTTTTTTCAAAAAATCATTATTACCGACTCGATGAGAGTAGGACGATGAAATCTGTTTTAATTCATAGATAAAGCACGTTGACAAGTCAAATTTTGACTTAAATCATACGGTTACGGTTACGGAACGTATAGTGCGAATCAACCTTGAATCTTCATATCCGAATAATTAAACCAATTTTCAAAACTGGAGTCTTCAGTTCCAATTTAATACCAGGAAAAAGTCATTCCTCTGGAGATTCACTGAGTGAATGTCAGATTTTATTTTCTAGCTCACGTCATTTGTTGCGATCATTCTCCATCTCTCTTTCTCCATGCAGAATATCATACCAAGCACAGAATACAAATAAACAGGTATTTATGTATCTTATCTATGCTCTTGCCTCTCTCTCGGACCTCTCGTTCTATGCTTTATCCGCATTCGACTCTTTAGAAATGAATTCGAAGGCCTGGGGGTCAACTCTTGAATCTCGTACATGAATTGAAGAGTATGACAATTGTCATATGTTTATGTCGATTTTCTAAGTTTTCTCGAGCATCTGCAACATTTGTGAAAGTTCTATTCGCCATATCGACTATCTCCATTCACTTTTATAAAGTATCCCGGCTTGCCATGACATCCTGACAGATTTCAACGTGTATAGTTTGAAAATGTAAGGTTATAGTCATTTTCCTGTCAGATAACTACACAACGTTGTCCTCTCTACGAAGAGGTTGTAGTAATTATTTAATTTTCAAAATGTGAATCTACATTGGAAAAGTGATGAATGTGAGAAAATATTATGTCAATTCAATAATTCCAAAGACCTGGCGAATGCTGAAGAAATTTTTTTCTCTTTTAATACTTGATATATTTCACGTATATAAACATGGTTGGAAGATTCAGTTATGCTTCTTTCTTGTACAGAAATCAAGAATCGAGTGTTTTGGAATTATACAGAAAAATTATGGATAGAGTAGTCCGCTACTTTGTGATAGTTCATTCGAAAAAAAAATAAAAGTACTCGAATAACCAGGCAGTAAAACTTCTAGACGAGTAGACGGACCTATGGAATTCCCTTCTTTTCTAAATTCTCACGAAATAAGCCTACAGAAGTAATTTAAATACCTTGTTGCACCACTTGAAATATTCCAGTATGAAAATGTAGTAGTACTACAAAACCTGTGTCACAGTTAACCTCAAAAGAACTAACTCCATTTACAAAGTTCTTGGTAATCTAAGTGAATGATACATACACTGGATTGGATCAACATATTTCTAAACTGGGATACAGCTTAGCTTCAGTCTATTATCTTTGGTTGTAATGACAAGATATCTGGATAAATTCTCCATGAAAACTACTTATCATGCAGTATTCGAGTCAAAAGCAAGATATGGAATTATGTTTTATGGACATACTTTGAAGTCAACTCAAATATTCAATTTCCAGAAAAAAGCAACTTAAAACTATTAGATAAAATAGAACTGAATGAGATTTTAAAATTCATGTTATTTTCATACGTAAAATTTCAATGTTCTGCCAACATAGAATATACCAAGTTCATTTTCAATGTACTACGTCCTGTCGAAACAATTCCACGAAATATATAATGTTTGAAATTATTCATTGAGGAATTTGTTCAATTCAAACATGACTACCTAGTCAATTAAGGCTCAATACAATCTTTGAATAATATATAGATTTTTCTGTGATTCCTTCTAATTATATCTGTTTAGATTGATATTTCACGATATACTTTCATCAAATTCCAAGTACCTATCAAGTCTTGAATTACTAATTTAATTATCATTTCAACTGACAAATAATGATTGAAGTCAAAAACTTGAGAAACCATCAAGACAACAGAAAAAACTCTTTCTCGATACATAAAATATCAATAATATACCAGTAGGAGATTTAACTTTCTAATAATATAGATATTTTCATTTTTATTAAAAAAGAGCAGGTTCTTTGATACATTCAACAATATAGCATCACGGTATAAGCAAGAGGGAATGAACAGGGCACCATACGTTGCTAACTGTGATACAAGAGCATAAACATATAAACCTAAAAAAAATATAGTGTCCCCTTGCATAAGTGTAGAGAAATAGGCTGACATATTCATAATAGAAGGCCTCGATTTCGAAGACAGAATTTCTTCTTTCTTATGGAATTAAAACTGACAAAATATCTTGAAAACATATCTGCAACAGAACAGAAGATAGAAAATTAGCAGAAAATCAAAAATAGTTTTACCTTGGAAGGTCTTTCAACCAGATCTGGCTCACCAAGCAATGAATTTTCAGATCCTCGCTGTATACGGAGAATCCTACATGCCCCCAATATTGAAGAATCTTTGCAATAACATGTTTTTGTTCACATAAAATTTTGTGTTCATTTTCCCATTTTGTATTAACAACCCATTGATTTTGTGTTTCGGAAATGTGATTTACGTCCTTGATTATATTCCAAATGTTCCTTCACAAAAAAGAGTAGGGTGCTCGGCAGTGTGTCAATCGAAAAATGGTAATTTTTCAAATCATAATTCCAAACTGATCGTGGGAGATCAGTTTTCCTAAATAAAATCTTTAGTGAGTTTCTTTTTAGGTGCCCAATAGAAGAAAACTGTAATACCAGAAACTCTTTGGTTTCCTTTTCATTATGAATCCTTCTGATCGTGGTGTCGTGTAGCTAAAAAAGAAATATTTTTTCTTATAAAATATAATATTTTGATTTTTACTCACATACATCTTGATGTAAGATAGCTTCTGATGAATGATTGTTTCCAAAATATTAGTTACTATCGGAATGAGCGTAATTCTGTATAGCACTTCCTGATACAATGTCCTTGCTTCTTCAGAACACTTTATGTACTTTCACTTTTGATTTGGAATCAAATCGAAATGTTAATTTATTAGTTTATTATGGCTGAAGCTGAATTGTTATCCGTTATTGAAAGAGAGTAGAAATTGGCAACGTCTTGTCGAATTATTTTGACATTGTCGATATTTCAGGAGCGCCAACCTGCCTTGGTTTCAGTTACAAAAACATGATAGACCTAAATCATGGCCAACCGGGATACTTTATAAAAGTGAATGGAGTATACTTATTGTTTTTATTTAACTTAGAAAATCGACGCAAACATATGGCAATTGTCATACTCTTCAATTCTTGATCGAGATTCAAGAAATTGCCCCGTGGCCCAATGAGTTCAATAGGTCTATGGCAAATGTTGAGAGTAAATGAAGCGGCAAAACAAGAATATCTTCAAGAATACTACAGTTAGAATCACTTATGAATACTCTATATTATGGTGATTAAGGCCGTTTCCCATTGAAAAAGTCCTTTCCATGATGTACTCGTAGTTTCCCGTAGATAAAGATAATTACATCCACTATAACAGCGCAATTTTCCCTATTTTACCTCTCAAGCTAACTCGATAACAGCCCAAACAAACTCGAATAAGAAAACTAATTTCCATAGAACGTAATCTGATGAAAGGACGAGCCAATACCGAAAGACAATAAACCTAAAACCCTGTTCCTGGTAGGAGAAACAAGGTAGGGAAATTCCCATTAATTAGGAAACGTTATCTGACGTTTTCCTGGAGTCTGCCGAGAGATAAACTTATGAATGAAAATAACGAATAGGGTGAAGGTAGAGGCGGCCGATAGCAGCGTATATTGCCCGGTTAGGAAAATTGATAATCGGATTATGCCGTTGTGTATGGCAGGGCCTTTCCGCAACATTAGCTCCAGAACGTAGCACGGGAAATATGATGGGGAATTACTTCAATTCCCTGTAAATCCCGAAATTTGTGCCTTTAATCTGCAAACATTGCGGCGACTGTTGGAGTATTATCTTCTTGTTGCCGGGACAGACGGAACTGAAAATGAAAACTCGAACTGAAGGCGAGGCGAACAGTACTCTGTATCGAAGAAAACATAATCTTGAATGTCGAACGATTTATGAACTGCGTTTTATGAACATCCATTTGAAGAGAATTGAAGTTTTCCCGTAATCTACCTAATTTGATGATGTGGCAACATCGCAATTCATCAAAATCCGGCTCCATTAGCTCCAGACCGTATACTCCCTCCATTCACTTTTATAAACTATCTCGGTTTGCCATGACATTCTGACACATTTCTCCGTGTATATTTCGAAAATGTTAGGTTATAGTCATTATCCTGTCAGATAACTACACAACGTTGTCCTCTCTACATAGAGGTCGTAGTATTTACGTATTTTTCGAAATGTGAATTTACTTCGGAAAAATAATGAATTTGACAAAATATTATGTGGATTCGATAATTCCAAAGACCTGACGAATGTTGAAGAATCTTTTTTCTCTGTTCACACTGGAAATATTTCACGGATATAAACATGGTTGGAAGATTCAGTTATGCTATTTTCTTGTACGGAAATCAAGAATCGAGTGTTGAAGTTTTACTGAAAAAATATTGGATAGAGTAGTCCGTTAGTTTGTGATAGTTCATTCAAAAAAAAATTAAAGTACTGCTATAACTGTCTGCAGTAAAACTTCTAAACGAACAGACAAACCAATGGAATTCCCTACTTTTCGAAATTCTCAAAAAATATGTCTTCAGAAGACATTTAAATACCATGTTGCACAACTTGAAATACTCTAAAATGTAGTAGTACTACAAAACCTGTGTTAACTTGAAAGAACTAAAAAGTTGGATAGCTCGTGATAAATTATTGATTCCAAATTATCAGGATTACTATCAGAAAAAGAAGATTTCAATTCTACGTAGCACTTTCTGGTACTTTGTCTCTGTTCCTTCAAAACTACCTTCGGCATTTTTAGTTTCCAAGAGAGATGATTATGTTGAGATTGAGAGCAGAAACTGGCATTGGCCTTTGGCAGCGTCGCTGAGAATTATTTCGGCATTGCCGATATTTCACGAATGCCAACCTGCGTCAGTTTTAAGTAAAAAAAAACTTGATAGACCTAAATCATGGCCAACCGGGATAGTTTATAAAAGTGAATGGAGTATAGCACCACAAATATAATTTAGAATTACTTTAATTACCTTTATTAAGAACCAGAAATTCGTGCCATATATTTCGGCGTGTAACTTAGTTTTATTATTTCATTGCCAGGCCAGACGATAGCGAAGATCAAATACCGAATGAAACATAATCTTCAAATTTTCTAAAAATGTTGAACTCGTTTTACTATTTTACCATATAAAGCAACGTCACAAATTTGGAAAAGAAGCTGCATTAGCTCCTGAACTTCACACTGTAAATAAAATGGAGAATTATTTGAATTTTCCATGCATAACTCGAAAGGCACCTCATCTTTCAACATTGACCGGTGAAGTTCTTCTTATTGCCGGGGGCAAAGAAAAATAAAACTTATAACTTGAACTTAGGGTGAGGCGAAGAGTGTTCTGTATCGAAGGAATGATTACCTTCAAATCTTTAAGCAATTATGGGTTGCATCTACTATTTCAATATTATTACAATTTTTCTGCGCTCTACGTAATTTCATGATGATATGGCAACATCGCAATTCTTCAAGAAAGGCTGCATTCGGTATTGAATCTCCGGTTAATCCCGGAATTTGACTGTTAACACTCCAACGCTGCGGTACTGGTGAAGTATTTTTTTCGTGTTGATGTAACAAAAAGGATTTAAAATGAAATCTCGAAATAAGTACGAAGCGAAGGGTGCTCTCTATAGCTTTGTTTTGGTTCCGAGTTCAGAAACAATTCAGAACTTTTCGGGACAGTTCTAGTATGTGCGATTCATTTAGTGCCAGAAAAATCGCTATCTCGGATACTCGAACCGTCCTGAACAGTTCTGAACCCAGAACAAAAACAAACCCTGTAGAAGAAAATCTTAAAATCTTTCACAGATGAACTAAATTTCCTGTAATCTCCGTGATTTCATGATGATATGGCAACGTCGCAATTCTAATGAAAGTAGTCTGTATTAGTTCATGATAAATGATGAAAAATTTCTTCGATGGAAACTTGAACTGGTGGCGACGTGAGTAGTCTTCTCTTTCGAAGAAAACAAACCGAGAAACAAACTCTTCCACAAAAAATGATGAAAACTTATTTCAGGGTAATCAAAATTTTCTGTCAAAATTCGTATATTTATGTGACAACCTTGCAATTTTTCGAATGATTGTTTTTTTAGGTTGTGATTTTTAAGAAAATTCTGTAATACATACATATTAAATGGGTATTTTTAAGGATTCATTGGCCGAACTTGACTCATTCACGAATTTGACTTCACTAATTAAACTCTTTTACCAACTATACAGACATCTACAGCATTTCATCTGAATTTTGAGGTATTTTCGTTTTATCATTACGAGGTATAATCATGAGATTTAAATCCCATGAATGTACGACGTCTCCTTGGACATTTTGTGATGAGAAATTGAAGTTTTTAAAACATCGAATTGGTGCCTGTGACCTTTTTTATTGCGATGAAAAAATAAGGAGTAGACTCTACTCCCATGTGAATTTCGTTATGTTTTCTTCGACAGCTTCTAGAGCCTGATATGCACTTACATTAATTTCTGTTGATATCAAGCAGTAGAGAATTCTCCGCTACATCTGAACATCCATTCTATAAATTTACATAACAGAGACATCAACGAAACCGCGCATTTCCTAGAGAGAAGCAATTGCTTTCCAAGCCACCTCGCTTCTATTTTAAGTTTCATTTTTTACTTCCGTCTGTTACGCTTACAGAAAGATAATACTCCTCGAGTCGCAGCGATGTTGGAAGATAAAAAGCACAAACTTCGGGATTTACACGGAAATTCGCCATTATTTTTCTCATGCTACGGTCTGAGGCTAATTTTTTCAATTTTTTCCCTACTTTATACGCCATCATCTCAAGGAGTGATTTCGGTTGTATTGTCTTTATTTTGCGACTTTAAAAGCAAGGCGATTCTTGCAGAGAACTTCACGCGGGCGTTGAGCTTTTTCCTCTTTTATTTTAAAGTAATGGAAAAGATAACGAACACCATTAAGAGACGTCGAAACACTTGAATTTTCTATCAAAAAAATGAATTAGCGTCATTCGTTCGTGACATAAAAATGTCTTATTTATACTTGATAATAAGTACTCAATATTGATTGAAAATTTGAATAAATTGCTGTTATTGTGTACATATTTTTCCTCTTGGTCCCACTGCCTTGACAACCTAGAGAAACAATCAAAATACTCAATATTTGTAAAGCAGATTTTGAGCTCAATAGACGACTTCGGCCAACCAACAATTTTCTTCACAAACTTACTGTCACTGGGGAACAGGAATTTCAGGACGAATTCGACATGATAAGGTTAGCGTTATTTATAAATATCCGTTAAAGATGCCTCGGCTCATCAAACAAGATAATTCCTTCCAAATAGGTATAGGGTTTTGTTAAGATCATCTCTGATTGGCTGAAATTCAAGTTGGGATTCCTGATTTCATGTTAATAGTGTCAAATTTATATAGGATGTGTTCCACAAATCAAATTGGTTATTTCGGTTGCTGGTTTTCCGTTCCGTAAATATGAAATATTCGGTTGATTCCTGAAAAAATGGTTAATTACGGAATTTGATTGATGAATAAACGTTCTTTCTGTCACCAGAATGACAGTCAATGTCCTATGGTAACATATCCATAGCATAGAACAATCTTCATTTACTTTATGATCCATAGAACATAGAAGAGACAACAAACAACAATGGAAAATTTACTAGGTATGGTCTATGGATCATAAGGTAAATAAAGTTTGTTCTATGCTATGGATATGTTTTCATAAAACATTGATGGTCGTTCTTGTGAATAGACTTAATATGTCTATGTTCTGGTGACAGAAATATTGTTTTTTCATCAATAATTCCGTAATTAAATTTTTTTTCAGGAACAAACCGAATATTTCATATTTACAGAACGGAAAACCAGCAATCGAAATAACCAAGTTCATTTGCGGAACATATCCTTTATGAACTTCACACCATTAACATGAAGTCAGGAATCCCAACTTAAATTTCAGCTAACAAAAACCTATATTTGGAAGGAATTATCTTGTTTGGGGAGCCGAGGCATCTTTTACGGATATTTATAAATAACGCGAACCTTATCATGTCGAATTTGTCCTGAAATTCCCGTTCCCCAGTGATAGTAAATTTGTATAGAAAATTGTGGGTTGGCAACTTGGGCCGAAGTCGTCTATTAGGGCTCGATACCTGAATGAGGAAAATTAACTCAATGAATCCGTAAATATATCCATAAGAATTTTATGACGCATGTTTTTTAGTATGTGCGACTGATGCCTTCATGACAGTTATTTTTGAATTTTTTCTTGGAAATGGAAAACCCTATCGACTTGAAATTGGTAGCCTAGGTTGAATTTCAAATGGTTTAATCCGTTAATAGGCCAAATCGGCAAAACAGTTTCGCAGTTATAGGAATTTGAAGTTATTTCCTCAAGATTTTAAGGGACTACACATGCGATCGGATTGGAACTTGGTTGCTAGTTGGAAAAAACCGAAACACAACTATTAGCAAGAATAAGTTGGGATATTGTGGTTATTAAATTTTAAAAAAATGTTAAATTTCTTTGCCTTTTCCCGGTATCGTTGCTTTTCCTGCATTAACTCAAAAACTAGTTATTTTATCATAATAAAACTTGGTAGCTACTTGGGAAATGCCAAAACAGAACTGTGTACAAAATTTCGTGTCATTAGAACTTTTGAAAAAAATCTGAATTTTTTTCAAATATTCTATTATATATTATGGGATATTTGAATAACTGCGTGATGTGCGAAGGACAGCCATATTAGGAAAACGAGCAATTAACTGTATTTCGCTTATTTATATTTATTTACAACATCAGAAGATGTGGTGTGTATTCCAACTCTAACGTGTAAATGTTAGTTAAAAACTGTACCCGGCTTTTAGCCGGGTCCAGATGAGTATAATCCGAACAGCGAATGCAATAAAATTTGATAAACGATTCGGCGAATAGTGTAGACGGCACTCGAGCTCAGCATCGAATAATACATTCAAATGCATAGTTCGGGTCGAAAACCGAGTCCTGGCGGAGCAGAAAGAACGCTGCCCCGAACCATAAAACACCCTTTTATTTATGGCTTTCGCTGTTCGCATTACACTCATCTGGACCTGTCTTTAAGTGTTTCAAGTAGCCTGCGAGGGTAACAAATCTAGTGCGGGAGTATAAGCAGTGTTGTCACGTAGATCAAATCTCATATTCATCATGAATTATACAATATTCTAATCAGATATCCCCACGAAATTGATGAATTTATTCCACGTCATAATTTCACTACTCCATGGAAAATATCAGATTTCACAGAATCATAAATGAACAAAACCGACAGCTTTACCCAATTAAAAAGTGACTAACCCTCTCGTATATAAATGAACACATAAAACGATTGAACAAATGCCCCTTACCCTTCTGACCGTCCCAAACATACATGAACCGGATTCTCCATTTAAATATACATTTTTGGCACGTTTCAATATTTACGATCAGCGACTTTCATCGACAATCCTGCAGAACAACAATAACGGCGGTAACACGTTGTTACCATTATCGTGTAAAATGCACAGCCGAAAACACCGAAACGGATTTTTAATTATTTAAAAGCCGACAACAACGCGCTGCAATAACAAGAGTGAAAATCACAGGTGCGTGTTTCGAAAACTTTGTTGATTTTTTTCATCATTTTTTCTATCGGCCGGAAATTCGTGAAAAATATTTTTTAGATTTGAAATCAGTTGGATAATATTCGTCCGAATTTTTCGTTTTTCTGTGGAGTCCCAGAATCATTTATTTTTGGGTGAACAATAAAGCCGTCTTTTTTCACTAAGTTTCCACAGTGGTCAGCATTTCACGTATCGGTCCCACCGAACGCAGCTTTACTTCCTCATGGAAAGATTTGGCGATCTTCTTTGCATATGGTTCATATCTTTTTTCAATCGAGTACATTCGCGAATTCGGCCTTCTCTTGCAAATATCGAGTTTCCGAGTTTTTTTCGAAATTTATTGTGTTCACAATCGGCATGACGGTCCACTGTTATGTCATTTGAAATTTTTTTTTTAATTTTTCCGAAAATACATTTTGGATCGAATTGACATCTAGTACTTATTGAATTTCGTACAAAATATCATTATTGAAGATTGCAGAATATACAATATAAAATATTAAATTAAAAATTTTTTTGAATGCTTCTAATTACACAAAATTTCACACAAAATAGTGCAAGTTACCAAGGTTCATCATGATCGGATTAGTATTTTGTGAGTTATTTCGGAAATATGAACGATACCGAGTAAATAATGTAGATCGACATATTTCCTACAATATCTCAGAAAATTCAAGCTGAAATTTACACACTGTTGTGAATTATTCGGTGTAAATCTCTCCGGAATCTGATGAATAGTTTGAAAAAACTCAGAGAAGCACTGCCGTGAAGGCAGCAGCTTTTGCGCGCATGTTCAATAGCTATGACCGCTTTGGCAACGAATTTGAACATGCGTGCGAACGCTGCTGCCTTCACGGCAGTGCTTTTCCAGGTTTCTTTCGAGGAAGTATTGGATTTCAATTCGATCTAATCTGTATGTTTGGGAATATGTATTTGGGATATTGAATGGGAATATAAACACAATGATGGTGAGGATTTTACCCATTCACTAATTCGGGCTTCGTAATTAAGCTCAAAATCTACTCTACAACTATCAAATTGAAATCCAGTACTTCATCGAAAAATTAATGTTCATACAAAAATTCATGAAGATGTTATGATCAGAAGATCAAGGAATATTGAATATTCGAAAAAAAAATTGAAATTTTTTTGATTCGAAATATCATGACGAAATTCACAAAGTTGTCCATCAGAATTTCCGAACTATCTGCCTAGTTTCATCATGGTTGAAATAGTATTTTCTAGAAAAAACCACGATATCTTGAAAAAAAACCACGAAATTTTACATATTTTTTCAAATTATCTCCGAAAACTATGATCGTCTCGAACTGAAATTTGGTACAATGCTGTTAAATATAAACCTCAAGGTACGCCCGAAATTTTGTCCAAATGTAATGAAGAGTTTCCGAGAAAACATTTTTTTCGAAAGAAAATTCTAAAAAATTCAATCGCTTATGTCGTTCTCGAAATATCATGGAAATAACCTCAAAACTTTAAATGGCTATAACTCTGACATCCTTTGACCGATTTTTCCCTTTAACGAACTCTTCGCATTGAGAAATGCAATCAACCCTGAAATTTTCGACTGAATAGATTCCTCCGTACGCCCGTAATCGGGCGTACGGACAGACGGTCGGACAGAATATATTTTGACACCGGAGTCGTCATCAGTGAGTCCAACCTAGTCGTTTGAGACCATTTTGGGCTCCCCAACATTCCCAACTGAAATGGTTTGTAAGTAGTTGCGGCCGATCGGACAGAATCCATATCGTCATCAGAGTCCAACCTAGTCGGTCGTTTCAGTCAAAATTCGAGAATTACAGAAATTTTGTCAAAACTATAGCACGCTGTTCTCAAGAACATGTGCGCAAAAATGAATTATTGTTTGTCTGAATGATTATTTCGAAATACGCACCTAGAATGAGGAAATGACGGAAACGTGGCAAGCTCTCGATGCTGCGAAAGCTGAACTTTTCAATTTTACAGTCGGCAGTTAGTGCATCACCAGAGGGAACGGTCGCCGTCAAATTGGACACGGTTCTGGAACCAGATGCAGTTCCTGGTAATTTGTAGAGACCGCGTTTGATGAAACCGACGTGATTTCATTGTTTATACTCAACGGACGAGCTGAATGCTGGAGTTATTAAGATGTTTTATAAGTTGCAGCTTCGTGAGCTCGACGAATATGTATTGAGAGCATATACCTAGAAAATAACGGAGTGACTTTCAGATGCCAGAGTCCTTTTTGCGCGATGTTCTGGTGAACAGCGTGCTGTAGTTTTGTCCGAATGTCTGTAATTTTCGATGATTAGCAGAAAATGGTCTCAAACGACTAGGTTGGACTCACTGATGACGAATCCGGTTTAAAAATCGATTCTGTCCGGCTAGCCTGCCCGGTGATAACTGTCGAAAGAAGCAAGCTAGCGACTTGAAACTTTCAGATAAGGTCGCGCATTGCAATGCGCCGGTTAAGTTCGTTAATACGACAAATCGGTCGATTGGTTCCGGAGTTATGGTCATTTGAAATTTTGAGATTGTTTCCTGATATTTCAGGAACTACTCATGCGATTGAATTCAAACTTGACAGTTAGTTGGAGCATAACCACGCACAATGCGTCACAAAATTTCGTTGAGATCACACTATCAGTATATTTTGAAAAAAAATTTTTGGAAAAAATTTTCATTTCGAAACGAGCATATTTTCTGAAGATATTGGGAAAAATATGTAAAATTTCGTGGTTTTTTTTCGATATCGTTGTTTTTTCCGGAGTAACTCACAAAAGGCTAATTCAATCGAAATTGAAAAAAACTTCGGTTGGCTTCCTGTCGCCCATTAGGCCGACCGTGAACACAATAACTTAAAAAAAACGACTTAGAAACTCGATATTTGTAGAGAAGGTTTGGACCTTAATTACGAAGGCCGAATTCGTGAATGGGTAAAATCCACGCAATGATTCCGCATTTAAAATTTTATTTTCTATTCTATCCGTTCTATGAGGACTGCTTCAAAATATGGCAACACTGCCATTTAAATGTCAAAACTGACATTGTCATCTTGACGTTCGACAATTTTGAGGAGAACGTGTTGTCGTGCACGGGCTATTTTTTTGGAAAAATACTGGAAACATACATCTTGATGAAACAATTTTATTGCATCGTGAATATTCTAGTTCATTTTCTATAACTTTCAACGTGGTTTCAACCAATAGCAGTGTGCCGACATGGTCAACGGCTCTTTGTGTTTGCACAATGAACTCCTGAAGAAGCAACTTCGAAGTTTGATTCCGAAGGCCAGAAATGTGAATGGTATAAATCCACCCAATTATTCCGCATATATTCCCACTCAAAAAATAAATTTTTTCAAAAAAACTGACAGCATGATGCTTCATGATGACATTCGTGGAACCACATGATTATATTCAAAAGAGAAAAGTTTGATTTTTCAATGTTTTAATGACACCATCATCACGAAATGCTGCAGGAGTTTCTACATCAGCGTTAATCAAGTTACTTAAAAATTTCCCTTGGAAAGAAAATAATTCTTGCAGACTCTGACACGTCACTGTTGGCTTTGTTTATCGCTTGTATTGTTCCTGTATTGTTCATTAGGCAATCTGTTTTCCAAAAACTGCCCTTGACAAATAGTTTGGCGTTTTTCATGAGGAAAAACAACAATTTTATTTAATTTTCAATAGTTCTGGTTCAGATATTGGGAGTGAAAACCCATAAAAAAACCTGAGAAAATGAAATTTTACATAGTTTTTTACCATATCTACTGAAATTAGAATCGTATCTTGCTGAAATTCGTTATACAGCGGTTAAATATTAAGATTGCAGTCTGAAATATTCCTTCTTTTCATTTATAAACATCGGGAAATAAACAGACAATATATCAAAACCTTGCACAACCAGCAATCCACAATAAAACTAGCTTGTTCTCGCTTCAGCAAACGCAATACTCTTCATAGAATATAATATCTCTTTTTTGCGTAAAGTCTGGTCTCCACTCGCTTTCCGGGTAGTTGGAATTAAAGTAGAATAGCTGCCAGACAATTCAGATGAGGAGGACGAAAAAAAGAAAAGCCGGTTCGACGTTTTCAAGCAATTTAATAGGCAGTAAAGACAAATTGCTAGGGAAGAACGACGACAGCATCGGCGGGCTTACAACGGAACCGAACTGATGAAGTTGTAACGCTGTCCGCAGAACATCGACGACGTTCGAATTATGAATTTTCCGCTCTGTTTTATTTCGCCGTTTTTAGCTTCAAGACTCGCCAATATTTCGTTCATGGTTGCAGAATTTCGAAAGTGGTATATGATGGAGAAGTTTTAAAACTGGCAACATCTCGGGGCATCTGACAACACTGTGTTTTTCGAAACCTTACTAAGAGCTAACTCGTACCACGAGTCTACCACATATCAGCTATCGACTGTCGTAAGTGGCGAATGGGGGTTTTTCCTGAATTTGGGTTATTACTGCAAATGCAAATTTGAACAGAATTATTATGGGTTTGATTCATCATTTTCCCAAATTACCTTCAGAAAATATTCAAAATCAGGTTTCGAAATTGGGGTTTGGGATTTGCCAGGCATGCACGAAGTGACAACGGTGTTTAGTAGAATAGTTTTTTTTGCTGTAGAATAATGAAATATTTATTCCTATTATGTGGTACACACGTGTTCTTTGTCAATATAACCAAACAATTTCCGTTTGCGATTTGTCAGTACTATGACAGTCTGTGCTCTTCTTTTTCTATTTCTTGGTCGTTGTCTTCTACTCTAACCAGATCGAAGTATAGCTATTTCTGTTTTCCTAAGCAAAGTAACACATTTGACGTCCTTTTCTTTCCGAGAAAGCTGAATTCGACGTTGCCATATCGTGCACTCAAGACAAATCCCTTTAAATGCAAATCCCCATTTTTATTTTCCAGTTTTAGGTGATCAAACATTTTTTTAAATTATATGTTTGAAATGTGATGTTCTGAAGGTTTTTCATGAAAATGACTGCATTTTCGTTTAAAGGAAAAACCCCCAATGGGGGCGTCATATCACTCACACGGCCGACATTCTGCAGTCCATTTCGACCCTAAATAAATCGTGTCGTCGATAACAACCACAGGAAAGTGAGTGCAAAAGCCTTATAGTTCGTTCCTTGTCGCACACATAGCATTTTGATTACAAGGTATTATGTCCGTAATAATACTGTCTCCGCATGTTATTTCTTATGGAGGCAAACGAAAATTAACTCTATTATAAATTCGCTGGGTATACCGAATAATAATTTTGTTTTCCAAATACCATTGATTCAATTATCACTACAATTTCACAATAAGTGGGAAAAGTTTTGAATTAAAGACAGTGCTCGCTGCAAAATGAATAATAATTCGAAAGTCGAATAATCGTACGATCTAGTGGGGGCCCAATCTCGATCAAGAAATGAAGAGTGTTATGTTTATGTCGATTTTCTCGAGCATCTGCAAAATTTGTGAGAGTTCTATTCTCCATTTCGACTATGTTTTCAAACAAATAAACTGAATGCAAGGTATCGAGAAATTTCAAATCCGAATATAAACCCTTATCACCATTTCCTTCGACTTAGCAACGAGTGGTACGGAGTATAGGAGATATAACATTCGATTGTCGAGTGACATTCGGTTCCATGTGCAGGTCATGTCTACTTGTTGTTTATATTTAACTTAGAAAAACGACGCAAACATATAGCAATTGTCATTCTCTTTAATTCTTGATCGTCGGACCCATAAAATCCATCAGATGAATGGATAGAGAATAAAATGAAGAATTCTTGATCGAGATTCAAGAATCGGCCCCCAGAATGGTATCGCTTCATCCAAATGTCCAGAGGCGGATTCAGGACTTTAGCACCTGTAGCAAATTGTCAGAATGCTCCCTCTTTGAAATTTATTTCTCAATAACCACATATAGTACGAGATCCCGCTGCAGAATTAGAGTATTTGTTTGAAACCAATTCTTTACATACATTCGTTAATAGTAGAATATATATATACAGGGTTGCCTATTAAAATATGACTGCAAGTATTTTTGAATGAATAATTATTCTTCTAGGGAAAAATCATGCTATCGTTTTGTCCAAATGTCTGTAATTTTCGAATTTTCAGCCGAAAATGGTCTGAAACGACTAGGCTGGACTCACTGATGACGAATCCGGTGTTAAAATCGATGCTGTCCATAGGCACGAATACTGACGGATAATCCTATCGAATTGAAAATTTCAGGTTTGGTTGCATTTCAAAATGCGAAGGTTGAGTTCGTTAATGGGTAAAATCGGTTGAATGGTTTCGGAGTTATAACTATTTGAAGTTTTGAGGTTATTCTCCTGATATTTCGAGAACCACGAGAGCTATCGAATTGAAACTTGGCGTTTGGTTGGATCATAAGGATTCGCAACTTCGCACCAAATTTTGTTGAGATTGTGCTGTCAGTAAATAAAAAAAAATTTATTCAGAAATTATTAATTTTATTCGGAAAAAACTTTTATCATAGTTTGAACTCCATATTCCGCAGCAGTGGTTAATTTCAGTTTGATGAGATAATAATTTTTGGAGATATTGTGGAAAAAAATGTCAAATTTCGTGGTGTTTTTGTCGATATCCTTGTTTTTTATGAAATAACTCAAAAAACACTGCTTCAATCATGATTAAACTCGGGAACTAGTTTAAAAATTTCAAAAAGCACTGCCGTGAAGGCAGCAACTTTTGCGCGCATGTTCAATGTAGATGACCGCTTCAGCAACGAATTTGAACATGCACGCAAAAGCTGCTGCCTTCACGGCAGTGCTTTTTGAAGTTTTTACTCATAAATTACTGGATTTCAATTCGATCAAATCTGTATTTCTGGAAATATTGGAAAAATAAAATTTTGAATGGGTATATCTACGGAATCATTGGGCGGATTTACCCATTCACGAATTCGACCTTCGTAATTAAGCCCCAAACCTACTCTACAAATATCGAGTTTCTAAGTCGTTTCTTCCGGAAGTTATTGTGTTAACGGTCAGCCTAACGGCCGACTGCGTAAACACAGTAACTTCCGAAAGAAACAACTTAGAAACTCGATATTTGTAGAGAAGGTTTGGACCTTAATTACGAAGGCCGAATTCGTGAATGGGTAAAATACACCCAATGATTCCGTAGATATACCCAATCAAAATTTTATTTTTCCAATATTTCCAAAAATACAGATCAGATCGAATTGGAATCCAGTACTTCATCGGAAATAACAGTTAGAAGTTTCATACAGAATTTAATGAGGATGATATGATGAGAAAATCATAGAAATATTTTTTTTCAAACTGTTCTTATGACACGATTATCACGAAATTTCGCATAAAGTTGTCTTTCAGCATCTCAAAACTAGCTGTGAAGTTTTATCGAGACTGGGTCATTATTTCTCGAGTTATACCGAAAAAATCAACGATATCGAGAAGAAAACCTCGAAATTTGACATATTTTTTCCCGATATCTCCAAAACTTATGATCGTATCGAACTGAAATTTGGTACACTGCTGTGAAATATGAAGCTCAAAGTGTGAGTGGAATTTTTTTTGAATATGATGAATGGTTTCCGAAAAAAAAAATTTTTTGGAAAAAAAATTTGGAAAAAAATTTTTTTTTTAATTTACTGACAATATGATCCTGACAAAATTTGGCTCAAAGTTGTGTGTCGTTACACTCCACCTAACTGCCAAGTTTGAATCTAATCGCTCAGGTAGTTTCTGAAATGAAAAATATTTTGGCCCATTAACGAACCTAACCGCGGCATTCTGATGCGCAACCTATCCTGAAAGTTTCAAGTTGCTAGCTTGCTTCTGTCGACAGTTATTGTGTCTACGGCCCGACGGACGGCCGATTGGCCGGACAGAATCGATGTTGGCACCGCTTTCGTCATCAGTGAGTCCAACCTAGTTGTTTGAGACCATTTTCGGCTCAATCATCCAAAATTACAGACATTTGGACAAAACTATAGCACGCTGTTCCCTTAGAACATGCGCGCGAAAATGCTCATTAACAACTTTGCGTAAATTTCGTGGTTACCGTGTTATAAGAACGATTTGAAAAAAAATGTCAATTTTTTTTTCTCCAAATATTCTGCGAAATCATTGGGTGGAATTTAGCCATTTATAAATTTGGCCTTCGTAATTAAGGTCCAAACATACTCTAAAAATATCGAAAATTACAGACATTTGGGCGGAACTCTCTTGCTCCCTAGAACATTAAACCCTAAGAAATATCTCTGCATTCTGTATTCGTAGAAAAGTGACGCAAATCTAAAACACGCCATAATTGTGTCGATCGGTGTTCATCACTTAAACACTTTACTCGTCTCGTCCTGAAAGTCGAGAGTACTCGAGAATAGAACCCCCATCAACGCATTCAAAACCCTGAAAAGGCGAAATGGAGGGCATTCGATGTGAACTGGAAGGGAACAAGAGGATCGAATATCAAACTTTGTGATGGCTCGTCGATTGACACTGGCAAGCTTTCAGCGCCAGGAAGGGGTCCTGCGAGAAAGGACCCAGTCGAGGCGGATTAAAGGACCTCGTCCTGCATCGATAAAACGGATAAATTGAATTCAGATCCGTCGGGAAGATCGACTAGGTGATTTTTATGAAATCGTAATCATAACAAATTGGATTTTAATCTGACTGAGGCCAAACATGAATTTAAATGAGAATAGAGCGGGGTGCTCAGCTATCTGGATAGAGGCAAGGAGTGGAGTCCCTCTCGCGACTAGGGATTAATTTTTATACCGCAGCTTTATTCGATGAATGTTATTCTTATGGAATCGAGCTGGGGCGGCTGCCCCTGCCATATATCGCGTATTATATTCAGATTGGCAAGGCGGCTTAAGGGATGAATCTGGAGTATCAATTTAAGATACGTTACAGAGTGTGGGGGAGGTGACAGCTATTTCTTTGTGTATTTTCAGATTTTCATAACGATGTGAATTCAATTTACCTCTAACGATTGGGGTTGATCCCTGAAAGAGAAAAATGGAAGAATAGGTCTCTCGTATGTTTTTTTTTATCATTGGAATCAAATATTCTATCCGTTAGACTACTGAAAAACTTCAACCGCCGTCAAAAATTTCAACGAGAAAATGATCTTTTAAATTTGTCTTCGCATATGGGCTGTTTAAACGGACGAAACTTCGCGGCTTCTGTGTCGTTACGGGATATATCCACTCTCTCCCTCTTCTCGATTATTTTTCTCTCTAACTAGCCAATAAACCAATAGACAGCGTGGGCTGTATCGATACGTGAATCGTACAATAACGAGAGAATAGAATATACTATTCTATTCTCAGCCGTTTTTCCCGCTTCGACCTTGAGTCCCGGTTAGCTCACAGTGTGAACCTGGCCTTCAATATATTTTGAAAATTGCTGTTCCAATATGTATATATATTCTTTTGAGATGAGCAGTAGATTTTTTTATATCAAACAATTTTTGTCATAACAGTATTAGCAGAGGAAATGTAAACGGGGTACCATACATTTTTACGTATGATACAAGAGCAAAGATAAAAACCTCAGGAAAAACTCTGTCTCCCCGTATAAGTGTAATGAAATTGTTGTTTTTTATTGAAGGGCTTCTTTTTCATCGACAGAATTTCTTCTTTCTTATGTGATGCAGGTTGAAATCTTGGAATCACACCTGAAAACAAAAAAGGAGACGAAAAAACTAATATGAACTAGTAAATTATTTAGTACTCATTAAATTAATTTGAGGTTCACGATCCATCCCAAAAAATAATCAGACATCGAATGAATTGCCTCGAAACCATCGTCAAATTTATATATTGGACAACTTCAAACTAAGTATTCTATTGTTTCTTATAATTTTCCGCATTCATAGCTTAGACTTTCGACCGAATTCCATTTCAAGAGGAAACTATTACAGCGACCATGACCACCTGTTCAAGGTCGATTCAAAACGCACCAAATTTTCCTAGGAACCACGAACTTTTATATGAAGGATCGCTGACCAAACCTTTGTTCAAATTATTACACAAATTCCATTTCGAACGCCTTATTTCTTTGTCACAATGGAATAAAGAAAATAAAGAGGTTAACGAGATTTCAATCTAACAATTTTGGAATTCGGAATATAAGACATGATTGAGAATAAATTCGAAAAGGAATGATATTTATCCAGAGATTTTTTTCTCTGCAACGTGTTTGCGAATTTGAGGCGGTACAGATTTGAAAGAACTGGAAAGCACTGTAGAGGTATAGATAGATCTTATAGTCCCACTAATGATCTTCATGGCAACATTAAGCTTTGCATCAATTTCAATAATATGAGCGATTTTGAACCAAAACGAACAACAATATTCAGCAACAGAAAAAACCAAAGCCAAAGATGCCCTACGAAGAGTGGTAGGGTCAGCACCCCATGAAGAACCAGCTAGTTTTTGAAAAATATTATTCCTAGATTTCAACTTCATGTGGAAGTTTTTTTGCGGGCATGTTCTAGGGGAACAGCGGGCTATTGTTTTGTCCAAATGTCTGTTATTTTGGATGATTGAGCGGAAAATGGTCTCAATCGACTAGGTTGGACTCACTGATGACGAATCTGGTGTCAAAATCGATTCTGTCCGGCCGGCCAGCTGGCCGTCCGACGACATGCACGATAACTGTCGACAGAAGCAAGCTAGCAACTTAAAACTTTCAGGGTAGGTCGCGCATCAGAATGCCGCGGTTAAGTTCGTTAATGGGTCAAATCGGTCGGATAGTTTCGGAGTTATAGGCACTTGAAATTTTAAAGTTATTTATTTTTTATTTCAGAAACTACTTGAGCGATTCGATTCAAACTTGGCAGTTACGTGGAGTATAACGACGCGCAACTTTGAGCTAAATTTCGTCAGGATCATATTGTCAGTAAATTAAAAAAAAAAATTTTTCGAAATTTTTTTTCAAAAAATTTTTTTTTCGGAAACCATTCATCATATCGAAAAAAAATTACATCCATTTACACTTTGAGCTTCATATTTCACAGCAGTGTACCAAATTTCAGTTCGATACGGTCATAAGTTTTGGTGATATCGGGAAAAAATATGTCAAATTTCGAGGTTTTCTTCTCAATATCGTTGTTTTTTTCGGTATAACTCGAGAAATACTGATTCAGTCTTGATGAAAATTCACAGCTAGTTTTGAGATGCTGAAAGACAACTTTATGCGAAATTTCGTGATAATCGTGGCATTAGAACAATTTGAAAAAAAGAATTTCTGTGATTTTCTTATCATATCATCCTCATTAAATTCTGTATGAACTTTCGAACTGTAATTTTTCGATGAAGTACTGGATTTCAATTCGATCTGATCTGTATTTTTGGAAATATTGGAAAAATAAAATTTTTAATAGGTATATCTGCGGAATCATTAGGTGGATTTTACCCATTCACGAATTCGGCCTTCGTAATTAAGGTCCAAACCTTCTCTTCAAATATCGAGTTTGTTAGTTGTTTCTTCGGAAGTTATTGTGTTTACGCAGTCGGCCGTTAGGCTGACCGTAAACACAAGTCGGCCGTTAGGCTAACTGCTGAACTATTACAGCGACCATGACCGGTTCTAAGTCTATTCAAAATGCACCAAATTTTCCTAGGAATATTGAAACCATGAACTTTTCCTGAAGGATCGCTGAACAAACCTTTGTTGAAAACATTACACGAATTCCATTCCGAACGCCACACTTCTTTGTCACTTTTATTGGTGTAAAGAAAATCGTTAATCCATAAAGGTTTCCGAGATTTCAATCTAGCGATTTTAGAATCCGGAATATAAGACATGATTGGGAATAAATTCGGAAAGGAATGATATTTACCCCAATGGAAATTTCTAAGGGCAATAATAGTTGTAGGACCATCCTATCCTAACGAATTCTCGTGTAATCTCAAAACTTCAAATGGCTAACTTCGGAACCGTTTCTCCGATTTTGCCCATTAACGAACTTAACCTTCGCATTCTAAAATCTTCCAATCCTGAAATTTTTAAGGTGATAGATTCTTCAGTACGTCCGTAATCGTGCGTACGGCCGGACGGATAGAATCGATTTCGACAGTCATCAGTGAGTCCAACCTAGTCGTTTGACACCATTGTCGGCTCCAAATTCGAAAATTACAGAAATTCGAACAAAACGATAGCATGGTGTTCCCCTAGAACATGCGTCCAAAAACTGTAAGTATCCGTATCATAAATCACCTCTTATATAATTTTTGGTGGACATTTCCGAAAACCTCATCCCATCGGCAGTTCATCCGATGGCATCGAAAAAGTTGAATAATAGTCGTCGAGTTTTTGTCCCGGATGGTGTCTGGTCTGTGCACACCAGGTGTAATCTATATATTATATTATTCTCTCTCGGGTCTTTTGTTAACGGTCCAGCCGTCCCCGGGTAGGTTGATCGCGATGCCCGTCGGCCGATCGTGGACGGTTTTTGTGTCGAATCTCTGCGTCAGATCCACGTTCTGCTGTTGCGGCGAGCTCTCCCTGCCGTCCCTCGTGCAGCTCTCGTGAGTTATGGCCGGGCCATAAATAATAATTCTTTACACCCATTAGGCCATAAACTTGGGCGACAATCAATGTACTCCGTAATGTGATACATAGTGGGGATTTCTCTTGGGTGTATCGGGATTTCGGCCCTTGATAATATCAGGACAGGAGTGGATGCGAACAATATTTTTTCAGAGAGATGTATTCCCAACGGAAAATTATATTCCTTCACGATCCTGTATCCTGTATCCTGTGTGTCGGTGTATTTGCAGACTAGAACTTGGTTCTCTTGCTGCTGTCATCTAATTATTCTTCCTGTGATCTTTTTTATTTCATTTTAAATCGTTCTCGGTCAATTTTTCTCTCTTTGATTTAGTCCCATTCTGGTCCTCGGTCTTTTGATTTTCCGGTTTTCGTCTCCGTCGTAGTTTACACTTTCCCTTATTCCTCTATTTTCGTGGCTTTCCATTCTTTCGTAGGCTCTTCGTGCCAGCTCAGTTATGTGTTCTTTGATTGTCGGCGTTTCCGTTATCTGTCTAATCTCTTCGTTTCTTGTGTTCCACTCTGCGTCTAGGGCTTCTCTTAGAGTTTTGTTCTGTATAATTTCCAATTTTCTGATTTGATTTTCATTCATTACTAAAATTTCACTTCCGTAGGTCATGGTTGGTCTTATTATAGCTTTGTATAGCCTTACTTTCAGTTTTGGATCTAATTTGCTCTTCCGGTTTATGAGGGGATAAAGATATCCTTTGATTCTTCTGGCTTTTTTAGCGGCTTCCTCTATGTGGTTTTTCAAGGTTAGGTTCTCGTCCAATGTTACACCTAAATATTTCACTGCAGTTTGCCATTCTATTTCGTTCTCATTTATTTTTATCTTCAGTTGTGGTTTATGTTTCTTCTTTTTGTATTGGAACATTATGGTTTGACTTTTACATTCGTTTATTTTTATTTTCCATTTTCTATACCACTTGGTTAGTTTGTCGATATATTTCTGCAGTCGTTTGGTCGCACTGTCAAAAGTTTTTCCCGAGGCCAGGGCTGCTGCATCGTCTGCATATAAACCTATCGTAACTTCTTGATTTGTTGGTATGTCACTTGTGAAAATGTTGTAGAGTGTAGGGCCTAGTAAGGATCCCTGCGGCACTCCTGCTTCTATATTTCCCATCTTTGATGTTTCTTCGTTGACTTTCACGTAGAATTTTCTGTTGGAAAGTTATGATTCGATTATTTTGACGTATGCTATCGGTATGTCGGCTTTCAGCATCTTGTAAAGAAGTCCTTGATGCCATACTCTGTCAAATGCTTTTGATCCTGATAAGAACCCGAACTTAATAGAGCAATTCCAGCTGACGTCACAACATGGCCGATGGGGGGACAGGTAAGTCACAGAATAGAGAAGTATATATTCTGTGACCTCACTTTCCCGTTTTGTTTATGTTATGAAGTACAGCATTTTCAATAATTTCAGGATAAATTCACAAGTTAAAATGATTTATATTAATAGAATTGGTGAATTACTAGGCCAAGTTAGTGTGTCGTTGTGAAATTCAACTTAAATGCACCGAGAGACGAAGGAATACATTCGCTTTGTTTACATTGGCGAAGAGCGATCATTTGGAGATTTTAGTGATTTCACAAGTGAAATTTCGTGATAATGGATCTGATCAACTGATATTCAATCTCAGATGATAATCATTAAAAACGATATAAATGAAAATTGCAGTATTTATTTTTGTCTTTTAAAGCCTAGAGTATCAACATCAGAGATTGCATTCATTATAGGTATAACTATTGAAACTGAAACAGTAAAATGTTTGGCTCATTTATTCCTGAAAATAAACAGCTGAATGAAATCCAACAAATGTATGGAATGGAAAAAACATGGGTTCCAGAGAACTTCTCAGTACTATTTCAAATAACGTTATATGTTGCAAATTATCAAATTACTACAATAATGGTCTGCAGTTGCTATGTCAATGCTATCATTATATTCAATTAATAAATTTATTATACTACATATATGTTACAAATAAAATAATTCATATGAAATTTTTTCCTTGAACACCGATTTCGATTCATCCTCAAAAAATGCTTTACTATCCATATAAAACGTTAAGGCTTTCATAATCTTTAATTGACAATAAGTTCAATTCGAAACATATTACAAACAACAAAATATAGAAGTTCCATCCTTGGGTAGTCGAGCCACGTCGGAATGTGTTCGGTTGAGAACAGAGGAAGTTATCTGGTTGATTATTATTTAAAATACATACAATATTTTGGGAAATCTATCACATAACGAATTGCCTTGATTGGCTTTATACAACATATAGATGTGAGTTGTAAACAATCAGGATGGGTTTGTCCATCATAACGCCAGCTATCGTAGGTTGATATCATTCTTGAAATGTGTATAACAATAACAAACACGAAATATTCTTATCATGGTTATCTCATCATGATTTAACTTATTAAACAGAACAAATTGAATAGAAAGTCTAACATAATTCATTCACCAGTGTGGAAATGTCTACAACTAACTCTACCATAGTTTGTTACTTTGTCAGAACAGTTTTTTCAATTTATGGCGAGAATATAGTATGTTTGCCTTCTCTGGGATAGTTCTCATAGTATTCTGTTGCTTCCAATACCAGATAAAATTTAGGGGAATGGGTCAAAAATGCAAATATTCAAATATAAAGTCTACAGTACAATATATTTGAAACATCGGATTCTTTCATCTCTCGGTGTATTTATGTTGTATTTCACAACGAAACAATAATTTGGTCTAGTTATTCACCAATTCCATTAATATAAATCATTTCAACTTGTGAATTTATCCTGAAATTGTTGAAAATATTGTACTTCGTTACATAAACAAAGCGGGAAAGTGAGGTTGTGTTGTTTTACTTTCAACGTTTGACATGCTGTCCCCCCATCAGCTGATTCATCTCGATGAACCATAGATAGCTTGAACTGGTCTATTAAAATTTTTGGTTTCATCGCTTTTAGAACTGTTCTAGGATAGTTTAGATCAGTATATCTTGTCTATGGTTCAGATACGAGCTTCATCAGCGTATCGATTCTGCGCAGTTCTAGAACTAGACTAGGACAGTTCTGAAACCATAACAAAGCTAATATATCTATTGGCGTCTGAATTTAAGATTGCAGCGCCACGGTGGCCAGTTTTAGAACCTTACATACAGACATGGATTGTTTTGATAGTCGATTTTGTACTGTTTGTTAGTGTTTGGTTTGATAATTTTTGATTTCACGATATATTCAAAGACTTTTTATACTTTTATAGTTGACGAGATTATTAGTGGGAGTACATATTCCATTCTTATAAAGTGGGTATGTATCATCCTTCAATCTGATTGAGTGTAGCAACTCTAAAATTACGGGGATATCTCCAGGGTTATACAGTATTTTAATATTATTTATTTTCAGATCCAAATGGCCAGATTGACTTTAGTGGATTTCTTAGGTTGTCTTGAAAGTTGAAAAACAGATAGTATTGTGAAACATACTTTTTGGAATAATAGACAAATACTCATAACTTTACTATTTTTATAGTGAAGGACTAAATACTCGATAAATTGTGAATAAAATGAATACATTCACTTGAAACTAATGCTACTTGTAGCGTTAGACTTATTCATTATGGATTGACAAATAAATTTTCCAACACTCATATGGTTGGTCTTGAAAAATAAATGACAATATGCACATCATATATTTCCTCGGGCCATAAAAAACGAACCACTCTCCACTAACATTCTGATTGGATTTTCTTAATCTACGCCCTCGAATTAGTATATGTTTCAAATTTCAGGTCGATCGGAGAACTTTCGATTTTTGGTAAAATTTTAAGGGGTTACCCTTAAGAAAATCTCAATTTTCGAAAAATAATTTTCCGACTCCTATCGCCGTGAAATTTGGCACACTTACTAATTCGAGGGCGTAGAACAAGAATATAAGGTCAGATATTTTTAAAAAAAATCGTCCTGGACGTGAGAGGTCCTTGAAGTTCCAAAATTTTGGACCTTTTTTCAAAAAATCATTATTACCGACTTGATGAAAGTAGGACGATGAAATGTGTTTTATTGCATAGATAAAGGATCGAACTGCACGTAAAAAAATTGGACATCACCCAGCTTCATTATTTTGGTCGGCACGACGTCTCAAAGTTGACCAAAATTTCGAAATTTTTTCACTATTTCCGCCATAATTTCTAAACGGTTGTCACTGGACGATTTCTAATGACATATTCGTGATCTACGACTTCGATTTAATAGGAAACGATAACAAGGTCGACGATTTTCGAAAAAAAAAAATTATTTGGGTGGGGGTAAGATTTTGAAGCTATGACAATATGCACATCATATATTATGGATTCGAACACGTAGATTACGAATCTGTAATTAGATTTTGCGTAACTGATTCGGTTTGGAAAATATTCCGGATTTGGTGAGAAATTTTCGAAATTTGGGTCAACTTTGGGCCGTCGTACAGATCAAACGCGTAAGGCTGGACAATATCGAATTTTTTTGGTTATATCTGGGTCCTTTGTGAGTACGTAATAAGCCCTGTACAACTTTGCTTTCATCGGCAGACGCACTCTGAGCGAAGAGTAGAGATATTTCCTTGTTGAGACTCTTTTTTTCAATAGTCAGTTCTATCACTAGAACATTTAGGTTGTTCCTTAATGATCAGTTCAACAGGCAGATTTCTGGAAGGCATAGCATTCCTCTTAAGTAAATTTCTCTGCTTGGATTATGGGCCTAGAAAAAAAAATTGTCTTCATGAATGTGATCTAATATTTCATGAGCAATTCGTGCTTACCTCTACAAAAATGATAATCATCGGTAAAATGCAGGTAACAGACTCTCATATATCTTGCTGGGTGGTTTTTATCGATTGTTCAACACTTTCAGGCCCGACTTGTTGAAGGAAGTTTCTCTCACCCTAACTCTAAATTTTTTACCGGGCTGTAGAAATCTATGGGAAGGGACATTTGAGTTTGCTTTTCCTCAGTAGAAGCACTTGTGAAATCACACAAACGCCAAGAAAAATGCATGAACTTTCTAATTTTCTTAACAATTCTTTCAACTTGTCAATGATAATGTCTGTACCTCGGGTTACTCGGATAGCCGCCAGAGGGAGTAGCGCTTATCTTCATTCGCCAATTGAATATGTGCATTATCACTAGTAATACCACTAGAGGTAAAACAATTTCTGGATTTAATTCGACCTCCTGTGGTATTCGGTAAGAAAATTCCACACCAAATGTGTTTATCATAACATCATCAATTTTCGTCTTCAACAAGTATTCGCAAAACATAGAAGGTTTTGTCGACTTGATTATTTAGTTACCATGACAACTCATTGAAACTCGAAGCAAATTTAATCCATTCTCTGACAATGCTAAGCGTCGGAAGCTACAAATAGATCCAACCAAGAGAAAGTCAAGTTCATCCGCACTATCAGTAGACGAATTGAGAAATTATTATGTCATTATAAACATCAAAATAGTTTCCAGTATAATTCGCTGTTGGGAACCCACGAGGAAAAAATTTCTATTCTAAAATTCATCCGTTGCGATGGTGATCTGTCAGAAATACACGTTCTGATCAACGTTCAATATTATACTCATTCATACCTAGTATACTTTACCGAAGGACGTAAAGTGTCTGAGTTTGTAAGAATCAAAATAAAATAATGATTATTCCGATCCTGATAGCGTGATACATATCTGTTAAACACCCACTCAATCCAAGGAACAGGTTTCTATCGAATGCATTGCAGGCCTCAAGTGGAGATGTGAAATCGATAGAAAAGTGGTTGAAGCAACTGAAAATGCACTGTTTGTTTCGTTGATCTCATTAAATCTGGAGTAAAATTCCTGATAAAAAATTGTTGTAGGTCAACCGTTTCAATGAGCATCTTGGAAAAATATCCATCTTGGTTATCGCAATTTTGTTCTTATTTTTAACTCATATGATCAGCGATCAGAACAAAGGATTCTTCATGTTATAAAAGGTTTGTCAATCCTACGACTTTTATGAACTTTTACAAACGATATAAATTTCTGAGAAAATATCAATCAAATGGAAGCGACCATTAGGCCGAACGTAAACACAATTATTTCCGGGAAAAACGACTAGATCTGTAGAGCATGTTTGGATTTTGTCGAATACGTGAAGGAGTATTATCCACACTTTTTGCGCGCATGTTCTAGGGGAACAGCGTGCTTTCGTTTTGTCCAAATGTCTGTAATTTTCGAATTTTGAGCCGAAAATGGTCTCAAACGACTAGGTTCGACTCATTGATGATTAATTCGGAGTCAAAATCGATTCTGTCCGACCGTCCGTCCGTCCGTAGACACGATAACTGTCGACAGAAGCAAGCTAGCAACTTGAAACTTTCAGGATAGTTCGCGCATCAGGATGCCGCGGTTAAGTTAGTTAATGGGCCAAATCGGTCGAATAGTTTCGGAGTTATAGGCTTTTGAAGTTATTTCTTTTTTATTTCAGAAACTGCTTGAGCGATTGGATTCAAACTTGGCAGATAAATGGAGTATAACGACGCGCAACTTTGAGCCAAATTTCGTCAGGATCATATTGTCAGTAAATTAAAAAAAAAAAAAATTTTCCGGAAACCATTCATCAAATCCAAAAAAAAAAAGTTCCAAATTTCAGTTCGATACGATCATAAGTTTCGGAGATATCAGGAAAAAATATGTCAAATTTCGAGGTTTTGTTCTCGATATCGTTGTTTTTTTCGGTATAACTCGAGAAATACTGATTCAGTCCTGATAAAACTTCACAACTAGTTTTGAGATGCTGAAAGACAACTTTATGCGAAATTTCGTGATAATCGTGTTATTAGAACAATTTGAAAAACAAATTTCTATGATTTTCTTATCATATCATCCTCATTAAATTCTGTATGAAACTTCGAACTGTTATTTTTCGATGAAGTACTGGATTTCAATTCGATCTGATCTGTATTTTTGGAAATATTGGAAAAATAAAATTTTGATTGGGTATATCTACGGAATCATTGGGTGGATTTTACCCATTCACGAATTCGGCCTTCGTAATTAAGGTCCAAACCTTCTCTACAAATATCGAGTTTCTAAGTTGATTATTCCGGAAGTCATTGTGTTTACGCAGTCGGCCGTTAGGCCGACCGGAAGAAACGACTTAGGAACTCGATATTTGTAGAGTAGGTTTGGGGCTTAATTACGAAGGTCGAATTCGTGAATGGGTAAAATCCGCCCAATGATTCCGTAGATATACCCATTCAAAATTTTATTCTTCCAATATTTCCAAAAATACAGATTTGATCGAATTAAAATCCAGTAATTTAACAGTAAAAAATTTCAAAGAGCACTGCCCTTAAGGCAGCAGCTTTTACGCGCATGTTCAAATTCGTTGCTGAAGCGGTCATCTACATTGAACATGCGCGCAAAAGTTGCTGCCTTCACGGCAGTGCTTTTTGAAATTTTTTTATTTACCATTTATTCAGATTCGGCTGCGATAAAAAGATACAGGCTGTTGAAATTTCCAAAGAAAATCAGTCTATCTTTCGTATCTTCCTTTTTCAAACGGTTTCCTAGTTATAGACTCGCTGATTCATAAAACTATAAGAAATTGGTATGAAGAATATAAATAAAGTTTTTCTTATGTCATTATGATAGTCTTCAATCAGTTTAGAAAACTAAATTTTAATGCTGCAGTCCAAAAGACCTCACACGGCGGTAAACCGTTCGTACAGTTACAGGATGGCCTTGTTCTCGTAACCACTCATCAGCCAAAGATCGAGATGTCGCAAATCGGTCTCTAATGGCCATAAGTCTTAGACGTCGATCTTGAACTTCATTTGTGTCCCTTCGACGTTCGGTGCCTAATCTTCTTTGATTTTGGGCATTGTCAAACTACGCTTGACAACATCTCATAACAGTAGTTGGATTTCAGTTCGTACGGTTAGCGATTTCTTGAAATGACAACTCCGCCTCCCCTAGATCAATTTCAAACAACTTAACATCGACTTTGGATCTCCTCGGACAGCTGGTTTTTTTTAATTGAAAAAAAATGCAAAAAACGACTACAATATTTGAGTAAAAAAATACATGAACAAACCTTCACGACTTTCTTCTGAAAATTTCAATCATCTACTTGCTATACTATCTATGTTTTACCAAAAAAAAATTTAAACAGCTCCTTCTGGGTGTTGCAGTTTCTTTATAGTTAGTATATTAATAATATCAAGGCTTAACAAATCAGAAAAATAAAATGTGACCCTTTTAGAAGGAAATTTTTACTTGACTCTTTAGCCCTTAGTCCAACACTGCTTGATGAAAATCGTTAAATGTGCGTTACTGTGATTAATAGAAGTGGATCGGAACAACGACTATTTTCATGGAAAAAAGTATTCTCTAAATATCCATGAAATCGAATGTACTTTCTTTTCCAACTTGAATGCAGGTATAAGGAGTGGTTGAAAGTGTGGGTTGCTTTCTGTCTGAAGAGGTGTTCCTGAACCTGTAACGTTGAAAGTGTGAAGCAGGACACCAATCATCCTCATTTTAGAACAACGCGACAGTCTGATGTCACAAAAAACTTACATGTTTTCGTCCTTTCGCCGATTCTTGAACACCTTCAACGTGTTCTAAGCCATCTAAAAATGGTTTGAGACAGCGGAAAACCTGTGTTTTTGACCAGGAATGTTCCTCATAGGTTTCATTTTCCAAACATCAAATCCGAGAATTCCAAAGTTCAATCAGAAGCTGGTATACCGTTGCCATAAATTCCGCTGTTTCCGTAAAACACAACAAACATACAACTTAAATGATGACGCTCTCAAAAATCACGTGATGGCTGACAAGAGGTGAAACTCGAACTATTGGAAACGTTGACTCTTGGAAAATGTCAGTCCTGTCCAATCCTAATGCTAATTGCCGATTATTTGAAGGCAACAACATAAAACATTTTATCAATCTAGGTATTATCATTTCAATTTTCTTCCAAATAAAACATACACATTCTTAGAGAAGATATATGTCTCGGAACCGTTGGATAATTTTCTTTATTTTCCAAGTTTCCAATTAATATTGCAGATGATTCCTTTTCTGAACCATAAAATTGAGGAAGGAAATCTGTCACATACTTCATTTCGCATTATTCACCACTCGACATTTTGTCTATCGAAAATTTTCGAATGCGGCATTTGTGAATGGAAAATGGCGTTCTTCGTTAGGGCAATTTCGAAATCTCGCTTGCCAAATGAAACAATAGACCCTATGTGGTCTATGAGTTGACTGTAAGCAGAAAATTCGTATCAAACAGTGCGTTACTACTGTCTTATCCACTCACAAAGGGTCGTTCCAAAAGACTGATAGTTTTTCAAGGAGGTATTTCTCAGTTTTGACATTTTTTTATTTCCTAGCCCTCCAGTATAATGTGCAGTTTCAAGTGTTTCAACTTTTCTTGATAGGTCTTGGTAGTATACCTCCGATTATAAGCAGAATTGATGTAATTGGTTCGAAAAAACCCGAAAATTCACTTGACTTCCAAAAAACTCAATGTGATATTCCCATTCAAAATTTTATTCTCCCATTAAAAAAAAGATTTGATCGAAATGAAATCCAGTGCTTGATTGTAAAATGACAGACAGTATGAAGGTTCCTGCAGAATTTTGTGAGGATAATATGATTAGAAGATCACCAAAGTTTTCCATCAGGAAGCAAAGGTGTTTTTGGCGAGGTCAATACATGAAAAGATGACCGCATTAGCAACGAATTTGAACATGTATGCAAAAGTTGCTGACGTCATTGATTTTCCAAAACATTTCTATCGAACATTTCGCTCTTATTATCACTGAAACGCAATGTTTCCTACTGAAAAAACAATTGAAGTTACCGTTATTCGCTAATATTAAGGTCAATAATACTGACTCTCTATTTTATTTCTCATAAAGCGGTTTCGGAAACTTGATCGGAGTAACACGGGTTACTTACCCGGGCCACTCAAATGACAGATGTTGAACGCTCTATCTGCCATTTGAGTGATCGGGGTAAGTTACCCGTGTTAGGGCCGGTATTATAAAACTTAACTTTAACTTTAACTGGCAGTTTTGACAGTTATGTCCCAACACAACTGTCAAAAATGTCAGTTAAAGTTAAGTTTCATAATACCGACCCTTAATCCGATCAAGTTTCCGAAACCGCTTATTGGCGAATGTAGATAAGCGCTACTCCATCTGGTGGCTATCCGAGTAACCCGAGGTACAGACATTATCATTGACAGTTAAAAGAAATGTTAAGAAAATGAGAAAGTTTATGCATTTTTTATGGCGTTTGTGTGATTTTACAAGTGCTTCTACTGAGGAAAAGCAAACTCAAATGTCCCTTCCCATAGATTTCCACAGCACGGGGAAAAATTTCGAGATAGGGTGAAAGAAACTTACTTCAACAAATCGGGCCTGAAAGTGTTGAAGAATCGATAAAAACCAACAAACAAGATTTATGAGAGTCTGTTACCTGCAGACTATTGATGATGATCATCTATATGAAGGTAAACACGAATTGCTCATGAAATATTAGATCACATTCATGAAGACAATTTTTTTTCAGGCCCCTAATCTAAGCAGAGAAATTCACTTAAGAGGAATGCTCTGCCTACCAGAAATCTGCCTGTTGAACTGATTATTAAGGAACAACGATTTAGTGATAGAACTGACTATTGAAAAAAAAGAGTCTAAAAGGAAATATTTGGTGATGAATACTGTTCGCTCAAAGTGCTTCTGCCGATAAAAGCAAAGTTGTACAAGGTTTATTTATTACAACTTTCACAAGACCAATCATATGAGTGTTGGAAAATTAATTTGTCAATCCATCATGAATTAGACTCACGATACAAGTAGCATTAGTTTTATGTGAATGTATTCATTTTATTCACAATATATTGAGTATTTAGTCCCTCGCTATAAAAATGGTAAAGTTATGAGTTTTTGTCTATTATTCCAAAAAGTATGTTTTACAATATTATCTGATTTTCAACTTTCAAGACAGCCTAAGAAATCCACCAAAGTCAATCTTTCCATTTGGATCTGAAAATAAATGATATTAAAATACTGTATAACCTTGGAGATATCCTCGTAATTTCAGAGTTGCTACACTCAATAAGATTGAAGAATGATACATACCTACTTTATAAGAATGGAATATGTACTCCCAGTAATACTCTCGTCAACCATAAGAGTCTAAAAAGTCTTTGAATAAATCGTGAAATCAAAAATTATCAAACCAAACACTAACAAACAGTACAAAATCGACTATCAAAAAAAAATATATGTCTGTATCTAAGGTTCTAAAACTGGCCACCGTGGCGCTGCAATCTTAAATTCAGACGCCAATAGAAGCATATGAAAATGAACCTAGTATCAATTCAGGGGGCCGATTCTTGAATCTCGATCAAGAATTCAAGAATTGAAAAGTATGACAATTGCTGTTATATATTTTGGTAATTTGCTAGGATAAATCTATGATATTTTGATGGTTAGGAAATTAATTATGCGTATCGGAGAAAGAACTATTTAATACTGATCATCACATATGTTGCACACAATGTCTACGCTAACTCTTTGTTTCCATTTATGATACACAAATGTCACAAATACATTACAATTGCCATATGTTTGCGCCGATTTTCTAGGGTAAATATAAACAAGTAGACATGACCTGCGCATGGAACCAAATGTCACTCGATAATCGAATGTTATATCTCCTAAACTCCGTACCACTCGTTGCTAAGTCGAAGGAAACGGTGATAAGGTTATGTTTATATTCCGATTTGAAATTTCTCGATATCTTGCATTCAGTTTATTTCTTGAATAATTGCTCGAAAATATAGTCAAAATGACGAAAAGAACTATCCCAAATTTCGCAGATGTTGGAGAAAACTTAGAAACTCAACATAAACATGGCAATTATCATACTCAATGCTTGATCGAGTTTCAAGAATCGGCCTCTTTCTGTTCTCACGAATATCGAAGAAAACTTCATGCATACCTCTCTGTTCCAAAGGAAATTCAAAAGAACAAGAAAACCTCTAAAATATCGTCATGGCCGGTCTTCCTCCATATCTCCAAGACTGGGAAAAAATCTCGCAAGTCTCGAAGCGACGGGTCAAGCACTTGGGCCGACAGCTCCTCGGATCCATCGTGAAAAACTGCCCGACCGAATGGGCCCGAAAGGGGATGAATGGAGTGGAGAAAGTAAATCGGCTCGTAGACGTATAGGGGCCGATATTTTAGACGCCAATTGAAATTTATTGAGCGGACGTTTTCCACATTCTTTTTCCACGGTCCGATATAAATTGAGTGAGTC
The DNA here is from genome assembly GCA_958510865.1 of Myrrha octodecimguttata. Taxonomy (NCBI): domain Eukaryota; kingdom Metazoa; phylum Arthropoda; class Insecta; order Coleoptera; family Coccinellidae; genus Myrrha; species Myrrha octodecimguttata. Next base: position 88,307,072 of record OY294056.1, on the reverse strand, counting down.
ATTATGGCTGGGCAGGAAAAAGAATCAGGTGGAAGATTGCGTGAGGATCCGAAATGATTTTGTACACATAACGTAGCTACTACTGCGGCCGCCATTGCGAGAATTTCACTTTCAAGAGGGTTGGCCGAAGAAAGCGAGTTGGGTGAAGTGCGAGGGCCACACGAAAATGTCGATCTTTTTGCGATTAATCTTGGATGGATTTAGCTTAGTTGTTCATTAGTTGGATGGATAAGGCCAAGGTGAAATCCGTTTGGGAATACGCAATACATTCCGAAAACATCAACGTGAAACCAGCAGCGGACAAAAATAAAGTTTTTTTTTTCAAATTTTTCTGATAACCAGGACTGGGCAGTATTTCAATTACTTGTAATTGAAATACGTATTTGAAATACAAATACGTATTTTGTATTTGTATTTCAATTACTTCTTGAAAATGTATTTTGTAATTAGCATTTCGAATACCTGACGCTGAAGTATTTTGTATTTCGATACTTTTGCCTTCGAAATACTTTCGAACAAATACATTTACCGCTGAGCGCTCTACAGAAAATAGTCCCTGAATCTCACTTCAGATGGCGCGACGTTTATCTGCTTCATCTAGTTCTTTTGCTAGCAATCATATTTTCGGCAAATGGAAAGGAAGAAATGGTCCTGCGCAATGGTCGTTCCATCATGGAATTAGTTAGTCAACTTCTAAAAACGATAAGAGCAAAGAGCTTACCATCCTTGAACATTATCCTAACATAAAAAATGTGTTCATACAATATAACACAAGTTTCTGCCCATCAGGAACTGTAGAAAGATTGTTTTCTTTAGCAGGTTTTATTCATTCTCCAACAAGAGGCTGTTTGTCTGATACTTCATTCAAAAATTTTGTGTTTCTGAAAGGAAATTCTTCATTTAGTGATAAAATAGCTGAGCTGAATTAGTTGTACTTTTTTCACATTTTACGTAACACCTGAATGTATTTTGTTATTTGTATTTCAAATACAAATAGTTAAAATACTGTATTTTGTATTTTATATTTCAAATACCTGCGAGAAAGTATTTTGTAATTTGTATTTCAGTTATAATAATAATAATTAAGCCAATCATGTATTTTGCCCAGCCCTGCTGATAACACGAAATTGTTCATTAGCATTTGCTAACAGCGTGCTGTCGTTCTGTCCAAATGTCTGCAATTTTCGAATTTTGAGCTGAAAATCGTCTAAAATGACTATAGGTTGATCACGACTCCGGTGTCAAAATAGATTCTGTCCGGCCGACCGGTCGTCACCACGATAACAGGCGTAAGGAGGATTATATCGACTTCCAGGGTTCCAGGGTTTTTTGCATTTCAAAATGCGGAGGTTAAGTTCATTAATGGGACAAATTCATTTTCTCAGAAGAAAAATATTTGGCAACAGAATCCTGAAACAGGTCAATTTTGTTTCACTTTTACCAAATTTTTATGTATTTTCGAAGGATTTTTGTTGCACCCTGTGCCATCCCCATCAACCCTCTAAATTTTTAGAATAGGGAGAGTGGGTCGTGTGGTACTTTTTTGGCAAGGTCTTTGTATCTTCTTTACAGGCGTGCAGAAATTTCCAAAAAAAAAATTAGGTACTTCAAAGAGGTTTTTAGTATGTACAATATAGTCATGGCTCATTTACTTTGAGACGATGGTACCTGATGAAATTTGTCACTGAATTAAAGTCGACAGTTACAGTTTTGTTCGTGCAAAACTTTCAACCCCTACGAACCCTTTAATGGAGAAAAAAAAATTCACGTGAGGGGGTTGAAAGGGATGGAAAGTTGGACATGAACAAAACTGTAATGGTCGACTTGCATTTGGTGACAAATTTCATGAGGTACCATCGTCTCAAAGTAAATGAGTCATGACGAAGAGCACATACTGAAAACCTCTTTGAAGTAACTAATTTTTCGAAACAAAAATTTTTTATTTGAAAATTTCTGCACGCCTGTAAAGAATATACAAAGGCCTTGCCAAAAAAGTGCCACATGACCTACTTTTCCTATTCAAAAAATTTAGAGGGTTGATGGGGATGGCACAGGGTGCAACAAAAATCCTTCGAAAATCCATATAAATTTGGTAAAAGTGAAACAAAAATTGACCTGTTTCAGGATTTTGTTGCCAAATATTTTTCTTCTGAGAAAATGAAGTTGTTCCATAATTTTCACGCGCACTGTATAATATCGGGTTTCTAAGTGGTTTTTTTCGGAAGTTATTGTGTTTACGGTCGTCCAGTATTTTATTGAAAAAAACCTTGAAAAGTTCTGCTGTGAAGGCAGGAGCTTTTGCGTACATGTTCAAATTCGTTGACAAAGCGGTTATCTCCATTGAACATGCGCGCAAAAGCCACCACCTTCACGGCAGTGCTTTTCTAGGTTGTTTCACAATATCTCCGAAAATTGAAATCGAATTAAACTGAAATTTGAAATAAAGTGGTGAAATATTGACTTCAATTCGAAATTTCATCAAAATCTGATGAATAGCCGGTTAGTTTCCACTAGATGTGTTAACTAACAATGTCCCATTATTTTTCCGATTTCGTAGTTTTCAACCTACCACGAAAAGAGGGCAATGCTTCAGAAAAATATCACGGGTAATTATTAATGCTATCAATGATGTAAACCTCATATTTGCCAAATCTGACCTAAATATCTTGGGACATTTCCTTTTTTTTTGGATATTTCAAATGTCTTGCGACATTTCACATTCAGATATCCAAATCCTGAAACAATATTACTTAAATATATTTTTTCTTTCAGTCAAACCTTTCTTCACCAAAGAACCCCACGACATACTAGCAGTTCAAGGAGGACTAGTCAAATTTGAATGTCGCGTTGATGGCGAACCAACCCCGACTGTTCTATGGAGAAGAGAAGACGGAAAGATGCCTGTAGGACGAGCGCGCATACTTGACGATAGATCGTTGTCTATCGAGGACGTCCAAATGTCCGATGAAGGAATCTATATATGCGATGCCCGAAATGATGTGGGCATTATCGCTGCAAAAGCCTCACTGGTGGTCAACTGTAAGTATATCACACTCATGCGACAACGATATGTCTCTTGACGACGGAAACTTTGTTTCCGAAACGTTCGGTAAGCCACGTGCAGATTTGCAAACCGAATTGATTATTGCGCGAATAATTTGGACGACGCTGGCAACTAGCGTCGAAAATCAGACTCCAGATGGATCGGAACGAGCGCTGTCACCTGTCACGGACATGTCAATACCTTTTGATATGGCCGTTTATTAGGTAAATCAGTGTTCTGATTACTCACAGTTGGACTCGGCTTCAGATGCTTAAAGAGTTACTCACTGTATGGCAAATTGCGCCATCACTTTCATTTCTAAAAGTGATCCCGTTAACTGCAGGTCTCGTCGTTCGAACGGCTTGAAGCTACTCGATTACTTTTTATGGGGCTATGTTCGGTCATTGGTTAATGCCAAAAAACCAGCATAGCTTGAAGTATTAGAAGCCAATTTTCAAACTATCATTGACTTCATACGCTAGAAATCATATCAAACAAATGAATGCCATGAAATTATCTTCAAGATTATAATAATAAAAATTCATGACAACAATATTTCTGCCTAGAAACTTGAAAAACAACACCCACTATAAAAACCTCAAATTTTTTACTTCACTTATAAGATGCCAGTTATATATAATTATTTTTATTTAAATCTTCTTGAAAGAAAGTGCGATGCCAATGAAGTATATCGTATCAATATCGAAGAAACTATTGTAAAGCCTTTATCAAGTAGACTCGTTTGAGTTTGAAATGAAACAAATAGCTTCATAGAGTTTTGTGCCGCATTTCATTTAACAAAGAATAAGGTATGGAACTTGTGGCAATATTATTCTATGCACAATATGACAATCTTGCGAGTAGGTCGATATCAGCTTATTTTCGTTGTAGTGAAGTGTTGGTGAACGCACGTGGTAAGATGTTGACATATTTAAAATGTAGAATACATGCTACTGAGGATTTTAAATCGAAAAATAGGGGATGAAACACTGTTTTTTGAAATTTTTGTATTATATTCCATTATGTTACCGTTTCCCCATTTTTTTTTCACTTCAATCATTGTATGGCATTTGATTTAATAATTGAATTTGTCATTCAAGACGTTGTACGGTGAAGACAATCAAAGTATATCGTAAGCAACACAGTAAAAATATCTGTCTAAGTAACAAACCATGAATACTACTCCTTCACAACGTTTCGGCCCTTGATTAGGCGATCTTCAAAAATACAATTATCAGTGACACATCGAAATTCAACAAACATAACGCTATATAATCATTGAACAAACATAATACAACAATAAATAAAATAAAATAAAAATGACAATACATTGAACCCAAAAGCAATCAAAATACAAGCAAGCACTATATAAGAAAATTACAATATTAGTGTATATTTAGAAAGACACTGAAAAGAGAAAAGGAGGGGAAGAACCCACTGTCAGAATGATAAAACCATCAATATTTCCATATATAGGAAATCGTTATAAAGATAATGGAAACTGGGGTAAAATGTGAGCACTACAATATCCAATAGCATTGATCTGTTTGCTTGATAGCATGAGATCATAACACATCGAACGTACAATTATAAATGACAGGAATAACAATTAACAAAGCAGCGAAAAAACGAAATACAACACGTTACCATATCAGTGGCGTGACAAATCTACGAAATCTGGCAACACGTTCTCAACATTTCTGTATTAAATTGGAATATGCTACACTCAAGGTTCTTATGTCAGTGCTGGAATTCACTGTATTTGGGAATTTCTTAATATACACCATCTCCTTAAAACAACCCTTGAACCAATAATATTCTTCCGATTTAAAATTTGTATTTTCTGAAAATCGAAGCTTTGGCTAAATGTTGAAGCGTGACCAGAAAAAGCAGTAGAATATTTCTTACTCCTACAGTCTATCTCGTGCTGGGCCGATCTGTTACCCAAATATTGACCTGTTTCTCCAACATAACAAGCATTACAATCATTGCAGTTGATTCTATATACTACTACTACACCGGAATTATTTTCTTCCGGATCTCTATCTTTAACACTGGAGAAAATTGAACGGATAGTTTTTTTATAATGAAAAGCAACTCGATCTACACCCTTTTTTATTTCATTCTTGAGTTGTTCGGACAACCTCGATACATAAATCAACTTACAAAAACCACTGTTGGTACCACGATCAACACCATGATCAAGAATATGTGGTGGTTGAGGGTCATTATTGGAAGAATAAAAAATATTATGTACCAATTTTTGAGGGTAACCATTCTTCACAAGAAATACAATCTGTTCATGGAAATTTTTTCCTGAAATAATATATGTGACAAATTCAAAATCTTATGTTTGATAGATTTAACAATCATGACTTTTCGTACACGAGAATGAACCGAATCATAATGCAGAACTCGTTTATCGTAAGATATCAATATTATGCAAAGGTATTGAAGAAAAATCTGTATTTTTAATTATTGTATTTATAGCCTTTTTTGAGTAGACTCGTTCGAATTGAATATAAATACTATGTGAAGGTTTATCAATCTGTAATTTTCGAATAAGTTACCATGACATGTATTACAAATCACACAATGAGTTCCTATGTTTCTTCATTTCGAGTACTCAAGACATAAATAACTATTCTGCAACTGGATTCTTCTGTGTATAAGCCTGCTCCGCGTAGGGGGGTCATGTTAACGAATCTCTGGCGCTTCGAGACAACAAGCTGGTTTGTTTTTTTCCTTCGTCGATCCGGTTGTTAAACTAATCTGACTCAGAACAGTCCCGTTAACAAGTGACCTAGTCGTTTTATCTTCGAACTATGCGAAAGATCTAGAGCACTTCCATGGGGGTGTAACCTTTTCGTTATCTTTGTTAAGCTGACGATTTGTACAATAACGAACATTCATAAACAAATTCCAAATTTCGATTGCTACAATTAACATTTGCATTATATGCAGGGATGGAGAAATTCATTTTTCATTATTATTCTTCCAAATTTCCAAATGAGTGCTTATTGGCACTTTCTGAAAATCTGGGTATTCTGCTTATCACTGCACCAATTGTCACCTTTCAATTGAACCAATAGTAAAGCTCATTATAAACTGGTACCTATAGCAGGGCAAAGCGTTACAACCTTGTACTTACACCTTGTATCTACCTTTTCCATTAAAACATTCTCTTGATTCTTTTCAGCTCCTCCAGAATTCATAGATAAACCGCAGGATCAGAAAGTTGGACTGAATGGAGTTGTCGAGTTTCAATGTACAGCTACAGGAAATCCCCCACCATCAGTCTTCTGGCATAAAGAAGGTTCGCAACAGTTGATGTTTCCCGACACTTCATATGGTCACATGCACGTAAATGCCCATGGTACTTTACGAATCCAAGGGGTGCAGAGAGAGGACACAGGGTACTTGGTGTGCTCAGCCTTGAGCGTTGCTGGGTCGAAAAGTGTGAGAGCATATTTACAGGTAAGATATCGCAGATAAAAAACAAGATCACCACCAAGAGATTCAGGTACCAAACAACAATAATTGTATAATCAAGTCAAGTATCTGAAAAAGTGGAACAACACGAACGAGGAGAGCACCTAAGATGGCGAATTATCTTTTCAATTGAGTTTTATTTGTTTCAGGTTACTTCAGTTGCCGATTTACCCCCACCAATTATCCAGTTAGGTCCTTCAAATCAGACTCTTCCTCTACACAGTATGGTAACTCTTCATTGCAAAGCGCTAAGTCCTGAAGGAGATCAACCTAAAATGCAATGGCTGAAAGATGGAAAAATTCTTCAAACTAACAAATTACCAGATAGATACACAATTAGCAACGTTGGCGTTCTGGACATCGACGGTGAGTCAAACCTATACTCATTATTTCATTTTTTATACCCAGACCTTCATATTCAACATTTTCACTACCTAGTTCCCCGAACACTTCATACCCTTTCTAGATATGTTGATCTCATCATGGAATATCCTTTCAGATCTTCGTCTGGAAGACTCAGGTCAGTACACTTGTTCAGCAGCATCTGAAAGTGGGGAAAGTTCCTGGTCCGCCTTTTTAAGCGTTGTGGAAGGATCAACCGTATCTCTTCACAGAAGCCCAGATCCGTCCACTTATCCGAAAGCACCAAGTGCTCCGAAAATCATCAACACTACAACATCATCGGTAATTTTATCTTGGGAACCTGCCGAGAAAGATTCAAGTTTGGTTGGCTACACTCTAGAATATTGGAGTCCGGACTTACAAACTGGATGGGTTGTTGTGGCACACAGGGTACTCAATACTCGCATGGCTGTCCAAAATTTGAAACCGGATAGTTCCTATGTGTTTATCGTGCGTGCGGAGAATTCTCACGGCATATCGCCAGCCAGTCCGTTATCTCCGATAGTTAGAACATTGGCTAACATGTTTTCCGACCATGGTTCTAAATTGGACATGGCCAGGAGTCTGCTCAGCACAAAAATCGTCGATCTGATAGACGCGAAACCGCAAACCTCCGACTCGGTTAGGCTTAGTTGGACATTGAATTCTCCAGACTACGTTGAAGGACTTTACATTCGCTTCAGGGAACTATCTGGAGGTCCTCACAACTACAACGTTTTGACTGTTCTGGATTCAGTCAGCAAACATTACACTGTGACCAATCTCAAGAAGTTTACCAAATACGAATTTTTCATTTCTCCTTTCTACAAATCGGTTGAGGGCCAGCCTTCCAATTCTCGGATAGCACAAACGTTAGAAGATGTTCCGAGTGCACCTCCAGATACAATAACTGCAGGAGTCTTCAACGAAACTGCGGGTTGGGTCAAATGGTCTCCACCACCTCCCCAACATCATAATGGTGTTATTGTGGGCTATAAGATACAAATCAAGAGTGTGAATGTGAGATCGATTCTGATAAACGCGACGACAACTTCGGTGTTGATCAGCAATTTGACCAATGGGAAGCAGTATACAGCCAGAGTAGCAGCAGTCACAAGTGTCGGCCAGGGGCCATTCTCGAATGCTGTGCCTCTGTTGACGGCTTCAAGAGCTCAAAGTCCAAGGACTTTTGGTCCTCTTGTACCATTGGTTAGACAACCTTGGTTTGTCATACTTCTGGCAGCTTTCGCTTTGGCTTTTGTTTGTGTTTCTGTTGGGATATATTATTTCAAACGGCGTCAGTCTTTGAATAAACAACTCGGCCATTTAAACGTGACTGTGGTCAATGCATCGCAGCTGAACGCTAAAGATAGTCTCTGGATAGACAGAGGGTGGAGGACAGCTGACTGTGATAAAGATTCCTCTATACCTCTGTCACAACCAGCTGATTACGCTGAAGTCGACACCAGGAACTTATCTACTTTCTATAAGAAACCTTTGGACAATCCTACCCCATATGCTACGACCATGTTGTTGCCGCCTCCAAACTGGTCTGAGATTATACCACCTCCTCCAGATCACCCTCCACCTGATTGCCCTTACGACCACACCCTAGATCCTCCAATACGAGCTGGAAGCAACTGCGGCAGAGAAGAAGCCTATGCTTGTTACGCAGTTCACACACCAAAAGATTACAGACCTCCTTCTAAGAACTCTAGGTCTGGATCTTACAATAATTGCTCTTCTGGTATGAGTGAGGGTTCTGGTTTTCGAGGAGCTCCACCGTCCAAAGGGTTCTACCATACTCCTGGAAATTGCTGTGATTCTAAAATGGGGGGCATCGCTTATTGGGGCGAAAATGGTAACCCTGATAACGACGAGAGACGTTCGTATTCTAGTAGCCATGAGACGACTTGTTCTTGTAGTGAATCTTCTTGTTTGTACGCTGAGGCAGGACCGTCTTGTGATGGTGTTGCATCCTCTAATGTTTGCCATATGAAACGTTTCAATAAGTGAAGTGTCTGTGAGTGCCATGAAAGGTAGTATGACTACAATAATTTCATTCCAGAGTTGAAGAGCAAATCCTTGAACGGTAACATTTAAACATTCACAAAGTCTATAGAAACGAGACAAAAGATTCAGAATATAGAGTAGTTGGTCAGATAGTTTTCGAGTAGCTTCATAGCATTCTTCTATGAACTGCCAAATTATGATAGAGATGAAAGTGACCATCAGTTGCTTTCAACTCTCTATGCATTGCTGAAAAAATTGATCCTACAAACGTAGATGGCAAATCCATGTTCAGATCGTACCGGTAAATTCTGATTCCCATCAACGTCCATTCCATTTCCACTAATCGAAAACATTAGAAATTTCGTAGCAAATAATGGCCACACCTATATCATCAAATTTCGACAGAAAGGACTGTGTTAATCGCTATATCGAGTTACTGCACGATATCAGTCACTGCTAGACCAGCCACATTCTCGAAAAAGTTCGGTAAAACAATTATGTTGCCGGCTCATAATCTGCTCCAAAAAGTATTTGTTTTTCGACGATCACATGTAGTTCCTTCAAACCAAAAGTGCGACAACTATGAAGATTAACAAGGTCATCAAGGTAAACATGTACACCTATCTATCATCGTTCAGGATGATTTTGCTTGAAAAATCAGCTTCCTCTTGTTGATGTTCAATAATTTGTTCAAAGACATCTTTTTGCTGTACGTGATCATTAGAATTCAATTGTGGAACTTAAATGAGCATGCGCTGTAGTCTCCTCCTCGAAGTTTGCATTTCTTGTCCAGGACGTCCAACTGATGTTCCTCAAACTGTCAGCTGTCAATACTTTTCAGGATTGCCAACACAATTGGCAGCATTATTAAATATGGCGTTAAATTTGGGATAACTTTATCTAATGCTCTCCCACGACTTCGGCCCAAGTTGCCAACCCACAATTTACTTAGCAAGTTTACTTTGACTGGGGAATGGGAATTTCAGGACAAATTCGACATGATAAGGTTCGCATTATTTATAAATACCCGTAAAACATGCCTCGGCTCTTCAAACTAGATAATTCCTTCCAAATATAGGTTTTTGCTAAGATTGTCCCCGATTGGCTGAAATTTAAGTTGGGATTCCTGATTTCATGCAAATAGTGTCAATTTTCATAGGATACGTTCCGAAAATCAAGTCTGTTGTTTCGGTTGCCGATTTTCCGCTCCGTAAATATGAAATATTCGGATGGTTCCTGGAACAAGCGCGTGAAAAAGGTTATTTACGGAATCTGGTTGATGAAAATGCGGTCGATTTACTGTCACCAGAACGATTTTCTATGGTAAATATCCATAGCATAGAACAATCTATGTTTACTTTAGGTTTGTTTTGGTTCTGAGTTCAGAACCACAGGCTATTGGTCTATGCTAGAACCGTCCCGAACAGATCTGAACTCGGAACCAAAACAAACCTAAGGTAAACATAAATTGTTCTATACTATGGATATTTACCATAGAAAATCGTTCTGGTGACAGTAAATCGACCGCATTTTCATCAACCAGATTCCCTAAATAACCTTTTTCACGCGCTTGTTCCAGGAACTATCCGAATATTTCATATTTATGGAGCGGAAAATCGGCAACCGAAACAACAGAGTTGATTTTCGGAACGTATCCTATGAAAATTGACACTGTTTGCATGAAATCAGGAATCCCAACTTAAATTTCAGCCAATCGGGGACAATCTTAACAAAAACCTATATTTGGAAGGAATTATCTGGTTTGAAGAGCCGAGGCATGTTTTACGGGTATTTATAAATAATGCGAATCTTATCATGTCGAATTTGTCCTGAAATTCCCGTTCCCCAGTGAAAGTAAACTTGCTAAGTAAATTGTGGGTTCGCAACTTGGGCCGAAGTCGTCTATTCCAAATCGAAATATCAATTCCGACGATGATTGTATAATGTAATATGTAACGTTCTAAGGGAATGCTCCTCAATTACTCAGAAAGGTTGATTTTTCCTAAAAGAATGAAGATTTTTATTGATGAAAAGACTATAGAGAAACATCATCACAATAATCAATAAACAGACTTATGAATTTTATACCTTGACTGAACCTATATTTTGTTTTGTACTTCATAATATTCTGTGCTCGAGCACTTGTTTCCGAATCAATTTCATAAGTGTATATATAGAGTTACGTGTAGAATGATGGGATATTTTAGATATTTGAATTATGGAAGCCTAGTCGTAGTGTTAAGTGATCATCTAAAGAAAAACTCATATAACCTTCAGAAAATTTGTTTTGAACGAAATTCTTCATGCCCATGACATTGACTGAAAGACTGTGTTCAATATTTAATAAGTAGATCTGAATGACAGGAATAGCAATCTATGGAAATCAAATGATTCAATATTCTTTCTTAGGAAATCAATCATTTGTTTTTTCATGTCTCGTCTTAATTACTCGTACTTTTTATGATTTCTCAGTGGTTTTTCATGGAAATGTATGATTCATCAAAAAAATTTACTCGCAGTTTATAAGCATATGCTCTTCGCCGACAGTCACAATACGATGTGAATTCTGTTTTTTTGTAGTTGAAACATCTGTATCAATTTTCCCCTCTCAAATTGAATCATCAATTCACAATGGGCACGTTATATAAGGATGAGAAATTTGAATTTCTGGTCGAGTTTGCTTGTTCTGGGGAACGTTTAAAACCACCATTTTGGGAAAACTATCATGCCTGTTGAAAAAGAGTGGGAAATCATTCAAGGTCCGAATAAGAGTCCTAAATATTTACAGAAGTAACTTTTATAGTTTTGTCTTGAATATTTTGTTATTGCATTCGTAGTTTCAACTTGTATTATATAGAAATATTAGAAGTAGAATTTTTTTGGCAGGTAAATTCTCAAAATACTTACCTGAAACAGGCCTGTTTTTGAAATGTATTGGTACTGCTTAATACCCAAGTTTTCATTACAGACGCACAAAAATGCTGTGAGAAAATTGTATTTCAAAGACTTCCTTCATTGATTTTTTTTCATTTTTCGAAAACTGACCGACTTTCCTCAGATTTTAAAATTGAAAATGTAATTTTGTAAATATGAACAGATTAAGTAAAATTAGTATAAACCAATATAATGTTGACGGTTATCGTATATTATTTATTCGTTTCAAATTTTGTGTACATACTTGTAAAGTTCTACTTCATTCTGTTTTGTAATACACATGAATGATTTTTATATATGCTGATAATATATAAGTGATAGATTTCTAATGTTTTATTTATTCATTCAACAATCTCATCAAAGAATGTGATCGTTTAGCTATCGGCTTCTTCACAATCGAATTCCTCCGCATTTGTTTTATTCAGTTCTTTCTCTTCCATTTTGGGATAGGGTGAAGAAAGTCTCTAAATGTTCATAATAAATAATAACATTTATTTTGCATTGATCATACAGAGATAAAACTCAAAGTAGTATATACACATTATAAAAATACAAAATCCTTGCTAATAAGTGATGTATTTGCAACTGCCCTGAGAATGACTCCATAACTGTAAGTCACAAGCACAGAAACATATTGGAAAACAGGATGATTTCAATAAAAGTGAAAGTAAGAATTATTTCTTTAGAAAAGCAAAGCAAATTTTTTTAAAATTCTTTTGGAGTCATGGGAGTCAAAGGAGAAGTCAAAATATTTCAAGAAGCTTTTCAAAAAATGATTGAATAAGTGCATATCTTCGAAGTAGTTTATTGACTAGAGCTCCAGTAGGTCCACTGTAATCCGAAAGTTCTCGACTTTATTTCGGAATCTATACAATTGTCATGGAATGCACTATTGGGGAAACTTAAGTTATTGAATTATTCGATGTAAAAAATATAAAATTGATTTACGAAATTGTTCGTTCTGTATTTTCTGAAGTTTCTATCTTTTGATAAATTTTTTAGTGTTATATATTCTCGTGAAATTCTTCAGTCTTCCAAAATATGTAAAATTTATATACAGGAGCGGTCTCATTTCATCCAAAGCTAGATTTCACGACCGTATCTGCGTAAATATTAGCTTTTATTTTTACTATCACAGCTTTTTGAAAGGGTTGTTTCGGAGAAATTTGAATTCATTTTCGAACGGTGTGGTTACCGCCAACTTCGAGTAGCTCTTCCAAGTTTTCAATTCTGGGTTTATTTTTCACATTAATCACTCTTCTCAGCGTCTTCATAGTATACAGGGGAACCACTATAAACCCGTGAAAAGCTTGCACACAAAGTATGATCATCGAAATTGAAGAATTCTGTGGAAAACGGTCACTGAAGGCATCGATAATCCAGATAAGCATTGTTACAAATACAACCAGTTTCCTCCCATACCTGAAAACGAAAACAGAACCATTAAGAACTCCAAATAAGAGTCATGCATTTCTTGCTGAGCTATAAGGCCGACCATAACCACAATAACTTACGCCGGAAACTACTCAGCTATTCGATATTTGTAGATAAGGTTTGAGGCTTTATTATTCAAATGCACTTGAAAATATTATAGATATACCCATTCAAACTATTATTTTTCCAATATTTCGAAAAATATACAGGTATGACCAAACTAATTCTAGTAGTCAGTTGAAAATTATGATTTGAAGGTTCATGCAAAATTTCGTGAGAATAATACTACTTAAAGATCGTAAATCGTTTACATACGAAGAGAAACTGCATTGATCGAGGCCAATACCTGGATTGTTGACCGAACTGGCTACAATTTCGTCCGAATCGAAGGAATACATACAGGTATATCAAACCCAACCAATGATTTATTACAGATTGACTATTATCAAACGGAAAAATCATAACAAACTAAAACTTGATTATTTTTATCCTATTGGCTTAAAAAGGAGGAATAAACTCACATATAGCTGTATTTTTTGGATACTTTACGCCAGTGAAGAACTCCATCCTCATCATTTTGGTATCTGTTATGGTTCATTTTAATCAAACTGTAGCTCATACTTAATACGCAAACTGTAATTGTTAAAATAATGGCAGTGAAGAAAAGAGAAGTTCGTTGGTTGACTGAAACAAAAAAAAATACATGAAACCATGCACTGACGTGTTAGGCTAACCAATGCTTCAGTAGCACAAAAAATATTACTGATCTTCAGTTCAACAATGAAAAATACGATGAGAAATTTAAAATATCAGAATATACGAAAAGTAATCAAAAAAAAAACAGTGAGAAAAATGGAATGATATAAAAGTTGATTCACGAATAAACTCACCAAATTCTACACAAAGTGTTCTGCCGAACTGAGGCTTGAAAAAACTAGATGGCATGTCTGGAGTATAATTATTGATGAGAGATACAAGCAAAAATATGGACGAAAACATTAGGGTACTTCCTATGTAGTAATTTGTGCGGTCCAAATGCTCCTTCTGTCTGTAAAAACTACACGAAATTCCATATCAGATGTGAATATTATTCGGATATCAAAAAGGACTTACTGTATGCTCCAGGCAAGGTCAAAACACAATACAGCAAGCCAGCCAAAAGATAGGACCACGAAAAACTGAAGAAGTAATCCTGAAATAAAAATTCAGATATATACATAATGGAAATGAAATAAATACAACAAGATGAATACAAGACGTGCAAGTCAACTCACCAAAGAATTTGCATCCCCAAGATAAGAACTGCATTAATACTATGATCACATAGGTGATACTCATTGAAGAAGCAAAAGCTACGAACGATTTTCTGTGAACACCCAGTACATCCTGAGTATAAAAGAACACGGCGGATGAGGTGAAGAGAAGTATTGTGATTGTTATAACTGAAAAAGAATATGAATATATTTATTTGCATTCGAAATAAATTTTTAGGTATGCGTTTGACATTGAACATTTATTGAGAGAAGCAGATATACCCAGATTATGCTGATTTGTTCTATTAGATATTGAACGAATATTATGGGTGAGTCTGTGATTAGTAAATGTATGCCAACCAGATATTACACGTCAATAAGTTATAGTGTCTTGACTTTTATAAAGCATATTCCGACTCTTTATTCGCTTGATAGTTACAATTCACATTTTAATTAATGTCAATTCAATAGTTCGTTATTGAATATCTTTTGACGTGACTAATCACGAAAGAATTTATTTGGTAGGTATTAAGTCCTCTGGTTATTCTTATTCCTACACTTATTTCCCCAATAATTTATTTTGCTGTGCATTAGACCGCACATATATTGTTGTTATTGTTTCATCTCTTTACGCTTCTATATAAGAATATGTATTCATATCATTCTTTTATTTTTTGTGGTAGTATATGCGGTCGAAATACAAATTTCACAAAAAAAATTAAAAATTGAAACAACGGAAATAACAAAGATACTGAGAAAAAACTACGAAATTTCACATATTTGTGAATATCTCCGGAAATTAAAAACGGATCGAACTGACTTTGGTACACTGTAATGAAGCCCAGTTAGAAGTTTTATTGAAATCTGATCAATAGTTTCCGAATAAAAAAATTGTTGCATCAAAAATTTTGAAAACTTCCGAAATTTTTGTGTAACAAGACGATCCGAACAAAAATTTTCATGAAGTTATGCGTCGGTCTCCTACAACTAAGAACCAAGTTCTAATCCGATCATTAATGTAGTTACTTAAATTCGAAGTATAACTCTAGAACCATTGGGCCGATTAGGATTTGTATTTGTATTTTTTCCGAATATCCTAGGCTTCAACGAAACCCCTCAGAAGCTTAAAGCTTGTGCGAGTTAGGATACCGGTTGTGTTCTGTGTAGGCTTTGTTACTAATTCCTTGCGCCACGTTAGGAACAGCACTGTTAATTGTTTACCCAACAGCGAATGGTTGGTCGGTCCACTAAAAACCGGAAAAGTTATTTCCCGGCCAAGGGCTTGAACCCCAGACCTTACGATCATGGGGCTTGCGCTCTAACCACTGAGCTACCGCCGCTGTAAATTATGATTAATGAACTTAACCGTCGCATTCCGATATGCAATATGTCCTAAAGATTTCAAGTTGCTAGCTCTTTCCATTTCACAAATTATGGTCGGCTGTACAGAATCTATTTCTTAATCAGTGATGAGTGAGTGTTTGAGACCATTTTCGGAAACAAATTAAAAAATTACCGACATTTTGGCTGAACAATATCACTATATTCCCTGACAATGCGCGGAATAATGAAGCGCTATGCCATAATTTTGGAAAAATCTCAAAATATTAATGTGCCGATCCATAACAGATACTCTTCAGCCGCCATCATTAAACCAAACATTAACTCAAATATCAATGAACCATTTGGTTTAAACGGCAATGGCTCATGACAGTTATATAAGGTCCATCTCTTATCTAGATAAATATGCAAGCTATCAATAGAGGGGAGTTTAGTAATTTCATAAGTAATTATCGGAAATTTAACAATGTTTATATACTATATTGTTGACAATTATGAGTGTCATGAAAGAAGTGACTCAATTATCAAATAATATTGATAATTGAAACGCTCTTTAATATCTGGTCAATATGATTTTGTTCAAATCATAAAACAAGTAGAACTAGCTTGAAGTTAAGGGTACTCACGAGTAATATAAGCAGAAAATACCCATCCGGGAAGGTTTTCTTCTACTTCTTTCACACATATAAATGTATAAACAGCGTC
Source organism: Myrrha octodecimguttata (assembly GCA_958510865.1). Lineage (NCBI taxonomy): Eukaryota > Metazoa > Arthropoda > Insecta > Coleoptera > Coccinellidae > Myrrha > Myrrha octodecimguttata. The sequence continues at coordinate 88,290,476 of OY294056.1, read as the reverse complement.
ATCTTCGGGTATTACATTCAGATTATCCACACAAAATTGATCGTGTCCTAAGATGCCATCATATTCCCCCATGCCTGCCAACAGCAATGATCCATTCACTAGAAATATTGGATTTTCCTCAGGAGACAAAGGAAACCTATAATCAAATATAGTGACTGGAGGAAAACTGCATCCATTCCTATCTTGGAATTCATCTTCATGAGATTATATTATAATTTTATTCGCAGTACCGTAGACATAGGATTCAATGCTTATTAATATAATAATATTAACTAACTTCGCTACCACAAGTATGACTCTTAGAAGATGTAAAAATAATACGAGGTTTGTCCGGAAATACGAATAAAAGTGGAATTATTACTTCATTTTACAATTATTCAGGTATTTCAATTTGTTCCCCTTCAAAGTACTCCCCCTCTGAGACAAGATGCACTTCTGCCAACGCCGTTTCCACTGTTTCCACAAGTCTTCAGTTGTGAGGCTCTTCATTTGCCGTGTCGTTTCAGCCTTGATGGCTTCCACATTCCCCAAGTGCCTTCCCTTGAGCACCATTCGGGAACAGGAAGAAGTCGCAAAGAGCTAAATCGGGTGAATAAGGCGGGTGTTCTGTTACGGATGAGCTTTGGGCAAAAAACTCACAACGCACAACCTCTCAGAATTTCGTGGACGATTGTTTTGGGGATTGACATTTCCTCAGCTATCATTCTTACTGTCAATCGACGGTCTTTAACATTTTCCTCAGAACTCGATGTGGAGGGGCGTTGGTCATCTTTCGTATCTTCGCGGCCTTCCTGAAACCTTTTCAACCACTTGCTGACGGTTGGTTCCTTCAGAGAATTGTCTCCGTAAACTTTTCGCGAAACACTCAGAAATCTCACGACCATTATTACCTAGCTTTGCAAGAAACTTGATGTTGATGCGCTGTTCCTCAATCAGAGATAGCTCCATGCTGACAGCAGGTAAAAAAGGAGTTACTTTCAACAAGCACACGTAAATCCTACTTACTCGCAAAGCGCTACGGCTCGAACTGCATTGAGGGGATTGCATAGAGAGAGGGGACCACCAGGACGTCCCGAATTTTGTATACGTATCTTCCGGAAAAACCTCGTATATGAAGATGAATTTTTTTGGTTAGCGGGAATCTAATTGAAGTTTTAAGTTCAAACTCACTTCTGTCCTTTGCAAGAGTCCTTAGTGTATGTTTCAAAGGTGATCAAGTTGGCATCAATTGGTTCATCATCGAAAGCTGTTGCGTTGTGTCTGTGGACATAGAACCTTGGTTGGAAAGTGACAGTTGACTGACTGCAATTGCCTGAACCAACTGATAAACCTTGTGGGCAGCATTTTGGTAGTAAAACAGTTGTCTGAAAAGAAGAATAAACTACTGATTTTGGAAATGGATGCTTTAATATAAACTCCAAACTGCGAGAACCGAAGACATTTGCCTCGAAAGATATCAATATTTTCTTTTTAGTTCATTTTACAGAGAAGAACGCTCACAGGTGGGAACACCTAAAATTCTAGTATTTGGTTTCAAAATAATGTCTTGAAGTATCTCGTTGAATTTTAATAATCTTCTAGAATCATTTCATATTTTTAAGTGTTATAATCGTTGCGAAATTTTGCAGTTATTCGTGTAAATGATCATCCCAAGTGCAATTCCAAAGTACCAATTTTTTTCATAGTCATTCAGAATAAATTAAGATAGGCATTTTTAATTATTGAGAAAATGGAAAAAAAATTCAGATTTTATAACCTGAATCTATCCGGTAGATTTTGCCCATTAAAAACCTCAGCCACCACATTCAGACTTCAAATCTGCACTCGAAATATGCGTCTCAAGGTCTTGTCCTTCGGAAGTTAAAGTTATTTCGGCGGCCAGGCATAATTGGGTAATTATTACCCCCAATTCTTCATCAGGGGGGTCCAACCTGATCTTTCAAGACTTAAAATTGTTTGTTTTTTTGTTTGAATTCTAAATAGATCAAAATTTAGTTCTTGTTGAATGTATTCAATTCAGAATACCAGGTAATTGAAACTATAGATAACAGTGTATAAATATAGTCAAAGTAAATATTATTATATCCGTGATTCGATTCTCAACATCTGAATCAATCCGATTGTGGCAGGTATCCAGAATTCTCATTTCAATTTGAAAAATTACATGACAAATACATTACGCAAGATACCTGCGAGAATATCTTTCTTATCCTTCCCTTTACTGGATATATCTCATTCACAGGTGACGTAATTAATTTCTTTCTGATCCATCAATATGATTCAGCCCTTCATGATTATTTACCACACATACCCAGATAAATAATTTTTCTGTAGAAGATTTTCGAGTTCATTGCGATTCACCGATACACATTATGTAACTTCTCTCAAATAATCTACGCAGAGTTTTCTAGCGTCTTAAGCATATTTTTATAGGTAGAATATGAACAGAATTGGTCCCAGAATTCAGTCCTATCGAACACCATTTTTTTGCACACTTGACTCTTTTAGATTCAGGTGAACATTTCGGTGTATCGACATAGAGAAAAAAAGGTTTGAGCATTTGTTGGGAATGTCCTAAATATCTGGAGCAAAACACATTTGCGATGTTCTTGAATGAGTAGTTCACGGAAAGCAAGCGAAAACAACAACATTTACGGAATTGAATGTATTTCTTAGAGCTCCAACCGAGACATCCGGCAGCCTACATTGAGGACCTTCACTTCCTCCAACTTAATCAAGTTTTTCCAAGAAAATATCACGCCTTGTATATATTATGTTCGTGTCAATAATAAATTATAATTATTTTCATCATCAATCACCATCTCAATGCTCCTTACCTTGATTACCTTTCTCAATCCTGCATGTCAATGTCATTTCGCAGATTCACGATAAGGATTTTCGTTGAATTGATCATATTGACTAATGAGTCATATGGTCTCATTTTTCCCACGTGGATTGAGAAAATCCACCTGGCGAGGAATTCGAAAAGATTTATTCTCGTTTGTCTGTAAGATTTAATTCCACACAATAATTTAAGAGTGAGAAGCGTAGCATATATAATTTCAAAAAGCTTTCTGATAGTGATAGCAAAATTGGCAAATATATCCAGTCGAAACTTCCATAGACGACTTCGGCCCAAGTTGCCAACCCACAATTTTCTTCACAAATTTACTATCACTGGGGAACAGGAATTTCAGGACAAAGTCGACATGATAAGGTTCACGTTATTTATAAATATCCGTTAAAGATGCCTCGGCTCCTCAAACAAGATAAATCCTTCCAAATATAGGTTTTTCTTAGGCTGAAATTTAAGTTGGGATTCCTGATTTCATGTTAATAGTGTCAAGTTTATAAAGGATATGTTCCGCAAATCAACTTGGTTATTTCGGTTGCCGGTTTTCCGTTCTGTAAATATGAAATATTCGGTTGGTTCCTGAAAAAAAGGTTAATTACGGAATTTGATTGATGAAACAGCAATATTTATGTCACCAGAACGTAGACATATTAAGTCTAGTCACCAGAACAACAATCAATGTTTTATGGTAACATATCCATAGCATAGAACAATCTTTATTCACCTTATGATCCATAGACAATACCTAGTAATTTTTCCATTGTTGATTATTGTCTTTTCTATGTTTTATGGATCATAAAGTAAATGAAGATTGTTCTATTCTAGGGATATGTTACCATAGAACATTGACTGTCGTTCTGGTGACAGAAAGAACGTTTCTTCATCAATCAAATTCCGTAATTAACTTTTTTTTCAGGAACCAACCGAATATTTCATATTTACGGAATAAAAAACCGGCAACCGAAATAACCAAGCTGATTTGCGGAACATATCCTATATAAATTTGACACTATTAACATGGAATCAGGAATCCCAACTTAAATTTCAGCCAATCAGAGATGATCTTAACAAAACCCTAAATTTGGAAGGAATTATCTTGTTTGAGGAGCCGAGGCATCTTTTACGGATATTTATAAATAACGCGAACCTTATTATGTCGAATTTGTCCTGAAATTCCCGTTCCCCGGTGATAGTAAATTTATGAAGAAAATTGTGGGTTGGCAACTTGGGCCGAAGTCGTCCATTGATGCGCAACATTTTAGAAAATACATATGTGATCTAGGTAAAATCTATTCGGTTGTAGAATGTAGTATTGAAGTTTTATGCAAAGTTTTCGCGGAATCTAACATATCTCACGTACTCAATACCTATATAATTTTTACGCGCTTGTTCTGGGGAATAACGCGTTATAGTTTCTTCACAATGTCTGTAATTTTCAAATTTTTTGCCTATAATGGTCTTAAATGATTAGGTTCGACTCCCTGGAGAAGACTCGGTAGTCAAAATCAATTCTGTCCATCCGGCTGTCCGTATGTGCTCTAACTAGCGGCTTGAAATTGTCAGATTACGTTTGGATTCTAAACATCTCGGTTAGTTTCGTTAACGGTTAAAATCGGTAGAATAGTTTCTGAGTTAGGCCCATTTGAAATTTTGAAGGTTTTTCCCCGATATTTCATGAAAAATTGATTCGATCAGCTTGGAACTTGGCAGATAGTTGTGGATTTCTAACGCGCAAGTCAATACAAAATTTCGTGTGGATCCAGTCATTAGAAAATTCAACAAAAATTTTATTCGAATATATTTCATCTTTTGTTGAAAATTTTTTTTCTCCGAAAATATCGATTAGATTTCAACAAAATTTGGTACAAACCTTAGAGTCGGTATTTACCAACAATGTTTCAAAAGTCAACTCAATCGGATGTTTACTTTCGGAGATATAGGAAAAAATATGCCAAATTTCGTTGATATCAGGAATTGTAACGTTATTTCCGCAATATCTCAAGAAGTACAAATGCTATCAGATTGAAACTTTTAATTCAGTTGAAGAATACCAACGCGCAACTAGGGTCAAAATTTCTCGTTGATCTAGTACTTAGAATTTGACAAGCGCGTACAAGCTCGCGTTACTGCCTTTCTTTTTATTCAAGATAAATTTTTAATTTTTCAAATGTTCTAATGATGAGAATTTCACAAAAATTTCAGTGAGTTCGGATCAGTATGTTTGGGAAAATAACAACAAAATTTTAGATATATTTAACTGTCAAACCATTTGGTGGATATTACCCATTAACGAAATTACCGAATATTCATGCTCCACACTGCCCTGGCTCTAGATCCTTGAATTCGATTTATTATTGTAGTTTGAAGTAAATAATAATCTACCTGTAATTCTGCCAAAAAAATTGTGAATCCTTGAAAAATACCACAGTTTTTAATTCATTAATCCATGGAATAGTAAAACATTGTTTTCACGAATATCAAACTATTACCTTATTTCCATCTGTTAAATATCCTATTGTGGTACCTCCTCCTGTCGCTATCACTGTATTCGTCACAAAATCCGTCTCAGTTTGCGCTTCAATTCCAGCGACCACTATCACACTCAACAAAAGTATGTTCATAATGAGACAGTCCAAATTTACACTACACATTTTTCATGTACCGGCATCGAATGCGTCGCTTATTCACTTGTGGGTATTTTCGGTGCACCTTGTGTCGATGTGGGTATTCACAGTTAACTTCAAGATCGTCCTCGATACGCTACTAATTCTCAATAACTGGCCGGGCAGGATTTGGCCGCTTATAAAGTGATATCGTGTACGCGATAGGTAGGGAATTCCTTCAATTCCATCAAAGCGAGTAATTTTATTTACTCTGATCGTAAAAACTTCGCGAATTCCCCAACGATTGGTCCGGCTTGAACGTTTATATTTGTTGAAGGATGATCGAGAACTGTCTCTTCATTCTTGAAAGCGAGAGGTTTTATCGTTTGTAATCACAATTAATCATACGTTGACTCAAAATTCAGAGATAGGTGGAGCGATAACCAAATATTTAATTCAGATATTGGAACCAGCGCCGACAGATGGGCGGTTTTTACCCCATCGTTCAGTTTAGCCAGAGTTCTTTCTGCGAGCATGTTTTAGGAAAACAACGTGCTATCGTTTTGTCCAAATGTCTGTAATTCTCGAATTTTGAGCCGAAAATGGTTTCTAACGACTAGGTTGAAATCACTGATGACGAATCATGTTTCAAAATTGATTCTGTCCGACAAGCCGTCTGTCCTCAGGCACGATTACGGGCGTACACGGAGGATTCTATCGACTTGAAAATTTGAGGATTGGTGGCATTCCAAAATGCGAAGGTCAAGTTCGTTAATGGGCCAAATCGGCCGAATGGTTTTGGAGTTATAGCCATTTGAAATTTTGAGATTATTTCCCTGAACTAAAACTTGGTAACTACTTGGAGCCTAAGGACCTTTAGCAGAATTTTGTTGAGATCGAAAACATTTTTTTAGAAACCATTCGGAAAAATTTTGTTCATACTTTCAACTTGATATTTCACAGCCGTGTACGAAATTCAGTTCTATACAATAATAATTTTTGGAGATATTGCGGAAAAATATGTCAAATTTCGTGTTTTTTTTCTTGATATCGCTGTTTTTGTCGGATATGCTCAGAAAATATTTATTCAATCATGATGAAACTTGACAGCTGGTTTGAAAATGCTGTTAAACAAATTTGTGCAAAATTTCGTGATGATCGTAATATCAGAACAATTTTTTTCGAATATTCATTATTCTGTGATCTTCTGATTATATTATCCTCATTAAATTCTGTATGAACCTTCAACCTGGCATTTTTTGATGAACTACTGTATTTCAATTCGGTCAAATCTGTATTTTTGGAAACATCAGGAAAATAAAATTTTGAATTGGTATATTTACGGAATCATCGGGTGGATTTTACCCATTCTCGAATTCGGCCTTCCTCACTAAGGTCCAAACCTACCCTACAAAAATATCGAGTTTTCAAGTTATTTCTTTCGAAAGGTATGAGTGTATTTCCAAAATTTTCAAAAAGCACTGCCGTGAAGGCAGCAACTTTTGTGCGCATGTTCAATGTAGATGACCGCTTCAGCAACGAATTTGAACATGCACGCAAAAGCTGCTGCCTTCACGGCAGTGCTTTTTGAAATTTTTTACTGATAAATTACTGGATTTCAATTGGATCAAATCTGTATTCTTGGAAATATTGGAAAAATAAAATTTTGAATGGGTCATTGGGCGGATTTTACCCATTCACGAATTCGACCTTCGTAATTAAGCCCCAAAACTACTCTACAAATGTTGAGTTTCTAAGTCGTTTCTTCCGGAAGTTATTATGTTTACGGTCAAACAACTTAGAAATTCGATATCTGTAGAGAAGGTTTGGACCTCAATTACGAAGGCCGAATTCGTGAATAGGTAAAATCCACCCAATGATTCCGTAGTCGATATACCCAGTCAAAATTTTATTTTTCCAATATTTCCAAAAATACAGATCAGATCGAATTGAAACGCAGTACTTCATCGAAAAATAACAGTTTGAAGTTTCATACACAATTTAATGAGGATATGATAAGAAAATCATAGAATTTTTTTTTTCATAGTGTTCTAATGACACGATTATCACGAAATTTCGCATAAAGTTGTCTTTCAGCATCTCAAAACTAAATGTGAAGTTTTATCAGGACTGAATCAGTATTTCTGGAGTTATACCGAAAAAATCAACGAAATCGAGAAGAAAACCTCGAAATTTGACATATTTTTTCCCGATATCTCCAAGACTTATGATCGTATCGAACTGAAATTTGGTACACTGCTGTGAAATATGAAGCTCAAAGTGTGAGTGGATTTTTTTTTGAATATGATGAATGGTTTCCGAAAAAAAAAATTTTTTGGAAAAAAATTTCGAGAAAATGTTTTTTTTTTAATTTACTGACAATATGATCCTGACGAAATTTGGCTTCAAGTTGCGCGTCGTTATACTCCACCAAACTGCCAAGTTTGAATCGAATCGCTCAAGTAGTTTCTGAAATAAAAAATAAATAACTTCAAAACTTCAAGTGGCTATAACTCCGAAACTATTCGACCGATTTGGCCCATTAACGAACTCAACCGCGGCATTCTGATGCGCAACCTATCCTGAAAGTTTCAAGTTGCTAGCTTACTTCTGTCGAGAGTTATCGTGTCTACGGCCGGACAGAATCGATTTTGACACCGGATTCGTCATCAGTGAGTCCAACCTAGTCGATTGAGACCATTTTCGGCTCAATCATCCAATATTACAGACATTTGGACAAAACGATAGCACGCTGTTCTCCTAGGACATGCGCGCAAAAATACAGATCAGATCGAATTGAACTCCAGTACTTCATCGAAAAAAACCAGAAAAGCATTTGACTTCATATCAGTGTTTTTCTAGAATTTTTTCCCATATTACAGGAAGTAAAATCGAATCGTGCTGAAATTTCGTGTTCTGTTCTGAAATACTCGAAAACTATTTCTTATCAATTCTTACGAAATTTCACGAAAGGTTGGGCGTCGGTGTAATTTCGATGTGTTAAAAAAACTAATATAAATAATCTCAAACATTCAAATGAGTATGATTTCGAAATAGTGTTGCCGATTTACAAAAATCAGGGGGGTTGAAATTTTTTTTTGTTGGTCGATTACTAAGGTTTATTATTTGATTTTACCAAATAATAAACCAATAAACCGTCGCATTTTGATACACAAGCTTACCTGAAAGTTTTCAGTCGTTAGTCCATTATATTCGAAAGTTATCGATGCATATAACAGCTAATAACAATCGGATTTGACATTGTTGAGTCCAAACTAATCATTTAAACATTTTTGGAGAAGAACTGAAAATTACATACATACAAAATAATTTGCCCTTTCCCAGAACAAGCGCATAAAACAACAATAAAAGAAGGCATAAATAAAATATAATGTTTATTCCTGGAAACGTATTTACATATAAGAACAGTATTATAGCAATTTTCTTAACGATTCTTAATAAGTTTCAGTCAAAATCATGAAATTCAAAAAAATATATTTCCCACAGTCATTTGACTATAGGTTTTGGTCTAGTCTTGAATATTATTCTCTTCTTAATTATGGTTTTGACGATGTATTCAGTATTTTGGTCTTTTGCCTCTTTTTCCAATACCACAAGTGGCTTTTCAAGTGGACATTCTTTGCCATAAAGCAAGTGATGGCCGATTATTAGGATTGGAACACCAGATTTCGTGAAATGTAAGTCGCCTATGAATTGGTTCTCCAGATTAGCATCCGAGTGGGATTTGATGTCACCCTGTAATTCCAGAATTGCCCAATCATGTTTTTCTTCTGTTAAAGATCTGAAAATTTTTCCATGAAGTCAGAAAATTTTGATTTACAGAAACGTTGAAAAGAAAACTTGCGCTAAATTGCATAATATTTGAGCTACAACATATATTAGAGGACTTCGGGAGAGCAAACGCCTTGAAGGCGGTAAACTTTTCATCACCATTAAGATTAAGAAACGATACTAAACTTAACCACATTCAAGAGATTATACGTGAAGAGCGTCGACGACGAGATAGAGTGTAAATGTCGAACGGCGTTGCCAAACCTCAGTATATTCTTAAATTATTGTTACCCATCGTGTTCTCATGTGCTGGGATATAAAATCGAAATATAACATATTAACCTCCAAACTGAAAGATTTTGTTTTATGCAAAAATATTTTACTGAATTCTATTGATTATTTCATGTACTCAAAAAAAAACCTTTCTCGGAAAATAATTACAGGCAGGGTGTATCTGAATAACAACGAAAAAATTTAAGGGGTGATTCTGTGATGAAAATTGAGATAGGAATTTGGTATACAATTTTTTGAAAAAACCTCCCCCCATAAAAGTTATACACCCCTCCGAAGATAAACAAAAAAAAATTGTTTTTTTTTATTTTCCCTGTATATTAAACTGAAGACACGAAACTTAATAAATTTTATTTATCAATAAAACTACTCATTTTGGAATTTTTCCAACCCTGAAGTATGCTTAAAAGGGATTGAAATAGTCAACCCCTAAGATATTTTTTCTTACAACTTTATTATGGGTACATATTTTCTTTACCGCATGCCTGAAAAGCCCAATTCATTTACTAACTTTTTTATTTCTACAAGTTTTTTCGAAAACTTAAGCATTTACCAGAAAAAATTATCGATGATCTGTCTGGGTAGCAGGTTGTGAAACGAGAAGAAATTCAGCAGCAATTGAGAACCAAGCTCAGATATTTTATGTGTAATCCTTCGTTTCGGATACATACCACAGACCAAAGATTACAGAATAAACAAGTAAATGATAGCACATTCTGTGTACATACTCAGAAATATATTCATAAATGGTATTGATCATGGCACTAATAATTTGAGTTCGCTACAAATACATATATTATGACAATACTTACGTTCTTATTAGAACAGGCATAATACAAAATAAATTGGTAGAAAATAGAATCTAAAAACGAATAACCAAAAAACTACAAACCGTACGTGTTTACATTTTTTTTCAAATAATAAGAGACGAAGGCGGAAAGGCGCCAGAAATCTCGACAGTTCTTCTACTCCTCATAAGAACTATCAATCTTCCATTTCATGAGAGTAACCAGCCCGTCTTATCATTTTCCCTGTTTTCGAAAGAAAACCAGACCTTCGAACGTCTTGAATACTGATCATAAGAAAATTATTAATTCGAAGTATTCACACGAAAATTTATGTGCATACTTCTTTTACAAAACAAACACCATTTTCTATTTCTAGTAGTTCTTGTCACTTACATTCACAGAAGATGGAGAGATTAGTTTATCTGTGGAAGTGTTTTTCTTGTCTATGTTTTTTTCCTAACCTCAAAATGATCGGAAAATGTAAAGAAAATTTCTGATTCATTTCATAATAAAATATATAAACGCAACATGACTTTCGTAACTGCCGGAGACTCAACACCAGAAAATACTAATAATGGAGAAAAGTCAAACTCCGGAAGTAACAAATCGGAAGAAAATAAATGGGGTTATGATTTATATCCAGAAAGAAAACCTTCGACAGATTCTGATTTGACAAAGTTTTTCAAAGGTAGATCGAATATTGATAAGATGAAGTGTGAACAAAATGTATACAAATGCATTTTGAAAAGTCCTCTGGTCAAACTTATGATGGGGGCTCTAAAAAGATCAGGTTGCGAAGTAGATATCCGAAGACACATTTCATGTGAGGAATGCAGCCCAAACGTGAGTGGGGGCTATGATCCCATTTTAAATCAAGTTGTCATATGTCAGAATACAGCCACTAATACTGGACTTGTTCAAGGGGTACTAACTCATGAATTTATCCATATGTTAGACAGTTGCCAAAATAAATTAGATTTTACTAACCTCGAACATCTTGCTTGTACAGAAATTCGAGCAGCAAATTTAGCACATTGCAGTTGGCTTTCAGCATGGATAAGTGGAGATACTTCCATATTTAATTTCAAAGAAACGCATCAGTATTGCGTGAAGAACAAAGCTTTAAGCTCTGTAATGGCAGTCAGGAATGTGAGTGAGGCAGAAGCAATGGTTGCCATAGATAAAGTATTCACTAAATGTTATAATGACCTAGAACCACTTGGTAGAAGATTACGTAGAAACTCTGATGATATGTTCAAAGCATATAAAGAAGGTATTTATTATGGCTATGAATTTGAAGCACCTCGATGAAGAAATTACTACAAATTAGGTGCAAGGATTAAAAGTATTTTAAAACTAATGAATTTTCCTTCATAAATCCCCCCCCCTTCTTCCTAAATATTTTGTGTTCTCAAAGTCTGAATTTTGAAAGCGATAAAATTGTGTTAAATTAATCACATCAGAATCAGACTCACTGGTGAAGAATACATGGTCAAATTCAACTTTATCCATCCTGCTGAATATACAACTTAAAATGTTCAGAATAGTTTCCCAGATTTGATTAAGTCCTGTAATATAGTACTGGATATTTGAATTATTTCGCACTTTCTGTGTTTGTATACCACATTTCCTTTGCTTCAGTCTTCTGAGAAACTTTTTTTGCCTGTTTCTCATGTACTAGCAATATTAAGAATTTTAGGGAAAGGATCACCCATGATTTTGGATCAAAAATTAAAGATAGAAAATTTAATTTCCATTAGCTGATAATTTCAGATTTCCAATGGTTTTATGCAATAAAGGATTTTTTATAACATCAATGAAATTAAACAATAAAATTCAGATTACAGTAAAGAGACGAATATTACAATATAATAGACAAACCTTTGTGTTCATCTCAATATTGTAGTAAATGTTCCATGTAAAATATGTACATAATTTCAATAAAAAGGCACTTAATTAAAAGAAGATACACATAATTAAAACTGCATAGTTCATTTGTTTACAGTCAATTTTACATCAGTCAGAATAAATAATTTTTTTAGATTATCCCAAACTAGAATCCCCAAATTTGAAAGTTGTTGGTACTGCCTGCTGGGTGAAGACATAACCTGTAAAAAAACACAACATTCAGAATACCTCCTTGTTTGCATTATGAAGGGTTTTGTTTGAAAGGGCGAAAATATCAACAAATTCAAACATAGATTTCACAAATGTGAATTTTCAATTTTTTTTTGACAACTTTCAAATGGGTGAACTAGCAAATTGAAATTTTTGGCCTAGATTAGGCATTCAAAAGTGACAATTGGTTTCGTGCGTCGTTTGACGTTTGTCGTACGTTGGAGGTAAAACAACCTCACTTTCCCGCTTTGTTTATGTTATGAATTACAGCATTTTCAACAATTTCAGGATGAATTCACAAGTTAAAATGATTTATATTAATAGAATTGGTGAATAACTAGGCCAAGTTATTGTTTCGTTGTGAAATACAACATAAATACACCAAGAGACGAAGGAATCCGAGGTTTCAGATATATTGTAGTGTAGACTTTATATTTGAATATTTGCATTTTTGACCCATTCCCCTAAATTTTATCTGGTATAAGAAGAAATAGAATACTATGTGGACTATCCCAAAGAAGGCAAACATCCTATATTCACGCCATAAATTGAAAAAACTGTTCTGACAAAGTAACAAACTAGTAGAGTTTGTTGGAGGCATTTCCACACTAGTTAAGAAATTATCTTAGACTATCTATTTAATTTGTTCTGTTTAATAAGTTGACTCATGATGAGATAAGTATCATAAGAATATTTCGTGTTTGTTATACACATTTCAAGAATTATATCTTCTCGACACTACAATAGCTGGCGTTATGAATGACAAACCCATCCTGATAGGTTACCACTCACATCTCTATATGTTATATAAAGCCAATCAAGGCAATTCGTTATTTGATAAATTTTTCAAAATATTGCATGTATTTTATAACAATAATGAACCAGATAACTTTCTCTGTTCTCAACCAAACACGTTCCGATGTGGCTCGACTACGCAAGGATGAAACTTCTACATTTTGTTGTTTGTAATATATTTCGAATTGACCTCATTGTCAATTATTGAAGATAATGAAAGCCCTAATGTTGCATCTGCATAAAAAAAAAACATTTTATATGTATAGTAAAGAATTTTTTGAGGATGAATCGAAAGCGGTGTTCAAGGAAAAAATTTCATATGAGTTATTTTGTTTGTAACATATATTTAGTATAATAAATATATAATTGAAGATTATGATAGCAACTGCAGACCAACATTGTAGTAATTTGCAAGATAGAATGTTATTTGAAATAGTACTGAGAAGTTTTCTGGAACCCATGTTTTTTCCATTCCATACATTTGTTGGATTTCATTCTGATGTTTATTTTCAGGAATAAATGAGCCAAACATTTTTCTGTTTCATTTTCAATAGTTACAGCTATAATAAATGCTATCTCTGATGTGGATACTCTATAGGCTTTAGAAGACAAGGATAAATACTGCAATTTTCATTTATATCGTTTTGAACGATTATCATCTGAGATTGAATATCAGTTAATCAGTTCCATTATCACAAAATTTCACTTGTAAAATGAATAAAATCACTAAATCCTCCAAATAATCGCTCTTCGCCAATGCAAACAAAGCGAATGTATTCCTTGGTCTCTCGGTGTATTTATGTTGCATTTCACAACGACACAATAACTTGGCCTTACAGGTCTAGTAATTCACCAATTCTATGAATATAAATCATTTTAACTTGTGAATTTATCCTGAAATTGTTGAAAATGCTGTATTTCATAACATAAACAAAGCGGGAAAGTGAGGTTGTTTTACCTCCAACGTATGACAAATGTCAAACGACGCACGAAACCAATTGAGTTTGTTAATGGGCAGAAGCGGCCTTACCTTTTTTGAGTCAGACAAATATGAAATTCTGTCTTCCATAACCCAAAAAAATTCTGAGCCAATCAATCTGAAACTTGGTAAAAACCAACACATACGCGAATAAAAAAACTCAAAAATCGAATATTCATAAGAAGCCGGTATCTGCTGCTATCAAAATGTCAAATGCTCATTAATCTCAGTATTATGACAAGAGGGTAAGAGTGGACGCGTTTTGCGCAGAATATTCATTCAATACCCAGCTGAGTTGTAATTTTTTTTTATTTTAAAAATTCAACACTTCTTCATTTAAATTAGACCATGAGCTTGAAAGTTACTGATATAAGTGCGTTTTATTGTTGATGCCTTTATCTATTTGAAAGCATAATATCAGGAAATTCACAAAGTTCTTCAAGAATTTATCTCAGCCTCTATCAGTGATTTTTCGAATAATTTAGATGTGAAAATTCTGATCCCGTCAAATTCGAGAAGAGCTATTGAAGAACTTACCTCCTTGTTGTTCAATCTTTCTACTCTCTCTAAAAGCACGTCTTTGATCTGCCAGAAGACAAATATCCATGAGAGCTTTCTTCTGTTGATCATTTAAACAAGATAAAAGTTTATTATACCATTCCTGCTCTGCAGTTTCTAACCCTGAAAAGTAATAAATAACATTAAAACATTTCTGTTGCTAGTTACATCTATATCACTCACAAAATAAATTAAGAGATGATATTAAGAAATAAAATTAAAACTCACTAGACATAACATCCTTGAAGAAGATGAACTCGTCTAATTCACAGTTCTCTTCGTCCAACGGAGTTGTGTACGATTCCAACACAGTTTCATCTGATACTTTATAATCAGAGTCATCGTCGTCGGAATCATCATCTATATCATTTATTGTTGCATTGATAGGCAAACCAGCGGTATTCGCAGCACTAGCAGCCTTCTTTGATAGGTTTTCTAGATAATCTTGTCCTTCATCATCGATATCATCTTCGTCCGAACTGAGGAGTTCTGAAAAATGGAAATAAGAATGTCATATGTTGTCAGAATAACTGGTAGTTCAGATTCAAATAGGTATCAGGAAATGGTATTTCAAGTATTTTAAAATATTACAATCAACATCCCTCTCAATAAATGAACTTAATTCATGGCGTAAGATCTTACTGATACTCTTGAAATTCAACTATGTGTACTGCCCATGTGTAAGTGTTCTTTTGGGAAATATAATTATTTGTTCATTTTATTTATTTTTCTATTAATTAATGAAATATTTCATAATCGTATGATGAAATTGAATTGAAAATAAACATTATATTATTAACATACGGCAAATGAAGCAAGATAAGAATAAAAATAAAATAGGAAAGATAAACATACAAATTTCAATGAAAGCGATAATAAGAATAAGATTGATTAACAATGACAAATGAATAAGAACTGAGGAAAATTTTTGAAATGCTTGACGAGGTGGATTAATTTTTTTTTCACACAGGTTATAAATTTTAATCACTTCTACTCTTGGAGTTCAACTATGTGTACTGCCCATGTATAAGTGTGCTTTTGTGAGAAACATATTTATTTGTTCATTTTATTTATTTTGCTATTAATTAATGAAATATTTCATAATTGTATGATGAAATTGAATTGAAAATAACATTATATTATTAACATACAGCAAATGAAGCAAGATAAGAATAAAAATAAAATAGGAAAGATAAACACGCAAATTTCAATGGAAGCGATAATAGAGAAAATAAGATTGATTACCAATGAGAAATGAATTAGAACTGAGGAAAATTTGTGAAATGCTTGATGAGGTGGAATTATTTTTTTTTCACACACAGGTTATACATTTTAATCACTTCAACTCTTGGGGTTCAACTATGTGTACTGCCCATGTATAAGTGTGCTTTTGTGAGAAACATATTTATTTATTCATTTTATTTATTTTGCTATTAATTAATGAAATATGTCATAATTGTATGATGAAATTGAATTGAAAATAACATTATATTATTAACATACAGCAAATGAAACAAGATAAGAATAAAAATAAAATAGGAAAGATAAACACGCAAATTTCAATGGAAGCGATAATAGAGAAAATAAGATTGATTACCAATGAGAAATGAATAAGAACTGAGGAAAATTTGCGAAATGCTTGACGAGGTGGAATTATTTTTTTTTCACACACAGGTTATAAATTTTAATCATTTCAACTCTTGGAGTTCAACTATGTGTACTGTCCACATATAAGTGTGATTTTGTGAAAAACATATATTTATATGTTCATTTTATTTATTTTGCAATTAATTAATCAAATAATGGTAAACCTTAAAATTTCGGGGTCCAGCAGATATTGATCTGGTTTTTGGCTTGTTATATTCAATTCGGTCTCCTGAATACAAATCTGCAATCAAAATGTGGCGCGCTAGCTCAGTTTCGAAGATATGGGCCCCCAAAAGTCCAAAATGTCACCTCTTCAGTTCACATTTTCCACCATAAAGACCTTTCATCACTTCCCTTTTATAGATCACAAATCACCTTCGAACCTTTTTACAATCATAAGTAGCACTTTCTCGCGATAATACTCAATATTTCATTGAAAATTATCGAAAATATCGGAACACCATTTAACCTCAAATTACACTGAATTTCAATTCTATTGAAGTGAAGTTTGGTATCGCCGCAATTTCAACTTTGGGGTAAATTACAGAATCAGCTGATCGAAGCTGTCACAGCGCATGCGACTAATACACGACTGCTATCCAAGGAATTGGCGCCAATGCCAAACTTCACCTTTAGTATGAGGAACATTAAACAAAATTAAGGTTAAATGGTTGTCAGATATTTTCGATTATTTTCAATGAAATAATGAATATTCCAGCGAGAGAGCGATACTAATGGTTGTGTAAAAGTTCGAAGGTGATTTGTGATCATAAAAGGGAAGTGATGAAAGGTTTTTATGGTGGAAAATGCGAACTAAAGATGTGATATTTTGGAACTTTGGGGGCCAATATCTCTGAAACTAAGTGAGAGCGCCAAGTTTTGATTGCAGATTTGAATTCAGGAGACCGAATTGAATATATTAAGTCAAAAACCGGATCAATATCTGCTGGACCCCGAAATTTTAAGGTTTACCCAAATAATTTATAATCGTATGATGAAATTGAATTGAAAATAAACAATATATTATCATTATACAGCAAATGAGGTAAAATAAGAAAAAACTAAAATATGAAAGATAAACATGCAAATTTCAATGGAAACAATAATAGAGAAAATAAGATTAGCTATAAGAAATGAATAAGAACCGAAGATGTTCAACTCTCTTTTAAGGTGATTTAATATTATTTTATTCACAAACTGATACAGATCACGAGTGAAAAAAAAATTTCATTTGGAAACTCAGATTTCCATGAAGGTTTGCTTTTCTAGAATTCTTTATTGAATCAATTTTTATTTACCTTCAAAATCATCGTCAGAGCTCTCACTGTCCTCATCGTCTCCGTTTTCCAAGGCTTTATTTGTATAGGCTCTTTTCAGACCTTCGAAGATCATAATCAAAGATGGGACAATTTTTTGTGCCTCTTCGATAAGTGTTGGTGGTTTATTGGGAAGACTAATCATGGTGCAGATACCGATAACGCACATTTTCCTGTCGTGAATGCCTAAGAAACAGTCGGCGTCGCTCAGCCACTGTTTGATGAAATGTTTCGTGAAATCTGGAATGCCTTCGAGGACTGTGAAGAGGATCTGAGCATTGTAGTAGAGTGCAGCGATTAGGACTTGTAAGCACATCGTTCGTAATTCGCTTGTTTTAACCTGTGAAACGATTTCGCATTAAAGGATCTTATGGGTGGACCAAGAATTTTTTTGGAAATTCTATCCAAAAAATGAAGGTGTCAATAAAAAACTTTCTAAGGAAAGTTTATATGTGAGAGAATTTATCGATAAAAATTTAATAAGTTAAGCCAAAAGTACTAGACAACAATCAAGAACAACCCGAAGATATAATCTTCGATTCTGTATCTTCATGTTCTAAAAAAAAAATTTTAAAAGATTAAAAATATGGTAACAAGAACATAAAGAACAGAGACATACATAAAATTCCAATTAGCCTATCAACTGGAAATTGAAATTGAAAATTTCCAAGTGAACTGAATCTGAGTTGAGTAAATTTTCAAAAATGTTGATTTGAAAAAAAATTGCAGAACAGAAAAAAGGTTCAAAGAAACAATTACGAAGATTTTTCGCTAATTATTTGATAAGTCATTAAAATGTTACATTCGAATAGACGATTTCGGCCCAAGTTGCCAACCCACAATTTACTTAGCAAGTTTACTTTCACTGGGGAACGGGAATTTCAGGACAAATTCGACATGATAAGGTTCGCATTATTTATAAATAACCGTAAAACATGCCTCGGCTCTTCAAACCAGATAATTCCTTTCAAATATAGGTTTTTGTTAAGATCGTCCCCGATTGGCTGAAATTTACGTTGGGATTCCTGATTTCATGCAGACAGTGTCAATTTTCATAGGATACGTTCCGAAAATCAACTCTGTTGTTTCGGTTGCCGATTTTCCGCTCCGTAAATATGAAATATTCGGATGGTTCCTGGAACAAGCGCGTGAAAAAAGTTATTTACGGAATCTGGTTGATGAAAATGCGGTCGATTTACTGTCACCAGAACGATTTTCTATGGTAAATATCCATAGCATAGAACAATCATGTTTACTTTAGGTTTGTTTTGGTTCCGAGTTCAGGTCTGTTCGGGACGGTTCTAGCATAGACCATAGATCTGTGCTAGAACCGTCCCGTACAGTTCTGAACTCGGAACCTAAAGTGAACATAGATTGTTCTTGGCTATGGATATTTACCATAGAAAATCGTTCTGGTGACACTAAATCGACCGCATTTTCATCAACCAGATTCCGTAAATAACCTTTTTCACGCGCTTGTTCCAGGAACCATCCGAATATTTCATATTTACGGAGCGGAAAATTGGCAACCGAAACAACAGAGTTGATTTTCGGAACGTATCCTATGAAAATTGACACTGTTTGCATGAAATCAGGAATCCCAACGTAAATTTCAGCCAATCGGGGACGATCTTAACAAAAACCTATATTTGAAAGGAATTATCTGGTTTGAAGAGACGAGGCACGTTTTACGGTTATTTATAAATAATGCGAACCTTATCATGTCGAATTCGTCCTGAAATTCCCGTTCCCCAGTGAAAGTAAACTTGCTAAGTAAATTGTGGGTTGGCAACTTGGGCCGAAGTCGTCTATTGTTCGATCATTTTTGAAATTATGGTTCCTATTAATTATTAGTTGTCTCATTACTTTTCCCTAACAAATTGTTTAAAACTCAATTACCACAGATAATTTTTGATACTTCTGTTTCAGATATTTCAGTTTTTAGTTTTTGATCAAGTTTAAGTTTTACTTCTAGGTATTCCAGAGGAATAGTATTATTATTAACTCACCGGTCGCAATAACCTGCTTGCTGCGAGTTCCACCAACATCGGGACGGCTTGGTCTATTTGTCCAAAATATTGTAAAAGTAAAATTTCTAGTATTTTAGCTGCGTGAGATTCTGGATCCTCCCCGGGGTTATTATTGAGAACCTCCTTGCACATGTTGTAAACGGCCAACAGGCGCTGACTATCAGACAAGAATGCCTCTTTATCTACTGTGATGTAATTGTGTAAAACCGGCATCATATCAATGAAATTGTCCACGCCATTCTTCATGAAAACCTGATATATTAGTTCGAAAACTTTCCACATATCGTTAGATATGTGTTTGCTCGTCAGGTCATATACAAGAGCCAGGACTTCCTCGTAATATTCATGCATCTAGAAAAAAGGATTTTCTTGTTTGAAATAAAAAAAATCCATAAAAGCACTACTTGAAGTCGACAGATTTTGCACAAATGTTGAAATGCTTTGCCAAGTTTGTGCATCAGCGTTTGCGTCATGAAAAGATCAGTTTCTTTTTAATTTTTCTTGAAATAACAACAATGCCAAGGTAAAATCTTTTTCTTGAAATAACAACAATGCCAAGGTAAAATCTAACAAATTCGACCAATTCTTGTACGACATATTTAAGGAAACAAAACTCGGATCAAAGCCATTTGGCACACTTCGGTAGAACATTGACTTCAAGGTCCCTACAATGAGGGTTTTTCCTGAATTTGGGTTATTACTGCAAATTCAAATTTGAACATAATTATTATGGCTTTGATTCATCATTTTCCCAAATTACCTTCAGAGAGTATTCAAAATCAGATTTCGAAATTGAGGTTTGGGATTTGCCAGACATGCACGAAGTGACAACGGTGTTTAGTAGATTAGCTTTTTCTGCTATAGAATAATGAAATATTTATTCCTATTCTGTGGTACACACGTGTTTTTTGTCAATATAACCAAACAATTTCCGTTTGCGATTTGTCAGTAATATGACATTCTGTGCTCTTCTTTTTCTATTTCTTGATCGTTGACATTTGACGTCCTCTTCTTTCCGAGAAAGCTGAATTCGACGTTGCCATATCGTGCACTCAAGACAAATCCCTTTAAATGCAAATCCCCATTTTTATTTTTCAGTTTTAGATGATCAAATATTTAAAAAAAATATAATATTGAAATTATATGTTTGAAATGTGATGTTCTAAAGGTTTTTCATGAAAATTACTGCATATTAGTTTGGAGGAAAAACCCCCATTCATTGAAATTTTCGAAATTATTTGGGTTTGGGGATTATTTTATCTTTCTTTTTATTTTTATTTTGATCTTATTCCATTCGAGGTAAATCTCCACCATCATTTATTGAGTATAACTGAATATCGCGTTCAGTTTAATTTTAAGGTTATGTTATTGACAGAATGTCAATCTTACTTTTGTGAACTGTCACATATTGAAATATCAATAATTTATAATCATTCCTTTTCAAAGAATTTGTTAAATTGATAAAACATTTTGAAGGAACATATAAACACTTATTTTTATTTGTTTCAAAACAATATTCAACACTCACCTCACTTTGTAAGACATTGACAACAATTTGTAGAACTGTTGGTTCCAAAACTTTGATGATATCGGGTGAATCTTCTAAAACTGTCAACAGTGTTTCTATTGTGTTGAGTATTCCCATAGCTGCTATCGCTTTCTCATCTTGAACGTCGTCATTTTCGACTACCTAGAATCGTAAATATGATCATGTAAAATCTGAATAATTCGAATATGATCTGAATTTACCTGAGTAAAAGTCCTCGCAAGCTGACCACATATCTCTGAGGCAATAGGCACAAGATGTTGAGTGTAAATACAGACTAGTTTCTGCATTACACCAGTGACATCTTCGTTCTCTGTCTCATGAATGATCGAAAGTAATTCCAGGGAAATTTCTTTGATCTGAAAATAAAAATTTATTGTCCAGAGAAGTTGTTAAGACTTAGGGACACTGATAGTTCAAACGTCCATTTGACGCCTGAATTCAGTGCACTTACTTAGTTGGGAAGATACATGAATCAAACATTATTTCATATCTTCATGATAATTTTTGATTTGTATTCATGAAAATATCGAGTAAATAAATTATGGAATAACGAACCATTAAATAATAATAATAATAATTTATTCCATTTTTCCATATACATAAACTATAAGACCTATAGGGGGCTATATTGCCCGTACATAGGATGGCCCTTACAAACCAAAATAAACTAAAATACAATCCTCCTTTTTTACTTTTGGTAAACCCGCAAGATTTCCCGTCGCGAAGCTGTAAGTAAGATATTCACATCATTGTAAGCAGTGTGAGTTCCTGAACAAAAAATATGAAGACCAACATAGGCGGTCTCTCTTTGTTTGGAAGATATGGGCCCCCAAAGTTTCAAATTGTTGCATTTTCAGATCCTTCTTTCCGCCATAAAAATGATCTCTCACTTCTCAAATCTACTTTATAAATCATCTTTGAACCTTCAACCAACGAATAGAGACACTTTCTTTCAAGAATATTCATTATTTAAAGGAAGAAAAGTGAAAATTTTAGACTACCACTTAACCTATATTTCTACGAAATACTTCTCAATGTTAAAGCGGAGCTTGGCAACAGCGTCTTTCCATCGCTGGCCAACGTATTATGACCGAAGAGTAGTTGCTGGCGGGAAATATGAAATGATGGACAGTCGAAGGATATGATTGTAAGGAAAATGCTTCTGTCACTGAAGAAGAGGTGGTTATTCTAACATCAAAACAAAGTCATTGAGAATATTTGTTTAAGGTTTCACTCTCAATATTTTCGTTTGATCTTTCTTTCTATCCCCTTCAAAATAGGGAGGTTGTTATCTACTTCGTTTTTTGTTGTGTCTTCCAGATGGTCCCAGTTTAGAATGAGATTCAGGAAATTCCAATGAAATGCGTTATATAATAACCTCGATTTCATTGGAAAACTGGGAAGGACGCGATCCATCACATATGAAAAGATATGTACGTTGAAATATATATTAGGGTGTATTCTCATTCCATTACTATGTATTTCAACCTTGCAGATTTCATTAGAAACGAATTCTCCTATTGGAAGATTTAGAGTATCGCAGTAAACAGTAAGAACTAAGAACATATTTCATTTTTCGCGCCAGTAATAATCTGTCATTCACGAATACGCACGATTCCGACCGATGAAATTAGCGCCATTGCCAAACTTCACTTTTAGTCTGAGTCGAAATCAGAAGGAATAGAGGTTAAGTGGTTGCCAAGTAATTTCATTGTTTTTTCATTAAATATTTATTATTCTTGAAAAAAAGTGTTGCTTATTGTTGGTTTATGGTTCAAAGGTGGTTTGTGAACTATACAGATGAAGTGAGAGATCGTTTTTATGGTGGAAAAAGGGACCTGAAAACGACTCATTTTGGAACTTTGGGGGCCCATATCTCCCAAATTAAGGGAGACCGCCTATGTTCGATTTCACATTTTTTATTCAGAAAATCACACTGCGTACTTTGATGTAAATATCTTTTTAATATCTCGGCGACGGGAAATCTTGCGGGTTTACCTTACTTTTTATACCCATTTATGTGATCCCGGTTTCTGTGTTTATTTCATTGTCTTTTCATATTCTTATTTCAATTATGTGTCTTTAGGTCCTTCTATCACAAAGACATCATTTCCGTATCCCATTGACTCACTATTCAACCTTTACTTGTCTTATCACCTTTTTTACTTGCTTTTTTAATACTTTATTTTCAACACTTAAGTTCTTTAGACTATTTGGTAAAACGTTAAAATACTTTCTTGCATAACTTATATAACTAATTTTTCCTTTAGTTAATTTATTTCTTGGCACTTCTACACTTCTATTTCTTGTATTTACCGGATAATTGTTATATTCCATCTTCAATTTACGGTATTGATGTACTATTGCATTGATTGCAAATACCTGCTTAATTTTTATTGGGTTATTGTGATCATGTTCTTGTATGCCTAATATTTTGAGTATTCTTCAATGTTTTAATTTTTCCAATATTTCCAAATATAAAGACCCGATCAAATTGAATCCGGCACTGCGTTGGGCGCCAATTCATCATCAATGAATCTGCGACAATTTTCGGCTATGAGCTAAAAAATTGAAGATATCTGGGCAAACCAATATGTTCATTATTCAATAAATGAAAAAAAAAAAATCTTCATTGTTTCCTGGCGCAATAAAACTTTAATAATTGAGTCCACATTTCACCTGTCATTCAACAGGATTTCAAAATATAGTTCGACATCGACTTCCATATCCTGTAACTTCCAGACAAAAGGAGAGTTGCACGTTTTGAGTTGAGGAAATGAAAGTTTATAAATCTAAAGAAAAATATACAGGGTGAGTCTTTGACCTTGCAGAATATTTTAACAGAAGATTCTTGAAGCTGAAAGAAACACATTTGTCCTCTACCATTTTTTCCGATTTGGCCTAGATAAAAAGATATAGGCATTATAAATTTTCATAATAGGCAAGCCGCCCCTGGAAACCTGAACACTGAAGTTTTTCCAAGCCTAAGATATACCATTCAAATCTTCGAAATAAGCAACTCTGTTATGAAAACAAGCGTCAACTCACTTTTTACATTCCAGTTGCTGAAAAAACTTGTATTTATAGTGCAACAAACAAGTTAGGTATTCTAAATTTCGTGGGCGATAAAAGTTGAATATTCTTCTCTTGGTTTCATTTTCGATAATGAGGAATTCATCTAGCTATCACTCATATTAGCTTTGAGCTTCATCTTCAATTTGTAATTAATAATTTTCTTTGTTTATTTCATTTTCTCCAAGAATGATCAGATTCAGACATAGAAATAACCCATTCAAACTTTCATTTTCATAAATAAATAAAACAGATGTACCTCATCTATCTATGAAAGTACAAACGTTGCCAAATTGACGAACAGAAAGAAAGAACTCTTCAAAATCAAAACACACAATATGCTAATTCTATGTATACACTTGTATAGTCTATGATTCTGAACTGAACTATAAATCTGTGATTCCATTCTCAACTTTTAGACGTGGCAACGCGGAAAAATTGAATTGTGTGAATTTTTTGAACAGAGTTGCAATCAGCCAAAGTACCCAATTCTCGGAATTTCACATATATTTTTTATTTTTGAATTTCAGATTACTCGAAAACGGCGCATCATACGAAAAAAAATAAAGAATACTTTTACTTTCCAAAATGGTCAAAAATTCGTTGAATAGCATTGAAATTATTTTTGGAAGTTGGAGTCTTTGAATTTCTGGTATTTTTATAAAATGTTATGGTCATATTAAAGAAACTGGAGGATGTGGATGAAATTTTGTAATCCAGGAACATTCATCGTATCAATAAAAAACTATATTCCAAAAATCATCTCATTCGATGAGATCGTTCGCGAGATATAATCGAAAATTAAATTTTTTATGGATTTTCAACAGTCTGTAACTTAAGAACCAAGCCGAATCGGAAAAAATGGTAAGGGAAAAAAGTGTTTCTTTTGGCTTCAGGAATCCTCTGTTAAAATATTCTGCAAGGTCAAAGACTCACCCTGTATGCAATATTCAAGGAATTCATTCATACAAATACTTATCTTCTTGACTCGAAAACAAAAAAAAATGTTTTGCATGTTGACTCAATGTTTACCCCACTTAACATTGATTTTGGTCCTTGAGAACATTTTCTTGGCCATCCTGTGTATATATAATAGAACGACTCACCTGTGGTTCGGCATGTTTATAAGCCTTTTCTTGGTAGCTGAGAAGAGATTGCAAGGCTACAGCAGCCTCCACCTTGACGGGCAGATCTTTGTCGTACAAAAGAGATTTAATCACAAGGTTAACCCCCTCCACCAATACATTGTCCTGCTGGAAGGTGTACTCGGCAAAATTGTGCAATATCCAGCATGCTCGAGCTCTCAGATGGCCCCTATCCGAGTTGAATTCGGGATACACGAACTTGAGGAAGAATTGGTCCAACTGGTCCTTGTATATTTTCTTTTTCAGAAGAATATCCGCCAACGAACCGATCATGTGCAAGGCTCCATCCTTTTGCGGTGCTTCTGTCTGGTTGTTGGTCAGGACTTGAGTTAAGAATACCATCGTCTTTGGTAGTACCTCTTTACGTTTCTTGCAACATGTGTGGAGCAGGGTTTGAGCCGCGTTTACGGGTGAAACGAAATCTTCGAAAACGTCTGTAGAAAATTGGTTTTGTAGAATAGGAAAGCTCATTCAAATTAACGGTAGTAATTGTTTAGGAAATCGCATAACGCTCTAAATTTTATGAAAAAATCAGTACTTACTGATTTTGGTATGAAAATCACAAATCCGAAGTCAAAAAAATGTCGCTCACCTCTAGATTTTCCAAAAAAAATTCACAGAATTCTTCGGGGTCACTGAACTTTTCTCGCTGAATTACACTCTATCACGAACCATTATCTTGATAGATATTGATTTTAGAAGCATCATTATAAAGATTTCAAGCAATTTTCGGCACAAGAATTGCCAGGAATTGTTGAAATAAATTGATATCCTCATTGTTTACAATTTCCCTTTTTGATGTACGTGGGTACGCGTACAGCACTATATCATGCAGGGTTGCCAGTGCCAGTCAATTTCCTGAATATATTATGCCGGGGAAATTTTGAAGGATATTCATTTTCAAAATTAGTTTTTAGTCAATATAAGTTGTTAAAGTATAGTTTTCTTTAAGTATTATATTCCAAATTTCCATTTCCGAGTTCAGCTTATTCTTGCTTGGTTCGAAATACTAAATTCTAGCGGTCGCCCTGCCATGGGTGAACACATTCGCGTTAGTCCCAGGTGGTTTAATAACTAATAAAAATGGTAAGTTCAGAAGATATTAAGTACTTGGTTAGGTTAGGTTAGTTCAGTTTAGGACAGTGCCAGTTCGAATCTGATGAGTAAATTAATTAACTCTTCAGATTAGAACTGGCACTAACCTAACCTAACAAAGTACCTTAACCTTATTTTTCCATTGTGTGCTTTCACCCATGGCGGGGCGACCGCAAGAATCTTGTGTTCCAAATTTCCCAACTTCTCTCCATAACCCAAACTTTCCTCTTATCCATTCTCCTTTCCTGGCAGAGTTGGTCCACACCTCCCCGTTATCTTTGCTGAATAACTTTTCTAACCATCTCATAAATTGTACATAATATAATAAAACAATTGCATGATGGAATGTGTTGGAACAAGTTCACTGTTCACTAAGTTGGGCCTAGGGAATTTTTGCAATAAAACTCTCCTATTCAGTCTAATCCGGAATGTTTTCGATCCGGCAACACTGTAAAGTAGTAGACTGAAGCTGCTGTCAGATGTCGTTCTTCCGAACTTCAAAACCATCATGGCCGAATGTATGCCGAAAATAAACAATAAGCAAATGAATGTATTTTCACAATTCTTGGCAATTTTTGAAGCGAAAATTGCTTGAAACCTTTATATTAATGCATTTATAACCAATATCCATCAAGGGAATAGTTCGAGATAGGGTGTAATAGCGAAATTCAGCGAGAAAAAATCAATGACCTTGGAGAATTTTGGGAATTTTTTTTGGAAAAACCAGAAGCGAGCGACATTTTTTGACTTCGGATTCGTGATTTCTATACCAAAATTAGTGAGTACTGATTTTTTCATAAAATTTAGAGCGTTATACGATTTCCTAGACAATTACCAAATTAACATTTTCATCAGAATCGCCCATAAATCTGATGGAAAATTGATTTCAGTACATCCTTTATGGACTGGTGTGAGATTTTCATTGTTCTGCAGGTAGATATGGACGAACCTTCTGCTAATTTCACGTTTAGTTTAGTAGTGATTTCTTGAAAAAAATTCTGCTCCAATGCTTTGTAGTTAACTAGTCAAAGAATAAGTAATTTTGACTTTCTCGTTTTTGGAAATTATTTCAATCACTTTATCAAATTTATCCTGCTAGAGTGACACCTATTAGCAGATTTTGCCTTTAATGAGCAGTGAAAAGTATTTTGCCGTTCTTGTTTTTCGAGAGTATTGATTTATTTGCTAATTTGGCGTAACTACAGAAAGATGAATTCTCCTAAAATCACTTTTTTCGTTGAAAATCGCTCCGGATTTTGCCGTCAATGAGCCTTGAAAAAAAAGTATTTTGCCGTTCTTGTTTTTCGAGAGTATTGATTTATTTGCTAATTTGGCGTAACTACAGAAAGATGAATTCTCCTAAAATCACTTTTTTCGTTGAAAATCGCTCCGGATTTTGCCGTCAATGAGCCTTGAAAAAAAAAGGATTTTGCCGTTATCGATTTTAGGCAATTATTTGATCATCTGCTGACTTGGCGTCATGTTAGCATTTTTCAAAAATCCCTTTTTCCTTTAAAAACTGCTACGGATTTTGCCGTAAGTAGGTCGAAAAAAAAAGGATTCCGCCGTTCTTGTTGTTCATAAATGATTGGATAATCTGCTAACTTGGCATCAAGAGAACAGAACAATTTTCCAAATTTTCCTTTTTTCGACAAAAACTAAACCTAATTTTGCCGTCAATTTGCTGTGAAATAATTATCTTGCCTTTCTAGTATTTCAGAAATTAATTGATATTCAGCTAATTTGATGTCAAGCTAGCAGAAGAACTTTTCCAGAAATTAGTTTTTTCCAAAAAATCCAAACCTAATTTTGCCGTGAAATAATTAATTTTACCACTCTTGTTTTCTGGAAAATATGTCTTGATGTATTTATTTAACTGTACTGTAAATTTTCAAATGGAAGAAATGGAATGGCTCAGAAAGTTTTATGAAGGCGATTTTCATGAAGGATGCATTGAGAACTTACCGAATTTCATTCTTATATACTCGTGAGGATCAAGTGTCCACCGTTCATGATCTTCAGCAGTATAACACAGAAGGGGGAAAAGTACGTCTTGAATGACGGCGGCCATATGTGGTTTCAAAATTTTCCATGTGTGTGCCAGAGTTACAGCTTGGTTCAAGTAGTTAAGAGCTTGCTGCAGACACCTCGGCGGTAACCAACTGCCCCCTCGGTAGGAGTCCAACTGTTTCAGGAGAACCTCCAAAATTCCATTACTGAACGTTGAAAGATACCATTCGGCAAATGTGTTGTATTCCTTGCTCACATGTCCTGGCGAGCCAAATCTAAAAGGTATTTAATTTGAATGCGGACAAAAACATGTCAATGTAAATGAAGTAGCTTTATTCAACCTTGACCACTTCCCAACTGTAGCTTTTCTAAATGTTCTCAGAATTTTTTTTTAAATCTTGAATTTTATCCCTTAGTAAAAAAACTAATCATAAACAAACCTCTCAAACATTCGATAAATGATATGCAGAGCCCACTTTTTGCATTTCCACCATGGAAGATCTGGTCTGTCGTCTTCTTCGGGTTCGTATGCTTGAGGAGGAACAGGTCTTTCAATAACTTGTCTACATATCTCCATCCATTGAGTGAAGGTCTCTTTAGTGATCAAATCCAGTGGTAGAATATACTGAACTATTGAAAAGTATACCTAACGGAAAAATCAACAATCATATAAAATTGGCCAATATGTCTGGAGAAAAGTCTAAAAAACAAAATAACTTGGTAATTGTCTAGGAAATCGCATAACGCTCTAAATTTTATGAAAAAATCAGTACTCACTAATTTTGGTATAGAAATCACGAATCCGAAGTCAAAAAATGTCGCTCGCTTCTGGTTTCTCCAAAAAAAATTCCGAAAATTCTCCTAGGTCATTGATTTTTTCTCGCTGATTTTCGCTATTACACCCTATCTCGAACTATTCCCTTGATGGATATTGGTTATAAATGCATTAATATAAAGATTTCAAGCAATTTTCGCTTCAAAAATTGCCAAGAATTGTAAAAATACATTCATTTGCTTATTGTTTATTTTCGGCATACATTCGGCCATGATGGTTTTGAAGTTCGGAAGAACGACATCTGACAGCAACTTCAGTCTACTACCTTACAGTGTTACCGGATCGAAAATATTCCGGATTAGAGTGAATAGGAGTTTTATTGCAAAAATTCCCTAGGCCCAAATTAGTGAACAGTAAACTTGTTCCATCACATTCCATCATGCAATTGTTTTATTATATTATGTACAATTTATGAGATGGTTAGAAAAGTTATTTAGCAAAGATAACGGGGAGGTGTGAACCAACTCTGCCAGGAAAGGAGAATGGAAAAGAGGAAAGTTTGGGTTATGGAGAGAAGTTGGGAAATTTGGAACACACGATTCTAGCGGTCGCCCCGCCATGGGAGAAAGCACACAATAAGGTTAAGGTACTTGGTTAGGTTAGGTTAGTTTAGTTTAGAACAGTGCCAGTTCGAATCAGAAGAGTTAATTAATTTACTCTTCAGATTCGAACTGGCACTGTACTAAACTAACCTAACCTAACCAAGTACTTAATATCTTCTGAACTAAACATTTTTATTAGTTATTAAACCACCTGTGACTAACGCGAATGTTTTCACCCATGGCAGGGCGACCGCAAGAATTTAGTATTTCGAACCAAGCAAGAAAAACCTGAACTCGGAAATGGAAATTTGGAATATAATACTTAAAGAAAACTATACTTTAACTACTTATATTGACTAAAAACCAATTTTGAAAATGAATATCCTTCAAAATTTCCCCCTGGCATAATAGATTCAGGAAATTGACTGGCACTGGCAACCCTGCATGATATAGTGCTGTACGCGTACCCACGTACGTCAAAAAGGGAAATTGTAAACAATGAGGATATCAATTTATTTCAACAATTCCTGGCAATTTTTGTGGCGAAAATTGCTTGAAATCTTTATAATGATGCTTTTAAAATCAATATCTATCAAGATAATGGTTCGTAATAGAGTGTAATAGCGAAATTCAGCGAGAAAAGTTCAGTGACCCCGAAGAATTTTGTGAATTTTTTTTTGGAAAATCTAGAGGCGAGCGACATTTTTTGACTTCGGATTTGTGATTTTCATACCAAAATTAGTAAGTACTGATTTTTTCATAAAATTTAGAGCGTTATGCGATTTCCTAGACAATTACCAATAACTTACCAAATCATGACATACTAACTACATCATGAACACATTAATAAATTCCTACCTTCAAGCATTCTTTCTGAAGTAGAACACACTGTTCAGAATTATCAGGAAGTAAACGTAGGACAAGTTGATATAGTTGGGGTAGTAACAAATTCATTGCTTCGTGAAGTGGTCTTCTCTCCTCATTTTTCTTATATTCAAAGATCTTGACTAACTGGTACATACAACAAACTGCACCAAGCCATCCATTAGGTTCAGGATTTGACAAGTAAACGCTCACCTAAAGTACAAGTGAACCATAAGCAAGAAAATTAAATGAATCATCGAATTGCAGATGCCATTATTCTTAGCATTGTGCAATCAGGCATGCCTAAGACATTTAAGTTTTGCATCAATACTTCCAATAACATGAATCAATTCAATTCAATCTCATAATTATGACAGTTACTAGAACTACTATAAATCAATTAGCCCTTAAAACGATGTGTCCATAAAAATCAACTCAATCATATGCCGAGAAAAAGATTTAATTTTTGCATCAATTCTTCCACTAGCATGAACAGATTCAATTCAATCTAATAATTATGACAGTTATTAGAACTACTATGAATCAATTAGCCCTTAAAACGTTGTGTCCATACACATCAACATCATATGTTGATTTTTATTCTAATGTACAAAATGATGAAATCTTACTTTGTCAACAATTTGAGTCCACCTTCCTGGGAAATCATGTTTAACCATAGTGTTAACACAGGTGCATAACTGTGTACGGATAAGATCTGGTGCGTGCACAACAGCATCAACAATACTGTCCCTTATAAGTGCTCGATCTTGTTCATGTATTGAGAAGGGCAAGGGCTGTCCAGCTTCAGCCTCTCTCTCCTGCCAGCTATTGTTTATTAAATTTTTGAGATAGATAGCTCCAGCTTGTCTAATGGGCATATCACAATCGCCCATCATGACAATCTGAAGCAATGTTGGAGCAAATCCTATGATTTTGTGTATCTGAAATTAATTGGTATAGTACACATTGACAAGGAGCACATGCCTTTCAACAAACCTGATCTAACTGTGCCTCGGCTTGCTGGCGTTGATTAGGGTCTATAGTAGCCCGAAGTAACTCAATAGTTTTTCTGATTTCCATGTTCGCAATATATTTATACTTCAATTTTAGGGGTGATATTTAAAAATAAATCTATCTAACACATGAATAACCCCAACACCTCAACACAGTTCAATATGACACTTCGTTAACGTCGTGAAAGAGAAGATCAGATCACAGAACACGTGAAGCAACTTCATTATTTTTTTCCACAGATCTCCATAAAATTTGATGCTCTGATTCTTTTTCTTTCCCGTGCAGGATATAGATCTCTGAGATCATAAAATTATTTTCTGTTCAAACCTCCAATGCTCTCATCATTGTTAAACAATGCTCTCAATGTAGGAGGGATATATTTGTCTTCTGTGGAGGAGATTTATCCCAATGAAAATTTCTTTGTTAAATATGAAATGTTAGGTTTGAGTAATTTTCCTGCCAGATATTTACGTGACGTTGACCATTCTACATAAAGGTCGTAGTCAATACGTATGTAACCAAAATTTGGCAACGTTGATGACTTTTCATGATTGCCAACTTGACTCGGTTCTAGTTACAAAAACTTGATAAAACTATTACAAGGTTTATCGACTGATTATAAATACGAATTCGTGTTTGTATCATGCTTGTAAGTGGAATTGGCTGACAAACGTATCGAGATTATTATTGTTGGAATTTATTAGTGTTCAAGCTGACCACATTTAGTTTTGTTTTATCAAACAAGTGCATCTTCAAGCACATTTTTTGACTAATTTCACTTTTAATAGCAATGGGAACTGACATGGAGTATTAGAAAAGAAACTTTATTCTATTATTTGAATAACTTCCGATTTCTTTGAATATTCATGTTGATTCATATTGTATACAATTCAATTGCTACGTATAGATTAAAAAGCCGACTTTCTGCATTGGTTCATATTTTTCAAACATAATACTAAACCATTCATAAAGAAAATTCTTTATTACACATAATTATCATTTTCAAAAGGTGATGTCCACATCTATATCAATGGATTACACTTCAGATTTTTATATGATGCAATTTCCTGTTGAGTTCTTCAAACTTCAATATCTTTCTGATGAAGAAATCGCCATATCGATGAGCAACCTTGGTGTCAGCAATATGGATCATATCATTGTCAATATAAAAGTCCAACTGAAAAAAACGAGATATTTTAGTTTCCTCTTAAAGAACTAGATATTTCAAACTAGATAATTGAATTTCTGAACTTTTGAATGAATTATTGAATAAAATTAAAAAGAGGCTGAAGAGAAAAATTCAAGATGATCACCGACGTGAAGTCAATACTAAATACTACAGAGCATTAACAAAAGTAATGTGTGTATTAGAATGTCATTGGTAGACCTTGAAATAGATTCATTAAGTTTTTGTAATCAGAACTGGGTCTGGTTGGCGTCAAGGTCAAAATAATTCGGCAACAAGTGAATTCTTACATATTTTTATCAATGGCTCTATGGCTTGGTGTGGTTACATACTTAATTACTACGACATTTGGGTAGAACGGACAACGCCGCATAGTTATTTGGCAGAAAAATTACTATAACCTTACAATTGCGTCAGGCTGGTCGTCCACTGCAAGCGATTTCGAGAGGCGCGATAGGAGCGTAAACGCACGAATTTGCGCGACAGATCCAAATGAATGGAATTCTAGGTACCCTCGTCGACTGGCAGCGAGTTCATACGGGTGATTTCGAGAGGATTCGAGCGGCGCAATCGTATCCCGATCACTTTGGATCTGCCGCGTCTATACGCTCGAAAAGAGGAGCTATCCGTCGGAAAGTGGAATGTATGGTTTGTGAACGGAATATTTGTTGAAGCTCGTTGTTTGTTTATTGTTGGTGAATTTTAGATGGATCAGATTGAAAGGTTAATGAATGTTGTCGTTTTTCTTACATTAAACTCACATCCAGTAGTTCTGTAGGTGTATAGTAGCCTATCTGAAGTTGGACTCCTTGGCAATAATCGGCTGTATAGCATTCCAAATATAATCAATCCAGCGTGTTTCGCCATTATCTCGGGTTTTATAGCTCTTATTATCTCAATATCTATTATCAATTTGTTTTTTTAGTCTCCGACCAATTTTATTCCTAACATTTTTCTATATGCTCAAGTGTTTTTGGCCCAAACGTACTGTAATGATTCAACTACGTTTCAATCTCATATGCAGAACGATCTTTTCGATCACAAAATAAACATAGTTTTTTCTTTATAAAACGCTACGGATTTTTACAACTGACCTGTTTTCTAAAATACGCATGCACTTCTGCAAAATTTTAAGAATTTCTGAATATCTGTGTCACCATCATTTCTTTCGATGTTTGCAGTTTTTAAAGTTTTGAAGTCACGTTCTAGATACATTAATAACATATTTCTCTTCTGAAGGTGACTTTCACAGATAAAATTCAAATCAGCCATAATTTCGAAGTTCCACATCACTTCAACTTCCATTCCAGAGTATTATAAATGAGTATACGATAATAATCATTCATTATCAAGATGGTGAATTTTTTCCGATAATTTCATTTTTTCTGAATTTGAATCTACCTTAGCTCAAAAATTTTCCCCATTCCGTAGCTAACATATTCCTGATCATGTGAGATTTATCCTTGAAATGAATTATCAATTCTAAATCCATTCCGTATCACAATTTCTTCAATAAACAAGGAAATCTGAAGTAAAAATCCTCTGCTACGCAAGAACAAGAACGAACCGAAACCTCGCGAACTATCTGCCAGTGGACGACCCCGAAGCCTGAAACCGCTTCGGTCGTAAAAGCTCCTCGGCGCTCGTAAAACGCGTAGCTCATAAAAGCCCCAAATCGCTTCCAGTGGACGGCCAGGCTTAAACCTTTATGGCCAACTTAGAATTGTGAATGGATTATACGTAATTACTATGAACTTTATGTAGAACGGACAACATTAAATAGTTATTTGACAGGAATTGATCCCAACCACTTATTATTTGATTATTATTGATAACTTCCATGGCCTACCAACTAACTTCACATAAATTAACAGAGATACTTGAAACCTTCATCAAGTAAGACTCATCTCAAAGTATTTATCTCAAATATTCCATTTACCTCAGATCCTGATTGGAATTTGCCTTCCAAACCTGATGCACCCTTGGACCACACCACATTCTTCATTTTGTGCTTGAAACACAGCAAATGAATAATAAGTGATTGCATCTCCTTTTTCAAATCCCATTTTCCGTCGTTATTCCTGTTGTTCTGAGCCATAAAACTGGCCAGTTTGCTCAGCGGCAAAGTGGTATACAACTTCAAGTAACTCCTAATAGTCGGCAACATTCTTTGTTGTTGAACCTCTTCCATGAACATCGCGGTTTGATGTCTTATAGCCTCCTTCGAATAATCGTCTGGTGGGAAATCTACGGAAGGGGGACACGGCGACAAGAACTTTGGGCATGCAAGTGTGAAGCAGTTTTCGAACTCTTGCAAATCGCCGTACTGCATCTTGTACATTTTTTCGTGGTAACTCTTTTCCCTCAAAGTTTGCTGTATCGATTCGTCGATGCACTGAGGATGAAGTACCAGACAAATGGCTAGGAGGTGGTACATCTGGTCAGTCTGTTTGTTGATTTGCTCATGTTGATAGCTTTTAGAAGCGAAAAGCTGTTTCGTCCTCTGAATGTAAAGCAGAATAGCTGAAAAGGTCCTGATAGCATCAGAATATCTCCTCATCATCATATAAGCAAATCCAACGTAGTAAGAAGTGGAGATTTGGCAGGCGGGTATGTGCGCATATTGGGACTTTTTATGAACTTCGATGTTCTCTAATACTTTAATCGCTTGGTAATAATCTCCTAATAAAGAATGGAGACGCAACAAACCCACTAAGGAGAAGTAACCTAGCATTTTGTAGAGAGAATGGCTTCCGAATTCGCCAGATACGGAATCTGGGTCACCACCGCTAGCATAAACCTCCAACTGCTCTTTGATGTTACTCTTATCGACGAGAGAATGCAAAACGTTCAGAACGCAAAGCACGTTCCAAACTTTATTGTTTGAATTCAGGGTTTCCAACTCTGCAGGAGTTTTTTTCTGCAGGCGTGCTCTGTATTGTGCAAACGACTGGAACTGATAAACAAATTCATCGATCAGTTCCCATAACCACAAATCGGGTAGTTCTAATGGCACAGGCTCCTCGGCACTTAAGATGTAATTGAAAAGGTCGCAGTAGTTGTAGAAAGAATTGAACCTCTGTTCAAGTGTTGGTCCTCCTTGAATTCTTGCATAAATATGTCGAAAATATAATTCTTTATACAAGATCATAAATACCTGGAAAATGAAATTGAAATGTGAAGAATTTAGTTTTTGTGAAAGGATGTTCAGGGCAGAATTTAGCTAAATCATATTTTAAACAACTTGGAGCTTGTTCTGTGAATTTTCAAGGATAAAATACTACATCACCGTTTAGAGCTTGAAAAAAAATGACGTTTTTCTAGAAAAACTATTTGTATAAAATGAACCAATGAAGCATCAATTTCTTGAGAAAAAATAAATTTTCAAAGTGATGAATTCAAAATATCCTTGTATTAAACGAAAAACGATTTTATAGTTGGTAAGGGGTAACATTCCACTGAGACCTTAAGGTCTATTATGCCCTATATAACGATTAATAATTAATAGAATATTTTTGAGCAATTGTCTGATTCAACAAATATAAAATCAATATCTTTTGAATGCAATGTCTGTACTGAAATTAATGATTCCACAATTTTTATCAATAAT
This sequence comes from Myrrha octodecimguttata, assembly GCA_958510865.1. NCBI lineage: Eukaryota > Metazoa > Arthropoda > Insecta > Coleoptera > Coccinellidae > Myrrha > Myrrha octodecimguttata. The sequence continues at coordinate 88,253,783 of OY294056.1, read as the reverse complement.
AAATAGTCCCATTTGGGAGAATTACATTAAATATATGTCCGGGTGCTTTCAACTGTTCAAAGACAATAATATCAATAATCATCTTCAATATTGATGACCAGGTAAGTAACATCTGAATAATATATAAATAAAAGTAGGTTAACTACTTTTCTATTGATCTACGAGTGTTACGATACCTCTTTAAACCACCAAGAAAGAACATCTTGAAGTGATTTCATATGAAATATGGAGCACTATAAACAATTTCTCTTAAATAAAACTGAAGAATTGAATCATCATCTCAAAGAGGATATAAAAAATGCAGAGGGCCAAGTAAAGAGCAAAATAAAAGATGCCTCAGATATTGGAATGCGTGGTGAGTATTAATACTTACTGGGTCAGTACCAACTAAAGCAGCAACTTCAGTCTCTTCAGGCCATGGCCTTTTCTCGAAATAATCTTCTGTTAGTTTTGGCCATGTAGCCTCGTAAAGAGTTTGTAATTCAAACACCATACCTTCTTTCACACAATTTTTGAAGTATCCCAAAAAGTTACTAACATATTCAGGCATTTTGTAATATTGTCTATTATATTCGTTGTCCAGATTGGGATCACCAGTATGTGCCCCATACTCGTCATAACCATACTCATTGTAACCCTAATAACACATACAAAAAATTATTAATGTAGAGAGCGTAAAAACAAAAATTGTCATAATCAGGTTCCTTTCAAACACAAAGTGTCTGATGGGATTAGGGGCAGCAAAATATGTAGGTATGTATTCGACCATTCAATTAGTTTTCATGTCAATTTCTTTGCATCACTATTAAGTATATCTGCTTCATTCGGTAAACTTAACTATTACCTGTTCGAAATTCTCCATTGTCAGGAATCAGATTATGAAAAATGAAAAAGGTTATTAGAAAAATACACGTTCGTATTTGGGATGCTGCTTTCGAGCACACAGAAATTTTTGACTCATGACATTTGCAGTGGTACCATTCAGGAAAATTAATTAATTGGAAAAATATGCGAAAAAGGAACTTTCTCCAGAATATTATTCAAAATGAAGTTCTTTAATTTTTTCTTTTAATCGTTACTTCACATTAACCAGTCCAAATCTATTCCAGGTTTGTATAATTTTTGGTTAGATACCACATAACTGTTGGTAACACTGGATGTAATTCATTCGCGAGAATGATTTTTGGCCGAAATCTTCAAAATCATAACAAAATCAAATACGTATTCACTGTTTTGCATTGTAATTACTGAAACTCGAAAACTTTATTATGTGGAGTTCAGGTAAATTTTCCAGATGTCTGCCTCTAAATTCCATCGGATGCTATTGTTACACCACATCTTTAGTTTCCGATCAATTCATGAAATATGTGCAATAAATGATTTATTTGAAATAAAATGTGAACTTTTATGTATTTCTATATTGTATTCTGCTTCATTCTATCATGCGATACAGTTATGACAAATCTTTATTATTAAATCTCACTTTTTCCTTCTTGCAATTTGAAACAAGTATTCCTCTTACAGTTTTCAAAAATATATTATGGTCTGAGGATCCACCAAATAAAGTAACTGAAGCAAAGCCTGATTCATTTTCATCTCGAGGGGTAATGCATCGAGAAGATGGACTTATTCTGTATTTACCAAATTCTCACTCTAAAAAAGATGCACCTATCTTTGAAATAGTGCTGCATAGACCAGCTGTCGATAAATCTCATCCAACTTTTAGGTATGTAGAACGTTTTTCATTTTTACTCAGAAATACAACGCCATGGAATGAATTAGAAGGTGAATTTCTTATATTATCCAAGCGAATTTAATATAACTAGTGAAAATAAACTGATATGAATTTTAAGGTGATACAATATTTCAGTTTGTATCGAGCAAAATCTAGAGATGATGGAGAACTTAAATTCCTCATTCTGAAAGATAAATTACCTGAATTTATTGATATTGCTGCTGAGGTAAGTTTATTCAATTCCATGGATATTTTATTATTGGCGTTGGCCAAGAACCTTTGATAGCCATTTGGCTGTCAGAGTGTATCGCTGTTTTTCTTTTTTGAGAATTTCTGTCTAGATTGAATTACATTGTTGTACACTTGTGAATCATTCTTTTGCAGATGTGTAATATGTCGGGACTTCAGAAAATATGTGATACGCTATATGAACATCCTCAGTGGTCTTTAGCCCATTTAGCTGCTCATTTTGGAATTCACGATTGTCTGAATAATCCTAAAATCAGTAATTATTTGAACAGTACTGATGAAGAAACTGGCATGTCACCTCTGTTAGTAGCGATTGCCAGCAAAAATCTCAAAACCGTGCAGATATTAGTGGGTGCAAAGTGTTCTCTTGAACATCTCGACAATAATAAAAACTCAGTTTATCACTATGCAGCCAATACTACCAAGGAAATTGTAGCTGTGAGTAATATTATACTTTCAATAATATGGTTTACCTTATTTATTATTTAAAAGCTTTACACTGACAGAAAATTAAGGTCCCAAAACCAATCATTTAATTCTCAGTCAAAAGTTTGAATTTAAAAAAAAATTTCAAAAAGTACTGCCGTGAAGGCAGCAACTTTTGCGCGCATGTTCAATGTAGATGACCGCTTCAGCAACGAATTTGAACATGCACGCAAAAGCTGCTGCCTTCACGGCAGTACTTTTTGAAATTTTCACTGATAAATTACTGGATTTCAATTCGATCAAATCTGTATTTTTGGAAATATTGGAAAAATAAAATTTTGAATGGGTATATCTACGGAATCATTGTTCGGATTTTACCCATTCACGAATTCGACCTTCGTAATTAAGCCCCAAACCTTCTCTACAAATATCGAGTTTCTAAGTCGTTTCTTCCGGAAGTTATTGTGTTTACGGTCAGCCTAACGGCCGACTGCGTAAACACAATAACTTACGAAAGAAACAACTTAGGAACTCGATATTTGTAGAGAAGGTTTGGACCTAAATTACGAAGGCCGAATTCGTGAATGGGTAAAATCCACCCAATGATTCCGTAGATATACCCAATCAAAATTTTATTTTTTCAATATTTCCAAAAATACAGATCAGATCGAATTGAAATCCAGTACTTCATCGAAAAATAACAGTTCGAAGTTTCATACAGAATTTGATGAGGATGATATGATAAGAAAAATCATAGAATTTTTTTTTTTCAAATTGTTCTGATGACACGATTATCACGAAATTTCGCATGAAGTTGTCTTTCAGCATCTCAAAACTAGCTTTCATCAGGACTGAATCAGTATTTCTCGAGTTATACCGAAAAAATAAACGATATCGAGAAGAAAACCTCGAAATTTGACACATTTTTTCCGGGTATCTCCGAAACTTATGATCGTATCGAACTGAAATTTGGTACACTGCTGTGAAATATGAAGTTCAAAGTGTGAGTGGACTTTTTTTTCGAATATGATGAATGGTTTCCGGAAAAAAAATTTTTTGGAAAAAATTTTCGAAAAAAAATTTTTTTTTAATTCACTGAAAATCTGATCCTGACGAAATTTGGCTCAAAGTTGCGCGTCGTTATACTCCACCCAACTGCCAAGTTTGAATCTAATCTCTCAAGTAATTTCTGAAATAAAAAATGAATAACTTCAAAACTTCAACTGCCTATAACTCCGAAACTATTCGACCGATTTGGCCCATTAACGAACTTAACCGCGGCATTCTGATGCGCAACCTATCCTGAAAGTTTCAAGTTGCTAGCTTGCTTCTGTCGACAGTTATCGTGTTCTCGGCCGGACAGAATCGATTTTGACACCGGATTCGTCATCAGTGAGTCCAACCTAGTCGATTGAGATCATTTTCGGCTCAATCATCCAAAATTACAGACATTTGGACAAAACGATAGCACGCTGTTCCCATAGAACATGCGCGCAAAAAAATTATTATTTCCTCATCAAAATGTTACTCAGTAGTCTTTCTTCACATCCTCAACTTGTTTAAATATGAATATTATCTATTGCCAAAAGTTTTTTACTTCTATTTTCTTGAATGTCACAAATCTGATCAGCTATTTAAGAGATTCTTCAGAAAGTTTTCTCAAAGATAACTGACATATTCCCAATTTTAGATTCTAGCTCAAGACCCTCCATTGAGCTGTCTGAACGAACTAAACAATAAAGGCTTCACCCCATTGCACCAAGCTTGTTTAGCCGATAAGCCTGATTGTGTGATGGCACTTTTAAGGATAGGTGCGGATGTTAATAGAACCGCTACAAACAAAAAAGACAATTTGGAACCTAGTTATGTGGGCGATTGCGTGGAAAAAACTTCAGGCAGCTTATATCAACAAGATATGAAGTCAGGCGGTACACCCTTGCACTGGGCCTGCTCCAAAACCGTCATTGAAACGCTGGTGGATCGAAACTGTAATATCAACATTCCAAATTTTCAAGGACGCACAGCATTACACGTGATGGTTTCTCGAAGGAGACTCGATTGTGCCGTTGCTTTACTTAGCAGAGGTGCTGATCCCGATTTGGGTGATAAGGAGGGGAACAGACCTATTCATTCGGCTGTTCAAGTTGGAAGTATACCAATCATACAATGTTTGATAATATTCGGTGCGGATATAGACATTCTGAATGATTCCGGAGAATCTGCCAGACATTTAATCGATCCCAGGATACTGTACTTTTTATCCGCGGTAGGAGCCAAAAGATGCGAAGAAGGAATGTCTAATTGTAGAGATGGGTGTAAATTTGACGGTATATACGAAGGCATTCCCACTCCACCGGTACCGTTACCTACCAATCGTAAACCAATAAATGAAATGTTGATGGAACACACGTTGAAAGTACTCGGCGAGAAATGTAATAATGAGAAATCACCGAAAAAAGGCCGACTGCTTTGTCTTGATGGTGGAGGCATAAGAGGCCTGATTTTAGTGCAATGTCTCCTTGAGTTGGAGAATATTCTACAGAAACCAATAGTGTATCTTTTCGATTGGATAGCTGGCACAAGTACCGGAGGTATTCTAGCCTTGGCAGTTGCGAGCGGTAAAACCATGAAGGAATGCCTTTGTCTGTATTTCCGTCTGAAAGAATACACTTTCGTGGGAATACGGCCATATCCAAGTGAACCCCTGGAGAATGTTTTGAAGGAAACTTTCGGCATCAATACTGTCATGACTAACATAACGCAACCGAGACTTATCATAACGGGAACTTTGGCTGATAGGAAACCGGCCGAGTTACATTTATTCAGGAATTATGAGAGCGCGAGTTCTATTTTGAATATAGATCATAAGACACCCTATGATCTCCCCGCACGTCCCGAGGAACAATTGATTTGGGAAGCAGCCAGGGCTACGGGTGCTGCACCTACATATTTCAGGTAAGGGATCTATTGAAGGAATATTTGGTTTGATGGTTTATTTTAGCTATCCAATATAGTATAAGGCGTGACAAAATGAATTCAACCAAGTTTTTATTTTTTCACACAATGATATAGTCCCCTCCTCTTCGGTATACTCCATTCATTTTTATAAAGTCAGAGGGTAGCACATGAAAATTTAGTACTTTCTATTTCGGTGGTGAAAGCTTTCATAGTATGTTGGATTGTTAATGGTGTAAATATTATACAGGGTGAGTCTTTGACCTTGCAGAATATTTTAACAGAAGATTCCTGATGCCAAAAGAAACACTTTTTTCCCTTACCATTTTTTCCGATTCGGCTTGGTTCGTAAGATAGACTGTTGAAAATCCATAAAAAAATTTAATTTTCGATTATATCTCGCGAACGATCCCACCGAATGAATGTTCCTGGATTACAAAATTTCATCCACATCCTCCAGTTTCTTTAATATGACCATAACATTTCATAAAAATACCAGAAGTTCAAAGAATCCAACTTTAAAAAATAATTTGAATGCTATTCAACGAATTTTTGACCATTTTGGAAAGTAAAAGTATTCTTTATTTTTTTTCGTATGATGCGCCGTTTTCGATTAATATAAAATTCAAAAATAAAAAATATCTGTGAAATTCCGAGAAATGGGTACATTGGCTGATTGCAACTCTGTTCAAAAAATTCACAGAATTCAATTTTTCTGCGTTGCCACGTCTAAAAGTAGAGAATGGAATCATAGATTTATAGTTCAGTTCAGAATCATAGACTATACGAGTGTATACATAGAATTAGCATATTGTGTGTTGTTTGATTTCGAAGAGTTCTTTCTTTCTGTTCGTCAATTTGGCAACGTTTGTACGTTCATAGATAAATTAAATTAGGTACATCTGTTTTATTTATTTATGAAAATGATAGTTTGAATGGGTTATGTCTGAATGTGATAATTCTTGGAGGAAATGAAATAAACAAAGAAAATTAATAATTACAAATTGAAGATGAATCTCAAAGCTAATATGAGTGATAGCTAGATGAATTCCTCATTATCGAAAATGAAACCAAGAGAAGAATATTCAACTTTTATCGCCCACAAAATTTGGAATACCTAACTTGTTTATTGTACTATAAATACAACTTTTTTCACCAACTGGAATGTAAAAAGTAAGTTGACGCTTGTTTTCATAACAGAGTTGCTTATTTCGAAGATTTGAATGGTATATCTTAGGCTTGGAAAAACTTCAGTGTTCAGGTTTCCAGGGGCGGCTAGCCTATTATGAAAATTTATAATGCCTATATCTTTTTATCTAGGCCGAATCGGAAAGAATGGTAGAGGACAAATGTGTTTCTTTCAGCTTCAAGAATCTTCTGTTAAAATATTCTGCAAGGTCAAAGACTCACCCTTTATATTAATAAAACTGAAGATGGTTTAGAATAAACCGAAATCGATCGCCAAATGGTAAATATAAAAACTTAGTTTGTTTTTTCACTACCACACATTTGATACTTTCCACTCTGTCTAATTAAAAAATGTTAGGTTGGCTATGGAAGTTTGACACATTACAATCTGTATAATTGAAAAATGTTTGGTTAGGTTTATTTTCCTGTCATAACTATGCAACGCTGTAAGCTCTTCATAAAGCTAGTGGTAGTTACACATGTAACTAAACCAAACCATTAGTTACAAACACTTGATGGACCGATATCAAGGCCTTCCGACTGACTTCATAAAAGTGAATGGAGTATATGTGACGTTTTCGGTTCTTAACTAAGGTCATAATAATTACGTATGTCTTTGAATCAAATCATAGAGTCACTGTTAAAAATAGGTAAGAACTGACAATGTCCTGCCAAATTATTTTTACCCTAACAATATTTCAAGAGTGCCAACCCGATTCAGTTCTAGTTAGAAAAACTTTATGAAACAATTCCAAGACCTATCGACTTCATATAAGTGAATAGAATATAGTTTTTTTGTTCTCTAGATAGCAGTGCTGAAAGGATTCAACTGGTAGGGCCTCTACCCTTCAGAAATTATGTTCCATAATGCTGCCCATTAAAGACATTTCAGGAAAAGAAAAAAGTCGTGGTCAGATCAGGTGAATAGGGAGACTGAGAAACAACAGGAAATTCAACACACATGTTCATATCAGAGTTTTTTTTTTACTTCCTCTTGTATTTTCAAATCTTCAGTCAAAATTTGGTAACAGTGTAGGAGTTCAAATGGTCACCAATCATCTAATCTCAAGCCTTCACTCATTTGATGCTTTCGTCAGTTTGAGAGGTTCTACATTCCACAATTCCTTTTTCATAATGCACGAAAAAACAACCTACTCCATTCATTTTTATAAACTATCCCGCTTGGCCATGATTTAGTTCTATCAAATTTTTTCTACTCAAAACTGACGCAGGTTGGCACTCGTGAAATATCGGCAATGTCAAAATAATTCTCAGAGACGTTGCCAAACGCTCAACATAATCATCACACTTGGAAACTAGAAATGCCGATGTTAGTTTTGAAGATGCAGAAACAAAGTATTAGGAAGTGCTATGTAAAATTGAAGTCTTCTGTAGACTTATTTCTTGAGAATTTCGAAAAGTAAGAAATTCCATACGTTTGTCTGTTCGTTTAGAAGTTTTACTGCAGGGTTATTCGAGTACTTATATTTTTTTCGAATTTTTCGAACTATCTACTACTCTATCATTTCCACATTTGGTTCTTGATTTCCGTACCAGAAAATATCATAACTGAATCTTCCAACCATGCTCTTATTGGTGAAATATTTCCAGTGTTAACAGGGAAAAAAGTTTTTTCAACATTCGCCAGGTCTTTGGAATTATTGAATTCACATAATATTTTAGGGAATTCATTATTTACTCAAAGTAAATTTACAATTTACCTCTATATAGAGAGGACAACGTTGCCTAGTTATCTGACAGGAAAATGACTATAACCTAACATTTCAAAAATATCCATGTTGAAATGTGTCAGAATGTCATGACCAACCGGGATAGTTTATAAGAGTGAATGGAGTTCAACTGATGGCGCTCACAAAAATCACGAGCTGTAACTCGGGTTCAGCATCTAACTAGGATGAACAAGCCTGTTGAGACAAGTCGAAAAACACAGCGTTGCCAGATCGCCCGCAGGTTGTCAGCCTCATTTCTTTTCTCACATGCCTTGTGTAAAAAGAGCATTAACCTTTCAAAGAGGGTTATGAGCTCAAACATTTTCATTCACTGTCACAAAGGTTGTTTTTTAGGGCTTTTGGGAGATTCCTAGATGGAGGTTTAATAGCAAACAACCCGACACTAGACGCGCTGACAGAAATTCAGGAACATTGCCTCGCATTGAAAGCTGTTAACAGGGAAGATGAAGCAGCGCCTGTATCACTCGTTGTGAGCGTCGGAACTGGACACATTCCGGTATCTGAAATTCGGAACTTGGACACGTATAGACCGGATAGTTTGGTTGATAATGCCAAGTTGGTATTTGGTATGTCGGCACTGGGAACTCTACTTGTAGATCAGGTGAGACATTGCATTATTTGAAGGAGTTTTGGTACTTCTATTGACTAATTGATTATGCAAGGCGTCTGGTCAATCGTTAAACGGAAAATCTGTATAAAAATAATTATTTTTTATTTTTATTACGTTAGATGTTCTTCGACGAATACTAGACAATAATTATGGTAAACCCGCAAGATTTCCCGTCGCGAAGCTATAATATAAGTAAGATATTCACATCATTGTAAGCAGTGTGAGTTCCTGAACAAAAAATATGAAGGCCAACATAGGCGGTCTCTCTTTGTTTGGAAGATATGAGCCCCCAAAGTTCCAAATTGTTGCAATTTCAGATCCTTTTTTCCGCCATAAAAATGATCTCTCACTTCTCAAATCTAGTTCATAAATCATCTTTGAACCTTCAACCAACGAATAGCGACACTTTCTTTCAAGAATATTCATTATTTAAAGGAAGGAAAATGAAAATATTAGACAGCCACTTAACCTATATTTCTACGAAATACTTCTCAATGTTAAAGCGGAGCTTGGCAACAGCGTCTTTCCATCGCTGGCCAACGTATTATGACCGAAGAGTAGTTGCTGGCGGGAAATATGAAATGATGGACAGTTGAAGGATATGATTGTAAGGAAAATGCATCTGTCACTGAAGAAGAGGTGGTTATTCTAACATCAAACCAAAATCATTGAGAATATTTGTTTAAGGTTTCACTCTCAATATTTTCGTTTGAACTTTCCTTCTATCCCCTTCAAAATAGGGAGATTGTTATCTACTTCGTTTTTTGTTGTGTCTTCGAGATGGTCCCAGTTTAGAATGAGATTCAGGGTATTCCAGTGAAATGGGTTATATAATAACCTCGATTTCATTGAAAATCTGGGAAGGGCGCGACCTATCACATATAAAAAAAATTTACGTTGAAATATATATCAGGGTATATTCTCAATCCATTACTATGTGTTTCAACCTTGTAGTTTTCATTAGAAACGAATTCTCCTATTGGAAGATTTAGAGTATCGCAGTAAACAGTAAGAACTAAGAACATGTTTCATTTTTCTCGCCAGCAATAATCTGTCATCCACGCATACGCACGATGGCACGATTCCGACCGATGAAATTCGCGCCGTTGCCAAACTTCACTTTTAGACTGAGTCGAAATCAGAAGGAATAGAGGTTAAGTGGTTGTCCAGTAATTTCTTTGTTTTTTCATTAAATATTGATTATTCTGGAAAAAAAGTGTTGCTCATTGTTGGTTGAAGGTTCAAAGGTGGTTTGTGAACTAAACAGATGAAGTGAGAGATCGTTTTTATGGTGGAAAAAGGGACCTGAAAACGACTCTTTTGGAACTTTGGGGGCCCATATCTTCCAAAATAAGGGAGACCGCCAATGTTCGATTTCACATTTTTTATTCAGAAAACCACACTGCGTACAATGATGTAAATATCTTTTCAATATCTCGGCGACGGGAAATCTTGCGGGTTTACCATTTTTATGTAATTCCATTATGACTCAATTCGATGCATATTCTAAAATGCCACTGCTTACTTAAAATTGAGTTAGCAAACTTTTAAAAAAACTAAAAGCGCGACATATTTTTTGCTTTCACGAAAAATTCTCGACAATTACTGAGATGGTTATCATTCACCTAAGTGCCAGTGGCTCTGCTAACTTTATGTGGACATGACTCTTAGCTATTTCAACATCTGAATAATGAGTTTGCACCATTCCAAAGGCAGGATTTTGGTTTTACCGGATGGACAGAATTCAATCGTTTAGCTCAAATTTCTGTAATTTCCTATACAGGGTGATTCCGGAGGAGACCGTCAGATTTTGGGATAAGTTTACACTAGTCAAGACAGTCTCGGAACACTGTTTGTCTTATGGTTGCGGGTCTCTGTTGAGAATATACAGTGTGATTTGTCTGATTCGACAAATTTTACTTTTATCGATAACTTTGGTATGGCTTATTCGATTTCAATGAAATTTTCAGCGTTGAACAATAGGGTTGAACACATACATTGATTTCAAATTTTTTTTCAAAATAAACGGTTGTTATTGTGATCAATCCAGATTAATTGTGCAGGTTGAAAAAACACCCTGTACATAGCGTTTCCTAAACTACGCTATCTGTTCACGATTGTACTATAATAAGTCATTATTTAAGAGTTTCTAATTTTTTTGGCACACTTCTTGTTTTCCGAGAAAATTCTTTCAAAAAATGATAATATCGAAATTTCGTTCCAATCGATTCTACTTTTATTGATAACTTTGGTATGGCTCATCCAATTTTGATGAAATTTGCAGTGTAGAACAATCTGAATGAGTACATTAAATAATCGCAACAATCTCTCAAAATACAGTGTTGTAATTGTGATAATTTCAGAGTTTCAGTTAATTGTGCAGTTGAAAAAAAACACCCTGTACATTGCTTTTCCAAAACTTTCTTATTCGTTGCAGATTCTACAATGATATGTCATCACCCAGAGGTTTTTGATTTCTTTGGCACACTCCTAGAAAACATTTTTGAAGAAGAGCATTATCGAAATTTGGCTCACAAGCAGTGCGAGTATTCCGCACTACTTAGGAAAGCTGTATATTCCAAGGATGCAAAGTTGTTCGTCACTTCTAAAATATTCTTTTCAAATTCTAAACATATTCTGAATTGAATGATTTCATACAAAATATTAGCAATTAAATATAAATTTGGAATTTGAAAAGAATATTTCAGAACTTAAGAACTGCTTTGCATCCTTGGACAATACAGCTTTCCTACCTAGTGCGGAATACTCTCACTGCTTGTGAGCAAAATTTCGATCATGCCCTTCTTCAAATATGTTTTCTAGGAAAATCGGAGGTGTGCCAAAGAAATCAAAAACCTCTGAATAATGACATATTATTGTAGAATCTGAAACGAAAAAGAAACTTTTGGAAAAGCAATGTACAGTGTTTTTTTTTTTTCAACTGCACAATTAATCTGAAATTCTAAAATTATCACAATTACAACACTGTATTTTGAGAGACTTTTGCGATTATTGAATATAATCGTTCAAATTGTTCTACACTGCAAATTTCATCAAAATTGGATGAGCCATACCAAAGTTATCAATGAAAGTAGAATCGATTGGAGCGAAATTTCGACATTGTCTTTTTTTGATTGAATTTTCTCAGAAAACTAGAAGTGTGCCAAAAAAATTAGAAGCTCTCAAATAATGACTTTTTATAGTAGAATCATAAACAGATAGCGTAGTTTTGGAAATGCGATGTACAGGGTGTTTTTTCAACCTGCTCAATCAACCTGGAATTATCACAATAATAACCACTTATTTTGAAAAAACCTTTGAAATTAATGAATGTCCTCATCAATATTGTACTTCGCTGAAAATTTCTCTAGAATCAAATAAGCCATACCAAAGTTATCAATAAAAGTGAAATCGGTCGAATCAGACTAATCACCCTGTATATTCTCAACAGAGACCCCCAACCATAAACCAAACAGTGTTCCGAGACTGTCTTGACTAGTGCAAACTTATCCCAAAATTTGACGGTCTCCTCCGGAATCACTCTGTATAACATGGTAGCCACGTACTTCCTAAAATTTCAGGCAACCAGTAGCGATGGACGTGTTGTGGATCGTGCCCGATCCTGGTGTGCTTCAATAGGGGTACCATACTTTCGATTCAGTCCCCACATGTCTGAAGAATTTCCCTTGAACGAAAAAGATGATGAAAAACTATGCAGGATGTTGTGGGAAACTAAGGTCTACATGAAGAAAAATCATGACACATTACAAACTTTAATTAGTCTATTGAATAATGAATAGTCATTCCACTTTGTGTTCATTTTGAAGGAGAAATTCCTACAAATCTTTATCACACCTTTCAAATATTTAAACGTGACATTGAAAGATGAATGTACATATGTTAGATTTTTGCATTTGATATTATTTATCTAGTCGCAGAATTTTAATTATTTATATAAATGAATTTTAATCCTAAGAAAGGCACCTATTATATTGTTATTTTGTTTTTAAATAAATATATTTGATCTCCCTTAATCAACTAATTCCCACTCAATGCAGTGATAAAAAGCATATAATAACCTCGATTTCATTGTAAATCTGGGAAGGGCGCGACCTATCACATATAAAAAAAATTTACGTTGAAATATATATCAGGGTATATTCTCAATCCATTACTATGTGTTTCAACCTTGTAGTTTTCATTAGAAACGAATTCTCCTATTGGAAGATTTAGAGTATCGCAGTAAACAGTAAGAAGGAACAGAGGTTAAGTGGTTGTCCAGTAATTTCATTGTTTTTTCATTAAATATTGATTATTCTGGAAAAAAAGTGTTGCTTATTGTTGGTTGAAGGTTCAAAGGTGGTTTGTGAACTAAACAGATGAAGTGAGAGATCGTTTTTATGGTGGAAAAAGGGACCTTAAAACGAATCATTTTGGAAATTTGGGGGCCCATATCTTGAATGAATAGTCATTCCACTTTGTGTTCATTTTGAAGGAGAAATTCCTACAAATCTTTATCACACCTTTCAAATATTTAGACGTGACATTGAAAGATGAATGTACATATGTTAGATTTTTGCATTTGATATTATTTATCTAGTCGCAGAATTTTAATTATTTATATAAATGAATTTTAATCCTAAGAAAGGCACCTATTATATTGTTATTTTGTTTTTAAATAAATATATTTGATCTCCCTTAATCAACTAATTCCCACTCAATGCAGTGATAAAAAGCACTTGCATGATATCAGGACCTTTTAGGCGCATCGAAAAATAATGAGGAAAGACAATCCTGCAAATTTTCCCCGATATCTTATGAAGTACTGAATCCATGAGATTGAAACTTTGTAAAAACAGTTTAAGAATGCCAAGGAGCAAATTCGAAATTTCGCGATTAAAACTTTTTTCCCTGAAAATATTGATTAGATTTCAACAAAAATTAGCACAAACCTTAGAGTCAGTATTTAACAACGATAATTTGATCCGTATTTACATTCGGAAATATAAGGAAAATAGTATGCCACATTTCGTTGATATTGGGAATTTCAACGGCATTTCCGCGATATCTAAAAAATTTCAAAAAGCACTGCCTTGAAGGCAGCAACTTTTGCGCGCATGTTCAATGTAGATGACCGCTTCAGCAACGAATTTGAACGTGCGCGCAAAAGCTGCTGCCTTCACGGCAGTGCTTTTTGAAATTTTTTTCTGATAAATTACTGGATTTCAATTCGATCATATCTGTATTTTTGGACATATTGTAAAAATAAAATTTGAATGGGTATATCTACGGAATCATTGGGCGGATTTTACCCATTCACGAATTCGACCTTCGTAATTAAGCCCCAAACCTTCTCTACAAATATCGAGTTTCTAAGTCGTTTCTTCCGGAAGTTATTGTGTTTACGGTCAGCCTGACGGCCGACTGCGTAAACACAATAACTTCCGAAAGAAACAACTTAGAAACTCGATATTTGTAGAGAAGGTTTGGACCTAAATTACGAAGGCCGAATTCGTGAATGGGTAAAATCCACCCATTGATTCCATAGATATACCCAATCAAAATTTTATTTTTCCAATATTTCCAAAAATACAGATCAGATCGAATTGAAATCCAGTACTTCATCGAAAATAACAGTTCGAAGTTTCATACAGAATTTAATGAGGATGATATGATGAGAAAATCATAGAAATTTTTTTTTCTTCAAATTGTTCTAATAACACGATTATCACAAAATTTTGCATAAAGTTGTCTTTCAGCATCTTAAAACTAGCTGTGAAGTTTAATCAGGACTGAATCAGTATTTCTCGAGTAATACCGAAAAAATCAACGATATCGAGAAGAAAACCTCGAAATTTGACATATTTTTTCCCGATATCTCCAAAACTTATGATCGTATCGAACTGAAATTTAAAACACTGCTGTGAAATTAGAAGGTCAAAGTGTGAGTATAGTTTTTTTCGGATATGATGAATGGTTTTCGAAAAAAAAATTTTTTTGTAAAAAAATTTCGAAAAAAATTTTTTTCAAAATTTACTGACAATATGAACTTGACGAAATTTGGCTCAAAGTGGCGCGTCGTTATACTCCAACAAACTGCCAAGTTTGAATCCAATCGCTTCAGTAGTTTCTGAAATAAAAAATAAATAACTTCAAGTGCCTATAACTCCGAAACTATTCGACCGATTTGGCCCATTAACGAACTTAACCGCGGCATTCTGATGCGCAACCTATCCTAAAAGTTTCAAGTAGCTAGCTTGCTTCTGTCGACAGTTTAGCGTGTCTACGGCCGGACGGACAGAATCGATTTTGACACCGGATTCGTCATCAGTGAGTCCAACCTAGTCGATTGAGACCATTTTCGGCTCAATCATCCAAAATTACAGACATTTGGACAAAACGATAGCACGCTGTTCCCCTAGAACATGCGCGCAAAAATTAGCACAAACCTTAGAGTCAGTATTTAACAACGATGATTTGATCCGTATTTACTTTCGGAAATATAAGGAAAATATTATAGTATGCCACATTTCGTTGATATTTGGAATTTCAACGGCATTTCCGCGATATCTAAAAAAGTACAGATGCAATCAGACTTAAACTTCGTTATCAGGTGAAAAAAACCGATGCGTAACTAGGTGCAAAATTTCTTGTTGATCCTAGAGATAGTATTCGAACAACCGCGAAAAACCTCCTAACCTCGAGTCAGTGTTTTTCTAGAATTTTTTCATGTAAAATTCCGAAAAATATTTGTGAATGAAGCAAATGTATATTTTTTTTTCATTTTTCAACTTAAACACCCTGTATCTTTGTAGGGAAAGGACTTTGAAGGAAAATCGCTTCAATGAAAACATTTGTACTTGTGATTTTATTCTTTGGTTTTTATTCTGAATTTTGATGTATTTCTTGGTTTGAACCGGGAAGCTTTACTCTTATCCACGAAGAATTTATCTGCCTTGGGATCTGCTTCTTCATTGAATTGTTCCTGAGCGTCAATTTCTTCAGTTTTATCCATTTTCATTTCGCCAAGCCATTTTTTATATCGCAATCTAAATAACTGAAATCCTCTCTGGAAAGATTTGGATTGTCCCATTTCATCATCCTATAAAATAAATGATTAATTAGGTTAATTACTTGAAAAACAATAAAAATATAGGTACTCCTAAAAATGGAAATACCTCATATGTACCCAAAAATGTATATGAAAAATTCCAAAAAGTAGCGAAGTTAGTTGAATTTATTTCATTAACAAAATTAAAAAGAAATTGATATCTAAGGCCAGTAAACTATCCACAAAAATTGAATTGAAAAAACATCTTTCCTATTTTCTTACCTTGTTTTTAATCATTCTTCTACATTGTTTCTTGAGCTCGTCCAAATGACCAATGAATTTCTGATTAGGTTCAACATTTTCGTCTTTACAAATCTGCAAAATTTTGATTATGTATGGAAAATTTTTAGAGTAACAGGCCTGATGAAGAAGTGATCCTAAGATTTCTGCATTCAACCTGCGGATTTAAAATCATGTTTAAAGGTAACCACACCTACTTGTGGTAGTCATAAATGTTCTTTTCTTTTTCTTTTCGAACTGATCTCTATGCTATGTAGGCAACTCAAATTACTCCTTTCATCAAAGGAAAAATAAAGAAATTAGAGATTTACCAATAAGAGAACTGCGAGAATGAGTTCAAATTAAAGAATTACCTATATCTAGAATCCTTCATTTCATCTAGAAACTGCAATGCTTCTGGCTCAGTTTTACAGCAAAGGGCAAGCACACCATATGTAAATAAATTAGGCTTGAGAGAAAATTTCCTCATAATCTTCAGAACATCCTGAAATGAAAATCATGAAAAGATATTTTGGTGGAATCACAATACTCCACCTTAGCATTATCATAGTCCTGCCGCATAATTCTTCGTTTTATGAGCATGTTGAAAAAATCAACATCGAATTTCGTATCAGATTTTTTCATTTTTGAAAGAAGTTGTTTTTCCGCAGCTATGGTTTTCGGTATGACGTCCAGAATTAACGAATATGTTTTGATATCAGGTGTACAATCATTTTCTTTCATATCATTCAAAAATGCCTCCATTCCACCTACTAGTAAAAATTTATCTTCAGGTTTTTTTACCTCATTAAGTGAAATTAAATTTCCAAGTTGAGGTATTTTAGCCATCAAATTTGGATAACTTGAGTCACTTAAAGATGGCAGTTGCCTTTGGTTTTCCTTTGAGGGAATCAATTCATTTTCTGTTGATAATAATAATTTCTCACAAGATCCAGTCAATACTAATTTGTTCTTTTCACTACCCACTTTTATTCTTTCATTTATTATTAGGGATATCACATTTTGAGTTATTTCCAAGTTTCCTAAATTGCAATCCCTGATATTATGAAGCATCAAATTATATGTATATATGGATGGTCTAATCCTATATTTTATCAATTTTCTCCAAACTAACAAGGCATGTCTGAAACCTGATCCTTTATCTTCTATACATGCATGCAGTAGAAAATTCAAGGTATCACTGGTGATCCTCACTCTTTTAGACATCATTTCATCCACAATCAAGAAAGCTCCAGAAAGGTCACCACATCTTCCAAAAGCTTTAATCATAGCATGATAATTTGTATCATTTGGTTCATATAATTTTTCAACCATTATATTTCTTAAATATTTTGCTCTTTCCAAACCATCTTCTGAGGAAGCACTATTTGCACAGGCATTAAATAAAGCTGTGTATGTTCCACCTGTAACTTTTAATCCCCTTTTTTTCATATTGTTATAGAGAGAAAATGCTTTTTTAGTGAACCCCCTTCTAGCACAAGCACCAATTAATAAATTGTAAATGTAATTTTCCGGCTTGACTTGATCTTCTTGGATCATTTTTATTTCGAGTACATCAATAGCTTCCTTAAATTTACCAGCATCAATACATTTTTTTATTAGATCTGCATACTGCTTTGTAGAAAGTTTTTTAAAACGTGGGGTTCGATGCTCAAAAAATTTATCTTCTTCCAAATCACCCTCATCCACAACTGTTTCCGTGTCTAATGATGCACCAAACTTATTTGGATCATTCTTCAACTTGACTAAGAAATTGGCTTCCGTATTATCTGTGGATTGAGACTCAATGTTCTCTACAGTTTGATATTGAGTTTCTTTTTTGTTTTGTAACGTGTGGGTTTTTTTAAATATATCAGAGGACGACATTGTTGAATTGCATGTTTTCTGCATCCCAATCAGTAAGTTTAAACATATTCGTTGTCGTGTCAAGGTTCTCAAAAACATTCTAAAAGTTTTTACCTATTTCTTGTGAAAGGGATCGACCACGCCGGTAGTCTCTGTTCTCTGACTCAAAAAAATAAAAATATTATGTTTTTAATAGATCCAATTATTGTTAGGTTATGTCAGGGTGCAAGGAAATGCATACTAAACGATCTACTGTACTTTTCACCTACTGGCTACCATATTCATGTCCCACCTACTGCTCATTGAAAAAAATACCAAAGTAGATGCGAAATCTTGTAGCTACCATACGGCATAGATCTAATATAACATTACTTTAGGTCTACGCCACAGAACATCAAAATATAAGAAGTGCAACCTGCCTTGTAAACTATGCGCAACAATTGTGACATTTCTCCTGTCATAAAATAAGTGGGAATATTCCATTATGGTTCTAGGGGGTGTCTGCCAGTTGTAGTATATGTCATTTTTCTCTAAAATAACATTGGTGCTCTGTGGTTCAGTTAGTATTTCTAATTATTCTGTGTTCTAAATTTAAATTGAATGGAGAGGAATTTTTGTCTTCAATTAGAAGAAAGCTTTATAAATAATAGTTTATTTAATACAATAATTTTTGCAATTACATGTGTGTGAAAAACTGGATTGTAGGATAAACAAGTATCCGATATTTGTCTTTTACCTAACGAAATATGAATACTTATAACATAGGTTGCGGTTTTCTGGACCAAACAAATACAATTAGCTCCTAGAGAAACCAAATAAATCCATAATATGGGTTGAATAAATATTTCTGAGAAGGTTAGCACTGATTCACAACAATCCTAATGTTGTCACAAAGATTAATATATTCACTTCACTAATTTACAATAACACTTATTCATCAAGGGAGGGGAGCGGCATCCAAAAGTCCAAAGAAACTGCCAAAATCATGTAGAAATCTTCAGTCCAAGTCGTTCCTGGCAATACCACTTTTCTAGAAAATCAATCAACAATTAGACGATGAATATTGAAATAAAGATTAACTATAAATACTCCGAACCAATCTTTCAAAGATAAGATAGTTCCCTGAATGAAGTTCATTAAGTAGTACTCCACTATGCTAGTAGAATATTCACACGAATTGAATTTATGAACTGTGAGAATAAATAAGTGATATAATCCCAAAAATATATTCAGAGATCAGTTAATAAAATCACAGTTATGAAGGAGTATGATTAGGTATTGAACATTTTTAGGTAAAATAACTTAAAATAATGTATTTACCGTCGTAAGCCTTAATGGTTGGAAAGGATCTATAATATAATCATCATTGGTAAAACGTTCGCATCGGCCAGTAATTATTATTCTTAGAATATGGAAAATATATGTTATGTTTCTGATGGATCAACTGAATAGATTTTTAGGCTGGAATTGCCGAATATACATACACCTAATAACATATCAAATTAGGTCTATGCGTATATTCAATGTCCAAATTAATTACCTGACATTATGCCACAGCCTTTGTATTAAGATGGACTTTCATACTGTTTTCACTAGAATCTAAGATTGATACATTGCGAATACACATGCCTAAATGGGGGCATGTACTGCATAGGTAATGATAGTAGACAAAGTAATTACCATTTTTTTTATCTTATGGTTAAAAATTAGTGCTTGGCTCATACATAAATGATTCCTCCGAATTCAGCATTATCTGAATCCTGAAAATAAATATGGTTACACATATTACACCTGAAAAGATATTAACGTAATATTACACGGGTATTATTTTAATTTCAATTTTGAATATCAATAACAAACTGCCACAAAACACGCTAAAAATGTAATTGGCATATCATTTGACATAATGTCATGTCATTCTACCATTTCGATATATCCACGACATACGTTTCTGACAGATAAAAATAAGTGGAAACGTATGTCCTTGTTTCTAGTTTTCCTACCGTCGCTTCACCCCCCTGGTCTACGCTGTGGTAGCTTCAAAGTTCCTAGTAAATATTTTGAATCTGAAAGTGTCAATTTTTACTTTTACTGGAAATATAAATTTTAAATTGAATTATGCCTTATTTTCTCTAGTATTGCAATAACAAATTCAATAATAATAGAATTGAATATGATGAAAATTCTCCATCAAGAATTCTCTGAAACACTGAGTATATTGAGAAGAGATAGGTTTTCGAAAAATGGGGCGATATTATTCTGGATAATATTGTCATCTTCAGTGATAATAAGGTAGAATCTACTGAACGTCTTAAATTTGTATTTTATTTATCTTGTATTTTGCAGTTATTCACTGGCATTTTTCCTTTTGAGTGCATATGTAATAGGTGTAATAGTATGTTATGGACTTATAAAATGTAGAGGATTTACATCATCACTATTAAATCGGTTGGTATGTTTCTGCAAAGAACATATCTCAACTCACAAAAAAAATGGCACTTCATGTACTGTCTGTCATAATCCTGGTTGTGAAAGGCATCGCAAAGATTTTATTGTAGCACCGTGGGATGATTTGTATATTGATGATAAGCTCAATGGAGCTATTGAAAAGGTGACATTGAGTTAGAAAAAAAAAATTATACTAAATCTTTTTTTTCAGTTCTTCACTAAATTGTTAGATGTGTTTGTATCATCATGGTATGATAATATGGCAAAAGACGAGAGTTTCAAACATGAATTACAATATGCACTGAAATATTCGACATCGGTTGTCATCAGAAACATAATGAAACTTGATATACCATCTATGATATCTCGAAAAATGTTACCTTGCGTTGTAAAGCATATAGATGATGTTCTATACATAGAAGATGCAGCTAGACTGAAGGATAGAGATGTCAATGATGTAGCTATTGAATACTGGGGCAGTAAATTGCATGGTGCTGTTACAAATAGGAATAATGAAGTTGTTTACCTTCGAGAAGTTACCGCCTCACTTTTGCCAATAATCTTGCCAACAAAATATTTCCATTGCAGGTAATTTTTGAATTGACATTTTCAGTAGATATACAATAACTTTAGGTTTCGAGACTTTAATACGCATGAAGTTTTTTGCAGGAATTTCTCAGTTTTATTCAAAGAAATTATTGCTAGCTGGGTGTTGCTCCCAATGATGGATACTACTTTAAATCCCAATGTGATCAACTCCCTAATTATGCTTGGTTCAACTTTTAAATCAAAATATTCCAAGCCAACAAAAAAATCACATCAAGCACTCTTTTTGCAGAATTTTCAGCGTCCTTTAGATAAAAAAAAATCTCTATTCTATAGAGATCTGAATGAAGTTAAAGAAAATACAGAGTTACTGTACACTTTCATTCAATATTTGAAAGGTGAAGATCAGGTGCATTTACTAAAATTCTGCTTAGATATAGGTGAGTGATAATTAACTTCAATATTAATCTGAATGAATTCGAAATTTGCCAGAAAATCCCCTGAGATTTGTGAAATATTCAGCTCTACACTTTTTTTTTTTCTTTTTTTTTTTTCTTTTTTTAGCTATTTTAAGTCAATTTCATTACAGACCAATTCAGTAACATTTTAATGACTCCTGACCACAGCAAAAAAACTTTAGATGAGCTTTACGGAAATGCCCTTGCAATATACAACGAATACTTCTGTGAAGACAGTTCAAATTTCATAAAATGCAGCAACAGCATATCTCGTGAAATGAAGGAACTTCTGAAAGATGGAATAAGGTGCATAGCCAAACTGAAAATATCGGCGCCATTGATGGAAGCATATAAGGTAGTTTTCAATAATTTGGAAGAAAATTGGCTACCTTTATTCTACAAAAGTAATGAAGTATGTCAGCTTGTGGAATTAAAAGTATATTTTCATTTTCAATATTTTTTCTTTGTAGTTTTATAGTTATTTGTGTGGAATGAAAACATCTGCTCAGTACAATAAAGCCTCGGTCAATGAGTAAGTTAACTCATTTTCAGTTTTATGGAGTCAGTTGGTAGGCCTTGAAAGTTTGACACATTTCATTCTATATAATTAAAAAATAGTAGGTTGTAGTAATTTTTCCTGTCAGATAACTACTCGTTCTTGTCTGTTCTTTTCAAAGGTGGTAGTGGAAGTGTATACTACTGAACAAAATCATAAAGTCCTTCATAACAATATGTTAGAATTGACAGCGGAATTATTTTGCTTTGACTATATTTCAGTAGTGCCAACCCGGCTCTAGTTACTAAAACTTGACAAACCTATTCCAAGACTGACTTTATAAAAGTGAATGGAGTATACTTCGATTCTCTTTGAGTATACAAACTTTCTACTTCAGAGGGATCAAACAAGAAGCTGCACCTTCTACGCCTAAAATAAACAGTTTCAAAAAATTGAGATCGGCTTTGATAAACCCATCCCCAGTGGAAGGAGCTAGGTTGCAACCTGAAAAGCAGTTTTCCGATGACATAGGAGAAATTGTCACTCCTATCTGCTACAATATATTCAGAGATATCAGTACATGGAAAATATCGATCACATCATACGTGGTGGGTAAGAACTAATATATCAACAAAGGGTAAACCCGCAAGATTTCCCGTCGCCGAGATATTGAAAAGATATTCACATAATTATGCGCAGTGTGTGTTTCTGAATGAAAAATGTGAAATCGAACATTAATCTCCCTTAATTTGGAAGACATGGGCCCCCAAATTTCCAAAATGATTCGTTTTAAGGTCCCTTTTTCCACCATAAAAACGATCTCTCACTTCATCTGTATAGTTCACAAACCACCTTTGAACCTTCAACCAACAATAAGCAACACTTTTTTTCAAGAATAATCAATATATAATGAAAAAACAATGAAATTACTGGACCTCTATTACCTCTATTCCTTCTGATTTCGACTCAGTCTAAAAGTGAAGTTTGGCAATGGCGCGAATTCCATCGGTCGGAATCGTGCCATCGTGCGTATTCGTAAATGAGATTATTGCTGGCGAGAAAAATGAAATATGTTCTCAGTTCTTACTGTTTTTACTGCTATACTCTAAATCTTCCAATAGGAGAATTCGTTTCTAATGAAATCCACAAGGTTGAAACACAGAGTAATAGAATGAGAATACACCCTGATATATATTTCAACGTACATTTTTTTCATATGTGATAGGTGCAAACTCATTATTCAGATGTTGAAATAGCTAAGAGTCATGTCCACATAAAGTTAGCAGAGCCACTTGCACTTGGGTGAATGAAAACCATCTCAGTAATTGTCGAGAATTTTTCGTGAAAGCAAAAAATATGTCGCGCTTTTAGTTTTTTTAAAAGTCTGCTAACTCAATTTTAAGTTAGCAGTGGCATTTTAGAATATGCATCGAATTGAGTCATAATGGAATTACATAAAAATGGTAAACCCGCAAGATTTCCCGTCGCTGAGATATTGAAAAGATATTTACATCATCGTACGCAGTGTGTTTTTCTGAATAAAAAATGTGAAATCGAACATAGGCGGTCTCCCTTATTTTGGAAGATATGGGCCCCCAAAGTTCCAAAAGAGTCGTTTTCAGGTCCCTTTTTCCACCATAAAAACGATCTCTCACTTCATCTGTTTAGTTCACAAACCACCTTTGAACCTTCAACCAACAATAAGCAACACTTTTTTTCCAGAATAATCAATATTTAATGAAAAAACAATGAAATTACTGGACAACCACTTAACCTCTATTCCTTCTGATTTCGACTCGGTCTAAAAGTGAAGTTTGGCAACGGCGCGAATTTCATCGGTCGGAATCGTGCCATCGTGCGTATGCGTGGATGACAGATTATTGCTGGCGAGAAAAATGAAACATGTTCTTAGTTCTTACTGTTTACTGCGATACTCTAAATCTTCCAATAGGAGAATTCGTTTCTAATGAAAACTACAAGGTTGAAACACATAGTAATGGATTGAGAATATACCTTGAGATATATATTTCAACGTAAATTTTTTTTTATATGTGATAGGTCGCGCCCTTCCCAGATTTCCAATGAAATCGAGGTTATTATATAACCCATTTTATTGGAATACCCTGAATCTCATTCTAAACTGGGACCATCTCGAAGACAACAAAAAACGAAGTAGATAAAAACCTCCCTATTTTGAAGGAGAAAGAAAGTTTAAACGAAAATATTGAGAATGAAACCTTAAACGAATATTCTCAATGATTTCGTTTTGATTTTAGAATAACCACCTCTTCTTCAGTGACAGAAGCATTTTCCTTACAATCATATCCTTCAACTGTCCATCATTTCATATTTCCCGCCAGCAACTACTCTTCGGTCATAATACGTTGGCCAGCGATGGAAAGACGCTGTTGCCAAGCTGCGCTTTAACATTGAGAAGGATTTCGTAGAAATATAGATTAGGTGGTTGTCTAATATTTTCACTTTTCTTCCTTTAAATAATGAATATTCTTGAAAGAAAGTATCGCTTTTCGTTGGTTGAAGGTTCAAAGATGATTCATGAACTAGATTTGAGATGTAGGAGATCCTTTTTATGGCGGAAAAAAGGATCTGAAAGTGCAACAATTTGGAAATTTGAGCGAACACATCTTCCAAACAAAGAGAGACCGCCTATGTTGGCCTTGATATTTTTTGTTCAGGAACTCACACTGCTTACAATGGTGTGGATATCTTACTTATAGCTTCGCGACGGGAAATCTTGCGGGTTTACCCAACAAAGATCTACAAACATAGTGTAGTCGATGTAGCGAAATGTAATAAATATGTGCCATGATTTGAGTCCACTCGACAACTTTCTCAAGAAAATGTTCATCCAAAATTGGTGTTGTAGATTTTGCGTGAAACTAAAACATACATAAAAAAGTAAAATATACACAATAAAGGCAAGTTAGGTGTGGGATTTATTCACTTTAGAAACACTATGAAATTATAGAAATTACTTACTAAGCTACAAACTGGACAATTACTCATCTTACAGAGCTAATAAACCAAAGAACAAGAAAAAACATTTATCTAGATAACTGAACTACTATATAAAAATAGAAGGAAATTAGTAAAAACAAACGGAACATCTGCTTTCAGAGTTATGCCTATTTTACATTTTTTTTTCTCAAAATTCACAAATTGGATCGGATTGAATCTTGATAGGCAATTAGTTGAAACTTACAGATACGAAAACTTAAAAAAAAAAAAATTAGAAAATTTTTAATATCAAGAATCATTATTTCAATCCAATTTGATCAGATCTGTATTCTTAGAAATATTGGGGAAATCGAATCGATATATCTGCGGAATCTTCCTTTAAATTTTCATGATTGCTCCAAACCTTCTCAACATACCAGATTTCATCAGTAAATCAGACCTCATTGGGTGTAATGAATATCAGGATGGGTGACCGCAACAAGTAAAAGCTTTTGACAGTGACTTTTTTTTTTAATTCAATGTCAACGGACCCATGACCATATCAAAGATCCTTTTTCACAAATTCAAACAAAAAAGAAAAATTACACCTGGAATTTTTTTCTACTTTTTGGAATTCAATTATATTTTTTTCAGTCTTTGAACAAAGTGATTTATTTTCACGTTAACGTTAAGAGACCTTCAACTACCAACGAATTGGAAAAGTCTAGAGTAGTACTCAGGAAGGACCAGGACTTTTTCACTTTGAAAGCAAAATTAATTGAATTTCACGGTGAAAATGAAATAACAGATTCTCCCTTACCGGCAAGAAAGTGAGTACTAAAAATGAGAGTGAAGCATAGTTTCACATTTTTTTATATTCTTTTTAAGAGCTGGTTCAGACATTACTACTAGAATGACCGGATATGAAAAATTTCTTCAAAAAATTCTACAGAATACTACTCTTAGGGGTAGTGATTTATTGTACACATTTCTCACCACTGAAGATGATTTTTCACTGTATCTGTCAACCTGTGGGGCACCTGTGCAAGATTTGAGTAATATTTATCAGTCCGTTGCTCAGAAACTGCGTAAAGAAAAAGGTCAACATTTGGATAATTTCATGAATGTATTCATGGCATCTACAGAAAATGACAAATCAGGGTATTTTTTACAGTTTTTTGCTTGATGTTGAAACTATTATATTGTTTTTTTACTTCAGAAAGTTCTCAACTCTGGAAATTGGAGATGAGGTAAATCCTTTGACTGAAATACCAAAAGAATTGCCACCGAGAATATATTATAACACTGCTACTGATGATAATTTTGGAATTTCCTACAATAAATCGAGGAGAAACACTAGTAACAATGTTAATCCTAACAATATATTAGAGTGTCTTTTTTATTTAGGTAAGAATTTCGATTTAACTCGATATTTTTGCGTGCATGTTCCAGGCAAGGGCGTGCTATCTTTATGCTTAAATGCTAACTTGAAGGAGTAGGTTGTTAAAATCGATTCTGTCCGGCCGGCTGTTCCCACAATAATTCGAGAACGGAATGATCTAATGACTGAAATCTTTCAGTGCATGTTGCGTATCGGAATGCGATGGCTGAGTTCGTTATCGGGCCAAATCGGCCGCATGGTTTCTGAGTTATGCTAAATTGAAGGTTCGAGGTTATTTCTTTAATATCTCAACCATGGAGGCAGGTACCTCCATAATCTCAACTACTTATGCCATCGGATTGAAACTCAGTAATTATTTGTAGAATATTGACCAGCAACTTTCTGTTAAATTTCGTTGGGATCGCAGTTTTGGTGACTTAAAAAAAATTTTTTTTTGGAAATTATACAGGGTGATTCATTAAGGGTGGACACCGACCGTATCTCAGAAACCGTTTATCCAATAACTTCCGGAAAAAAATTCTAATGACAAAATCGGCCCCTAGAAAATGATTAAAAATATTTTCAAGTTCGTAGTTTCCCACTAGAGGGCGCAATCTATCACTTGTAAAATATAATCTCATTTTTTACGAAATATTCTCCAGCTTACAGTGGTAAAGAATAATAAAATAAGAAAAAACTCTTCCTATTCAACAACTTTTGTTTGAGTAATTTTTCCATATTTCCTTTTTTTTAGTGATGGTATGGAAAAACTTTTCTTCACAAAAAAAACACACTTACTTCTGTATGCGTGAACCGATTTTCACGTAATTTGATTTTATTCGAAGGCCATTAAAAGCAGATCACAGAAAAATATGACAACAACATACTGGGTGATCCAATTAAAAACTACAGGCTGTTTTATGTCACTTCACCCTATTTGCGCGTTTAACTGGAGAATTTCAAATACAATGCTATGATTCTAACCGACTGAGAATAAGCTAAGCATTATCACCTATAGACTTGTTAAAACCGCAGACAGATATCTCCGATCATTCCGAAGATATTAACATTTTTGCAGATTTCGATAAGTGTTGATCAACCCTGTGAAATTCAGGAGGAATTGAGTTATTTCATCATCTAAATAATCAAATGAAAGAAAAAACTTATCGAAAATGTATGTCACTCACGAAACAAGCTGATCTAGATCCAGTAAGCTTTGGCGTTACTGTTTATTCTCGGTTTCTATAGCTGTAAAATTTATTTAGGTCGATTGCAAACTACTAGTTTATGAGGCCTCATTATTCAAACGGAGAAGCATATGATATGCTTAATGTTTATGCTGAATCACATTTAAGCATCCGAAAAATTGCAAGTGATTTGGGATCGAATTATTCACTAGTTCAAAGGATACTAAAGGACCATAAACTGCATCCGTATCATGTTGTCTTGCACCAAGAATTGAAAGAGACGACAGGACTTTTGCAATTGGTTGAAACGAATGCTTAACGGCGAACCTAACTCACTTCATAGAATGTTATGGACTGACGAGGCTACTATTTCTAACAATGGTAAAGTAAATTTACACAACAGCCACTACTGATCATCTAACAATGTTTACGTGTGGTGCGGAATTTTTGATGGAACAGTTTTCGGACCATTTTTCTTCGATAGTATCTTAACGGGACAAAGGTGCTTGAAATTTTAACGGAAAATTTTCGAAATCTTTTAGAAGATATTGTTATTCAAATCAGGTTAGATATGTGGTATGAACAAGATGGTTGCCCGGCGTATTATGCTGCTAATGTAAGGGAATAAGATATCGTCTTCTCAAAGAGGTGGATTGGACGAGGGAGTATTTTTCCAGCAAGATCACTCGACCTCACAGTATTAGATTTTATTTTTGGGGGAGAATGAAAGCTTAGTTTTCCGAACACCCCCAACTACAAGTGAGGATATGAAAAATAGATTTCGACAGGCAGCTGAAACTGTGACCAGTATCAACTGAAGAAAGACGTAATTTATGTATAGAAAAAAATGGTAGACATTTTGAATATTTGAAATGATTATGTATAAGGGTTGTTTTTTGTTCAA
Source organism: Myrrha octodecimguttata (assembly GCA_958510865.1). Classification (NCBI taxonomy): domain Eukaryota; kingdom Metazoa; phylum Arthropoda; class Insecta; order Coleoptera; family Coccinellidae; genus Myrrha; species Myrrha octodecimguttata. The sequence continues at coordinate 88,225,295 of OY294056.1, read as the reverse complement.
ATATTTTCGTTGTTGCTAATTTTTGTTTCATTTTATCGTATCATTGTTATTTCATGTGTGTTTAGTATTTTGCTGCGTTGTCATGACGACTAAAGTCACTTCCTTGTTGTTTCAAGCTCACAGGGTTGATCAACACTTATCAAAATTTACAAAAATGTTAATATCTTCGGAATGACTGGAGGTATCTGTCTGTGGTTTTAACAAGTCAATAGGTGATAATGCTTAGCTTATTCTCAGTCGGTTAGAATCATAGCATTGCATTTGAAATTCTCCAGTTAAACGCGCAAATAGGGTGAAGTGACATAGAACAGCCTGTAGTTTTTAATTGGATCACCCAGTATGTTGTTGTCATATTTTTCTGTGATCTGCTTTTAATGGCCTTCGAATAAAATCAAATTACGTGAAAATCGGTTCACGCATACAGAAGTAAGTGTGTTTTTTTTGTGAAGAAAAGTTTTTCCATCCCATCACTAAAAAAAGGAAATATGGAAAAATTACTCAAACAAAAGTTGTTAAATAGGATGAGTATTTTCTTATTTTATTATTCTTTACCACTGTTAGCTGCGGAATATTTCGTAAAAAATGAGATTATATTTTACAAGTGATAGATTGCGCCCTCTAGTGGGGAACTACGATCTTGAAAATATTTTTAATCATTTTCTAGGGGCTGATTTTGTCATTAGAATTTTTTTCCGGAAGTATAGGATGAACGGTGTCCGAGATACGGCTGGTGGCCACCCTTAATGAATCACTCTGTACATCCGATTTCCATAAAATTTGGCACCGACTTTCAAGTGAATATTTTACAATAGTATGCCATATTTCATTCCGTTCCGACTTCTATTTACGGAGATATAAAAAAAAGTAAACTTTTGTGGGATTTTCTTTGTCATCGTTGTTTTTTTCTTATAACTCAAAATATAGTGATCTGTTCCTGATGAAACAGGTTATCTAGGCAGCAAAAGCTGATGCACATACTTGTGTAAGATTTCGTGATGATTGTCATTAAAAAAAAATTCAATACTTCAATTATGTGAACCGATTGGCAACGAATTTGAACATGCGCGCTATAGCTGATAACTTTATTCGAAGCAAATCTCGAGTTCATCACTGAAATGGATACCAAAATCTGAAAATTTTTCAGGTAAACATATTCTGTTTATTCCTCAAGTAGTATTGAGATTTTATGTGGCAATGTGCAACATGGTTGCAGATACACTTGAGTCGATTTGGTGTATCTTTATCCAAAAAAAGTTGACTTGGCTCTGTCAACAGCACTTGGAATATCTGATTACATGCTTGGAAGGTAAATTTGTTTCCAATCTGTATTTTAATTGCTCAAATGATATTATTTTTTTCAGAGTTGATATTCGAAGATCAAAAATCTCCATTAACAAAGTTGGAATTGGAAAAACGCGAGCAAGAAGCTTTGGAGATTCTAAAAAGTTTCACAAAAGAATTTCCCTATACGTTACTTGGAAAATATTTTCCTGATGGACTCGTCAGGTTATGGAAATTTTTCCAACATCCACTATTCAATAAACAATTGACTTATCAACTACTCGATATCCTCATATTAGAAATGTATCCAAATATTTTACAAACAAAAAAATGAATTTTTAAATTCAAATTTTACTTGCTTAGCGCCATATTTGTGATATTTTATTCTCATTATATTGTAAAAATGATAAATGTTATTAATATATACGTTAAAATGCAGGTTCTTGAATTTATTGAATAATTTGCTCCATGTTTTACATTTCCATTCTTAAACATCGCACTGATTTGTCGCCGAACCGTAAACACAATAACTTCCGAAAGAAATAACTTAGAAACTCGATATTTGTAGAAAAGGTTTGGACCTTAATTACGAAGGCCGAATTCATGAATGGAAAAAAATTTGTATTTCAAAAACCATTTTCCAGATTTCGAAGCGTGACCATAGTAACTTCGGGAAGCAATGGGTGGGTTTTGCGGGATCCATTCGTGATGACCTCTTTGGCTACGAATTTGAACACGCGCGCAAAAGCTGCCGGCTTCAGGTCAGTGCTTATCTAGAATTTGTTGTGTTTAAATATCATCCGTCTCTTTTGATTGGTTAAAACGAGCAATGCTAGAAAACCTTCATAAATAATAAATCTTCAGCAATGTCAACATTCAGAATGAAGTTTGTCAGAATAAACTGTTTTCCAATATTTTAAAAGAGCTTAAATAGTCGACGCTCACTATTCGCAACTACTGCTAAGCGATACGCCCTCTGGCGATAGAAATTCGAACACTTCCAAGCTAGTAGTTTTTTGACGTGCCCGTTATTCTTACGTAATTTGCTTACATTTGGAGTTCATTTTTGAGCTTTTGTGTTGTTCTCAGAGTTCAAATTTTGGTATACCGAAAGTGTTAGTAATATTCATCAATCGATTCCTTTCTTTCCGATTATATCAATTCGAAATGCCATCCTCCCGAAATGACTATTGTCGTGTGCCTCAACTCAATGTTATTCTTGGTCAAAAAAGAAAGGATCATCTACTGCCTCGAGTTTTAATTTTTTCCAAAGCCAAATGAAAGTAAAGTTTATTTGGAAACAGCATTTGGCAGGGAACTCAATGATACGAGAAAGGCCTGGATTTTGAAATTGAAGATTGGAAAACAGGTCACGAAATACAAGAAAGTATGTGCACTGCATTTCTCTGAAGATATGTTTATTTTCATAAAGGTAAATTACAAGTATTGATTTCGAAATAAGTTCATGTCCAGATATTTTAGGTGTAAATGAAAATAAAGTAATTTTGATGAAAAATGCTGATCTTGCAGAGAAACTGCCAAGCACTTCTGCAGCTACCTACTTCAAAATCATATTCAAAGAGAGTGATCTGGTTGAAAACCTGACAAAAACTAAATATACTGATATAACATAATCACAAGGACGAATATACGTCGATAAATCAACAAATATTCCCCATTGATCAGAGCTAATCATCCAATCAACCAAAACACCTACACCGAAGAAGCGGATCCAAGTAGAATGACTACAGCTGTTTCACAAATATTATTGATCGTCAGGTCAACTTAACTTACAGGAGCTCTTTCTTCTCCGTGAAACCAATTCCTATCTTTATACTGTTATACTTGATAATAGCTAAAGTTATATTCATATAAATACCTTGATAATTTTCAATTCTACATAGGTAGGTTGAACCAGCTGTGACATTTTTCATTTTGTATGTGTATCTTGAGCTGGTGTGATATGAAAATAAAATCAATTATATGTCAATCTGTTTCCTTTCTTTTCTTTTAAAATACGATGCAAAAGCACTAAAGCAGAAAATCTGTTTTCATTTTATTGATTCCTTTGTTTGTAAACAGAGAACAAGTCATATCATTTGGACTGATTCTAGATTTACCACATAATATAGCCTGCATTCTGCACTTCTTCACATTGATAAGAGTCCTTGAATTACTTATTGAGGTGCCTATTTTTCCAGAAATTCAAGTAAACTTGGATATTTTTTCATTTTGATCCACCACTACAACAGACACTAAAATAACATCGAAATTATCCTCCAGGAACGATTTGAACCACGATTTTATAACGTCATCCTAAAGAAAAGTCCCTTCTCAAAAAATCTCACACAAAATTATAATAATTTCATTAAATACAAAATATAATAAATAATCGTTCTCCACCACATTTCTACGGTTTGTTTACATAAAACTACTAGCTTGGACAGGTTCCAAATTTATCCGATAGGGCGCTGGCATCTTCGCAGAAGTTCCCAATATCTGCTTACTCAGCAAACTTTCTCTATTATTCTGCGTGAGACAATTTTACTGTGTCTGGTAAGGGTTGCCCGCTGAAGGCATGAGATTGTGCAAATTCTTCACGAATTTTCAAACCTCTCTGTGAAAAAAAGAATATGAAGAAAGAGTGAGTTACCCTTCAGACAACTTTGTTAAAATTAACACGTCTGAATTGGTTTCGTGCGTCGTTTGACGTTTGTTGTACGTTGGAGGTAAAACAACCTCACATTCCCTCTTTGTTTATGTTATGAATTACAGCATTTTCAACAATTTCAGGATAAATTCACAAGTTAAAATGATTTATATTAATAGAATTGGTGAATAACTAGGCCAAGTTATTGTTTCGTTGTGCAATACAACATAAATAGACGAGAGACGAAGGAATCCGATATTTGAGATATATTGTAGTGAAGACTTTATATTTGAATATTTTCATTTTTGACCCATTTCCCTAAGTTTTATCTGGTATTGGAAGAAATAGAATACTATGTGAACTATCCCAGAGAAGGCAAACATCCTATATTCACGCCATAAATTGAAAAAACTGTTCTGACAAAGTAACAAACTATGGTAGAGTTTGTTGGAGGCATTTCCACACTAGTTAAGGAATTATGTTAGACTATCCATTCAATTTGTTCTGTTTAATAAGTTGACTCATGATGAGATAACTATGATAAAAATATTTCGTGTTTGTTATACACATTTCAAGAATTATATCTTCTCTGGCGTTATGATGGACAAACCCATCCTGATTGGTTACCACTCGCATCTCTATATGATATATAAACTCCAGGAACGATTTGAAGCACGATTTTATAACGTCATCCTAAAGAAAAGTCCCTTCTCAAAAAATCTCACACAAAACTATAATAATTTCATTAAATACAAAATATAATAAATAATCGTTCTCCACCACATTTCTACGGTTTGTTTACATAAAACTACTAGCTTGGACAGGTTCCAAATTTATCCGATAGGGCGCTGGCATCTTCGCAGAAGTTCCCAATATCTGCTTACTCAGCAAACTTTCTCTATTATTCTGCGTCAGACCCCTTTGAATGTAATGCAGAACAACCACCTCTTCTGCCCACAAGCCCACCGTGTTAAGTGGTTTGCAACAACCGTTCTTGAGTCTACATTATCAAATTGACATTCCCCAGAAAGAAGCACATAAAATAACATTATTTTATTAAAATCACTCACAATCACAACGATACTTATCAATTATTTTCTGTTCCAAAATAACGATCTCCAAAGTTCCCAATACCAGGCAAGACGTAGAACTTCTCATTAATTTCAGGGTCGATAGCAGTTGTTACTATTTGCACATCTGGAAAGGCATACGCTATCGAATGAACTCCAGATTCTGCCATCAATAAAGATACTATGATAATGTTGCTTTGCTGAACGTCATGATCAAGTAATACCCTGATTGCCATCATAGCCGCTGCGCCTGTGGCTACAGTTGCATCCATTAAAATAACCTTATAGTCTTTTATATCTTTGGGAAGTCGTAAATAATAAAGCTGGAATCAAATTTTCAATTAAGATTTTTGTATGTATGTATACACCATTCAATCTTAAAAAAATCAGTCGGTAGGCCATGGAAGTTCGACACATTCCACTATGTATAATTAAGAAAGGTTAGGTTTTAGAAATTTTCATGTCAGACTACTCGGTGTTGTCTGTTCGGCACACAGGTCGTATTACGTATACTCCATTCACTTTTATAGTCAGTCAATAAGTCTTCGAACTGGGCTATCAAGTTTTAGAAATTAGAACTAAGCAAGATTGAGACTAGTGAAATATTTTCAAAGTTCGAATGGTATCGTTTAGTAGCATAGATAACCACTATGTCCTTTATGTTGGACAGACAACGCCTGACAGGAAAATTATTATAACCCAACATTCCTTAATTATATAGAGTAGAATGTGTCAAAGTTTCATGGCCTACCGACTGACTTTTAAAAGTGAATGAAAATATAATATATATGTAACTGTGAACCAGACCATAGAGTCATTGATAAAATATGTAAGAATTGACAACTTTCTGCTGAATTATTTTGACCTTGAAATTTCAGTAGTGCCAACCTGACTCTGTACTAGTTACAAAAACTTGATAAACCCATTCCAAGACCTACCGACAGATTTTTAAAAAAAAAAATTTGTTTAATGAAACTACTGAAACATTCCTTTTAAGCATTAGAGTAAAAAGTAACAAAGAGAAGAACGGAGATAGAGGCACAGTGTGCAAAAAACTATTTTTTATGAATGAAATTGAATCTTTACCTCAGGTTCTCCAGTTTGGAGATTTGTCTGAATTAGAATCTTTCCAATTCTGATATCCTTACAAACATCACACACAGCCTGTTCCATTGTTTCCCCAGCTCTCAAAATAGACACACCACAAATTTTATCGGTTGCCATTCTCTTTCCTGAGGATTAAAAATAATGCAATTTATGATTGATACGATGCAATTAAAATCAAACACGTGGTGAAACGAAAGAATTTTTCCGCACAAGTTCTAGGGAGCCGCGTGCTACTACCGTTTTGTTCAAATGCCTGTAATTTTCAATTTTTTCGGGAAATGATCTCGAACAACTGGGTTGGAGTCATTGATAAAGAATCAAGCGACTTAAAACTTTGAGTGTAGGTTTTGTATCGAAATGCGCAGGTTAGGTTTGTTGATGGACCAAACCGGCACAATGTTTTTGGAAATTATTCTCATTCGAATTGTTCAGATTATTTCCTCAATATCTGAAAAAGTATTTATGCGATCAGACCCGACTTAGTTATTAGTTGTAGAATACTAGGGACACCTACTTGGGTTTTTCCTCTAAACGAAAATGCAGTAATTTTCATGAAAAACCTTTAGAAAATCACATTTCAAACATATAATTTCAATATTACATTTTTAAAAAAATGTTTGATCACCTAAAATTGAAAAGTAAAATGGGGATTTGCATTTAAAGGGATTTGTCTTGAGTGCACGATATGGCAACGTCGAATTCAGCTTTCTCGGAAAGAAAAGGACGTCAAATGTGTTACTTTGCTTAGGAAAACAGAGATAGCTATACTTCGATGTGGTTAGAGTAGAAGACAACGACCAAGTAATAGAAAAAGAAGAGCACATACTGTCATATTACTGACAAATCGCAAACGGAAATTGTTTGGTTATGTTGACAAAGAAAACGTGTGTACCACAGAATTGGAATAAATATTTCATTATTCTATAGCAGAAAAAGCTATTCTACTAAACACTGTTGTCACTTCGTGCATGCCTGGCAAATCCCAAACCCCAATTCTGAAATCTGATTTTGAATACTTTCTGAAGGTAATCTGAGAAAATGATGAATCAAACCCATAACAATGTTCCAATTTGCATTTGCAGTAATAACCCAAATTCAGGAAAAACCCCCATTACAAAGACCCAATTCGTGAATATGTAAAATCCGCCGAATTATTCCATAGATAGACCCAGGGACGTTGCTAGAGTACGGCAATGCCCTACCCTAAAAAGTAAAAAGCTGAATATCTAAAAAATTAATTAGATCAATGAAAAGTTTCACTGCCTAACCTCTAAGTCAACTGTAGCTACGGCCCTGGATATACCCATGCAGAACTTCAGGAAGACCATAGGAAAAGAAGCCAAATTTCTACATAGGGAAGTGGAGCTGCATTTGGCTGTGTCAATGTGAAAAGATGACAACAAATTTAAACATGCGCGCAAAAGCTGCTGACTTGATATCAGTGCTTTTCTAGAATTTTTTTCATCTGTCTTACCTTTGTAAGTAACACCCTGTGGTGTGTCCACTATAGTTTCATTAAACTTCAAGAGAGCTAATGTATATTCCAGCACAAGTCTTATCAATCGTTTGCTATAAAAAATAAATTCATCTCTGGCTGTATCCTTGTTTCTGATAAAAGTATGCAGACCTCTGATTTGTGGGGTTGTAGGTAATAATTTTACTGTGTCTGGTAAGGGTTGCCCGCTGAACGCATGAGATTGTGCCAATTCTTCACGAATTTTCAAACCTCTCTGTGAAAAAAAGAATATGAAGAAAGGGCGAGTTACCCTTCAGACAACCTTGTTAAAATTAACACGTCTGAATTGGTTTCGTGCGTCGTTTGACGTTTGTCGTACGTTGGAGGTAAAACAACCTCACTTTCCGCTTTGTTTATGTTATGAATTACAGCATTTTCAACAATTTCAGGATGAATTCACAAGCTAAAATGATTTATATTAATGGAATTGGTGAATAACTAGGCCAAGTTATTGTTTCGTTGTGAAATACAACATAAATAGACGAGAGACGAAGGAATCCGATGTTTGAGATATATTGTAGTGTAGACTTTATATTTGAATATTTGCATTTTTGACCCATTCCCCTAAATTTTATCTGGTATAAGAAGAAATAGAATACTATGTGAACAATCCCAGAGAAGGCAAACATCCCATATTCACGCCATAAATTGAAAAAACTGTTCTGACAAAGTAACAAACTAGTAGAGTTTGTTGGAGGCATTTCCACACTAGTTAAGGAATTATGTTAGACTATCTATTTCATTTTTTCTGTTTAATAAGTTGACTCATGATGAGATAACTATGATAAGAATATTTCGTGTTTGTTATACACATTTCAAGAATTATATCTTCTCGACACTACGACAGCTGGCGTTATGATGGACAAACCCATCCTGATTGGTTACCACTCGCATCTCTGTATGATATATAAAGCCAATCAAGGCAATTCGTTATGTGATAAATTCGTCAAAATATTGCATGTATTTTATAACAATAATGAACCAGATAACTTTCTCTGTTCTCAACTGAACACGTTCCGATGTGGCTTGACTACTCAAGGATGAAACTTCTACATTTTGTTGTTTGTAATATATTTCGAATTGACATTATTGTCAATTATTGAAGATAATGAAAGCCCTAATGTTGTATCTGCATAATAAAAAAACATTTTATATGGATAGTAAAGAATTTTTTGAGGATGAATCGAAAGCGGTGTTCAAGGAAAAAATTTCATATGAATTATTTCATTTGTAACATATATTTAGTATAATAAATATATAATTGAAGATTATGATAGCACTGCCATAGCAACTGTAGACCAATATTATTGTAGTAATTTGATAATTTGCAACATAGAACGTGATTTGAAATAGTACTGAGAAGTTTTCTGGAACCCATGTTTTTTCCATTCCATACATTTGTTGGATTTCATTCTGATGTTTATTTTCAGGAATAAATGAGCCAAACATTTTACTGTTTCATTTTCAATAGTTATACCTATAATAAACGCTATCTCTGATGTGGATACTCTAGGCTTTAGAAGACAAGAATAAATACTACAATTTTCATTTATATCGTTTTGAATGATTATCATCTGAGATTGAATATCAGTTAATCAGATCCATTATCACAAAATTTCACTTGTAAAATGAATAAAATCACTAAAATCTCCAAATAATCGCTCTTCGCCAATGTAAACAAAGCGAATGTATTCCTTGGTCTCTCGGTGTATTTATGTTGCATTTCACAACGACACAATAACTTGGCCTTACGGGTCTAGTAATTCACCAATTCTATGAATATAAATCATTTTAACTTGTGAATTTATCTTGAAATTGTTGAAAATGCTGTATTTCATAACATAAACAAAGCGGAAGAGTGAGTTTGTTTTACCTCCAACGTATGACAAATGTCAAACGACGCACGAAACCAATACCTGATGAAACATACTCCATTCACTCTTATGAAGTCTGTGTAAAATTAACAAATATGTGAGGTTAGAATAATTTTTCCTATCAGATAACTACGCAAGTATTCTGTTCTACATAAAGGTCGTTGTAATTATGTACTTTAGGAATCGGTTTGCCAAGTTTTTGTATTTTTACTCCATGGTTTAGTAACATACCTGATTAATACGACTTTCGTATAGTTATCTGACAGGAAAATCAGGTAAACCCGCAAGATTTCCCGTCGCGAAGCTATAAGTGAGATATTCACATCATTGTAAGCAGTGTGAGTTCCTGAACAAAAAATATCAAGGCCAACATAGGCGGTCTCTCTTTGTTTGGAAGATATGGGCCCCCAAAGTTCCAAATTGTTGCATTTTCAGACCCTTTTTTCCGCCATAAAAATGATCTCTCACTTCTCAAATCTAGTTCATAAATCATCTTTGAACCTTCAACCAACGAACAGACACATTATTTAAAGGAAGAAAAGTGAAAATATTAGACAACAACTTAACCTATATTTCTACGAAATACTTCTCAATGTTAAAGCGGTGCTTGGCAACAGCGTCTTTTCATCGCTGGCCAACGTATTATGACCGAAGAGTAGTTCCTGGCGGGAAATATGAAATGATGGACAGTTGAAGGATATGATTGTAAGGAAAATGCTTCTGTCACTGAAGAAGAGGTGGTTATTCTAACATCAAAACAAAATCATTGAGATTATTTGTTTAAGGTTTCACTCTCAATATTTTCGTTTGAACTTTCTTTCTATCCCCTTCAAAATAGGGAGGTTGTTATCTACTTCGTTTTTTGTTGTGTCTTCGAGATGGTCCCAGTTTAGAATAAGATTCAGGGTATTCCAATGAAATGGGCTATATAATAACCTCGATCTCATTGGAAATCTGGTAAGGGCGCGACATATCACATATGAAAAAAATGTACGTTGAAATATGTCAGGGTGTATTCTCATTCCATTACTATGTGTGTCAACCTTGTAGATTTCATTATAAACGAATTCTCCTATTGGAAGATTTAGAGTTTCGCAGGAAACCTTAAGAACCTAAGAACTAAGAACATATTTCATTTTTCTCGCCAGCAATAATCTGTCATTCACGAATACGCACGATTCCGACCGATGAAATTTGCGCCATTGCCAAACTTCACTTTTAGTCTGAATCGAAATCAGAAGGAATAGAGGTTAAGTGATTGTCCAGTAATTCCATTATTTTTTCATTAAATATTGATCATTCTTGAAAAAAATTGTTGCTTATTGTTGGTTGAAGGTTCAAAGGTGGTTTGTGAACTATACAGATGAAGTGAGAGATCGTTTTTATGGTGGAAAAAGGGACCTGAAAACGACTCATTTCGGAACTTTGGGGGCCCATATCTTCCAAATTAGGGGAGACCGCCTATGTTCGATTTCACATTTTTTATTCAGAAAATCACAATGCGTACAATGATGTAAATATCTTTTTAATATCTCGGCGACGGGAAATCTTGCGGGTTTACCGAAAATCATTATAACCTAACATTTTTTAAATATACAAAGTGAAATGTGTCAATCATTCAAGGCCTACTAATTGACTTTGTAAAAGTGAATGGAGTATATGTAAATGGACTACTCCATAGAATACTTGATAAAAATATGTAGGAATAGAGAAAGTCACGCCTAATTATTTTGAACTTGACAACAACTGGGTTGAAGAAATTCATACTCCAATCAAGAAATTGATTGAAGTCTAATGATACCCAACAAATGAATATAAACTTACAGATTGTAGCTGTGTGTGAACATGTTGAACGATCAATTGTATAGCCACCTCATTCTCTCCTCCTCTTGGAACAATTATGTCAGCATAGACCATTAGAGGAGCAATATAATGGTTGAAAGAAGGTTGCACCATACTATTGTACTGTTTTAAAACACCCTCCAAATCCCTACCACGTTGAGATATGTCTCTTTTGAGTCTTCGTGCTAATCTTACATCCGCATCAGTATCAACGAAAATTTTCATGTCCAACATATCTCTCACTTCTTTATTGTTGAATGCTAAAATACCTTCGAAAATTATAACATTTGCTCCATACATTGTTTTCTGTAATTAAAGGTTTTGTTAGGCAATTTGTCTATATTCTTTAGAGGCCAAAATGTAAATACTCACTGTTCTTGATTCTCTAGAATGTGTGACAAAATTGTAAATAGGAACTTCAACTTTTCTACCCTCTTTCAGTTTCTTCAACGTTTCTATCAAGATCTCGAAATCAAATGCTTCTGGGTGATCGAAATTGTACTCATTTCTGTGGGATTCTTCATGTTGCTTTGGAGTTAGTACTTTGTAAAAGGAATCCATGCTTAATAATGTAACCCAGGAGACACCAAGAGATTCAATAATTTTTTCAGCCACAGTTGTTTTACCAGAGGCACTTCCTCCACAAATACCTATAAAATGGGCACACAACAAAACAAATCATGAACCACATCGATTAAACATTCTTAAATACGCACCAATCACAAAGGGTTCCACCTTTTGTCCTTCACTATTGTACCATGGCGGTCTACCTGCAGTATAAATGGTTCGATGTGAAGTTCTTATCACCGATTCATTAGAACCTTTATTTGAAGATTGGTTGAGCGATGTAGTTCTCTGCCTCCTACATTTTGGTGACTTTTGAGAACCTGTAAACTCAATTAGTCAAAATGTTGTATCATGATATATGAATAAAATTTAAAGTTCCAAAGATGAACTTTATCGGTCATATACCTGTTGATGGAGGTCTAGGATAGTAAGAAACAGCTGACTGAAATCCTGGAGTGCTGTATAAATCAGAATTTTTTTCTTCGTCCATTTCTCCATCAGCAAAAACTTCTATACACTCAGATTGCACTTCAATTCCATCATCACTGAAAACATTCAATTGACTCTATTAAATTGATTTCATTTAGAGTTAAAAATAGCATTATGATATAGTCATTCCCTGTAATGAATATAAAACTCATTATTAGGAATATCCATTCGGACAAAATATTTTACTGTGTGAAGTTTTTTAACCTTTAGTGTGATTAATTAGAACAATGACAATCTATTCAAAGTAAATAAATGGTAGTAGTTGAATATGTTGAACACCATTCAGAAGAATATTTCATTATTAATGTATTAAAATACAATTCCCGACATCTTTCACGACTCAAGATCATACGAAAGTTGCTAATTAGATGCTCATGACCTTAATCAGTGAGGCGCTAAGAGATTAGGTTTTCCATATGATATCGTAAAATGAACAATAACAAACTGGGTACATCACAAACTGGAATTTAGCACCTAGATTCCATTCATTTTATTATTGTTTTTAAGAAATGGATTCGTATGAATATAAGTACCTTTCAGAGCTGGCTGATGACAGTGGTTCAAGAATTATTTTAGCAGCCATTATAAGAATCTTTTTATCGAATTTCGCTCTTTAATATTTGCTATTAGTTTTTCACTATTGAATGAATCCCTAATCCTAGGTTAGATGGGTAAATAAATAAATAAATATAAATAACCAATTTTCTGATGACTCTATCTGACCTAACCTAACTTACGATGGACATACAGCGTTGCCAATTCGGTGAGCATGAATTATAGAAGATTTGACAAAAATTATTGAGCTTTTTACCATTGTTGTCTTTAAACAATGTTTTTACCAAATGATAATGATTTACGAATATACGAGTCTAACTTATGAAGTTTAAAAGCGAAATTTGACGCTAGTTCTCTCAGAGGGCGCTAAATGACTAATCTGTATTAAATCGATTCTTCACAATTCGTAGGAGTACAATTCTTGAAGTCTTTAAACAATGATTGTGGTCTTCATACAATTGGCATTATTTATTTTTATTCTATGTAGTAAACTATAGGAAACCTATTCATTGAAGTATATTTTCTTTTGTTGTAGGATAATCTACAATATTCCCAAATGTCAGAAAGGGATCAAAATTATAGTCAAATCTGGTTATTATTAGACGTTTGGCAACGCTGTTGTCAGATATCTGCCAGAAATAAAATAATTAACCAAAACCCAGTGTTACCACCTCTACCGATTTTTCGGTAGATCTACCGATTTTCTTCTTAATCTACCGATCTACCGAAAAAGCATTTAAGTCTACCGAAATTCGATGGAGTGAATGTATCATCTGGTATCCTATGAAATCATGACTTTTACGATATTATTTCGAAGGTTTCCTTACCATTACATAATTCTTTGAATAAAGAACAACAAAGTTCTTTATTCAGTGACATAATTTAAGTTATACGTTGAAGATCTATAACGCAAAGCATACTTCACGTAATATAGATTTATGTATTACAGGTTGCCGCTTCCTAAAGTTATAAATATCTCGCTCAAAACTGGGAGCAGTTTATGATTCCCAATGAGGGCATGTCACCATATTTATTTTTTTGCATATTTGTTGTTTCCAATAGGTATTAGTTTTTCGAATACCCATTTATTTTGATATAATATTGATTTCTGTTCGAAAGTTTAGTTTTTCAAATAATGATTTTTTTTTAATTAATGAAATCTATTTTAAATTTTGCTTCCTTCGTAATAAATTTCATGCCCAATATTTCGGATAAATGGTGTTTAGGGTAAAATAACCCATGCACAGGTGAAAAGATGTGTATTTCAAAAATCTACCGAAATCTACCGATTTTTTCCGAACTTTCTACCGAAACTGTAGGTACGGAAGGAGGCACCACTGCCAAAACCAATCATCTCACGCAAGCGTTAGTTACTGCGATGCAATTAATTACAAATTACAAATGAAATTATTATTATTATATTTGCACTTTGCAGTATTTTCATTTATTAATAATTCGATGAAAAGGAGTATGGAGAAAATTATCTAGACGAATGAAAAAATAAAATTTACTAAAACAATTTTTTTAAAATAGTATATCAAATATTATGAATGAATCCTAACTAATTCACTAGTTGCAAGTTTGCAAATGGTGTTGAAATGAACTTTTAAGTGGCTCCTCCAAAACTTTGTTCTGCCCCATACTCGTGGTTGGAAGTTGGGACTAGCTATACCATGAAATATCCTTGCTATAGATCGTCCAGTAAAATTTTCATCTCCATATCTGTCAACTATCAATCTAATATCACGAAGAATATGATTTTTTTCATTTTCTTCTATTTCAGGAATCTCAATTGGTTCAACACATTTTTCACATTCAAAATATTCTCGTATGTCCTTTTTCAACGTTTCACTTTTTTCTTCTGTATCACTCAAATTCTTACAGGTTGGCAAGGCCACTTTGGATAAGGTTTGATCGATATCAACCAATTGCGCATAAGCTATAGTTTCTTGGGTCAAAACTTTGTTAAATAATGTGTCTAAAACCTCGTCTAAATCTTCGTCAGGTAAATTTCCAGGGGTGAGTAAATGAAAGCTTAAATCGAATAATTCAACGTTAAGAGCTGTTCTTTTAGGTTGGCCATTGACACTAGTCCATTCCAAATTTTTCAAGATTTGTTTGCATACACCACTATCATAATTAAGTTCTTTCGATACTTTCAATATGGAAAATTCAACAGTGTTGTCTTTGTCACTTTCGTTTATTTTCAAAGCATATTTTAACGCGTCACATGTGAGTGCAGTTTTACGTATATAGGCATTGCCAGCATAAGATACTATTTTGCATTTTCCATAAGACTGCTTCAATACTTTGATGTATTTTCGTTCATGTAATTCCAAGTAACATAATAAAGTTGAAATCACTTCTTGTGGTACATCTAACGTCTTAACAGTGGAATCCACAGAGAACATAATTTCGTGTTTAATGCAAGTTCCTTCACACTTACAAGGTATAAATACTTTCCTGAGAAGTTTTCTGATAATATGTCGATCTACGCTATTACCATAAATATGTCGTCGGAGTTCATAAACATCGCCATGTTGTCTATCGAGAAATATGTGACAATGGGCTGGGAGTCCATCACGACCAGCTCGGCCGATTTCTTGAACGTAGCTTTCAAAATTCGCTGGCATGTTGAAGTGAATAACAGATCGTATATCAGATTTGTTTATTCCCATACCGAAGGCAACTGTGGCAACTACTATTCTCAAATCCCCCGATGTGAATGCATTTTGAATGGTTTTTCTTCTGGCTCCAGATAAACCAGCATGATATGCCTCTACTTGAGAGCTTACTCGTTTTCTTTTTTTCGTTTGAATGGTGGTAGTGTTGTCTTTTAATGAAGCCCTAAGAAATGATGCCACCTTTTCACAATCGTTTCGTCTTAAACAATAAATAATAATACTCGTGAAATCTACGAATGGTTTGGCGTGGAGTAATTCAAGAAGAGCATGCTCTCTGTTCATATCTCTCGACACAGTTAATTTTAAATTAGACGGTATAGGAGTGTCCCTGATTACACCGTTTTCCCCATCCGTTATTTGTAGCTGACTAATCAAGCTGTTTCTTGTGCTTTGAGTGGCAGTAGCTGTCAGGCCTAGAATCGTTTTGATGCCAAGTTTTTCTTTTAATATTTGACAAACAACTAAATAGCTCGGTCTGAAGTTGTGAGACCACTGAGACAGACAATGGGCTTCGTCTAAACATGCGAAAGCGATTGGAGGTATACGAGCAAGAATAGAACCAAATCCAGATGTGTAATCGCAGGATAGAATTGATTCCGGAGATACCATCAAGATACTAACATCACCATTCGTTAAAGACTTTATAATAGTATCACGTTGAGTTTTGGATTGATTGCCATGCAAACATACAGCGTTCAATACAGCAGGCATACATTTTATTTGATCTTCCATCAGCGAGATGAGTGGTGAAATAACCAAAGAAATACAGCGATATTTTTGTCTGAATAAGTATGCGGGAAGTTGATAACATAGGGATTTCCCTGAGCCCGTACTGGAAGTTACTAAGGTAGATTTTCCTGATAAAATTCTCATCACAGCCTTTTCTTGACCTTGTCGGAATGATTCATGTCCAAATAATCTCAAAGCCTTGTAAACTTCTGGGGGAGTGCCCATCACAGATCCATCATCTTGACACGAATATAATGGATATACACCCTTCATGTCTAAAATATTCTCGATTCTGATACTTTCCAATAATAAGTTGAAATCATCCTCGTCATTGAAATATTGACTGGTTTGATCCAATTCTTTGTTTTCTGTTTCAATTTCATCGACATCGATATGTTCTGCATTTTGTTCCACTTCAGTATTCAACTTTTTACGGTTGGATGGAGTTTTACGCTGAGTTCTACTCTGTGAAGATTTCGTTTTCGGTGATTTTCTTTTGCCAGTTTTAGGCTGTGATTTGGTGAGTTTCGGTTTGATTTTTCCTTCCTTCACTATCGGTAGAGGTGAAGATTTTCTGAGTTGAGCTAAAGGTATGTCATCATCACTGTCTTTATCACTTATTTTCATTTCTGAATCTGTCGATGTTAGAGGCGGATTTGGAACAATGTTGCCTGATGCTTCATCTAGAGATACCAAGGTGCTTTCCTCACCAATCGTATTGAATACGTCGAGGGGCATAAGTTTAGCGAATTTTTTATTCGAAGATTTAGTTCCAGCCTCCATTTCTTCCATAAACTTCTTTCTACTTTTCCATAAGTTCTTTTTGTAAGTAGAGAAGTTCATGGTTTTCTTCCCTCGAGCATAAATTTTTTTCTTCATATTTATTCGCACGAAATTTTCATTCAGGTTCTTCTTCTTGAAAGATTTCATCACTTCATTATCCTCCTCAGAAACCTGGTTCTTTTCATTATTACTTGAGTCACGTTGGAGTTTTATGGCATTCTTAGTATCTTTTCTATTCTCTTCTATCCTTACAGTTATTGATGCATCCATTTTCTCCTCAGTTTGTAGATTACAAGGAACTGCATTTTCTTTCGAAGAACCAATATCTGAAATTGGGGTATTGGGATGTTCCTTCAAAGCTTCTTTTGAAGCTTGAGAACCCAACTCATGGTTTAATTTTTCAGAAACCAAATTTTGTTTAGGCAATACTTTGACATTAGGTGTAAGATTATTGCTATACTTAAACCTTTTTGCAACATGAGAAGAACAATTAGAATCCTCATCTGAATTGTCAATTATATCTTCATCACTAAAACAATCCACTTTTGTAGAATGGTTTTTTATCTTGTTTGATTCAGCCGCTGTTTCTATCCTTTCCAACCATTTAATGTCAACTTCCCTCAGTTTTTGGGTAGCACCCACTTTCTTTTCCATTAGGTTATTTATTAAATTAATAGATTTAGGAGCAATATTATTAGATAAAATTTTCATTTTTTGTGTATTAAACTGCTGATTGTCATTTGATTCTACAGTGAGATCTTCTGAGTTTACTTCGAGTTCAACTGGTTGAGATAACGAACGGAATATAGGAACATGAGTAATACTTGTATCACTTGTTGATATTTCCACAGAGCTAGAATTATGCTTATTCTGTGAAAGAGATTTTCTTGGATTTCTTTTGACTAATTTAGAGCCAACCGAGAGTTTAGTAACAAATTTTTTATTCAAATTTGGAGAAGGTTTCAATGGTTCTGAATGGGACTTTTCAATGAGTTTCTTTTTGTTCAGGTGTGATCCCCAAACATCTTTTGGCAGCGACTTCTTTTCTAAATCCAAATTTTCGTCTGCATTATCAACAATTTTTGATGTTGTCATATCAGAATTACATTTTGATTGTTCTTCATCTGAATGAAATCCTTCGATACCCATGAAACTTTTTTCCAAGGCAGCTGTTTTGAGACTGAAATATGTCTTGTATGCATTTCTAACACTTGAATCTGCTTCTTTTATATCTAATCTGGACGGAAGTCTTCCATTTGTCTTCTTAAAATTATGTTCCCAAAGTTTCACTTCATATTTACATTTCTCATAAAGGGATTTTTCTGAATTATCCATTAGCTCCATTTTATCACAAATCACGATTATGTCTCATTCGATACGAAATAGAAGTCTCAAATTACTGTAACAATTCAATTTTTCATCGTAACTTATGAAGAAACACTTGTTGATGTTGTTTTTCGACAAAGGTTATTCATTGAGGTTATCTTATCAGCTGTTTCGCGGTTTCCTTATGACATCTAGGGCTGTACAAAACTCCAGTGCATAGAAAAACGATATTTTTGGTCGATTGAAAATATCGAATTATGGAAATGCCTTCATGCTGGCTAACTGTTTGAATTTGGTCTTCAAATACAACCGTGGAAAGTCAATTTATTATAGGATTAACCGATAAAATAGATGTTCTGAATGGTTTTGAAGACGAAGACAAAGCAGGCTTGGCTTAAGAGAGATCGAAACACCAATGCACCTTGTTTCAGAATTCTCAGCAGGTTACAGCTTATTGGGGAATCATCTCCTATAGATCCATATAATTGGTTATTTTACACTAAAAATCTAACGATAATATAATATGTTATATGAAAATTCGCCCAAAGTTATTCATCATAATTTCCGAACTAGTTACCAAGTTTTCTCATGATCAAAACAATATTCTTTTGAGTAATTCCGAAACAAAAATCGACACCGAGGAAAAAAACACGATATTGTACATATTTTTCCAATATCTCTGGAAATTGTAACAGTATCAAACTGAAATTTGATACACTGCTGTGAAATACATAGGGTTCAAGATCTGAGCAGATTTTTTTTAAAAACGATGGATATAGCTTCCGAAAAATATTCTTTTCGCTCCAAATACGTGCAAAGTTTCAATCCAATCGCTCAGTTAGTTCTTGAAATATATGGGAAATAACTGAATTTCAAATGACCATAACTCCGAAACCGTTTGGCTGATCTTAGTGATTAATGATGTTGAACCATCGCATTTTGAAATGCAACTGCTACACTCAAGGTTCAGTTAATACCAAATTTATATGCATTTTTGAAGGATTTTTGTTGCACCCTGTGCCATCTCCATCAACGCTCTAAATTTTTTGGATAGGGAAAGTGGGTCATGTGGTACTTTTTTGGCAACGTCTTTGTATCTCCTTTGCAGGCGTGCAGAAGTCTTCAAGAAAATTTTTTTTTTTTTTTAAATTAGTTAGTTCCAAGAGGTTTTCAGTTTGTGCACTTTGTCATGGTTCATTTACTTTGAGACGATGGTACCTGATGAAATTTGTCACCGAATGAAAGTCGACCATTAGAGTTTTGTTCATGCACAACTTTCAATCCCTTTCAACCCCCTCAAGTGAAAAAAAAATTATTTTTTTTAAAGGGTTTGTAGGGGTTGAAAGTTGTGCATGTACAAAACTGTAATGGTCAACTTTCATTCAGCGACTAATTTCATCAGTTAACCTCGTCTCAAAGTAATTGAGCCATGACAAAGAGCACATATACTGAAAACCTCTTTGAACTTATTTTGAAAAAAACAATTTTTTCTGGAAAATTTCTGCCCGCCTGTAAAGAAGATACAAAGACTTCAAAAATGCATCAGAATTTGGTAAAAGTGAAACAAAAATTGACCTGTTTCAGGATTTTGTTGCCAAATATTTTTCTTCTGAGAAAATGAATTTGTTCCATAATTTTGACGCGCGCTGTATAACTTTTTAAACAGTAGTAAAAAGGTTGAACATTTATTATTTTTGCAAATAACATGCAACATTATATCACATGCATCTTCCTGGATACTTCTAGGAATTATATGTGCCTTCAAGATACTCCAAATAATTTAAAATTAAACTTGCCATTCAAAGTTGAAATGAGTTGATATCAAAATACTCCTTATATTATAGTAATTGTAGCATTGCTACACTGAATAAGAATAGATATGATACATAACTCCCTCATAAAAAGGAAATATTTATACACAGAACCACTTCTATTAGGTAACTGAAAAAGTGGTTGTATAAATTGTGATATCGAATTTCAATCAATCAAATATACAAGCAAACACTACAAAAACTAGCTCCTATCTGACTATACAATGCGCGTCAGAATTATGGAACAAATTCATTTTCTCAGGAGAAAAATATTTGGCAACGAAATCCTGAAATAGGTCAATTTTTGTTTCACTTTTACCAAATTTAATGCATTTTTGAAGGATTTTTGTTGCACCTTGTGCCATTCCCATCAAGCCTCTAAATTTTTTGAATACGTCAAGAAGGTCATGTGGTACTTTTTTGGCAAGGTCTTCGTGTTTTCTTCACAGGCGTGCAGAAATTTTCAAGAAAAAATTTGTCACCGAATGAAAGTCGACTATTACAGTTTTGTTCATGCACAACTTTCAACCCCTTTCAACCCCCCTGAAAAATTATAATGTGTGAAACACTACGCTTCAGTTATGATCTTAAGTAGGTATGTTATTAGTACGTTTCTAGAAACGTAGGTATATTATTAGTACGTTTATGGAAACGTTGGTATGTTATTGGTACGTTTCTAGAAACGTACTAACAGGGCTGGGCAGTATTTCAATTACTTGTAATTGAAATACGTATTTGAAATACAAATACGTATTTTGTATTTGTATTTCAATTATTTCTTGAAAATGTATTTTGTAATTGGTATTTCAAATACCTGACGCTGAAGTATTTTGTATTTTGTATTTCGATACTGTTGTCTTCGAAATACTTTCGAACAAATACATTCAGCGCTGAGCGCTCTACAGAAAATAGTCCCTGAATCTCCCTTCAGATGGCGACGTTCATATGCTTCATCTAGTTCCTTTACTAGCAATCATATTTTCGGCAAATGGAAAGGAGGAGAAGGTCCTGCGCAATGGTCATTTCATCATGGAGTTAGAGATAGTCAACTTATAAAAACGATAAGAGCAAAGAGCCTACCACCCTTGAACACTATCCTGACATAAAAAATGTTTTCATACAATATAACACAAGTTTCTGCCCATCAGGACCTGTAGAAAGATTGTTTTCTTTAGCAGGTTTTATTCATTCCCCAACAAGAGGCTGTTTGTCTGATACTACATTTAAAAATCTTGTGTTTCTGAAAGGAAATTCTTTATTTAGCGATAAAATAGCTTAGCTGAATTAGTTTTACTTTTTTCACATTTTACGTAACACCTGAATGTATTTTGTAATTTGTATTTCAAATACAAATAGTTAAAATACTGTATTTTGTATTTTATATTTCAAATACCCGACTTGAAAGTATTTTGTATTTTGTATTTCAATTAAGCCAAGCATGTATTTTGCCCAGCCCTGCGTACTAATAACATACCTACTTTAGATCATAACTGAAGCGCAGTGTTTCACACATTCTAATTTTTTAGAGGGTTTGAAAGGGGTTGAAAGTTGTGCATGAACAAAACTGTAATAGTCGACTTTCATTCGGTGACAAATTTCATCAGGTACCATCGTCTCAAAGTAAATGAGCCATGACAAAGTGCACATACTGAACTAACTTATTTTTCAAAAAAAAAGGAAATTTCTGCACGCCTGTAAAGAAGATACAAAGACCTTGCCAAAAAAGTACCAGATGAACTACTTTCCCTATTAAAAAAATTCAGAGGGTTGGTGGGGATGGCACAGGGTGCAACAAAAATCCTTCAAAAATGCACAAAAATTTGGGAAATTAAACAAAAATTGGCCTGTATCAGGATATTGTTGCCAAATATTTTTCTTCTGAGAAAATGAATTTGTTCCATAATTTTGACGCGCACTGTATAAGGTTCTCGAACTGGCCACCGCAGCGCTACAATCTTAAATTCAGATCTTAGAAGCGTTTTTTCGTCGATATACCCATATTTCACAGATAGACATAACCGTTGAGCACTCCATCATCCCTGTACAATGCGACAAATCGAGAACCATCTGGTGTGCCGTATTACATGAGAAATATGCCGTCGAAGACTGCTCAGGCAAACGTATAAATTGGTGGCGGAGGGATCAGTAGCACCGAAAGCATATGCAAGTTATGGGGCGTGACGTGCGCCGTGACGCATGTCGTCGTCTCCCAGTTATCTACCTGAATCTCGCAGCGCTAATGACCATTGAAATAGAACTTGGAGATTTAGAAGCAACCTTTCCTTATCTACATCTCTCTCCGGACTAAAACTGCCTCAATGCGACTCACGTTGCGATGGGTCTTTTCGACACTTCGGCTGAAATTGGGCTGTTTCAGTCATTTCCAGAAAATAAAACACATTTTGATTTATGCAAATAACCTTTTGCGAGCACTTGTGAAAAAATCTAGAAAAGCACTGCCGTGAAGGCAGCAGCTTTTGCGCGCATGTTCAATGTAGATGACCGCTTCGGCAACGAATTTGAACATGCGCGCAAAAGCTGCTGCCTTCACGGTAGTGCTTTTTTGATTTTTTTTTCGATAAATTACTGGATTTGAATTAGATCTAATCTGTATTTTTGAAAATATTGGAAAAATAAAATTTTGAATGGGTATATCTATGGAATCATTGGGCGGATTTTACCCATTCACGAATTCGACCTTCGTAATTGAACCCCAAACCTACTCTACAAATATCGAGTTTCTAAGTCGTTTCTACCGGAAGTTATTGTGTTAACGGTCAGCCTAACGGCCGTTTCTTCTGGAAGTTGTTGTGTGTACGGTCGGCCTAATTACGAAGGCCGAATTCGTGAATTGGTAAAATTCACCCAATGATTCCACAGATATACCCATTCAAAATTTTATTTGCCCAATATTTCCAAAAATACAGATTAGATCGAATTGAAATCCAGTACTTTATCGAAAAATAACAGTTCGAAGGTTCATACAGAATTAAATGAGGATAATATGATGGGAAGATCACAGAATATTAAATATTTGAAAAAAAAATATGAATTTTTTTTCTAATTGTTCTAATGACACGATCATCACGAAATTTTGCACAATGTTGTCCTTCAACATCTCAAAACTAGCTGCGGAGTTTCATTACGATTGAATCAGTGTTTCTCGATTTATACCAAAAAAACCAACGATATTGAGAAGAAAACCACGAAATTCTACATATTTTTTTGCAATATCTCCAAAACTAATAGCTGCATCGAATTGAAATTTGGTACACTGCTGTCAAATATGAAGTTCAAGGTATAACTGAAATTTATCCCGAATATGAACGTTTGTTTCAGAAAAAAAATTTTTTTTGAAAAAAATTTTGAATATTTTTTTTTTTTAATTCAGCAACCATACAATTCCGACGAAATCCTGCTAAAAGTTGAGCCTCGTTATGCTTCAACTAACTGCCAAGTTTCAATTCAATCGCGACAGTTGTTTTTGAGATATGAGGAAAATAACCTCAAAATTTCAAATTACTATAACTCCGAAACAATTGGGCCGATTCAGCCCATTAACCAACTTCATCTTCGTATTTTGAAATGCAACCATTCCTGAAATTTTCAAGTCGATAGAATTCTCCGTACGAGGGTTATCGTGGTGACGGCCGGATAGCCGGCCGGACAGAATCGATTTTGACATCGGGTTCGTCATCAGTGAGTCCAACCTAGTAGTTTGAGACCATTTTCGGCTCAATCATCGAAAATTACAGACATTTGGACGAAACGATAGCACCCTGTTCCCCTAGAACATGCGCGCACAAAAGATCTAACAAATAAACTAAAGAATATGATCTTTTGAATATTAATAATATTTTTGATGAAATCTATAAATCGACACAGTAAACTATTTATTCCGGATCTTGCGCCAATCTGCAGCGAAAAAATTGCGCTGATGTCAGTATCTCTCACTAGTTTTTTGCACCACTATCTCAATTGATCTGCTTAAAAAGACAAATCTACCTTAAGCATTTATTGCTGGTCTTCACCAGTACCGATTTAAGTTGTTCACATAGGGTTGGTCGGTAGGTATATGTTCTTGGTTACTTTGGTTAGTAACTGAGAGGTTAGTATACAGAGTGTCAATTCGAAGAGTTACCACCCTGAATATATCGTGCCCCATGCAAAATCAGAAAAAATCCAAAAGACTTAACTGAAATAGTAGCTGAGTAGAGCTTAGAGGAAGCTCTACTTAGCTCGTGTCACAACTGAAACATTGTAGCTGGGTAGTGACTCAAAAAATACTGATTCAATCGTGATGAAACTTAGCGAGTTCGGAGATGTTGAGGGACAACATTGTGCAAAATTTCGTGTCATTAGAACAATTTGAAACAATTTTTTCAAATATTTAATAGTCTGTGATCTTCATACCATCATATTATCCTCATTAAATTCTGTTTAAACCTTCAAACTGTCATTTTTCGATGAAGTACTGGATTTCAATTCGATCTAACCTGTATTTTTGGAAATATTGGGAAAATAAAATTTTGAATGGGTATATCTGCGGAATCATTTGGTGGATTTTACCCATTCACGAATTCGGCCTTCGTAATTAAGGTCCAAACCTTCCCTACAAATATCGAGTTTCTAAGTTGTTCCTTTCGGAAGTTATTGTGTTTACGGTCGGCCATTATTTCCAAAAATACAGATTAGATCGAATTGAAATCCAGTAATTTATCGAAAAATAATCTAGAAAAGCACTGTCGTGAAGGCAGCAGCTTTTGCGCGTATGTTCAAATTCGTTGCCGAAGCGGTCATCTACATTGAACATGCGCGCAAAAGCTGCTGCCTTCACGACAGTGCTTTTTTAGTTGACGTTGTTTAATTTGATGTACACTTATATGTATGTGATTTGTGGCATTCTCTGAAATAAATTAAAATTATTATTATTATTATCACTCATTTGACTTTTCGAGGTTATTTCTTTATTGTCTCAGGAAATACTTATGCAATCAGAAGCAGGGAAATCAGTTGTAAAATACCAACGCACAACTCGCCTAATGTTGTTGAGATCATAAATATGGTTGTTCGACCAAAACATTTTTTTAGAAAATTTTATAAACATTGTAGTAAATATTTACCAACTTGGCACCAATTTTCAGTCAAATCAGATGTTGTTTTTTGGAGATATTGAGAAAAAACTTTTTTTTCGTGATGTTCTTATTTTCGGAATAACTAAAAAAATACTGACCTGACGATGATTAAACTTGGCTTATAGTTAGCAAAGACTGATGAACGATTTTCTGCTGAGATTCGTGATGGTCCTATCATTAGCACAATTTTTTTTTCATTTTCACGCGCATGTTCTGGGGAACAGTTTGCTATTGTTTTGTCCTTATGTCTGTAGTTTTCGATGATTGAACTGAAAATGGTCTCAAACGAGTAGGTTGGACTCATTGATGACGAATCCGGTGTCAAAATCGATTCTGTCCAGCCGTCCGTCCGTCCGTATGCACGATTACGGTCGTACGGAGAATCTTATCTACCTGAAAACTTCCGGGGTAGGTTGCATTTCGAAATACGACGGTTAAGTTCGTTAATGGGCAAAATCGGCCAAATGGTTTCGAAGTTAGAGCGTTTTGAAGTTTCGACGTTATTTTGGAGATAATTCGAAAACTACTCAAGCGATTGGATCGACACTTGGTAGTTACTTGGAGTACAGCAACACGCAACTTTTCGCGAAATTTTGTAGGAATCGTCTTTTCAGTAAATTAAAAAAAAATTAATTTCAAAATTTTTTCCGGAAAATTTATTTTTTCGTGAACTGTTCATCCCATTTGAGGAAAAATTACGCCCGAGGTCTGAGCTCCATATTCCACAGCAGTGTACCAAATTTCAATTCGATACGGTTATTAGTTTTGGACATATTGGGAAAAAATATATGAAATTTCGTGGTTTTCTTTCCGATATTGTTGTTTTTTTCGGCATAACTCAAAAAATCCTGGATCAATCATGATGAAACTTCGCACCTAGTTCAAAGATGCTGAAACACAACTTTGTACAGAATTTCATGATGATCGTGTCATTGGAACAGTTTTTAAAAAAAATTCAAATTTCTTTTTTCAAATACATATATAATATTATGTGATCTTCCTATCATATTATCGTCATGAAACTCTGTATGAACCTTCGAATTGGTATTTCTTCTAGACGTTGTCGTGAAGGCAACAGCTTTTGCGCGCATGTTCAAATTCGTTGCCGAAGCGGTCATCTACATTGAACATGCGGGCAAAAGCTGTTGTCTTTATGGCAGTGCTTTTCTAGAATTTTTGCTCAAGAATTTGCACGCAAAAGCTGCCGAATTCTCGACTGAGTTTTTTTAGAATTTTATGCACAATGTCATAATGGAATACCTACCTCAAATTGAATCTTGATATGGGAGCGTGATAGATTTATCCCACCACATTCAGCAAGGAGGAGGTGATATCGCTCGAAATTTTATCTTGTCAAGATAATTAGCGAGAGTCTTCGAATACACACCTACGGAGTTTGATTTATTCGAAAAGTAGATTTGGCGTTGTAATTTATGGGACTGATGATTTCTATCTTAATAGTTTTGTTATTCTGTTTTAGATGTTTCCCTGATAGAATTGAGTAACAAGTAACATGGACACGTTTCACATTTTCAGACGAATCGACGACAATATTCTGAATATTAGCAATCCTCAGAGTTTTTCCAGTAAACTGGCCACAATGTCTACTATTCGTTGAAGCTTCTCGGGCCTAACATTCTACTATTCAATAATAGAATTTTACGTTCAGGGCTGGGCAGTATTTCAATTACTCGTAATTGAAATACAAATACGTATTTTGTATTTGTATTTCAATTACTTCTTGAAAATGTATTTTGTAATTGGTATTTCAAATACCTGACGCTGAAGTATTTTGTATTTCGATACTTTTTTCTTCGAAATTCTTTCGAACAAATACATTTAGCGCTCTACAGAAAATAGTCCCTGAATCTCCCTTCAGATGGCGCGACGTTCATCTGCTTCATCTAGTTCTTTTGCTAGCAATCATATTTTCGGCAAATGGAAAGGAAGAAAAGGTCCTGCGCAATGGTCATTTCATCATGGAGTTAGAGCTAGTCAACTTCTGAAAACGATAAGAGCAAAGAGCTCACCATCCGTGAACATTATCCTAACATAAAAAATGTGTTCATACAATATAATACAAGTTTCTGCCCATTAGGACCTGTAGAAAGATTGTTTTATGTAGCAGGTTTTATTCATTCCCCAACAAGAGGTTGTTTGTCTGATACCACATTTAAAGGAAATTCTTTATTTAGCGATAAAATAGCTGAACTGAATTAGTTGTACTCTTTTCACATTTTACGTAACACCTGAATGTATTTTGTAATTTGTATTTCAAATGCAAATAGTTAAAATACTGTATTTTGTATTTTATATTTCAAATTCCCGACTTAAAAGTATTTTGTATTTTATATTTCAAATACCTGCGAGAAAGTATTTTGTAATTTGTATTTCAATTAAGCCAAGCATGTATTTTGCCCAGCCCTGTTTAGGTTACAAGGCTGGGAAATGGCTCGTTAAAGAACGAGTCTAGATGACGAATGAGCCGAGTCTGGAATTTCTAGACGAGTATTGTAACGACATTTCACGGCCGTATATCGTACAACGTTTCATTTCATACTGCTCAATATTTTTTTCAAATTTTTGGTACAAAAATTGAACTGTCTATTCAGGTAGTTTGAAGGTGTCAGTACAGGATGTAAAACCATCCATATATGAATCGGTTGCTAACAGTAACAAACATTTGTCCAAGTACTTCAACAACAAAATCAAGTTTCAACATCTTTGGTAACTATAGATGAATCCTAAGTGGTATCTGATGCTGCCCCTGTAAATATTTCACATAACTCTAACTGTTGTATTACTTTTAACATTTATAAGTAAGTTTATTGTAACCTTTATAACAACATAGTTTATTGTAATAAAAATCGTTCATGTGTTAGTTAAAATATACCAGTCCGGTAAAGTTACTTTACTCGGACTCAAATGAGTCCGGGAAATGGCACATTACAGTACAGTATGAAATAAATATACATATTATTTATATTTTTGCACGATAGGACGACCTTTGTTATTTACCGCGTTTGTTCCGAGATCGGTAAATCATTTTTACTGGTTGCTAAGGTAAACAGAATGGTAAGTCAGAATGACTGAAATTATTCATTGAAAAAATGAAATAATTCAAATACAACTACTTTGTACACGACTTCATTGAAATACTTATTCATGTTTAAGAACCTACAATAGAGTTGTCAGAATGACGAACTTCATTTTCATGATTGCTGAAAACTGTCAAGCATATTCGAGAGAAACGTTAGAACTTCCACTTAATCTATATGCATGGAATGTATAAAATTCATTATACACACCTATTATCCACGACTTCATTGATGATTGCCATTTTCCTTCAACAAGAGCCATCGAAATATTTATACAGGGTCTTTCACGAGGAACCTCACCCATATTTATACGGGAAACTACTGAACGTATTTTCATGAAATTCAGCACTTATAAGTATTTCACGATGCTGATGAAATCTAAAATATTTTCAAGGCATGAGCACCTCCGGTTTTTCCGGAAATGACGTCAACTTCCGTTTTTCAAATTAGAACACCATTTTTTTATTGCAGAAATAGATTCCTTAGAAAATTTCAATTTATTTTGATGTAACATTTTTCAGTTTTGGTTGGAAAATTCTCTCTGAGCGGGAAAATTCGAAAAAAAAATCGAAAATAGAGCTCCGCTGAAACAAGAATAACTTCGAGGTTTTTGGATGGAAAATTTTCATTTTTGGGATTTTTCAAGATGTAAGATTGATGTATCCACTTTAGAAATCGAAATCGCGATTCATGATACAGGGGGTGAAAAAATCGCTTTCAAAGTTAGGGATGACAAAACCGTGAAAAATCAATTTTTTCAAATTAGAACCCCATTTTTTTATGGCAGATATTGAATCTACGTTAAAAAATAATGTGAGTGTATACATCACACCCTTGCCCTAAAATGGATATTTTCTGAGTTATTCACAAAAAACTGTTTTTCGTCTTGAATTTTCAGCTATTTCTTTTCCCTTCACGCCAAAAAGATGACATTTTCAGGAACTGTTACTTAAACCATGTTTTAGATTTTACTACCCTAATATGCAAGAGAAAAAAGTTACAGGTTGTTCCTAAATAGATGGCGAATTTGGATTCGAATTTGTATCGGAAACCTCTTTATTTCAACTAATCGGCCATCGGTTTTCTCTCCAGTGATAAATAAATAATTCCTTATGAACCATATGCAAAAACTTACCATGTTTTACATTATTTTTTTTTAATGATAGATATCATTAATTACATCTGCCAAATTCCTCTTTATTCAGTAGCATTTTGTGTTTACTATTAATTTGGTGATAATTCGTATTAAGTTATAAAATCGATCACTGTGCCTAATTTTACCAATGAAGATTATTTAAATCTCATTCTACTTCATGGAGAATGTAATAAAGTTGTAGATAGAACGATTCGACTGTTCATTGAGAGGTTTCCTGACCGACCCAGACCAACGAGAGATACCATTAACAGAACCATGACAAACTTGAGAAATGTCGGTTTCAAGAAGGGGTGAAAAATCTACAGCATGGTTCAAATAACAGTTCCTGAAAATTTCATCTTTTTGGCGTGAAGGGAAAAGAAATAGCTGAAAATTCAAGACGAAAAACAGTTTTTTGTGAATAACTCAGAAAATATCAATTTTAGGGCAAGGGTGTGATTCATACACTCACATTATTTTTTAACGTAGATTCAATATCTGCCATAAAAAAATGGGGTTCTAATTTGAAAAAATTGATTTTTCACGATTTTGTCATCCCTAACTTTGAAAGGGATTTTTTCACCCCCTGTATCATGAATCGCAATTTCGATTTTTAAAGTGGATACATCAATCTTACATCTTGAAATATCCCAAAAATGAAAATTTTCCATCCAAAAACCTCGAAGTTATTCTTGTTTCAGCGGAGCTCTATTTTCGATTTTTTTTTCGAATTTTCCCGCTCAGAGAGAATTTTCCAACCAAAACTGAAAAATGTTACATCAAAATAAATTGAAATTTTCTAAGGAATCTATTTCTGCAATAAAAAAATGGTGTTCTAATTTGAAAAACGGGAGTTGACGTCATTTCCGGAAAAACCGGAGGTGCTCATGCCTTGAAAATATTTTAGATTTCATCAGCATCGTGAAATACTTATAAGTGCTGAATTTCATGAAAATACGTTCAGTAGTTTCCCGTATAAATATGGGTGAGGTTCCTCGTGAAAGACCCTGTATATTATTCAATGGTAGTGGATAAATATACATATTTATATATATTTTTGCACCATTGAACGACTTTTGTTAGTTACCGCGTTTGTTCCTAGATCGGTAGATCATTTTTGCGCGTATGTTCTAGGGGAACAGCATGCTATCGTTTTGTCCAAATGTCTTTAATTTTCGAATTCCTTCCGGAAAATGGTCTCAAACGACTAGGTTGGACTCACTTATGACGAATACGGTGTCAAAATCTATTCTTACCGGCCGTTCGTCTGGCCGATGACACGATAACTTTCGCGAGAAGTGAGCTAGCGACTTGAATCTTTCAGATTAGTTCGCGCATTGGAATGCGATGGGTAAGTTCGTTAATGGGACAAACCGGTCGAAAATTTGAGATTATTCTCCTGATATTTCAGGAAATACTCATTCGATTGAATTGAAACAAGACAGTAAGTTCAAGCATAAAAGGGCAAAACTTTTCACGGAATTTCCTTGGGATCACACTGTCGGTAAATTGAAAAAACAATTTTTTTCGAATTTTTTTTTCGGAAAATGTTCATTGAATCCGGGAACAATTCCTGCTCATACCTTGAACATCATATTTTACATCAGTGTACCAAATTTCATTTCGATACAACCATAATTTCTGGAGGTATTGGGAAAAAATATATTTTCGTGTATTTCTTCTGGATATCGTTGTTTATTCCGGCATAACTCAGAAAAATACAGATTCAACCACAATGAACCTTGGCATCTTGTTTGGAAATGCTGATGGGCAACTTTATGCAAAATTTCGTGATGTTCGTGTCATTAAAACAAATTGAAAAAAAAAATTCAAACTTCTTTTCTGAAATATTCAATTTTCTCAGATGCTCTGATCATATTATTCTCATGATATTCTGTATGAACCTTCGAACTGTAATTTTTCGATGAAATACTGGATATCAATAGATGACTTCGGCCCAAGTTGCCAACCCACAATTACCCCCATTACTGGGGAACGGGAATTCCAGGACAAATTCGACATGATAAGGTTCACGTTATTTTTAAATATCCGTAAAAGATGCCTCGGCTCCTCAAACAGGATAATTCCTTCCAAATATAGGTTTTTGTTAGGCTGAAATTTAAGTTGGGATTCCTGATTTCATGTTAATAGTGTCAAGTTTATAAAGGATATATTCCGCAAATCAACTTGGTTATTTCGGTTGCCGGTCTTCCGTTCCGTAAATATGAAATATTCGGTTGGTTCTTAAAAAAAGGGTTAATTACGTAATTTGATTGATGAAAGAACGTTCTTTCTGTCACCAGAACGACAGTCAATGTTCAATGGTAACATACCCACAGTATAGAACAATCGTTATTCACCTTATGATTCATAGACCATACCTAGTAATTTTTCCATTGTTGATTGTTGTCTCTTATGTGTTTTTTCATCAATCGAATTCCGTAATTAACCTTTTTTTCAGGAACCAACCAAATATTTCATATTTTCGGAATGGAAAACCGACAACCAAAATAACCAAGTTAATTTGCGGAACATATCCTATATAAATTTGACACATTTAACATGAAATCAGGAATCCCAACTCAAATTTCAGCCAATCAGAGATGATCTTTACAAAATCCTATATTTGGAAGGAATTATCTTGTTTGAGGAGCCGAGGCATCTTTTACGGATATTTATAAATAACGCAAACCTTATCATGTCGAATTTGTCCTGAAATTCCCGTTCCCCAGTGATAGTAAATTTGTGAAGAAAATTGTGGGTTGGCAACTTGGGTCGAAGTCGTCTATTCGATTTAATCTGTATTTTTGGAAACATTGGAAAAATAAAATTACGAATGGGAATATCTGCGGAATCATTGGGTGGATTCACGAATTCAGCTTTCGTAATTAAGGTCCAAACCTACTTAGAAACTCGAGATATGTACAGTAGGTTTGGGGCTTAATTACGAAGGTCGAATTCGTGAATGGGTAAAATCCGCCCAATAATTCCGTAGATTACCCATTCAAAATTTTATTTCCCCAATATTTTCAAAAATAAAGATTAGATTGAACTGAAATCCAGTACTTTATCGAAAAGCCTATGAAAGCACTGACGTGAAGTCAGCAGCAAGCTGCTGACATCACGTCAGTGATTTTCTGTAGGTTTTTTCGATAAAGTACTGGATTTCAATTCGATCTGATCTGTATTTTTGGAAATATTGGGAAAATAAAATTTTGAATGGGAATCCTTGGGGCGGATTTTACCCATTCACGAATTCGACCTTCGTAATTAAGCCCCAAATCTTTTGAAATTTTTTTCAAATTGTTCTAATGTCACAATCATCACGAAATTCTGTACAAAGTTGTGCATCAGTATTTGTCATCTAGTTATCAAATTTCACGATGATGGGATAAATATTTTTCGATTTATTCCGGAAATAACAACGATACCGAGAAGAAATCACGAAATTTCACATAATTTTTGTCTTCAAAAATTTGAATAGGATCAAACCAAAATCAGGCGCACAGTTGTGAAATGGACTTCAATTTCAAACAAACGAGCAAAAATGATTAGATACACAAAATCCTAATCATGAAATCTAAGAAGTGTGCCATCCTATATAAATAACTCAATTTAAACTTAGATCAGTCGCAACAAAACAAAAAAAAAACATTTAGGTACAAAGATACGACCGATTAGTCGCGATCTCAAGTTGATTACGCCAGGTTCCGTCGAGTGTGAACCCAAAATGAATAAAAAAACAGGATTCATCCTGCGGCCAATCGTAATCTCCCTAGGCGTACTCTGCCGAGATCCCGCTCACTCATTGGTCGCCAGCAACCGACTTAAGTAATGCCGACTAAGACGCCAGACAGAGACGGAGTCATCGGTTCCCTTTCTATTCGAGCCGGGAGTTTGTTCGTCAGCAATCATCTAATCTTTAGTGAGTTATTCCAAGCAGCTTCGCTCAGTTTCTCAAAGCACTCATTGATTCCTGTAGTAGAAAGACGTGTGGCGATATTTAACGCGCTCGGATTAAGAACACTGGTCGCCATTGTTATGTCAGGTGGTTGAACGTGTTCATTCATAATTTCGGCTTTTGAAAAATAAGTCCTTACATTCGCGTAAATATTTGACGTTTTTTTTACCTTCGATTATTATCTCATTATGTTGCCTTCGCGATCGTCGAATGTTTTAGTTTCGTCGACGTCCGTCGCCGCGGCCAACGTTTCGGCAACGTCTGTGAGCGTTCATCAGGACGGTGGTACGACGAAGGGTTCTAGTGTTGTCGAGAATGGAAATGATGGAATTCAGTTGGACAAAAGTGAGATAAATGAGGCGGTTACGAAGGTTTTGGAAGGTTATGATTGGACGTTGGTTCCCATCGCATCAAAGTGAGTCTCAATGTATATTTGGTGTTTATCTCTGTTGTTTTTGCGCGCATGTTCTAGGGGAACAGCGTGCTATCGTTTTGTCCAAATGTCTGTAATTTTGGATGATTGAGCCGAAAATAGTCTCAATCGACTAGGTTGGACTCACTGATGACGAATCCGGTGTCAAAATTGATTCTGTCCGGCCGGCCGTCCGTAGACACGATAACTGTCGACAGAAGCAAGCTAGCTACTTGAAACTTTCAGGATAGGTTGCGCATCAGAATGCCGCGGTTAAGTTCGTTAATGGGCCAAATCGGTCGAATAGTTTCGGAGTTATAGGCACTTGAAGTTTTGAAGTTATTTATTTTTTATTTCAGAAACTACTCGAACGATTGGATTCAAACTTGGCAGTTTGGTGGAGTATAAAGACGCGCAACTTTGAGCCAAATTTCGTCAAGATCATATTGTCAGTAAATTTAAAAAAAAATTTTTTTCGAAATTTTTTTACAAAAAAATTTTTTTTTCGGAAACTATTAATCATATCCAAAAAAAATTATACTCACACTTTGACCTTCTAATTTCACAGCAGTGTACTAAATTTCAGTTCGATACGATCATAAGTTTTGGAGATATCGGGAAAAAATATGTCAAATTTCGAGGTTTTCTTCTCGATATCGTTGATTTTTTCGGTATTACTCGAGAAATACTGATTCAGTCCTGATTGAATTTCACAGCTAGTTTTGAGATGCTGAAAGACAACTTTATGCAAAATTTCGTGATAATCGTGTTATTAGAACAATTTGAAAAAAAAAATTTCTATGATTTTCTCATCATATCATCCTCATTAAATTCTGTATGAAACTTCGAACTGTTATTTTCGATGAAATACTGGATTTCAATTCGATCTGATCTGTATTTTTGGAAATATTGGAAAAATAGAATTTTGATTGGGTATATCTACGGAATCATTGGGTGGATTTTACCCATTCACGAATTCGGCCTTCGTAATTAAGGTCCAAACCTTCTCTACAAATATCGAGTGTCTAAGTTGTTTCTTTCGGAAGTTATTGTGTTTACGCAGTCGGCCGTCAGGCTGACCGTAAACACAATAACTTCCGGAAGAAACGACTTAGAAACTCGATATTTGTAGAGTAGGTTTGGGGCTCAATTACGAAGGTCGAATTCGTGAATGGGTAAAATCCGCCCAATGATTCCGTAGATATACCCATTCAAAATTTTATTTTCACAATATGTCCAAAAATACAGATATGATCGAATTGAAATCCAGTAATTTATCAGAAAAAAATTTCAAAAAGCACTGCCGTGAAGGCAGCAGCTTTTGCTCGCACGTTCAAATTCGTTGCTGAAGCGGTCATCTATATTGAACATGCGCGCAAAAGTTGCTGCCTTCACGGCAGTGCTTTTTGAAATTTTTTTTTTATTTTTTTGCGTTGAAAATCGGAGTGACAATTCTCTGGATTATGTAAACTGCGATGATATCCAAACATAGGTTTTCATATCTCAATTTTTGACTTTTTTGTTCTAAGGAACATGGGAGTTATCAGTTCACCCAAATAGCTGTTATATTCAAACTTTCCGCCAAAAATAACCTTGAACGATTAGGTTGGACACACAGAAATCACAGATGGAATATCCGATTTTCGTCCGTCGATTAAAACGATAACGGAATGAGCTAATTCAAATTTGATCCAACAATAGAAAACAAATCGAAAAAAATTCAAAAAGCACTGCCGTGAAGGCAGCAGCGGTCAGCTGCGTAAACACAATAACTTACGAAAGAAACAACTTAGAAACCCGATATTTGTAGAGTAGGTTTGGGGCTTAATTACGAAGACCGAATTCGTGAATAGGTAAAATCTATCGAATGATTCCGCAGATATACCCATTCAAAATGTTATTTTTCCAATATTTCCGAAAATACAGATCAGAGCGCATTGAAATCCAGTACTTCATCGACAAATTACAGTTCGAAGGTTCATACAGAATTTAATGAGGATATGATAAGAAAATCACAGAAATTTTTCTTTTCAAATTGTTCTAATGACACGATTATCACGAAATTTTGCATAAAAATGTCTTTCAGCATTTTCAAACTAGCTGCAAAATTTTATCACGACTGAATCCGTATTTCTCGAGTTATACCGAAAAAAACAACGATATCGAGAAAAAAACCTGGAAATTTGACATATTTTTTCCTGATATCTCCAAAACTTATGATCGTATCGACCTGAAATTTGGTACACTGCTGTGAAATATGGAGCTCAAAGTGTGAGTGGATATGATGAATGGTTTCCGAAAAAAAATTTTTTTGAAAAAAAATATCGAAAAAAAATTGTTTCAAAATTTACTAACAATGTGATCCTGACGAAATTTGGCTCAAAGTTGCGCGTCGTTATACTCCACCTAACTGCCAAGTTCAAATTCAATCGCTTGAGTAGTTTCTGAAATAAAAAAGGAATAACTTCAAAACTTCAAGTGCCTATAACTCCGAAACTATTCAACCGATTCGGCCCATTAACGAACTTAACCGCGGCATCCTGATGCGCGAACTACCCTGAAAGTGTCAAGTTGCTAGCTTGCTTCTTTCGACAGTTATCGTGTCCTCGGCCGGACGGACGGCCGGACAGAATCGATTTTGACACCGGATTCGTCATCAGTGTGTCCAACCTAGTCGATTGAAACTATTTTCGGCTCAATCATCCAAAATTACAGACATTTGGACAAAACGATAGCACGCTGTTCCCCTAGAACATGCGCGCAAAAAAATGTAACAGGGAAAATATAAAATTTACAGATTCCTGCAGTAGTTCTTGAATTCAAGCATTGTTTAAGAACAATGAGTCAAGTAATGTATTTTCACACTCGGCTATGATTGAGTAAATTTTTTTTTTAATATTTTTTATTCATTCACATTTCTTATCTTTTTGGGTAAGTAATTAAATAGTCTTATGTCTTATGTCATATAGAAAGTACGGCCTGACAGTTTCGTGGTTAGAGGTATATGAAATTCTGTTTTTTCAATGACTTCAAAAATATAAATCTGAAAGAACTGAAACTTGGATAGTTATTGTAGAATACCTACACGAAATGTCATGTAAAATTTTGTGAGGATTGTTATTATTAGGAAATCTACCTCAGAGTCTGTCAAATTTCACTGACACTGGGATGAATCTTCAGGCCATAATCATTCAATCAAGCCTAATATATTTAATTCTTTCGGATATGTCTTTTCAAAAATAAAATTTCGAATCACTTTGTCTGAGAAATTATTGGATGGATTTAACCGATTCAGGACTTCGACCTTCATTATAGAGCTTTTTCTTTGAAATGTTTTTTGTGTTCAAGATCGGCTGTTGAGTCTATTACAAACTTTATTTGCGTAATATTTTCGAAAATACGAATCCGATCGTTTGAATTTGCAGTTCTTTGCTCAAAAACTGTTGCTTAAGAGTTCATGTAGAATTTTGATTGGCTAATCTAATTCAATATCATTTTCGGGGAGGCTTATCTGTTTTAACTTCATGTATTTTGTGTCAGTTTGTGCGTAGAATGAAATATATTTTATTCTATTCCATGTATTTTTCATGTCTCAGGGCGGAGGGGTAATTACCCCTTTACAACCGCCATAAATCCACCCTTATTTCATACGAAGATCGGATTTTCGAAATATGAGTGGGTTTCTACATATTTGTTCTATTTCTTCTTAATATTGATACCTATTTCGTATTTTTGTGAAT
Source organism: Myrrha octodecimguttata (assembly GCA_958510865.1). Classification (NCBI taxonomy): domain Eukaryota; kingdom Metazoa; phylum Arthropoda; class Insecta; order Coleoptera; family Coccinellidae; genus Myrrha; species Myrrha octodecimguttata. The sequence continues at coordinate 88,187,530 of OY294056.1, read as the reverse complement.
TTGTTCTATTAGAAGAGGCATAAATAATTTGCACTGAAATTGTCGTATTTCTTGTTCTATGACTGTACATAACTATAATAGTCGATTCACTTTTTTAATCTATCCCGCTTGGCCATGATTTAGGTCTATCAAGTTTTTTTTTACTTGAAACTGACGCAGGTTGGCACTTGTGAAATATCCGCAATGTCAAAATAATTCTCAGCGACGTTCCCAAACGCCAATGCCAATTTCTACTCTCAATCTCAAGAAAATCATCACGCTCGGAACTAAAATTCCGAAAGTAGTTTAGAAGAAGTAGAGACAAAGTATCAGGAAGTGCTATGTAGAATTGAAATCTGCTTTTTCTGATAGTAACCCTGATAATTTGGAATCAACAATTTATCACAAGCTATCCGACATTTTCGACGTATGTGAGTGAAAACCCAGTGTATCGTTCACATAGATTCCCACAAACTTTGTGAATTGAGTTAGCTCTTTTAAGGCAACACAGATTTTGTAGTACTACTACATGTTCATACTGGAGTATTTCAAGTTGTGCAACAAGGTATTCAAATTTCTGTAGTCATTTCATGAGAATTTCGAAAAGTCGGGAATTCCATAGGTTTTTCTGTTCGTTTAGAAGTTTTACTGTAGGGTTATTCGAATACTTATATTTTTTTTTCGAATGAACTATCACAAAGTAACGGACTACTCTATTCTATTATTTTTCAGTAGAATGTCAACACTCGATTCTTGATTTCCGTACAAGATCATAGCATAACTGCTCTTTACGTTTGAATTATTCAAGAGTTTCAAACTTCTTACATTCAAATTAAACTCCAAGTTCAACCCCCTAAGAGAAGATAATAGAGTCCTATGGAGAATTGATCACATTCTGGTTTTTCATAATTTGTATGAAATTTTACTCAAGTTTTCTTGATAATGAGAATCATAATGCCCTTTCAAAGAAAGTAAATATTTATCATCTAAATAAGAGAAAATTATCATACGACATCCCCTAAATATGTGACGTATACCTAGAATGGGTGTTCGGCATTTCCCAGGCCTCAGGTAGAAGCAAGAATTATACCTTTCGACGGAAGTGAGGTGTTTGGCTGTTTGTCTTTCACAAGTTAATTCGTTGATAGTGTTTGTAATTTGCAAAGGAACAAGATGATGTATTTCTTTTAGGGCATCAAATCTTCATATAATTTAATATAATGATGATTACGGTATTTGCCTTCATAGTCGGCACTTTTCGACAGATGTGCATTTGGCCGAAATTTTCCCATCTGCGGTGTCCAAATTTTCGTGAATGGACATTATAATCATCGCTATCATCGGGGATACGAAAAAAATTATATTTTTGGACACCGGGGCTGTCGACTTGGAAAATCGAAAAAAATTCAAAACGTCCTGATATGAAGTTAGGAGATTTCAAACACTTGTTCAAATTAGTAGATATAGCGTTCACCCATTCAGATGATGAATACACCCTTCTCGGATTGACTTACGGATACAAACAATCAAATAAATTTTGCATGAACTTTCAAGCTGTCTACTTACAATGATTGTGTACCAAATTTTTAGATCAATCGAATATATATTTTCGAAAATATTCTTTGCTAGGCCAGAATAGGTTGCAAATACAATAACTTCCTGAAGAAACAATTTAAACACTCATTATTGGTCTTTGAATTTGAAGATTAATTATGAATGTTGAATTCATGAATGAGATTCCCCAGAAATGTTGAAATTTTTCTTTTTTGAAATATTTCCAGAAATACGCATTGATCGAACTGAAATCTCTAATTCGGTTGAAAAATCACTAGATCTTTGAAGGTTTGCGCAAAAGTGCAGATAAATCTAGAACATTGTTTTTTAATTATTTTTCTTTTTTATTTTATTTTTCCTTAATTTTCGAATTTCGTGCCGAAATGGACCTTCAGCTGATCAAGAATCCAATGATGTCCAAAACGATTATGTCCGGCTGTCCGTCGTTTGTCACGCTAACTTTTGGAGATTTTAATTTTTGTTTTCTTCCTGAATATATCAAAAATACCTATGTGATCGGATTGAAATTTTTTAATTAGATTTAGAATACTGACCCACAACTGTTGCAATACCCTTGTTGGAATCTAAGCTTTCTTATTTCTTATAGATTGTAATCAGTCTTTGGAGCCAAAATTTGATAACATTGTACGACATTTCATTTTGATCCGGTTTCAATTTCCGAAGATATCGGAAAAAATGTAGTTCAGTGTTTTTTCTTGAAATCGTTATTTTTCCCGGAAAAACTCGAACAATACCGATCTAATCATGATGAAGCTTGGTACCCACTTGGAAAATGTGGATATTAGAACTTTAAAAAAAAAACTTTTATCGGCCATTAATTTGATCATGCTCGTACAACCTGCTGAAGTCACTTCTGTGCTTTTCTGGAATTTTTCTAGTGCTGTACGAATGGTAAGAACCTCACGAAATCTTAGTATTTTCGAGATCAGCGAAAACAAATTTCTCATGGCTCTAACTCGAAAACCCGACATACTTGAATTCAATGTGATCGTTCAATCCCGTTTTTGGCTAAAATTCGAAAGATACGGACATTTGTGCAACTAAAAGTTCGAACCAATTACAGTAGAGTACTGTAATATACAGTTTTTCAAAGATATGTTTCATCCAAAATCCGAGGACAATATTTGAAAGTGTAGTCAGGAATAAATATGCCCTCTCTAGAAATTTTCATTTCAAATACTCACTCTATACTTTGTTTTTTGACGTTTATATATTTGAAAAGTAGTTCTGAACTTCCGAGGGCTGTAATTCTTCCAATATTGAACTTGTATAGGAGCTTTCTCGTGAAACATCTGATGAATTCCACCTTCTGTTGCAAGAGAGGACTCTCGATTGAAAATATAGAAAAATTTGTTCATTTGGTCACAGATAGATATATGTGAGGATATAACTACCCTTCTTCCGGTACCAGTACACATGTTCACTGCTTGGGCGGTATTTTCCTCCACGCTATTTCTATCCATCTGGTGGTCTTGGTGTGAAATCACTTAAATTCCTTTTCGCTATCTAATTCACGCATAAAATTTCGCTATATTCTTCACACCACATCCCTTTGCTGAACATCAATTTACGAGAAGAGATTTATGTTACACATCGGCACCAACTGAGGATTCAAGAGGAAGTTAGGGATGAATTGTGTCCAAAAACCTTGAACATATGTAGTTCACAAAACTCTCTATGCTGAGACTATCTAGATATTTTGTTAACAAATGCTGTCGGACATTCCAACATGGACCATAGATATATTGAACTTATAATTCTTACTTCGTAATCTGTGGACATGAATTGCTCCTCTTATACATGATGTAAGTAAAACATGGTGTGCTCATCTGCTGATCTGTGTTCGTATTTACCAATGATGACGTCACTTTTTCATTCAAATTCAAGGAAATATATATTCTGTGCTTTGAATTTGAATGAAAAAGTGACGTCATCATTGGTAAATATGGTCACAGATCAGCAGATGAGCACACCATGTTTTACTTACATCATGTATAAGAGGAGCAATTCATGTCCACAGATTACGAAGTAAGAATTATAAGTTCAATATATCTATGGTCCATGTTGGAATGTCCGACAGCATTTGTTAACAAAATATCTAGATAGTCTCAGCATAGAGAGTTTTGTGAACTACATATGTTCAAGGTTTTTGGACACAATTCATCCCTAACTTCCTCTTGAATCCTCAGTTGGTGCCGATGTGTAACATAAATCTCTTCTCGTAAATTGATGTTCAGCAAAGGGATGTGGTGTGAAGAATATAGCGAAATTTTCACACCATGTTTTACTTACATCATGGCTTAGGCGGAGTTTGTTTACTCTCTCTCACATCGTTAAATTGAAGGAATTGATTCATAGATTCATGTCTATGGTCTGTGTCTCTATATCTTTGGTCAAGATGGGGGTTTTTTATATATAGATTTGTCTCTTTCTAGGGGTGACCAAGTTCTCGTGTTTATTACGAAGACCATATTTCTATGTCTACGATTTCGTATCTTCTTCAAAATCATAGACATAGACAATTGTTCACAACTCAGTTACATATCGCCTGGATTTGAACTTAGTCTAAAATAATGTTGAAAGGTGACAACTCGATCAGTTATCATTTATATTTAACTCAAAGAATAAATTATTCGTTTGGGAAAACAAAATTTGGCACTCATTTAGTTTCGAAATAATCGTTGCTGATGCTAATTTTCATTTCTGAATTTAATTGAATTTACTCTGCAGGTACGAACCGTAATTAAACCGAATCAACAAGGTGTGTTTCAATATCGCAATCTGTCACCGCATTTGATTTAGTGATCAGATATGTTTTCTCAGCGGTAAAAATAGAAAATAGATTTTATATCTATATTCGTTGTTTCAATTTATGCAGTGAAAAATCACCATTACGCGCAAATATCTGTAGTTTTCGAATATTGAGCAGAAAACGTTCTCGAAGTATTAGACTGGGCCTAATATAATGAAGAATGCGTGGTCAAATTCAATTATATACTCCATTCACTTTTATAAACTATCCCGGTTGGCCATGATTTAGGTCTCTCAAGTTTTTGCGCGCATGTTCTAGGGGAACAGCGTACTATCGTTTTGTCCAAATGTCTGTAATTTCGGATGATTGAGCCGAAAATGGTCTCAATCGACTAGGTTGGACTCACTGATGACGAATCCGGTGTCAAAATCGATTTTGTCCGGCCAGCCGGCCGGCTGGCCGGCCGTAGACACAATAACTGTCGACAGAAGCAAGCTAGCAACTTGAAACTTTCAGGATAGGTTGCGCATCAGAATGCCGCGGTTAAGTTCGTTAATGGGCCAAATCAGTCGAATAGTTTCCGAGTTATAGGCACTTGAAATTTTGAAGTTATTTATTTTTTATTTCAGAAACTACTTGAGCGATTGGATTCAAACTTGGCAGTTAGGTGGAGTGTAACGATGCGCAACTTTGAGCCAAATTTCGTCAGGATCATATTGTCAGTAAATAAAAAAAAAATTTTTTTCCAAATTTTTTTCCAAAAAAATTTTTTTTTCCGAAACCATTCATCATACCAAAAAAAATTCCACTCACACTTTGAGCTTCTAATTTCACAGTAGTGTACCAAATTTCAGTTCGATACGATCATAAGTTTTGGAGATATCGGGAAAAAATATGTCAAATTCCGAGGTTTTCTTGTCGATATCGTTGTTTATTTCGGTATAACTCGAGAAATACTGATTCAGTCCTGATAAAACTTCACAGCTAGTTTTGAGATGCTGAAAGACAACTTTATGCGAAATTTCGTGATAATCGTGTCATCAGAACAATTTGAAAAAAAAAATTTCCATGATTTTCTTATCATATCATCCTCATTAAATTCTGTATGAAACTTCGGACTGTTATTTTTCGATGAAGTGCTGGTTTTCAATTCCATCTGATCTGTATTTTTGGAAATATTGGAAAATTAAATTTTGATTGGGTATATCTACAGAATCATTGGGTGGATTTTACCCATCCACGAATTCGGCCCTCGTAATTAAGGTCCAAACCTTCTCTACAAATATCGAGTTTCTAAAATGTTTCTTTCGGAAGTTATTGTGTTTACGCAGTCAGCCGTTAGGCTTACCCTGAACACAATAACTTCCGAAAGAAATGACTTAGAAACTCGATATTTGTAGAGTAGGTTTGGGGCTTAATTACGAAGGTCGAATTCGTGAATGGCTAAAATCCGCCCAATGATTCCGTAAATATACCCATTCAAAATTTTATTTTTCCAATATTTCCAATAATATAGATTAGATCGAATTGAAATCCAGTAATTTATTAGAAAAAAATTTCAAAAAGCAATGCCGTGAAGGCAGCAGCTTTTGTGTGCATGTTCAAATTCGTTGCCGAAGCGGTCATCTACATTGAACATGCGCGCAAAAGTTGCTGCCTTCACGGCAGTGCTTTTTGACATTTTTTTACTTGAAACTGAGGCCGGTTGGCACTAGTGAAATATCGGCAATGTCATCGAAATAATTCTCAGCGACGTTGCCAAATATCAATGCCAATTTCTACTCTCAATCTCAACATAATCATCACTCTTGGAAACTAAAAATGCCGAAGGTAGTTTTGAAGAAGCAGAGACAAAGTACCAGGAAGTGTTATGTAGAATTGAAATCTGCTTATTCTAGTAACCCTGATAATTTGGAATCAATAATTTATCACAAGCTATCCAATATTTTCGAAGAATGTGATTGAAAACCCAGAGTATTTTTTACATAGATTCCCAAGAACTCTGTAAATTGAGTTAGTTATTTTAAGGTGACACAGGTTTGGTGGAACTACTGTATTTTTATATTGGAGTATTTAAAGTTGGGAAACTAGGTATTTGAATGTCTTCTGTAGACTTATTTCTTAAGAATTTCGAAAAGTAGAGAATTTTATAGGTTTGTCTGTTCGTTTAGAGGTTTTACCGAGTTTCTTTCGGAAGTTATTGTGTTTACGATCAGCCTTTAGGTTTGGGGGAGTAGGTTTATGGCTTAATTACGAAGGTCGAATTCGTGAACGGTTAAAATTCGCCCAATGATTCAGTAGATATATACCCATTCAAAAATTTATTTCCTCAATATTTTCAAAAATACAGATTAGATCGAATTAAAATTGGCAGCAGCTTTTCGCACATGTTCAAATTCGTTGCCAAAGCGGTCATCTCCATTGAACATGCTCGTAAAAGCTGCTGCCTTCACGGCAGTGCTTTTCTAGGTTTTTGAGAATCACTTGATTTGAATATCCCAAAATCATTTATCGAGAACAAAAGCTGCACTTGATAGAGTAATGAATCTCTGTGATTTTCTAGAAATTTTCATACTTTTGAGTCTTCAAACTGATGTCATGTGAAAAAGCTGCATATTTAGAATACTTGAAATGCCAATTAGGGAAATGAATCATCGAAAACATTAAGTTTATGACGACACGGAAAATTTCTTTCTTGCGGCTCTCAACTTTGTCCAGTTATTATTTTTAGTCCATCATATTTATACTAAGTGGAATTGAACATTTCAAATAACTTCCACAGTACCATTTGCACCGTTCAAATGTTTTCACTCCCAATTAGACAACCTAAAAGACAAACATCACAAGATTGTGTTCTTCTATTTCACTTAATGAGTAATTTTAAAACAGTTGGTGTTAATTAGTGCTATTGCCCGTTTCAGTAGCCACTTAGTTTTAATTTCATTATGTTTTACGGCGGTACTTCTTGACAGTAATCGCTAATTTGCACCTCTCTCAAAAATGTTTGTACACCGATATTATCGTTACATATTCCGTAGGATATTTCGTAATGATTTCGATATTTCTCTCCTTTCTAGAGCCAATACTTCGTTAAGATTATTTGGTGTAGAGTGTACAGGGTGATTCCATGTTTGACGTGTACCTTGGAAGGGGTGTTAGGGCCGGTATTATAAAACTTAACGGGAAGTTAACTTTAACTTTAACTGAAAATTAAGCAGTTTTTCAGTTAAAGTTAGATTTGCAGGGTTATCTTTATCAGGTGGTTTGGGTATCAATTATAGTTGAAGTTAAAGTTAAATCCTTATTTTCCACAGATTCTCTGTCTTTTCGGCTGACATAAGGGGAATATAACCTCGATTTGTTTGTTGTTATGATATTTTCGGAAACATGTTAGCAAGATCTAATTCACTTCATTTTTAAAGGACTTTTAATTCACGATGACGAAGATGACATGAATATTGTTGAACATCCTCGTTGAGAGATATTCACTTCATTTTTGAAGAACTTTTAACTGACTATGACGATGATGCCATGAAAATTGTTGAATATCCTTGTTGAGAAAGGATATTTAGAAATCGGCAGAACCATTTGAACTTATGGGAATCGGAATTCAAAAACCGATTTCGCTTATTTGGACACTGTACGCCTGTAATGGAATACATATTCATAGTGATGCAAATGTATTGCTACATGCAGAGTTTATGCATCTTGTTCTTTCTTGATAGTTGCTGGAGATTTTAGTGGTTTTCACAAATCAACTATACTGACTAGTTATAAGACATGTCCCATGGAAAATTGCATACTTATTAACTATTTACATCAAAATGCCTGCTATAAACCTCACTCGAGTAAGAATCCAATCTCGAGAGTTCATCATGGCATATTATTGTAATGAAAATAAATCATTGGCATTTATTCTTTTCGGTGCCTAATTAACAGATAAAAGTTGTAAATGCGTAATGAAGCATGATAATTTATACACATTATTTAACTTTTAAGATGAAAGGAAATCATCACAATTGCAATGGATACTTTTCTTATAGTAATGGCCAAGCTGGTAGCTGTACAAATTCTAGATATCAGGGCTCGATAACCCTGAGCCACACAAAACATTATCATATTTTTTAATTGAATGACAATTTTTGCAAATTTAGTGTTGAGATTATTACCACTCCCAGTGTCAGTTGAAAGTACTTGACCGTTGGTGAAGAGTGAAGTATTTGTAAAAAATTCTGTACATAATTGGATTTGGACAAATTTTATTGTAATTGTTATATAATTCCTGAATTGAATGTATCTCATTATTCTGTTTTTCATTTTAAGCTTTCATTTCCAATATATTCATTAGTGGAAGTAGTTTTTTTAGTTAGGTTGCCGAATAAATACCCAAACACCCCTTCCATATTGTAAAAAGTATAAGAATTCAAAATTGATCATTGCAACTCTCCCTCAAATCAGTTATTCTATTTTTATGGAAACCACAACCCATTGAGCTCCCTGATACATAGTGCGAATATTTGTCAATAAAGGATTTGTTTATTCCTATCATATTTTGAAAGGGAGTATTTTTCCGAAGGCCAGCTTTTCCAACCCAGAAATTGGTGGTTAGATTTATTACAAACTCAAACTCAAACTATTTCATTCTCCTTTTCATAGAAGTCATCACAGTATTTCTTGTCTATGATAGAAATGAGACTTTTATAATTCCGACATTTTTGAGCAAAAGTTAATTTTCAGTTAAAGTTAAAGATAACTTTCAGTTAAGTTTTATAATACCGGCCTTTAGTATGACACATTTGCTGTCGTTGGAGCCATATTTATAAGAAAATCATTGGTTTCCTAGATATTTGAGTTCTTGTGATTTTCAACAATTGAGTTCAACCAGAGAAAATAGTGTATAATGCTTTTCTCAGTGAGTGCAACTATCGAATTCTACCATTTATGTATGTCAAAATTATTTCAAAAAACTTACCATCCGTCTTCTTCATTCTTCAAAAAAGTATTCGTTAGAATGCGGTCAGCAGTTTCGTTTCAGCAGATTTTTGCACTCATGTTCTAGGGGAACAGCGAGCTATCGTTTTGTCCAAATGTCTGTAATTTTCAAATTTTGGGCCGAAAATGATCTCGAACGACTAGGTTGGACTCACTGATGACGAATCAGGTGTCAAAATAGATTCTGTCCAGCCGGCCGTCCGTATGCATGATTACGAAACTTTTAGGTTAGGTTGCATTTCGAAATGCGAAGACTAAGTTCGTTTATGGGCGCAATCGGCCAGAAGGTTTCGGAGTTAGGGCCTTTTCCGTGATAACTCGAAAACTACTGAGACTTTAAGATTGAAACTTGACAGTTGGTAAACCCGCGAGATTTCCCGTCACCGAGATATTAAAAAGATATCAACATCATTGTACGCAGTGTGATTTTTTGAATAAAAAATGTGAAATCCAACATAGGCGGTCTCCCTTGATTTGGAAGATATGAGCCCCCAAAGTTCCAAAATGAGTCGTTTTCAGGTCCCTTTTTCCACCATAAAAACGATCTCGCACTTCATCTGTTTAGTTCACAAACCACCTTTGAACCTTCAACCAACAATAAGCAACACTTTTTCTCAAGAATAATCAATATTAATTTATTAATATAATTAATTATTAATGAAAAAATAATGAAATTACTGGACAACCACTTAACCTCTATTCCTTCTGATTTCGACTCAGACTAAAAGTGAAGTTTGGCAATGGCGCAAATTTCATCGGTCGGAATCGTGCCATCGTGCGTTTTCGTGAATGACAGATTATTGCTGGCTAGAAAAATGAAATATGTTCTTAGTTCTTACTGTTTACTGCGAAACTCTAAATCTTCCAATAGGATAATTCGTTTCTAATGAAATCTACAAGGTTGACACACATAGTAATGGAATGAGACCACACCCTGACATATATTTCAACGTACATTTTTTTCACATGTGACAGGTCGCGCCCTCCCCAGATTTCCAATGAAATCGAGGTTACTATATAACCCATTTCATTGGAATACCCTGAATCTCATTCTAAACTGGGACCATCTCGAAGACACAACAAAAAACGAAGTATAGGTAACAACCTCCCTATTTTGAAGGGGATAGAAAGAAAGTTCAAACGAAAATATTGAGAGTGAAACTTAAAAGAAATATTCTCAATGATTTTGTTTTGATGTTAGAATAACCACCTCTTCTTCAGTGACAAAAGCATTCTCCTTACAATCATATCTTTCATTTCATATTTCCCGCCAGCAACCACTCTTCGGTCATAATACGTTGGCCAGCGATGAAAAGACGCTGTTTCCAAGCTCCGCTTTAACATTGAGAAGTATTTCGTAGAAATATAGGTTAAGTGGTTGTCTAATATTTTCACTTTTCTTCCATTAAATAATGAATTTTCTTGAAAGAAAGTGTCGCTATTCGTTGGTTGAAGGTTCAAAGATGATTTATGAAATAGATTTGAGAAGTGAGAGATCATTTTTATGGCGGAAAAAAGGATCTGAAAATGCAACAATTTGGAACTTTGGGGGCTCATATCTTCCAAACAAAGAGAGACCGCCTATGTTGGCCAGCATATTTTTTGTTCAGGAACTCACACTGGTTACAATGATGTGAATATCTTACTTGTAGCTTCGCGACGGGAAATCTTGCGGGTTTACCAAAAATTTTATTTTTTAAATTTTTTCAGAAAAACACGCATTATATTCGGAAAGAAGTTCTGCTTAGGCTTTGAGCTTCTTATTTCGCAGTAGCGTACCAAATTTCAGTTCGATCAGAAAATAATTTTCGGAAATATTTCGAAAAAATATGTCAAATTCCGTGGTTTTTTCCTAGATATCGTTTTTTTTATGAAATAACTCAAATATTACTGAATCAATCATGATGAAACTTGGCAGCTAGTTCAAAAATTCTGATTGACAACTTTGTGCAAATTTTCGTGAGGATCGTGTCATCAGAACATTCTGAAAAAAAAAATTTGAAATATGTTTTTTTTCAATATTCAATATTCTGTGATCTTTTGATAATATTATCCTCTTAGAATTCTGTATAAAACCTTCGAACTATTATTTTTCGACAAAGATTGAATGCGATCTAATCTGTATCTTTGGATATATTGGGAAAATGAAATTTTGAATGGTTATCTGCGGAATCATTGGGTGGGTTTTAGCCAATCACGAATTCGGCCTTCGTAATTAAGGTCCAAACCTTCTCTACAAATATCGAGTTTCTAAGTTGTTTCTTTCGGAAGTTATTGCCATCAGAGGCTTGGCGGGGTCAATACGCTACAAGATGACCGCTTTGGCAACGAATAAAAAAAATCGTCCTGGACGTGAGAGGTCCTTGAAGTTCCAAAATTTTGGACCTTTTTTCAAAAAATCATTTTTACCGACTCGATGAGAGTAGGACAATTAAATCTGTTTTAATTCATAGATAAAGGATCGAACTGCACGTAAAAAAATTCGACATCACCCAGCTTCATTATTTTGGTCAGCACGACGTCTCAAAGTTGACCAAAATTTCGAAATTTTTTCACTATTTCCGCCATAATTTCTAAACGGTTGTCACTGGACGATTTCTAATGACATATTCGTGATCTACGACCTCGATTTAATAGGAAACGATAACAAGGTCGACGATTTTCGAAAAAAAAAATTTATTTGGGACTTAAAAAATTTTTCATAAAGAACCGCGAATAAACATCAAAGCGCAGAGTGGAGGGGTAAGATTTAGCGATTCCGTGCGAAATTTTATTTTTGAAGCTATGACAATATGCACATCATATATTATGGATTCGAACACGTAGATTACGAATCTGTAATTAGATTTTGCGTAACTGATTCGGTTTGGAAAATATTCCGGATTTGGTGAGAAATTTTCGAAATTTGGGTCAACTTTGGGCCGTCGTACAGATCAAACGCGTGAGGCTGGACAATATCGAATTTTTTTGGTTATATCTGGGTCCTTTGTGAGTACGTAGCCAATTGTTTTATAGACGAAGGTCCTCTAGTTGAAAAATTATGATTTTTTTAAAAAAGGTCCAATTTTTTCGATTTTCCTCGGGCCATAAAAAACGAACCAGACTCTCCACTAACATTCTGATTGGATTTTCTTAATCTACGCCCTCGAATTAGTATATGTTTCAAATTTCAGGTCGATCGAAGAACTTTCGATTTTTGGTAAAATTTTAAGGGGTTACCCTTAAGAAAATATCGATTTTCGAAAAATAATTTTCCGACTCCTATCGCCATGAAATTTGGCACACTTACTAATTCGAGGGCGTAGAACAAGAATATAAGGTCAGATATTTTTTAAAAAAATCGTCCTGGACGTGAGAGGTCCTTGAAGTTCCAAAATTTTGGACCTTTTTTCAAAAAATCATTATTACCGACTCGATGAGAGTAGGACGATGAAATCTGTTTTAATTCATAGATAAAGGATCGAACTGCACGTAAAAAAATTCGACATCACCCAGCTTCATTATTTTGGTCGGCACGACGTCTCAAAGTTGACCAAAATTTCGAAATTTGGGTCAACTTTGGGTCGTCGTACAGATCAAACGCGTGAGGCTGGACAATATCGAATTTTTTTGGTTATATCTGGATCCTTTGTGAGTACGTAGCCACTTATTTTATAGACGTAAGTTTTCTGGTTGAAAAATTATGATTTTTTTAAAAAAGGTCCAATTTTTTCGATTTTCCTCGGGCCATAAAAACGAACCAGACTCTCCACTAACATTCTGATTGGATTTTCTTAATCTACGCCCTCGAATTAGTATATGTTTCAAATTTCAGGTCGATCGGAGAACTTTCGATTTTTGGTAAAATTTTAAGGGGTTACCCTTAAGAAAATCTCAATTTTCGAAAAATAATTTTCCGACTCCTATCGCCGTGAAATTTGGCACACTTACTAATTCGAGGGCGTAGAACAAGAATATAAGGTCAGATATTTTTTAAAAAAATCGTCCTGGACGTGAGAGGTCCTTGAAGTTCCAAAATTTTGGACCTTTTTTCAAAAAATCATTATTACCGACTCGATGAGAGTAGGACGATGAAATCTGTTTTAATTCATAGATAAAGGATCGAACTGCACGTAAAAAAATTCGACATCACCCAGCTTCATTATTTTGGTCGGCACGACGTTCAAAAGCTGCTGACTTCACGTCATTGCTGTTCTAGAACTTTCCTCTACCTGATCAGTTTTCAGAATTTTATTCAACAACCGGTGATTAATATTTTATGTGTTATTTGTATTTTCAGGGCAGCGTCAGACAAAAAGAAATTACACGTTAAAAGGCCAATGAATGCATTTATGGTATGGGCACAGGCAGCTAGAAGAAAATTAGCAGATCAATATCCACAACTCCACAATGCAGAACTATCAAAAACATTGGGAAAATTGTGGAGGTGAGTAATTGCAAATATGCTGTATCATTTATATAACCTGTATAACCCACCTAAGAGCCAACACTACCACGTCCTAATAAATTACGCCTTCGTACATTTCGGCAACACAACCACATTCAAGTTACATTAAACCTCTGCATGCTTCAACGTTGCCAATAGCCGCGAGAAATATTAGAATTCGGAGGAATTTCGTCGTTAATTCTGTGTCGTTCTTAATTCTTCTGCGAGAATGCGCAATGTTAGTTATTTTCCTATTTTTCACTCCATATCAGTTTTATTTTCCCGAAAATTCTTATACATAAAACAGCGCTCTTTGAGGGGTCACCAACTTACCATTCTATTCAAATTTATAGGAGTTTGCCCCAGCGAATAAAGTATATAGGTAGTGTACCTCTGCTTAAAAAGACTTTGCGTGAACTCCTGTTGAGTACAGCTTTGTATTTAATAGATGAATTGAGCTCCATACAGATTTATTCTCTTGTTGCCTTTTTGTAGAAACAGTTTCAACCTGTTTTATTCTATTTATGTTTCTATCTTGTAACTATATTTTAAGTTGTACTCGACGTGTATATGCTGCAAAGCCTTAATATAAAAAAAATTAAATATTATTATTATTATTACAAAAAAATGGCAACATGGCGCATTTATAATTTTTTTTTCCATTCGCACCCAAAAAATGTTTTGAAAAAAAGGAACTCTAGCCTCCAAATATTATAGTCATAAATTCAAATATCTGCATCTCTTATGATTTTCATTATACCCTCGTATATATTTAAATTTATTTGTAAGGTACACTATAATGTTTCTTAGGTGCTTTTGAATAGTGAACAGTGTGATATGGAAGTAAATACATTTGATCAATCAAAAGTTATTCCCAATCATGTAGGGGATATACCTCTTTCCTGCTGAGTTGTATATTTATCCATATTCAAGGGCGAATTAGTTCTGAAAATTATAAGAGGAACAAATTAGAGCAGTCTTAGTTTTTGTTTCGCAGTCGAAGACCTTCTTGATCTGCATTTTGTTACTGCTTCTAAACCACTTGAGATCATAAAACTTTAATCCCACAGGCTACATACCTAATACATAACATAAGTCGACGAAAAACTACTCCTAACTATTCTCGAGTTGATTTGACGAATGAGTGTTTTATCATTAATTAAATACTATACAGGGTGTTTCCTGAAAATATTTCACCTCGACGATCATGAAGGGGTAAATACACATTTGTTTGAGAGGTATAATAAGATCATTTCAACTCCACGAAAATATGACGGAATTTGAATTGAAATAATAAAAGATTTCCCCCCAAAAAAAGGACAATGATCCAGATTTCGTTGGCGCTTCCAGAAATCTAGACACTGCAAAAATTTGAAATATCTTTTACTGGAAATATTTTCTTCGAAATAATGAGGAGCAGTGATGAATTACCTTGGATAAGGTCCAAGTAGAAAAATAATAACTTTGTCACAATCCGATAACACGAAAAATTAATTTATGGTCACATTTACTGTTAATTCGGTCGCCTTTTGATGCCAAGATAAAAAGAATTTAACGTATTTGAGCTTTTTCATATTAATGAGCTGAACATAAATTATGTTCGAGGATTTTTTTCCAATTTTAAACAGCTCTAATTTGAATGTTGGGTTTTTGAATCCAACTCAGAATTTGTTATTAGATGTGAAGTTCTAATGTGCCAACTTATGAACGTTTTCATGGTGAATCACTGATGAAATGGAAAAAACAAAAAAAAATTATCAAGAATTGGAAATTTCCGAATTTTGCGGGCACGTTCCTAGAACAACGTGCTATCGTTTCGTTCGAGTGTCTTTTTTTTCTCGAATTCTATTCGAAAATGGTCTCAAACGACTAGGTTGAGCACACTGATGACGAATCCGGCGTCATGCCGGAAGTAGGCACGATTACAGGCGTACGGAAAATCCTATCGACTTTTATGGAAGGTTGCATTCAAAAATGGAACGGATATGTTTGTTAATGGGAAATCGGTCAAACGGTTCTGGAGTTAAAGCCATTTTACATTTTGAGGTTATTTCCTTTATATTTGAGCAACTAAATGAACAGTTGGATTGGAAATTGGCAATCAGTTGAAACATAACGACATGGATCTTTTCACAAAATTTTATTAAGATCGAATCGTCTTTGAGTTTTTTTCGAAGAAAGATTTTTATTTTGGGAACTATTCATCATATTCAATGAAAATTTGGCTCAGACCTTGAACCTTGTATTTCACATCAATGTACCATAAATGTCAGTTCGATAAGATTGTAACTTTAGAATATATTGGATGAAAATATGTCAAATTTCGTGTTTTTCCTCCTCGGTATCATCGTTTCTTTCCGGAGTAACTCGTAAAATACTATTTGAATCTAGATGAAACTTGATAACTAGTTTGAAAATGCAGATGAACAACATTCTGCAAAATTCTGTGATGACAGTGTCATTAGAACAATGCGAAAAAATCTAGAAAAGCACTGCCGTGAAGGCAGCAGCTTTTACGCACATTTTCAATGTAGATGACCGTTTCGGCAACGAATTCGAACATGCGCGCAAAAGCTGCTGCCTTCAAGGCAGTGCCTTTCTAAATTTTCTTTCGATAAATTTCTGGATTTCAATTCGATATAATTTGTATTTTTGGAAATATTGGGAAAATAAAATTTTGAATAGGTATCTATCTACGGAATCTTTGGGCTGTTCCATAGCTCGAGCTCCTAAAAAAATTCTGACTTCTTTTCAGTGATTTTCTAGAAACGTTTGTCTTTCGTTGAGGCGGTTTTTGAGAAAATCAGACTCAAAGGTTAGTGGAGAATATTCTGATATATACTGATTCAATCAAATTAAAAAATTTTTTTCAAATATTTAATATTCTGTGATCTTATCGTCATATTATCCTCATTTAATTCTGTATGAACCTTCGAACTGTTACTTTTCGATAAAGTATTGGATTTCAATTCGATCTAATCTGTATTTTTGGGAATATTGGAAAAATAAAATTTTGAATGGGTATATCTACGAAATCATTGGGCGGATTTTACCCATTCACGAATTCGTAATTAAGCCCCAAACCTACTCTACAAATATCGAGTTTCTAAGTCGTTTCTTCCGGGAATTATTGTGTTTACGGTCGGCCTAACGGCCGGACCCTAAAATCCACCCAGTGATTTCGCAGATATACTCATTCAAAATTTTTATTTCCCAATATTTCCAAAAATACAGATATGATCGAATTGAAATCCAATTGATAGTTGACAGTTTGAAGGTTCATACAGAATTTAATGAGGATAATACGATGAGAAGATCACAGAATATTAAATATTTCAAAAAAAAAATTGAATTTTTTTCGAATTGTTCCAATGGCACGATCATCACGAAATTTTTCACAATGTTGTCCTTCAACATCCTCGAACGAGCTGCGAAGTTTCATCACGATTGAATCAGTAGTTTTTGAGTTTTATTATTTTTTCCCAATATCTCCAAAACTAATAGCCGTATCGAATTAAAATTTGGTACACTGCTGTGAAATATGAAGTTCAAGAGGTATAGCTGAAATTGTTCTCCAATATAAACAATAGTTTCAAAAAACTGAATTTCAGTTCGATCTCATCAGTATTTTCAACAATATTAAGAAAATAAAATTTAGAATGGGTGTATCTACGGAATTATTGGGTTTGTTCCACCAATTCTCGATTCGGCCTTCATCATTAAGGTAACCTAATCTACAAATGTCGTCTTCCTTGGTCGATTCTTCCGGAAGTTATTAATAATTAATCTATTAATTTAGTTCGAATTCGTGAATTGGAGGAGTGCAGCAAGTGAAAACTAGTCTTTCAAGACAATTTTTGGCAGCTATGGCGTCTAGAAGCGAATTTTTAGGACCACTCGGTATATATATCGTCACTCAACACACCCTACTTTTCCTAGAAATCATCCATACCATCGATGGCCTATTTTCCATAACTATATACCCGATCATAACCTTGAGATCTTACGAACGCTGCAGTGAAGATGCTCGATTTCTTTTAATTGATAAGCCGACATAATTAAAACCAAATGTGCAGCGATCGAATTACAAATCGCTTCGATCAAATAAACAATTTTCCCCTTAAACGCTATACCCTGAAATTGTTGAAATGCGATACGTTGAACGAATACCTTCCTTATCAGTCTGTGTCATGATTTGTTTATCGAGTTCTGCGGATGTCTCTTGTTTTGTTTATTCAAACAGTTTTCTCTTCATTGCGCATTCTATTGATATGCTTTAAGATTTTTATTCGGTAGAAATAATTTATTGCATTTGAGAGAGTGCAATAGTACTTGATAGATTATTCATGCAGAAACAGAGATTTACCGCCATATTGCGAAATCCTAAAAACACATTAGGTTTGTTTTGGTTGGAAATTCAGAACTGTCCTAGGACAGTTCTAGAACTGCGTAGAACCGATGCGCTGTTGAAGCCCGATTCTGAACTATCTTAGAACAGTTCTGGAAGCGATAAAACCAAAACACGATTCAAGTTCGGGTTCCCATCCGGATTGTAGGGGAAGAAAAACTTCCGTCAATTAAAAATATGCGAAACTCCTTGTCGTACTATGTAGATAATATATAAATATTTTTGGGGATACTTCCGTCCACTTAATTTTTTTTTTGTAAAAACCATTTTTCTGGACTTTCTTCAATACTTAAATTATATTTCAAAATGAACCAACGAATTATTGATTGATATAATAATGAATTCAATGATGAAAGTATTTCAGATATGAGCTTTTCACAAAAAAATCATTCGAAACATTATTATTATTCAATAGAGGAAGGGGGCTCTTGCATTCATAGATTTATTTAAGAAATAGACATCCCAAGTGGGAACAATGAAAATAAAATCCATTACATTATCCTGGGAGATCGTAGCTAACGAGTTATCCTTAATAACAAAAATTTATATTTAACAGTTAATCATTTTCTCAACAAATACAACAATCAAATCAAAAACCAAATTAACACGACATCGAAAAAGTCCAATTAATCGTTGACAGCCACTCTACGCTTGTGCGAACTACCCAATTCTGAAGCAGTTCGGACTCTTACGTCTGAACTCCTTCCACAGTTCTAGAACAGTTCAGAATCGATTCTAAAAATTACCAAAACATGATGACTCAAATCCTGAACCGGTTCTGAAATGAACCAAAACACAAAATCGCAATCGCGCATGCGGAACCGTTCCAGAACAGTTCTGAACTCGGAACCAAAACAAACCTATTGCTTCGATTCATGACTTAATATCGCTTGAAGTAAATGCTTGCCTCGTTTGAAACAGGTATGAGAATCGATCCAGTTGTTCGAATTCGTTGCCAAAGCGGTCACCTATTCACGTATTGACCCCACCAAACTCAACTTTACTTCCTGATGGAAAGATTCCGTTATCTTCTTTTCATACGGTCTCCACGAAATTCTGCATCAACCTGCAAGTTATTATTTTTCAATTAAATGCTAGATTTGTTTCACCATATGTCCAGAAAAAAATATAGGATCGAATTGAAATTTGAAAAACTGTCGTCAAGTATTAACCATAAGGTTTTTGCAACGAGTAGTATCACACAAAACTGAGACATTGAGAAAAACAATGGGTAAACTCCGAAACAATTCATCGGATTTCTAACCTAACCAGGCAGATCCAAAAACAGATGTCGTGTCAAAAACCATGGAAACTGTGCCTGACCAGGTGGCCAATTCTTGAATCTCGATCAATAATTGAAGAGTATGACAATTGCCATATGTTTACGTCGATTTTCTTAGTTAAATATAAACAATAAGTAGACATTAGCTGCACATGGAACCGAATGTCACTCGAAAATCGAATTTTATATCTCCTATACTCCGTACCAAACGTTGCTCACTCGAAGGAAACGGTGATAAGGTTATGTTTATATTCGGATTTGAAATTTCTCGATATCTTGTATTCAGTTTATTTCTTGAATATTCGAAATGGCACATAGAACTCTCATACATTTTACAGATGCTCAAGAAAACTTCGAAAAATCGACATAAACATATCACAATCGTCATACTCTTCAATTCTTGATCGAGATTCAAGAATCAGCCCCCTGGGGGTCAATTCTGGAATCTCGATCAAGAATTGAAAAGTATGACAACTGTCATACATTTATGTCGATTTTTTAAGTTTTCTCGAGCATCTGCAAAATTTGTGAGAGTTCTATTTGCCAATTCGACTATGTTTTCAAGCAAATATTCAAGAAATAAGCTGAATGCAAGATATCGAGAAATTTCAAATCCCAATATAAACATAACCTTTTCACAGATTCCTTCGACTTAGCAACGAGTGGTTCGGAGTATAGGAGATATAACATTCGATTGTCGATTGACATTCGGTTCCATGTGCAGCTAATCAGGTCGATTCTGTTTGCGTATTGCTATGAACCTTGCTATTCTAGTCATATTGCTATCTTTCTAATTTATAGCAATATGGCCATGATGTTACGTATTCTGTTCCGAGTGTTATAGCAATGTTTGTTATGAATTTTGTCATAACAATATTGCTATCATAGACTTCCATAATTGGTGATTTTAGAGCTGACAACACTGTATTTTGTGACTTTAGAACTACAAGGAAGAAGAAAATAACCCCAATTCGTGAGTTTTCTTTATGGTTTCGCATACATAACCTCTATCTACGGCTTTCTTTATTCATGACATCGACATAAAAAATGTTAGGAAAAGAAACGAGTCAAATTGGCCAATAACCATTTTCCTGGATACCAATAAAATATTGGTTATCAGAAATCGAATGCAGCAATTTTATTCAGGCGTTAATAATTCGAAATTCGATAAACTTTGTCGTTGGAACCTCAAAGGGATTGCATTTGTTGAGACGAGTAGAATAATCATCTCCGCTGTTGCCTTTGCCTGTATCTTAGTCTAAGAATTTTCCTTGAAATTAAATAATACTCTAGAGAGCCTTGAACACATTTCCATTAGCGTATACTTTTTTTATTCATGTAAACATCGACTTAGTCGAAAATGTTACGAAACAGAAAAACCAATTTTAGTCAAATTGACCAATTTTCTGGATACCGATAGAATTTTGGTTTTCAGAAATCAAATGCAGCAATTTTATGCTATTGATTCGAAATTCGATGAACTTTTCTGTTGGCAATTCAAAGGGATGGCTGTTAGATCATTAGAATAATCATCTCAGTTGTTGCTTACTATGCCGGTATTTTATTCTAAGAATTTTCCATGAAATAACAAATTTCTATTACCACATACTTCCCTATCTTCAATATTTTCGAATTCTTGGAAGAAATAATACTTAAACAAATGGATCTCTGTAAGATTCCCTTTCTAACCTATCTTGTTATCAAGCATAGCAAGTACTATTTTGAGGTTGCTAAGATAGCAATATTGATAGCAAGATTCTCGTTAAAGTGACAGATCATATGGCTCAAAATCGTTGATCAGAATACCAATAATTACGATCTTGTTATGATAGCAATATCTTTTTCTTAGCAATATTGTTATTTGCAAACAGAATCGACCTGATGTCTACTTATTGTTTATATTTAACTTAGAAAATCGACGCAAACATATGACAATTGTCATACTCTTCAATTCTTGATCGAGATTCAAGAATTGACCCCTTGAGCATTTCAAGTCGTCATATCCTTTACTTCGAAAGTTCAATCACAAACGGGAGTCCGAACGGAGAGTCAATAACTTATGGTACAGCCTGTATAGACAGTATGTTATTTTCGAAATTTGTTCGATTTCGAGAAATATTCTCCATTTCTCTCTCATGATCTGTGCCATAAAAAATTATCGATTATTGCCAGATAATTTACAGATTATTGAATATATTTCCATTTGAGTAAACAGGAAGTCTACGATATCAGCTCGAACTGTAAAAAATCGTAGTAATTAAATATTAATTGAACGTGTTATATGGGAGCTTCCATGGAAGTAGAATGAAATCTGAATTGAATTAATCATTTTAATTGCATTGATAAGAGTCTGAAAGATATCTCCGCTGATGATATTGAATTCATCAGTTACATAAATTTATGTTGAAACTGATTTGTTAACTGCGCTGGCATCACAGCAGTTTCGAGGTTAAGTACTTCTATAATGATATTATACGGCGAAGTTCACATTTCATTTTAATATTTTGGTTTTATCACGAGTAATTGAGAAAAAAACCTAAAAAAGCACTGACGTGAAGGATTTGCGCGCATGTTCGAATGAAATGACCGCTCTGGCTCTTCCGACAGAGAAGTACTAAGAAAATGGATATTTATAGAGTAGATTTTGACCCTTATTACGAAAATCCGCCCAATGATTCCTAAGATATACCCATTCAAAATAATATTTTCCCGATACATATTTCCAAAAATACAGACTAGATCGAATTGTATTTCAGTACTTCATCAAAAAATGACTGCTTGAAGAGTAATTTTATGAGGATAATATGATCAGATGATCGAAGAATATTGAATATTTGAAAAATAAAATTTGAATTTCTTTTCAAATTGTTCTAATGACACGACCATCACGAAATTCTACACACAAAGTTGTCCATCTGCATTTTCTAACTAGCTGCCAAGTTTCATCTTGATTGAATTAGTAATTTTTGAGCATTTCCGGAAAAAAAACGATATCGATAAAAAATACAACGAAATTTTTCAGATTTTTTCCCAGTATCACAAGAAATTATTTTCGTATCAAAATGAAATTTGATATACTGTTGTTAAATATGAAGCTCAAGGTACGGGCAGAATATTTTTCGAATAGGATGAACAGTTCCCAGAAAAAAAAATGTTCCACAAAAATTTCGAAAAAATTTTTTTTATAAATTTACTGATTTTGCGATCTCAAGAAAATTTCGTGAGAAGTTGCGCGTTGTTATGCTTCAACTAACTATCGAGTTTTAATCCGATCACTCGTGTAGTTCCTGAAATATCAGGTTATTAATCTCAAAAATTCAAATGAATATTACTCTGAAACCATTCATCCGATTTATTCCATCTACGAATTTGACAGCTGCACTTCAAGGCGCGACATACTCTGAAAGTTTCAAGTTGATAGCTCGCTCCCTTCGACTTCGACAGTTAGCGTGTCGTTGATGGCCGGCTGGCCAGACAGAATCGATTTTCACACCGGATTCTTCATCAGCGAGTCCAACCTAGTTGTTTGAGATCATCTTCTGGGAAAAATTCGAAAATTTGTCCTTAGACCTAGTATTTAATTTTTAACACTGCACCAAATTTCAGCTTGATTCGATGCTCCTTTTCAGAAAAATTTGGAAAAAATGGGTCAAATTTAGTTGTTATTTCCTCAGTATCGTTTTTCTCACCTTAATGAATCAAAAAATTAAATTTTTAAGATTAAAATTGATATCAGTTAAAAAACCTAGAAAAGCACTGACGTAAGGTCAGGAGCTTTAACGCGCTTGTTCCGTTGCCAAAGCGGTCATCTATACAAGTATTGACCCTACTAAACGCAGATTTTTTTCTCATATGGTCCTCACGAAATTCTGCATGAACTTAGAGTTATAATTTTCGATCAAGTACTACATTAAAATTCGATCTAAAATTTTGAATGGGTATAACTCTCTAAAGAATAATTGGCGAATCATTTAAGCATTCGAACTTCTGAATTAAATTGAATAACTACTCTATAAATATATTCCCTATGCCGAGTCTTCCTAATGTTAATGTGTTTACGGTCGGCTTAACCACTGATAGTGAACAAAAACTTCCGGAAGAATCTACTCAGTAGCTTGATAATTGTAGAGTAAGTTTGTAGTTTTATAACGAATGCCGAATTGGCGAATAAGTAAAAACTATCGAAAGATTCTGTAGATATACCTTTTCAAAATTTCAGTTTCCCGATACTTCCAAAAACATAGATCGAATCACCCTTCAATGAAAAATGCCACCTTGAAGTTTCAGCCAAATAGGGTGAAACTGAAATTTTCAAAGGGTATATCTGCGGAATCATTCGATAGTTTTAACTAAATCGCCAATTTGGCCTTCGTAATTAAACTCCAAACTCATTCTACAATTATCAAGCTATTGAGTAGAGTCTATCTCTCTATCATGTTGCATATACAGGGTGACCCATTTTAACTTAGGCAGCCAAATAACTCGAAAAATAAGCACACTACGAAAAAATGTTTAGAATCAAAATTTCGTCATTTCGAGGGGGACGTACAATGACGTTAAAATGAGCCCCCCCACCCCTCCCCCTGGGCGGTGAGGGGGGGCAAGTTTGAAATCTTAAATAGGAACCCCTATTTTTTATTGCATATTCGGAATCTTTGGCTAAAAACACATACAATTTGTCTGAAACATTTTTCTCGATTCATGATAGATGGCGCTGTAATCGACGAAATTCAATTTCTTCGATTTCTCTTACTGAGAACCCATGCTTACGATTCTGCAATAAATTAACAATAAAAATACCACGTTTTCATTGTTAATACTCGAAATTACTCTTAAAACAATTTTCTCATTATTTTTTATTACTCATTAATTTTTTTTTTTTTTTTTTAATTTTATCAGAGTACAAATGTTAAAAAAATACATAAACACTTGTAACAATGAAAACGTGGTATTTTTATTGTTAATTTATTGCAGAATCGTAAGCATGGGTTCTCAGTAAGAGAAATCGAAGAAATTGAATTTCGTCGATTACAGCGCCATCTATCATGAATCGAGAAAAATGTTTCAGACAAATTGTATGTGTTTTTAGCCAAAGATTCCGAATATGCAATAAAAAATGGGGGTTCCTATTTAAGATTTCAAACTTGCCCCCCTCACCGCCCAGGGGGAAGGGTGGGGGGGCTCATTTTAACGTCATTGTACGTCCCCCTCGAAATGACGAAATTTTGATTCTAAACATTTTTTCGTAGTGTGCTTATTTTTCGAGTTATTTGGCTATTATTAGTTAGTAAAAAACTCAGTTCTTCTTTTTACGCGATCAGCAGATTGAAAAATTATTTGCCTGTTGATGCATTAATTGGAGATTACTATAGCCTAGCATATAGTCACATCGCTTATAACTTTGAGGTATAGGGTTGTTCATTTGAGTTACACAGAATTTTTATAGCACAGAAGCGTATTTTGAGGATGATATTCAGATTAAATCCACGTGATTCATGCAGGCCTCTTTTCAAAAATCATGAAATATTGAGTGCTCCCTGTATTTACATCTATAAATGTCTTAGATGCGCTAATGACAATGAGCAAAAGTTTGTTAAACTGTCTAGCTTTCATAATCATAATACAAGAAATAAAGAAGTTCTGTCTATACCAAGACATAGTACCAGTAAATTCGCAACATCAACTTTCTATCAGTGTATAATTCTTTATAATAAACTACCTGATTGTATTCAATCCTTGTACGACAAGAGTTTTCGTAGATCAGTGAAATCATTGTTTCTTGGGAAGGCTTACTATAGTGTAGACGAATATTTGTCGGATGGGCTTTAGAGTTAGCTCTGAAAATTGCTGCATATTCGTGTGTGTATTATATGTCTTTCTTTTCATCATTGCTATAGTTAACTTAGTGGTCACTGACATGTCCTATACATTGTAAAAATGTCTGAACGGATGAATAAAGATTATTATTATAATATTTATAATATTTGAAGAGGGCCGGCCGACCGGACAGAATGGAATTTGACCACGGATTTCTCATCAGTGAGTCCAACCTAGTCGTTTGGGACCAATTCCGGCTCAAAATTCGAAAATTACAGACATCGTGACGAAATGATAACGCGCTGTTCCCTAGAACAAGCGCGTAAAAACGCTGATGCGCAAAGTCATGTGAAATTTCGTGATGATAGTGGTAATTTTTCGAAAGATGCGTACAAAAATATTTTACATTTTCAGATCTTCTTATCATATGATCCTCACGAAATCCAGCATGGGTCTTAACGATGAATATTGTAAACCTGACGTTGCCATTGTTGATTTTACAAGTTCTTAAAAAGATGGACCAAATTTTCTTCTTCTCTGAAATTTCAAGAGTTTACCCAGAATTGAAATATTCTTCATGTACAAAAACATTTATATGAAAGATTCAAGTGCTCGTACAGTGTATTTAAAGCCATTACACAAATGATCTATTCTGGCATTATACATACAGCGATTCAAGACTATTCGACGCTAGTTGTCGCACAATAACACATATTTCTGATAAAATAATACATTTATGAATGAACTGGATACATAATTACTCGAATGGAGGCGAATTTACTAGAATTTCACTCTGTTTGATGACCGAGAGACCACATGGTTTTTATGAATGGATCCTTATCTCAGTTTTGCAACGGATACATTCAAAGATAACTGAAGGAGAAGTCAAATAAAGTCGATCATTGACTCAAGAAGACCGATTGTTATGCTCCAACCTGACCCTTCGATGACCTTCTTTATATATCTGAAAACAATTACTTTTGAAATTGTCTGTATCTTGCGTGGATGCGATAAAGTAGGTATTCAAATTGGGAGAGGAATTATTTTCGATGCAGATGAAAGGGATATTTACACAAAAGCCGACGTATTTTAATTCGGACATTAAAAATAAATTGGGGATTATCATTTTTGATAATCGCCTATTTGATGTTTTCAGACGAATAGTTCTGGATCGATTTCCTGTCAGGATGAGGAAATACAGGAAACTGTATCGCTAAGAATCGATTCAAGTGTAACAATGAAAGTGTCTTTTTGAGCACTTGTTTTAGGAAACACCGCGTTATCATTTCGTCACGATGTCTGTAATTTTATAATTTTGAGCCGAGAAACGATTAGGTTGAACTCGCTGAAGAAGAATCCGTGGTCAAATTTAATTCTGTCCGTCCGTCCGACCGTATGTGTTCTCACTTTCGAAGGAGAAGACTTAGCGACTTGAAATTGTAAGATTAGGTTTGGAGTCCAAATATCTCGGTTAAGTTCGTTTATGGGTGAAATCGGTTGGATAGTTCGGAGTTAGGCCCATTGGAAATGTTGAGGTTAATTCCTGGATATCTCAAGAAGTATTGACTCGATCAAATTCTTCGTGGACAGTTTTGGAATACCAACGCGCAATAGATTGAAATTTTGTGTGGATCTACTGGTTAGAAAATTTAAAAAAAATTTCATTCGAACATTTTTTAAATTTTTGATGATAAATTTTTTTTTTTCTGGAATTATTGATTAGATTTCGATGGAAATGTGCACAAAACTTAGAGTCTGTATTTAACAACAATGTTCCAAATTTCAATTCGATCCGATATTTACTTTCGGAGTTATAAGGAAGAAAAATGTGCCAAATTTCGTGTTAATTGGAATTTTAACGTTATTTCCGCAATATCTCAAGAAGTTCAGATGCAATCAGATAGAAACTTCGTAACTAGGTGGAGATTACCAACACGCAACCAGATGCAAAATTTCGTGTTGATCTAATTGTTAGAATTTGAACAAGCGCGTAAAAGCTCCTGACCTCACGTCAGTGCTTTTCTAGTTTTTCATTCCAAATATCTCAAAAGTTTGAAGCTACGAAGACAGCATAGAAATTGGTGAGGGTTTGTTTTGAGTCACTTCACAACAAATTTCATACATTGACCTTTGTTCCTGAATCATTTAATTTTTTACCGGTAGTAAACTTGATAATCTCTGAGACAATAAACTTGAATATTCCAACCGAAATTTAGCCCAAACTTTAAACCATATACAGGGTGAGTCTTTGACCTTGCAGAATATTTTAACAGAAGTTTCCTAAAGCCAAAAGAAACACTTTTTTCCCTTACCATTTTTTCCGATTCGGCTTGGTTCGTAAGATACAGACTGTTGAAAATCCATAAAAAAATTTAATTTTCGATAATATCTCGCGAACGATCTCATCAAATGAGATGATTTTTGGAATATAGTTTTTTATTGATACGATGAATGTTCCTTGATTACAAAATTTCATCCACATCCTCCAGTTTCTTTGATATCACCATAACATTTCATAAAAATACCAGAAATTCAAAGAATCCAACTTTCAAAAATAATTTGAATGCTATTCAACGAATTTTTGACCATTTTGGAAAGTAAAAGTATTCTTTATTTTTTTTCGTATGATGCGCCGTTTTCGAGTGATCTGAAATTCGAAAATAAAAAATATCTGGGAAATTCCGAGAATTGGGTACTTTGGCTGAATGCAACTCTGTTCAAAAAATTCACAGAATTCAATTTTTCCGCGTTGCCACGTCTAAAATTTGAGAATGGAATCCTAGCATTTTTTATCTGGAATGATTTGTAAGCGGAGTAGCCGACTTTGGCCAATTCACAATGGACGTAACCGTAAGAATCCCGCAACTCGTGCGTAAAAATCAAAGAGGAAACTACAAAATTCATTAGTACCAAAATCTTCACAATAGGTTCAACTTTGCTTTTGACTTTTACCATAAGTCGAATGCAGTTCTATTCTTATTCCTTATGATTTCTGTTGTTTAATTCTTACATGATAATGGGGATTCTTACTGATTTGAATGCAATCTTTCTGCTGACCCATATTTCTTGAAATTATGTACAGAACTTTGATAGTATTTATTTTGAGGTATTCTTCAAATGCGCTTTCATAACATAACAACCCATGGTGGAAGAAAAACACCATGACATAACCTTAAAACCACGGAGCCACAGATTTATAGTTCAGTTCAGAATCATAGACTTTACAAGTGTAGACATAGAATTAGCATATTTTGATTTCGAAGAGTTCTTTCTTTCTGTTCGTCAATCTGGCAACGTTTGTACGTTCATAGATAAATGAGGTACATCTGTTTTATTTATTTATGAAAATGAAAGTTTGAATGGGTTATGTCTGAATCTGATAATTCTTGGAGAAAATGAAATAAACAAAGAAAATTAATAATTACAAATTGAAGATGAATCTCAAAGCTGGTATGAGTGATAGCTAGATGAATTCCCCATTATCGAAAATGAAACCGAGAGAAGAATATTCAACTTTTATCGCCCACGAAATTTGGAATTCCTAACTTGTTTATTGTACTATAAATACAACTTTTTTCACCAACTGGAATGTAAAAAGTAAGTTGACGCTTGTTTTCATAACAGAGTTGCTTATTTCGAAGATTTGAATGGTATATCCTAGGCTTGGAAAAACTTCAGTGTTCAGGGTTCCAGGGGCGGCTAGCCTATTATGAAAATTTTTAATGCCTATATCTTTTTATCTAGGCCGAATCGGAAAAAATGGTAGGGGACAAATGTGTTTCTTTCAGCTTCAGGAATCTTCTGTTAAAATATTCTGCAAGGTCAAAGACTCACCCTGTATATCACAATAGTGTATCAAATTTCAGTCAGATCCGATTCTTATTTTCGAGGATGCTGGGAAAAATAATGTCAAACCCCATTTTCGACGCACAATTCGAAAATTACAGACATTTTGGCAAAACGATAACGGGCTGCAATAAAGAAGTAAATCTGGTTTTGGTGAATGGATGGGTAGACGCTTTAACTACTTATTCTATGTATGTATTCTATGTGTAAAAAAGGTTCCAGCTTCATGTCAGAGTTTCTTCAGAACCCTCCGCTACTTCCTTAAAGAGGCTAAAGGAGGGTCGTAACCCACATTTCGAAAACCATTGATTCTATATTATACAATAATTGAATGAAGTGAGAATCGTGGCGAGTTGAAATCGAAATAGAAGGTCTCGAAAGATTTCGACTTCTTCGGGAGGAATTTGCGAGATAGAGCTAACAACTAAACTGAATATTTTTATTCTGGGTATTTTTGAAAAAACCTCAAAACCGACGCAGTAACGGATCGATCCCGACTCCCGCACCATTTTGCAATTCTAGTTTTTTTTTTGGCAATCTCAATTGGAGGGTCGAAAAGAGCAATCTGTCTCTAGGATTGAGTGATGGCTATTACTTATTCTACCATCCGAATTGAATGAGGCTGCTTTTATATCTATACTTCGTTAAATTCGGATCGTATATTTTCTGCTTGATGTTCAGTCGTTTCAACTGACAATTCGTTTCGCTTGAATTTTTCACAAAATCGCCAATTCGCAATTCCATAACCAAAACTGCTCAAAATCGTTAGGTTTATTCGTTGTACCTGCATGAACTACACTGAATACACTAACTCTACTGACTTCCAATTCTCAGTGCAGCTGAGGGTAGTTGAGTATAGTCACAGATAACAGAATGAGTGAAGTGAGTGTGGTTCTATGATTCTCACAGAACACAAAAATAGGATAGATGATTTTACGCAAATCCAAGATGACAGAATTTTATGCTTCTTTTATTTTCGCTGCCATTTTGAGGTGATTTGATTTGTCGTAAAGTTGTTCTAAAGTCTTCACGGCAAAAATTCTATTTTGATATGATATAAAATTAATTTCGTCCAAAAATATCTACACCTACAGAACAAAATACGTCCAACCAGGAATGAGAAACAACAACAGATGTCTTTGACTGTGAATCATGTTTACGCATAACCATCACAGAAGATAACCTCACTCTATGCACTGCACACGTAATCTGTGACTGCACTAACCCCTAAAGCTACCTTTTGTGCTAGGGAGATTCGGGTATTTGGGTAATCGGAGATTCTTTCCCATTGGCCGACGACGAACACGTGATAGTCGTCAGCCAATAGGGTGAATCTCTCGACCAATAGGATGAATCCCCGATTACCCAAATACCTGAATCTCCCTAGCTCTAACGGTGCCTCAAAAGCTACCTTTTGAGCTAGGGAGATTCGGGTATTTGGGTAATCGGAGATTCTTCCCTATTGGCCGACGACGATCACATGATTGTCGTCAGCCAATAGGGTGAACCTCTCGGCCAATAGAATGAAACTCCGATTACCCAAATACCCGAATCTCCCTCGCACAAAAGGTCTCTTAACATTTCCGAAACGGTGCAAGTTTACAACAAAATACCCCAAACAGATCATTCTTTCGGTTTTTTGGGTTTTCACTCCCAATATCTAACAGGACCATTAGAAATCAAATAGAAATTATTTTTTCATGACTATTTCCCTCGTCGTAATTTCCACCAATCAGAAACGCGCAATTTTGAATTACAAATTGTTTCTAGGTGGAAAAACTGTTTAGCAGCAGTTTATTCGAGTTTACCCGCGGCGAAACTTGACAGTTGTTGTCACCAAAAATTAGAATACCTTTGAAAACCTATTCATAATGCATGCAGAATAATCTGTTTCTTATAAAATAGTCTTGTCAAATCTAATTTAATCTAATTTTTCCTGTGAAAAAAATCGAAAAAACACATTGCAAAGTAATATTTTTTAACAAAATGCATTCGTGCAGGTGCAAAAATCCCCGTCTTCGACTCGAATTTTGTTGCCACCAGCACTCATGTTTCTTGTTGAAATAATACTTAGCAACGTGTTTTTTTGATTTTTTTCGGAAAAATTAGATGCCCTTATGATATTACTTAGGAAGAACGCCCTTGCAGATTGCAGGATTGAACTATTTATCAAGGGCAGTTTCTTGGAAAAACAGATTGCCTAATTAATAATATAAACGATAATCAAAACGAACTGTGACGTTTCAGAGTACAAATCTGACACTTTCATCACACAAACGAGGAAATTTCCAGAATTATTTTCTTTCGAATTTTCGTTTTGATTTGACACTTTTGTAACATTTTTTATTCAATTTGAATACTCAGTTCTGATTCAGATATTGGCAGTGAAAACTCAAAAAATGATGCGAAATATTCCCAAATAAGCTTTAATCGATACCCCGAACAGAATCAGTATATTTAGTGTAGTTCATCCTGGTACAACGAAAGAACCTATCGATTGATCCATATTTCCCGTTTCAAGATCTAATAGACGACTTCGGCCCAAGTTGCCAACCCACAATTTTCTTCACAAATTTACTACCACTGGGGAACGAGAATATCAGAACAAATTCAACATATAAGGTTCGCGTCATTTATAAATATCCGTAAAAGATGCCTCGGCTCTTCAACTGAGATAATTCCTTCCAAATATTGGTTTTTGTTAAGCTGAAATTTAAGTTGTGATTACTGATTTCATGTTAATAGTGTCAAGTTTATGTAGGCAATGTTCCGCAAATCAACTTGGTTATTTCGGTTGCCGGTTTTCCATTCCGTACATATGAAATATTGAGTTGGTTCCTGGAAAAAAGGTTAATAGACGACTTCGACCCAAGTTGCCAACCCACAATTTTCTTCACGAATTTACTATCACTAGAGAACGGGAATTTCAGGACAAATTCGACATGATAAGGTTCGCATTATTTATAAATATCCGTTAAAGATGCCTCGTCTCCTCAACCAAGATAATTCCTTCCAAATATAGGTTTTGTTAGGCTGAAATTTAAGTTGGGATCCCTGATTTTTATGTTAATAGTGTCAAGTTTATAAAGGATATGTTCCGCAAATCAACTTGGTTATTTCGGTTGTCGGTTTTCCGTTCTGTAAATATGAAATATTCGGTTGGTTTCTGAAAAAAAAAGGTTAATTGCGGAATTTGGTTGATAAAAAAGCAATAATTCTGTCACCAGAACATAGACATATTAAGTCTATGCACCAGAACGATAATCAATGTTTTATGGTAACATATCCATAGCATAGAACAGTCTTTATTTACCTTATGATCTATAGAACATACGTAGTAATTTTTCCATTGTTGATTGTTGTCTCTTCTATGATCTATGGATCATAGAAGTCAATAAAGATGCTTTGGATATGTTACCATAGAACATTGACTGTCGTTCTAGTGACAGGAAGATCGGTTTTTCATCAATCAAATTCCGCAACTAATCTTTTTTTCAGGAACCAACTGAATATTTCATATTTACGGAGTGAAAAACCGGCAATCGAAATAACCAAGTTGATTTGCGGAACATATCCTATATAAATTTGACACTATTAACATGAAATCAGGAATCCCAACTTAAATTTCAGCCAATCAGAGATGACCTCAACAAAAACCTATATTTGGAAGGAATTATCTTGTTTGAGAAGCAGAGGCATCTTTTAAGGATATTTATAATTATTTTTTCCTGAAATTCACGTTCCCCAGTGATAGTAAATTTGTGAAGAAAATTGTGGGTTGGCAACTTGGGCCCATAGACATATTAAACTCTCTGGACACGGCGTACGAATTCATTTCCAAAGAATCGAATGGGCATAATGAAGCAAGTGAGAGGTCCGAGAGAGAGATGGACCTGGATCGGGCAGACCATAGACAAGATACACGATACCAATATCCGTTATTCTATAGCGCATGGAGAGTGAGATGGAGGATGATGTCAGTTGCACAATATGACGCCTATCTAGAGATAAAATCAAGCATTTACTTAGGGAATCTCCGGGGAAATGACTTCTTCTTGGTATATTAGATTACATTGAAGTTTTTAAAATTGGTGATGAATGTGAACATAACTCCGATATGAATATTCGAAATGATTAATCAATAACAATATATTATGAATTCTCCTGGGTCGCTTGTTTCAGGACGGTATTCTCAGCTCCAAATGATTTTTTTCTTATCAGAGTACAGACACGAGAGCTGAGCGGCTTCCGGGGCAATTTAATTGAGCTTTGAGCTGCCTCACAAGTATATATACGGTGTTTTGAACAGTACGCGAGCCACTCAACACCGTCCAAACTTGCGAGGAAGCCGAATCAAATTGCTTCGAAAGTCGCTCAGCTCGCGTGAACGCATCTTTTGAATTTTGTGCGTTAGATGGTCTCAAACGATAAGAATGCACTAAATAGTGAAGAAACCTGTGCGAAATTCATTTCTGCGCTCGGATTCATAGCAATTATACATTCATTTGATTTTTTAACTCCCTTATTTCCAAATTATTGTATTTTACTTTCATTTTATATCTCCTCGTACAATTAATGGCACAACACAAATTTACCATTATTCAACAGTGAACCCGGTTTAAAATGAAGGAAATCAAATTCTATTCAAAACGCTCAGGAAAACACAAAAAAAAATGGGAATTATATCTTCTATACAGTCTTTATATTCCTATTCAGAATGGAATAACACAAAATCTGCTTTGAAATACTTCGACTTGCAAAACTTTTGAAAAAAAATTTATTTCAAACATAAACTTCTAATTACAGTCTATGGCTTCAAACTGATCTGTCTTATTTTTGCCGTATTCAATGATGGTTTGGCTCGCCCTAGTTCCATCTTTGTCGGCCCGCTTCCTCTCTCTTTAAGCCATGTCCATATAGTTTTATAGGTCTATGCTTGGGCCGAAGTCGTCTATTCATATTACGAACCACAAACTCCCATAGAAAGAGAACTCTCTTCTAGACAGTCTAGAACCAACGCAGTAGTAGATCCTCAGCATATTCCCTGACACACTTGTGTTCTGTTTAGAATCATCTGCGGCCTTTCTCAGATCATATAACAGTTATATCAGCCGAGTAATGCCGATAAAAACAAAAAAGGACCGAGGGAAAAAAATAGTCTCATGAGCGGTCGGAACCGAATAATCCCAGCAATTAAGGGGACCATGCTCTCAACGGGTGGCAAAATCAAAGTCACCGCCAGCCCGTCCGGTGGTACCAGTTCAACCAGCCAAACTGGCAGATAACAATTCGGCGTTTGCGATCACACGGAATTGTCTGTCATTAGACGAGGTGAGCAGGATGTTTGCCGTGGAAATTTTGAGCCAACGATTTTCGTTCACTTCATACACTAGGTTTGTTTTGGTTCGCAAATCAAGAACTATCCTAGGAATGTCCATAAAGTTAGCAGAGCCACTTGCACGGAAGTCAATGAGAACCATCTCATTATTTGTCGTATATTTGTCGAGAATTTGTCGTGAAAGAAAAAAATTTGTCGCGTTTCTAGTTTTTTTTTTTAGGGATGGCTCTGCTAACTCAATATTAAGTTAGCAGAGCCATTCTGAATTATGGATCGAATTCGATCAAAAATGTTTTGAATAACTGACGAGTATTTGTCGTAGACCATCTAATCTGAAAAAACAAGGAAATTGTAGTTTTCTTTTAGGTTTTAGTGAAATATTCTGGTTTCTTAGGAGATTTGTCACATTCGGCAACACCACGAGGGGTTGCTCTACTAACTTTATATTAGGTTAGCAGAGCCACCCCTTTTGAAAGAAACAAAGGGCGCGACAAATTTTTTTTTTCACGACAAATATATTTTGCTCGTCCTTCAATCGTTCAGCTCGTTTCCGGAAGAAAAAACGGTCATCTAATTAACTTTCTTGTATCACAAAGTAACGACGATGTATATCCGTGAGAATGGAATATTTCCATTATTCAACATTGAAACGAAAATTTTTCATCTCGGGAAATAGAAGATTTAATTAATATATACAACCCCATATCAGACAATAATGATACGAAAAATATACCTGAAACATCAATTTACCAATGCAGTGTTGCCGGATCTGACAAATTTCCTAAGAAACCAGAACATTTCATTAAAACCTATAACAAAGTTATAAAAAAATAATTTTTTCTGGTTTTTTCAGGCTAGATGGTCTACGACAAATACTCGACAATTACTCATAAAATTTTTGATCGAATTCGATGCATATTTTAGAATGGCTCTGCTAACTTAATATTAAGTTAGCAGAGCCACCCCTAAAAAAAACCATAAACGCGACAAATTTTTTTCTTTCACGACAAATTCTCGACAAATATACGACAATTAATGAGATGGTTTTCATTGACTTCCGTGCAAGTGGCTCTGCTAACTTTATGGACATATACTAGGACAGTTCTAGAACTGCGTAGAATCGATTCGCTGTTGAAGCTAGATTCTGAACTATTCTAGAACAGTTCTCAAAGCGATGGAACCAACACGAATTAAGATCGGGTTCTCATCTCATCGGGATCGTAGAGGAAGAAAATGGCAGAAAAGGGGAATGTTTTTTCATGTCTTGTATATTGTATATTGAATATTTGGAAAAAAAATTAAATTTTTTTTCCAAATATTCAACATTCTGTCATCTTGTGATCATATTATGCTCATGAAAATCTGTATGAACCTTCAAGCTGTCATTTTTCGATGAGGTACTGGATTTTAATTCGATCTGATATGGATTTTTTGAAATATTGGGAAAATAACATTTTAAATGGGTAGTGTATCTGTTATGAAGTTTTTGTAATTCTACATCTTTTATGCGCTTGTTCTCAGTAAATTCAGCCAAATATGGTCCATTTCTGCCTTTCCACAAATACAGGGAATACTTTGAACACAATGTTTTCATTTCTGATTCTTTTCTTAGTTAGTATAGATCTCAAATAAATTTTCGATTTAGCACCAATTCTTCTAATTATTTATGAAAGGTCTTGTACATACGGAGTTACATCCTATAAATTGCGTTGTTCATGATGGTTATTTTGGTGTTGTTCTTGTTGATTTAATGAAGAATTAGAAGACTTTTTTTCATCTAAATTTGAAAGAGTTTTATTAATAAATCCTCTGGTACTAAAAACCCGGGAAAAACCTACAAAATAATCTTTCCAAAATAAGCTTCATCCGATAGTGAAACTTATTTGTGTTTGAGTTCATCAAAGTTATTATTCTACAGAGGGGCCAGTGCAGTCAAAGCAGTGGACAAAAATCCTACTTTAAATCCAATAATCTCTGAAGATACAGTCTTTTGACTCGATTTCGTAAGGTTTCTAAAAATGACGATCCTATCGTTTTTCTCGAGGATCATCTTCTTCAGAGTTTTGAATAAAATTTCAGGACTTATCTAAACAAACTGTCTGCTTGAGCTCAGCCAGGAATGAATGTTTTGAGCAAAATCGGAATGTTTGATAAAACATCAGTCAGATTTTTTAAATATAAACCAACACAATATGCATGTACATGAAATAAACAAAATGATTTTGTGACTTCGCTAATTTTGTTTATTTGAACCATAAACATGATTTAATTCGTTTGATGAGTAAATTAGGTAGATATCTCTGTTTGTTCTTTGCCGATTAAAAAATCTTTGATATTGGCGAAAAATCAATAACAAAATTTATAATCTTGAGAAAATCGAAAGGTCGATAAAATATTATTTTTAATTGATGATAATGAATTGAATTTGATTAGCCTTGTTATTATGACAGTATAATTCCAGGCTGAAATATCATAGCCACAGATACCTATATTTGTGATTTCACCATTTTCGACATTTTTCTGGCGTTTCGAGCTATATTCACTTCCATTAAGACGTAGGCGTAGGCGTTGGAATAGTTTTATCGAGTTTTTGAAACTAAAACTGAGCTAGGTTGACACTAGAAAATATCCTTAAGGTCAAAATATTTCGGCGGGATATTTGTGTAGAAACACAACACTGCATAGTTAGCTGATAAAAATTTCATAACTTAATATTTTTCAATCAGGGAGGAATGTGTCATGTGTTGAGTTTTTGCATTAAGTAAACCTCATAGGCTTGCAGACTTAATTCTTCATGCAAAACCTGATCTAAGTCGTACCAATCACCTCAAATTCTACAATAAATAGTCCGGAAAATCGAAGGAAATGTGAAATCACTGGTTCTATTTCCGCTGTGCAGAACTAATGCCTGAAGAAACATGGATATATCCCTTTATTTATTCAATATCTCTAATCTCCAACAATTATTCACCTATCTTACACCTGGTTCAACAAGATGAGGGGACAAACCTTATCAAATTTTTCTTTCATCATTCCTTAATCAGAAAACTGATACATTTCCTTCTTTGCAGGTTACTCAGTGACGCCGATAAAAAACCATTCGTGGAAGAAGCAGAACGTCTAAGGGTCATCCACAAGAGAGAACATCCGGACTACAAATACCAACCAAGAAGAAGAAAGCAAAACAAAGGCCACGAAGGTCTAACTCAAGCCCCTCATGGACAAAACGTCACCTTCTCCAGAAACTTGAAACAGGAGGACCCACCAGGTAGTCCTAGAAGCCACACATCAACATCACCTTCAAGTTGTTCATCACAACCCCAGAGTCCAAACCAGGTCTTTAGGTGTTTGGAACAACATAACCTAGATTTCAATATTGCACGATTACCGGAAATAGAGAACTCTTATATAACGGAAGATGGTGTGGACAGCAGTGACTTCGATCAGTATTTGTCTCCAGAAGGTAATGGACACTATCCAGGCTACCATGGTTACAATAAGGATGACAGTGAGGCTAACAATAACCAGAAAACTAAGAGGCTAGGTGTGGAAAATTTCTCAACCCCACATTCGACTGATAGCTTTGAGGAGGGTGTTCATTCGTCGTACTCGAGGTACCATGAGTTGCAACCCAGTGCAGTCAAGTCTGAAAGGTTCCTTCCTCCAGCGTCTACGGTGTATAATTATCAGGGCAGCGTGCCGATTACACCATCTACTACATATTATAGCAATAATCAGTATTTACAGTCGTACCAGTATCTTCCACAGCGTTCAGTTTTTGGAAACAGCTCGTTGAGTGGGTTTGGTGTGGATGGTGGTACAGATAC
Source organism: Myrrha octodecimguttata (assembly GCA_958510865.1). Classification (NCBI taxonomy): domain Eukaryota; kingdom Metazoa; phylum Arthropoda; class Insecta; order Coleoptera; family Coccinellidae; genus Myrrha; species Myrrha octodecimguttata. Next base: position 88,149,288 of record OY294056.1, on the reverse strand, counting down.
ATGGAACCACTACTCCATGTGAAAGTCGGTGCATTTGTTTTTTATGGTGCGAGTGGTACGATGGATTTTATGTCGAAAATAATTGTAGTGACTTTTCGGCATGATGGAACTATGTGGCAGCTGTTCAGTCGATATAGTGATGTACGAATGAATTGATCATCTCAATGGAAAGATCATTTTTCAGAATCTCGAATGAGGAGATTGTGTTCAAGCTTAATGTATATAAATGTTAATAAATAGTGGTTGTCACTGGATAAATATATTCAGAAAGCAGAATGTGACAATTTCTCTTCAACATTGACTTCAATGGAATCTCGAAATATTTCCGGAACAAATTAATTTATGATCTCAGAATTTGACCGATTTTCGTATCAAGATCAATCTCTTCAATAGGCAAATTCGTTTTGTTGTCTTTAATAGTCTTGAAAATATTTTCATTGTGTTTATACTAGCTTCAACATCAAGGAAATAATGTTGAAATCAGACACGTTGTGTTAGTGATATTTTTAAGTTTATTGCAAAATCTGTAAAATGTATACATTATATTGTTAGTTTGTATGCGTTATTTGAAGTGTGATTTTATATTTTATTCGATAATGTACAAATAGTTTATGTTATTGCTGTAAATTTTGCGTTTGATAATATAGTGAAATAGTCCTGATATTGAATTAGGATAGATACATTAATTATGGACAATTTTATACTAACAATAAATATTTTTGTATAGAATTTTCCTCTATTTCTCCACCAATTATAATCTGGAATCAAGAAAGAGAAGTAGGACTCAGTTCATAAACGACTACATTTTTTAGGAAAGATGAACATAAGACCACTCCAAACTTTATATTACAAATTTTTACATTGGAAATTTCATTAAGATTTAATATAAAATTAATTAGCTGAATTTTCAACTCATTATTATCTTAGAAGGGATTTAAGATTTCTTCTTGACCGGAAAAATTTCTTATTTGCAGTATTCGTTTCTCAGTAGTACTGTTTTCGAAATTTTGTTTTTAATGATTTTATTTGAGCATTGGCTCTTGAAATCACAATGAATTTTCAGCTGACTCAAACTGTCGAAAGAAATTACCTAGAGATTTTCAAGGTAGGTATCTACATCCAAATAAGCAATAATGTTAATGAGCGAAAAATAATTTGTGATTTGAATGATACTCATCTGTTTGAATTGAAACTCAGTAATGACACAAAGACTTTCGTATCGCAACCGAGCTTCGTAGTTTGGCCGAACCAATGATAAGCTGTGAGGACGACCGTAAACACAACCGAACTTAAATTCTTGAGTGTGTAAAATCCACCTGATGATTCCGCAGATATACCTATTCTAAATTTCATTTTCAAATTATTAACTATAATCCAGAACTTGATTTTAAAATGACAGCATGAAAGTTCATACAGAATTTAACGAGGATAATAGGATGAGAAGATTGCAGAATTTTGAATATTAGAAAAAAAATTGAATTTTTTTTCGGAAACCAAGGATACCGATGAAAAAAACTATGAAGTTTGACATATGTTTCATGAAATTTGGCGCACTTTTATGAAATATGAATTTTTTTAGATTGTTCTAATCACCAAATTTCGCAGAAAGTTGTAAATCAGCATTTTTCAACTAGCTGCCAAGCTTAATTCATGATTGGGTCAATATTGTTTTGAGAAATTCTGAAAATATCAATGATACTGAGGAAAAAAATAAGACTATAATCTGTTTTGTTTATGATATCTTCGAAAGTTGGATTTAGATCGAATATAATAGACATTCGGACAGAACGATGACACTCTGTACCCCAGAACATGCGCGAAAAAATTTGAGGTAATTATAAATAAAAAATTACTGAATTTTTTGATTCTGGGAAATAGAGGGTACTGTCTTTGGTCCAAATGTCTGTTATTTTCGAATGTTGAGTCGAAAATGGTCTCAAATGACTAGGTTGGACTCACTACTGACGAATTCAGTGACAAAATCAATTCTGCTCGTCCGGCCGGCTGTCCGTAGGCACGATTACTGGCGTACGGAGAATCCTATGACGTTGAAACTCTCAGGGTAAGTTGCATTTGAAAATGCAACGGTTAAATTCTTCAATCGGCGGAATCAGCGAACGAATTCGGAGCCATTTGAAATTTTGAGGATAAGTAATTAAGTATTTCCCTGATATTTCACGAACCAATGGAGCGATTGCATTGAAACTTGAGAGTTGGTTAGACCATAATGACACTCAAATTTAGGCAGAATCCTGTCGAGATCGTTTAGTCAGTAGATCGAAAAAAAATATTTTTCGAAATTTTTTTTTTCGGAAACTTTTTTAGATTTGGAAAATATTTTCCTCGTATCTTGATATCCATATTTCGCAACAGTTTACTAAGTGTCAGTTCGATACGATTATAATTTCAGAAACTACTGATTCAATCATGCTAAAACTTGATATTTACTTCGAAAATGCTGAGGACGAATTCTTGCGCAATTTTGTGAGAAAAAAATTTTTTTTCCTTCAAATATCCGATTTTCGGCGCTCTTCTGACCATATCATTCTCACAAAATTCTGCATGCAGGTTCAACCCTTCATACATTTCAATTAAATACTTCGGATTTCAATTCGAGCTGATCTCCATTTTTGGAAATACTGGGAAAATAAAATTTTGAATGGGTATATCTGCGGAAACATTGGGTGGATTTTACCCATTCACGAATCCGTCGTAATTAAGGTCCAAACCTACTCAACAAATATCGAGTTTCAATGTTGTTGTGTTTACGATCGTCCGTTCAGCCGACCCTAAACACAATATCTTTCGGATGAAACTAGATATGTGTAGAGTAGGTTTGAGGCTTAATTACGAAGGTCGAATTAGTGAATGGGTAAAATCCGCCCAATGATTCCGTACGAATACCAATTCGTACGGAAACGTAAGTTTATATTTCCAGTATTTCCAAAAATACAGATCAGATCGAATTGAAATCTACTACTTCATCGAAAAAAACCTAGAAAAGCACGGATGTGAGGTCAGCAGCTTTTGAGCGTACTTTCGAAGGATATCTCCAAAGTGAACATACGCGTAAAAGCTGCGAATCCGAATCCAGTATTTGTTGAAAAATCTAGAAAAGCACTGATGTATAGTCAGCAGCTTTTACGCGTTTGTTCACATTGCGAAATGGTGACTTGGAAATTTCAGTGAAATTTCAATGAAATATGAAAATTTTCGAAAAAAAATATTTTTTTTTTTCGAATTTTTCCATGAATAGTTCTTCTTATTGACACTGTTCATTTTCCAACAATATTTCATTCCGATCAGATGAATATTTTTCGAGTTATTGAAAAATCAAAATTTCAAATGGCTGTAGCACAAAAACCATTCGGCAGATTTGGCCCATTTACGAACTCAACCGAGATATTCAAGATCTTAACCTAACCTGATAATTTCAAGACTCTAGGTCCATCCATTTGTGAGTTACAGCGCACACGGCCGGCCGGACATAATCAATTTTTACCACGGATTCTTCATCAGTGAGTCCAACCTAGTCGTTTGAGACCAATTTCAGCTCAAAATTCGAAAATTACAGACATCGTGACGAAATGATAAGGCGCTGTTCCCCAGAACAAGCGCGTAAAAATGACAGTGTGAATGTTCATGCGGAATTTCGTTAGGATATGATAAGATGCTCACCAAATCTTTCCATCAGGAGGTAAAGGTACGTATAAACCGCTCGATACAAGTCGACGAATTTGAACATGCGCGCAAAAGCTGCTGACTTCACGACATTGCATTCTTGATTTTTTGTCCCGGAGTGCCGACCTGGATGAGTCGACAAGCAGAAGTGCCGACGCGTGCCTTCGAAATAGACGACAGTTTTAATTATACTTAAAGATGACATAATTTTTGGGAAGAATTCCTTTGAAACAGAGGAGAGGAGACGACGTCGTTAACCGTCAGTCATCACAATATGAGGGACTGAAAAAAAAAACGCATCGGGAGCATCTCTCGCGTCCGGTCCGACTAAAACAGAGGCCATTTATTCGCAATCAATGCACCGTACAAATTGCACTTCTTTGATGATAAGCTCGCCCTGACTCTTTAATTATCCTCAGTTCATCGTGGACTCGGCTTTGCCACCGTGGCTTTACGCCATTTGAAGCCCGGACTGATTTATTGGGAACCGTGATGATCGTGAATTTTGGGATCTAGAAGCAAAGAGAAATTTTCGACCACCCTGATTTTTACGCGCATGTTCTACGGGAACAGCGTGCTATCGTTTTGTCCAAATGTCTGTAATTTTTTCCCGGAAATGGTCTCAAACGACTAGGTTGGACTCACTGATGACGAATCCGTTGTCAAAATCGATTCTGTCCGGCTTTCCGGCAGACCGTGGACACGATAACTGTCGAACGGAGTGAGCTAGCAACTCGAAACTTTCAGGATAGGTTGCGCGTTGGAATGCCGTGGTTATGTTCGTTAATGGGCCAAATCGGTCGAATAGTCTCGGAGTTATGGCCATTTGAAATTTTGAAGGTAATTATTTTTTATTTCAGAAACTACTTGAGCGATTGGATTCAAACTTGGCAGTTAGCTGGAATAAAACGACTCGCAACTTTGAGCTGAATTTTGTCAGGATCATACTGTCAGTTAATTCAAGAAAAAAATTTTTTTATTTTTTTTTCGGAAGCCGTTAATCATATCCAAACAAAAATTCCATTCGGACTTTGAGCTTCATATTTCACAACAGTGTACCAAATTTCAGTTCGATACGATCGTAAGTTTCGGAGATATCGGGAAAAAATATGTCGAATTACGAGGTTTTCTTCTCGATATCGTTGATTTTTTCGGTATAACTCGAGAAATACTGATTCAATCCTGAAGAAATTTCGCAACTAGTTTAAAGATGCTGAAAGACAACTTTATGCAAAATTTCATGATGATCGTGTCATTAGACCAATTTGAAAAAAAAAATTCTGTGATTTTCTTATCATATCATCCTCAATAAATTCTGTTTGAATCTTTGAACTGTAATTTTTCGATGAAGTACTGTATTTCAATTCGATCGGATCTGTATGTTTAGAAATATTGGAAAAATAAAATTTTGAATGGGTATATCTGCGGAATCATTGGGTGTATTTCACCCATTCACGAATTCGGCCTTCGTAATTAAGGTCCAAACCTTCTCTACAAATATAGAGTTTCTGACTTGTTTCTTTCGGAAGTTATGTGCAGTCGGCCGTTAGGCCGACCGTAAAAAATTTGGAAAAAAACTTTGTTTTAAATTAAGTGACCATAGGATCCCAACGAAATTTCGCGTTAAGTTTCGCGTCTTTAAGCTCGAACTACCCTGAAAGTTTCGAGTCGCTAGCTTGCTCAGTTCGACAGTTATTGTGTCAACGGCCGGCAGGACAGAATCGATTTTGACACCGGATTCGTCATCAGTGAGTTCAGCCTAGTCGATTGAGACCGTTTCCGGCTCAATCATCGAAAATTACAGACATTTGGACAGAATGATAGCACGCTATTCCCCTGGAACATGCGCCCAAAAAAAAAGTTCGAAACTTTTTTACAATGAATATTATTTTTCGAAAACTATCGATCAGACCCGACGACATTATGTATGTACCTCAAACTGTATATTTCAGATCGATCCTCATTTAACTTAATTTTGTGTTTTAGTCCTCGGTATCGTTGATATTTCAGTAACAACAAAATATTGATCCAATCAAGATGAAGCCTAGCAGCTAGTTGGAAAAAGGCTGATGCACATCTTTCTGCTAAATTCCGTGATGATTTTGTCATCGGAACAATTTTTTAAAAAAAATAAGGAATTTTTTGGAAAAATTTGTTTTTTTAAACTATTTATCAATTAATCAATTTTGCGCTGACAGTGTACTATATTTCAGTTCAATCTGATTTTAGTTTTTGGAGATATTGGGAAAGATTATTTCAATTTTTTTTTCTGTGTTTTTGCGCGCATGTTCTAGGGGAACAGCGTGCTATCGTTTTGTCCAAATGTCTGTAATTTTGGATGATTGAGCCGAAAATGGTCTTAATCGACTAGGTTGGACTCACTGATGACGAATCCGGTGTCAAAATCGATTCTGTCCGGCCGGCCGACCGTAGGCACGATAACTGTCGAAAGAAGCAAGCTAGCTACTTGAAACTTTCAGGATAGGTTGCGCATCAGAATGCCGCGGTTAAGTTCGTTAATGGGCCACATTGGTCGAATAGTTTCGGAGTAACAGGCACTTGAAGTTATTTATTTTTTATTTCAGAAACTACCTGAGCGATTGGATTCAAACTTGGCAGTTTGGTGGAGTATAATGACGCGCAACTTTGAGCCAAATTTCGTCAAGATCATATTGTCAGTAAATTTTAAAAAAAATTTTTTTTTTTTTTTTCGGAAACCACTCATCATATCCAAGAAAAATCATACTCACACTTTGACCTTCTAATTTCACAGCAGTGTACTAAATTTCAGTTCGATACGATCATAAGTTTTGGAGATATCGGGAAAAAATATGTCAAATTTCGAGGTTTTCTTCTCGATATCGTTGATTTTTTCGGTATTACTCGAGAAATACTGATTCAGTCCTGATTAAACTTCACAGCTAGTTTTAAGATGCTGAAAGACAACTTTATGCAAAATTTCGTGATAATCGTGTTATTAAAACAATTTGAAAAAAAAAATTTCTATGATTTTCTCATCATATCATCCTCATTGAATTCTGTATGAAACTTCGAACTGTTATTTTCGATGAAGTACTGGATTTCAATTCGATCTGATCTGTATTTTTGGAAATATTGGAAAAATAAAATTTTGATTGGGTATATCTACGGAATCATTGGGTGGATTTTACCCATTCACGAATTCGGCCTTCGTAATTAAGGTCCAAACCTTCTCTACAAATATCGAGTTTCTAAGTTGTTTCTTTCGGAAGTTATTGTGTTTACGCAGTCGGCCGTTAGCTCGTAAGCTAAAATCCTTGTCTTTTTCGAATTTTTTCTGTGTAGTATCACCGACAATGAATTCCTCCCCTATGTTCACAATTTAAATTCCCCATAAAATCCTGGATGTTTACTTTCGAATTACATCCGAATAATTTTTTATTCAACAGATCAATCTTTGAACTCTGGAAATTAAGTGTTTCCCTTTCAATCAGCAAATAGGGCTCGTAAAGTTCCAAGTAACACTTGTCAACTCAGGATGTTTTATAGCCAGAGGTTTATGCACTTGACTTCCTCTGATTACTACATAAACTCAGGACCATAAACATTCACCAGGACCCGACCAGAGCCATTGTTTACTTTCAGACCACTTGTACGAGTCGTTAAAATAATTCCTTAAATGACTCGCCGGATTGTGGGTCAAAAGTAACAATTTTCGATATGATCATGCTTCTTGTGGGGCATTATTTCTTCTCATTTTTGGATGATGGAATATGTTGCTGGACCATCATTTTTCCTCACTTCTTGCGCGTATGTTCTAGCGTGCTATGGTTTTGACCAAATGTCTGTAATTTTCTAATTTTGAGCCGAAATGGTCTCAATCGACTAAGTTGGACTCACTGATGTCGAAACCGGTGTCAAAATCTATTCTGTCCGTCCGTCTGTACGCACGATTACGGATGCACGGTGGAATCTATCGACTTGAAAATTTCAGGGTTGGTTGCATTTCAAAATGCGGAGGTTAAGTTCGTTAATGGGCAAAATCGGTCGAATAGTTTCGGAGTTATGGCTACTTGAAGTTTTGAGGTTATTTCCGTAATATTTCGAGAACTACTGAAGCGATTGAGTTGAAACTCGGCAGTTAGTTGGAACGTAAGGACTAACAATTTTTTTGCAGAATTCTATCGATATTGTGCAGTCCGTAAATCATGAAAAACTTTTTTTTTCTAAATTTTTCGTGAAAAATTTCTATTATCGAAAACTGAATACTATATTTGAAAAAATACTTTGAGCTTTATATTTTACAGCAGTGTACCGAAATTCAGCTCGATATGATTATAATTTTCGAAGATATGATTATGTAAAATTTCGGGTTTTTTCGAGATATCGTCATTTTTTTCCGGAATAACTCGAAGAATACTATTTCACTCATGATGAAACTTGGCTGCTAACCTGGAAATGCTGATGGATAAATTCGTGCAATATTTTGTGATTACCGTGTCAATTCAACAATTTGAAAAAATTTTTTTTTCTTTGAAATATTCAATACTATGTCATCTTCTGATCATAATATCTTCATGAATTTCTGCATGAACATCCGAACTGTCATTTTTCGATGAAGTACTGTATTTCAATTCGATCTAATTTTTTTTTCGGAAAATGTTCATAACATTAAAAAAAAATTCAGCCCGAACTCTAAGCTCCATATTCCACAGCAGTGTATCAAATTTCAATCCAATACGGTTATTAGTTTTGGAAATATTGGAAAAAAATATATGAAATTTCTTGGTTGTCTTCCCGATATTGTTGTTTTTTTGCGCGCATGTTCTAGGGGAACAGCGTGCTATCGTTTTGTCCAATTGTCTGTAATTTTGGATGATTGAGCACGATAACTGTCGACAGAAGCAAGCTAGCAACTTAAAACATTCAGGATAAGTTGCGAATCAAAATGCCGCGGTTGAGTTCGTTAACGGGCCAAATCGGTCGAATAGTTTCGGAGTTATAGGCATTTGAAATTTTAAACTTATTTATTTTTTATTTCAGAAACTACTTGAGCGATTGGATTCAAACCTAGCAGTTAAGTGGAGTATAACAACGCGCAACTTTTAGCCGAATTTCGTCAGGATCGTATTGTCAGTAAATTAAAAAAAAAAAATTTCCGAAATTTTTTTCCAAAAAATTTTTTTTTCGGAAACCATTCATCATACCAAAAAAAAATTCCACTCGCACTTTGAGCTTCATATTTCACAGCAGTGTACCAAATTTCAGTTTGATACGATCATAGGTTTTGGAGATATCGGGAAAAAATCTGTAAAATTTCGTGGATTTCTTCTCAATATCGTTGTTTTTTTCGGTATAACTCGAGAAATACTAATTCAGTCCTGATAAGACTTCGCAGCTAGTTTTAAGATGCTGAAAGACAACTTTGTGCGAAATTTCGTGATAATCAGGTCATTAGAACAATTTGAAAAAAAAAATTTCTGTGATTTTCTTATCATATCATCCTCATTAAATTCCGTATGAACCTTCGAACTGAAATTTTTCTATGAAGTACTGGATTTCAATTCGATCTGATCTGTATTTTCGGAAATATTGGAAAAAAAATAAAATTTTGAATGGGTATATCTACGGAATCATTGGGTGTATTTTACCCATTCACGAATTCGGCCTTCGTAATTAAGGTCCAAACCTTCTCTACAAATATCGAGTTTCTAAGTTGTTTCTTTCAGGAGTTATTGTTTTTACACAGTCGGCCGTTAGGCTGACCGTAAACATTACAATTGTCATTACAATTTTTAAATAAATTTCAAACTTTTCTTTCAAATTTATATTCAATATTCTGTGATCTTCGTATCATATAATTCTCATTAAATTCTTTATGAACCTTCGAACTGTTATTCTCGATAAAGTACTGGCTTTCAATTATATCAAACCTGTATTTTTGGAAATATTGGGAAAATAAAATTTTTAATGGGTATATCTGCGGAATAATCGGGTGGATTTTACCCATTTACGAATTCGTTATTAAGGTAAAAACCTTCTCTACAAATATCGAGTTTCTAACTGGTTTCTTTCGGAAGTTATTGTGTTTACGGTCCGGACGTTAGGAATGGGTGAATGGGTTAAATCTGCCCAATGATTCCGTAGATATTTCCGAAAATACAGATCAGATCGAATTGAGATCATCTACATTGAACAAGCGCGCAAAAGCTGCTGCCTTCATGGCAGTGCTTTTCTAGATTTTTGTTCAACATGTTGTAAAATGAATATTTTACCGAGGAAACAAGCGAGCAAATGTTCTTGACCAATGACGTCTGTCTTTGCTTTCCCCAATTTTTAATTATTTGAAATTGAGAACACCCACCACACTGCAACGTACGAATTTAATGGCACACTTGTTATGTTTTGCTTCTATCCAATATCAATAGAATCCATGCTTTCGAGGTTTATTGGTGCCCGATAAATCACAAAACGTAGATAACGAAAACAAAATAAGAACCGAGTCCTACTTAAAACGTCGTAAAAACCGCATAAAAATGTTGCTCAACCCCGTCGGCCCACCAGCCCCACACATGCTTTACTTTAAAAGTCCGAAATTTAGGCGCGTATCGAATTTTCATATTCTGTATCAAGTAGACGGGGTGGTGGAGCTGTCAATCATTGGCGTCAAAGTGTCATAAGGTAATGGAAACGATATGAACCGGACCGGTCCTGCTTAATTTCAGAGGGTTGTAAAACGAACGCTAAAGATGGTTTTTTTCGACTTTTACGAGCCGATGCATGAAAACGAACCATTTAGTTTGAATTGTTTCGAAGGGTTCCGAGTCTAGAATGGGGGAATTCTAGATTCCTCCAATTACAGTATCCCTTGAAGCATGCATTCACCGATTTTGGTGTTGTTGATTACCAACCAATGATTCTATAATATACATTGCGCGTCAAAATTATGGAACAAATTCATTTTCTCAGAAGAAAAATATTTGGCAACAAAATCCTGAAACAGGTCAATTTTTGTTTCACTTTTACCAAATTTATATGCATTTTGAAAGGTTTTTGTTGCACCCTGTGCCATCCCAATCAACCCTCTAAATTTTTTGAATAGGGAAAGTAGGTCATGTGGTACTTTTTTGGCAAGGTCTTTGTATCTTCTTCACAGGCGTGCAGAAATTTTCAAGAAAATCTTTGAACCTCTTTGAACTAACTAATTTTTAAAAAAAAATTTTTTTTCTTAAAAATTTCTGCACGCCTGTAAAGAAGATACTAAGACCTTGCAAAAAAAGTACCAAATGACCAACTCTCCCTATTCAAAAAATTTGGAGGGTTGATGGGGATGGCACAGGGTGCAACAAAAATTCTTCAAAAATGCATATAAATTAGGTGAAAGTGAAACAAAAATTGCCCTGTTTCAGGATTTTGTTGCCAAATATTTTTCTTCGGAGAAAATGAATTTGTTCCACAATTTTGACGCGCACTGTATTATTAGATCATTGTTAGCAACAAATTCTACACTCTGGATTTCTGGATGAATATAGTTGTGATAAGTACAAAAAATTCTAGATAAGTACTGACGTTAGGAGATTCTACGCGCTTGTTAAAATTCGTTGTTGAACCTGTTATCCATTCACGTATTGACCCCAGCAAACGAATCTTTACTACATGATGAAAAGATTTGCCAAATTACATCGAAACCTGATCAATGGATATTTGAAAAAAAAATTTCAAGATAATTTCAAAAATTTTAGAAAACAATTTTTTTTCAATTTCCATTTTGATCGCTCAGTATTGAAGTTTGAATCGTCTCCAATTCATCTACCCTCCCGTATAAAATCATTTAATGTGAATAGATTCAAGAAAATAGTTGAGGAATGGTTATTTGGTGATAAGCTTGAAAATTGTTGAATACTTGATTATTTTTTGACATGTCCTCTACATAATTTTTATGTTTTAAAGGATTGAAAAACTATTAATATTATTATTATTTCTTACAATGTCTGTAATTTTCGCATAATGAGCCGACATTGATCTTAAACTATTAGGTTGGATGCACTGAAGAAGAAACCGTGGTATAATTTGATTCTGTCCGTCCAAGGTTGACTTCGTGAAATCGGTGAAATAGTTTTGGAGTTAAGTTCGTTTGAAATTCCGAGATCAACTCCTCGGTATTTTATGAAGTACCTATACTGATTTGCTCAGATTAAAACTTTCTATATAGTTTAGAATTACCATCTCGCAACTTGCTGCAACATTTCATGTTGTTACAGTAGACAGAAAATTTGAAAAAATGTTTATACCCAAATTTTTCAAATATTTGTTGGAAAATGTTTTTTTTCCGGAAATGTTGAACAGATTCCAACTAAACTGGCACATACCTCAGAGTTAGTATTCATAAACAATATTCCAAATTTCAATTCGATGCGATAATAACTTTCGAGAATATATGTCAAATTTGGATGTTATTTAAAATTTTGACTTTATTTACTCAATATTCCAAGAAGTACAGATCCTCAAACGGGTAACTGCTTTAGCAATCCATTTGAACAAGTGCGTAAAAGCTGCTGCCTTCACGTCAGTGCTTTTCTAAATTTTTGTCAGTATCTCCGAATGTAAACAACGGGTCAAATCGAAATTTGAAATAGTGTTGTCGAATATCAACCACCAGGTGTGTACGAAATTTTGGCGTAATCTGACAAATAGTTTTCGAAAATCACAGTTGTTCCAACGAAGAACAAGAAAATTTATGAAGGAATTTTTTTTGGATTTCTGCGCAGGTAAATTCCACACAAAATTCACAAAAGTTGCGTGCTGGTATTCTTCAACTAATTTCAGAGTTTCGACCTGATCGCATCAGTATCTCTTGAGATATTAAAGAATCTACCTCAAAATTACAAATGGGCCTAACTCAGGAACAATTCGGCCGATTTTATCCATTAACGAACTCGACTCAGATTTTAACCCCAAACATAATCTCAGAATTTCTAGTTGATTCAAAAGTTGAAGCACATATACGGACATATTGGGGAGAAAGTGTTCTTTTTCTCTTTAATTTAATTTTTGGGTAAGTTTTGGTTAGGGCCTTTATGGCTAAGAGAAACATGAGAGGAAACATTGGCCTTAAAGAGAAAATATGTATTTCTTGTTAATCACTTTAAGAGCACACACAGTATTAATATACCATAGTGCGCCAAACTTTTAGCAGTAGGAATAATATAAGGAGAAGTTATTGATTTTGTGTTCTTGGTTTTGTTAACATATTATTTAGATTACAGGGTTACAACATTTGTTGAATACGTCATTCTTAACTGACTGGGAATGTTAGGAGCCCTAGAATCCAGTGAGATCTAAGATATAAAATTCTGAAGGTTACGAGCCTGAAAAAATGACACACCATATAATATCCTAGTTAAAACTTAAAAATTCCTGTATCAATAACGGAAGGAACGAAATAAAATATAAAACTTAACAATTTAAAAATGGGCAAGCTGAGCAAAGTAGAAAGATAAATCTATTTACTGTTTGTGCACGTGTGAAATAAACCACCTGCCTGATATAAGTCGATGATAAGATTGAACTCGCTCCACATCCTACTGACTTGAGATGATTCCGCCGATCAGACTAAACAAACGGCAATCAATGTCTATGTCTGTCTGTCAGTGCGAGGGTGGACACATAATTAAGAAACGTATTTCGAATCACCTACGTGTGGTTGCTTACGGAACTTCAGAGTCATTTGGGATGTAACTTCATTATCAACCTTTCATAATGTATTCTGGATTGTGTCGATAGATTGATTTTATACAGGGTTGTTCGCGTGCCTGCTTATGGTCGATTAGGCGAATATGGAGAAGTAAGGAAATATAACTACACTCCATACACTTATATGAACTATCCCGGTTGACTATCGTTTAGGTCTTTCAAGCTTTTTCACTTAAAACTGACGCAGGTTGGCACTCGGTAATGTCAAAATAATTCTCAAAGGCGTTGCCAAATGCCACTGCCAATTTCTACTCTCAATCTCAACATAATCATCACGCTTGGAAATTAAAAACGACGACAGTGGTTTTGAAGAAGCAGAGACAAAGTATCAGGAAGTGCTATGTAGAATTGAAATCTGCTATTTCTGATAGTAACCCCGATAATTTGGGATCAATAATTTATCACGAGCTATCCAACATTTTCGAAGTACGTGAGTGAAAACCCAGAGTATCGTTCACATAGATTCCCAAGAACTTAGTTGATTAAGTTAGTTCTTTTAAGGTGACACAGGTTTTGTAGTACTACAACATTTTCATACTGGAGTTATTTTTTTTCTAATGAACTATCACAAAGTAACGGACTACTCTATCCTTTATATTTCAGTAAAATTTCCACACTCTATTCTTAATTCTCCGTACAAGAAAATTGGTCAACAGAATCTTCCAACGATATTTATTTACGTGAAATATTTCCAGTGTTAACAGAGAAATAAGTTTCTTCAGCATTAGCCAGGTCTTTGGAATTATTGAATTCATATATTTTTTCGAATTCATTATTTTCCCAAAGTAAATTCACATTTTGAAAAATACGTATAATTACTACAACCTTTATGTAGGGAGGACAACGTTGTGTAGTTATCTGACAAGAAAATGACTATAACCTAACATTTTCAAAATATAAACGGTGAAATGTGTCAGAATGTCATGGTCAACCGGGATAGTAAATAAAAATGAATGGAGTATATGCAAGAAGTTTTATTTTGAAATGAAAAGAAAACTCGATATTCGAAAAACGAAGGACCTTATCACTCTCATTTCGAAACGCTGTCATATTCTTCAAATTTATGCAAATGCTAGGCAGAAGAAAAAAAATATTCTAGAAAAACACCTACGTACGGTCAGCATCTTTAACGAACATGTTGCCGAAGCAGTCACCTTTTCACGTATTGAACCCGGCGAACGCAGCTTTACTATCAAATGAAAATATTTGACAATCTTCTTTTCATATGCCCCTCACGAAATTCTGCATGAACCATAACGCTGCCATTTTTCAATAAAGTATTATACTAAATTTCAATTCGATACCACTAACAACTGAGTTCGAATCTGATCATATAAGTAGTTCCTAAGATATCGAGGAATTATTACCCTCCCGTTATGGTCTTGAACGATTGGGATGAACACCCTGAAGAAGAATCCTGGGTCAAACTCAATTCTGGCAGTCCGTTCGTAAGTGATCTAACTTTCGAAGGAAAGGACCCAACTTAGTAAAGAATTACGTGTTGATCCAGTTGTCAGAAATTTGAAAACAATGTTTATTCCAAAATTTTTTCAAATTTTTGTTGAAAAATTTTTTTTTTCCGGAAATGCTGATCATATTTCCATGACACGTGGCACATACCTTAGTGTTAGTAGTCAACAATTCCTCAATTTTTTGAGAAGTTCATTTGCGCCAAGAGGTGACTGCTTTGGCAACGAAGCGAGCGAGCAAAAGCTACCTGACCTCACGACAGTGCTTTTCTAGATTTTTTTTAGAAATTCAAACGGCTTTAACTCAGGAACCGTTCAAATGATTTGGTCCATTAATGAATCACACTGTCCCATTTTGGTACGCAATTTATGCTGATCGATATTAAAAAGTTCTCAAATTGGAGGGACTTTTCTCATGAGAAAATGAAGCACACAAGAAATGGCGGAACTGTTCCAGAAAACCTATCACCCTGTAGATTTTCACAGGCAATTGACATGTGATCTGATGTTACCTTTGGGAGGGATAAGTTGAAATTCAGTTGTATATTTTAAGGAATACAGGAAAGAATTTTGAAGAAACTCAAACTTCAGCACCATGTTATAATAACCTATGGGTATCTCGTTGAACCTTCAATTTAGGAACACCGTAAATAATTCAGAGCAAATTCTTGGAGAAATTTCAACCATTAATGACCTGCTTCGTAATGCGGGTTTTTCCTTTAAACGAAAATGCAGTAATTTTCATGAAAAACCTTCAGAATATCACATTTTAAACATATAATTTCAATATTATATTTTTAAAAAAATATTTGATACCCTAAAACTGAAAAAAAATGGGGATTTGCATTTAAAGGGATTTGTCTTGAGTGCACGACATGGCAACGTCGAACTCAGTTTTCTCGGAAAGAAAACGACGTCAAATGTGTTACTTTGCTTAGGAAAACAGAGGTAGCTATACTTCGATCTGGTTAGAGTAGAAGACAAGGACCAATAAATAGAAAAAGAAGAGCACAGACTGTCATACCGTCATATTACTGACAAATCGCGAACGGAAATTGTTTGGTTATATTGACAAAGAACACGTGTGTACCACAGAATAGGAATGAATATTTCATTATTCTATTGCAGAAAGAGCTATTCTACTAAACACCGTTGTCACTTCGTGCATGCCTGGCAAATTCCAAACCCCAATTTTGAAATCTCATTTTGAATACTTTCTGAAGGTAATTTGGGAAAATGATGAATCGAACCCATAATAATTTGCATTTGCAGTAATAACCTAATTCAGGAAAAGCCCCCATTTAAATTCAAACCTACTCTACAACTATCGAGTATCTAAAGCAGTTCCTTTCGGAAGGTATTGTGGTTACGTTCGTCCTAACGTGAACGTAATGATTTTCAAAAGTTTCTTGAAAATTTTGTATTATATGGGGTTGGACCGAAGGCCGAATTCGTGAATGAGTAAAATCCGCCCAATGATTCCGTAGATATACCCATTCAAAATATTGTTTTCCCAATATTTCAAAAATATAGATTGGATCGAATTGAAATCCAGAACTTAATTGAGAAATGTCATCTTGAAGGTTCATACAGAATTTTGTGAGGATAATATGATAAGAAGAATATGAAATATGACAGGATCATCACGAAATTTCGCACAAAGTTGTGCAATTTAGGAAAACATATAATTATGAAACTGGTTTCCTATGAAGATGATATATTCAGAATTGAGACATCCAGGACGAGAAATAGATGAAAAATGACATTTTCAAAAAAAAGACGTCTGCCTTCGTGGAATTCCACAGTCCTGGCAGTCGCCAAGTTGCTAATTGGTCGGATACTTCTTCAGTCAACCTTATCTGTCATCTTTTCTCATTTGTTTTTGAAAATGAGACGAGCTAAAAGAATGTTTCGAATTAATTTGTCTGGCAGTAATACGATCCCTCAGTCGGTCGGTCGTCATCGGTCAGCAGATTTCAGACTTGAATCTGACCGGAAGTGCGTCAGATTAGGGCTCTATGAGCTCGCGCCGTCCTCGAGTCTGCACTTGCTGCGCTTTTTATCTGGCTATCGGTGAATTCCGAACCAGACTGCATCGTTTCTAATTAACCTTATATCCCCTTAGCGTGGTCGGAGACAGGATGGGACCGAATTGAAATTACTTTTCTACTCAAAAATTAATTGATTTATTCTGTTTTTACTAGGTGGAAATTAATTTCGAATTGAAATAGTGAATCACAAGTTCCACATTATAGTTTGCAAACAATTGTTGCACCCCACTTCGTCAGGTTAACGATTTGAAGTTTCACATTTACACTAAAGTTGACAACTAAAAGTTGACAAAGGATTGTAGAAAATCTAGAGAAGCACTGCCGTGAAGGCAGCAGCTTTTGCGCGCATGTTCAATGTAGATAACCGCTTCGGCAACGAATTTGCATTTCTAGATTTTTTTTCAATGAATTACTGGATTCCAATTCGATCTAATCTGTATTTTTGGTAATATTGGAAAAATAAAATTTTGAATTGGTATATCTACGAAATCATTGGGCGGATTTTACCCATTCACGAATTCGACCTTCGTAATTAAGCCCCAAACCTACTCTACAAATATCGAGGTTCTAAGGCGTTTCTTCCGGAAGTTATTGTGTTTACGATCGGCTTAACGGCCGACTGCGTAAACATAATGACTTCCTAAAGAAATAACTCAGAAAATCGATATTTGTAGAGAAGGTTTGGACCTTAATTACGAAGGCCGAATTCGTGAATGGGTAAAATCTACCCAATGATTCTGCAGATATACCAATTCAAAATTTTATTTTCCCAATATTTCCAAAAATACAGATCAGATCAAACGGAAATCCAGTACTTCATCGAAAAATTACAGTTCGAAGGTTCATACAGAATTTAATGAGGATGATATGATAAGAAAAGCAGAGAATTTTTTTTTCAAATTGTTCTAATGACACGATCATCACGAAATTTTCGATAAAGTTGTCTTTCAGCATCTCCAAACTAGCTGAGAAGTTTTATGAGGATTGAATTTGTATTTCTTGAGCTACACGGAAAAAAACAACGATATCGAGAAGAAAACCTCGAAATTTGACATATTCTTTTCCCGATATCTCCAAAACTTATGATCGTATCGAACTGAAATTTGGTACACTACTGTGAAGTATGAAGCCCAAAGTCCGAGTGGATTTTTTTTTTGGTTTGATAAACGGTTTCCGAAAAAAAATTTTTTGGAAAAAAAATTGTTTTTAAATTTACCGACAGTATGATCATGACAAAATTTGGATCAAAGTTGCGCATCGTTATACTCCACCTAACTGGCAAGTTTAAATCCAATCGCTCAAGTAGTTTCTGAAATAAAAAATAAAAACTTCAAAATTTCAAGTGGATATAACTCCGAAACTGTTTGACCGATTCGGCCCATTAACGAACTTAACTGCGGCATTTCAATGCGCGACCTATCCTGAAAGTTTCAAGTCGCTAGCTCAGTCAGTTCGACAGTTATCATGTCGTCGGCCGGCCGACCGGACAGAATCGATTTTGACATCGGATTCGTCATCAGTGAGTGCAACCTAGTCGTTTTATACCATTTACGGCTCAATCATCGAAAATCACAGACATTTGGACAAAACGATAGCACGATGTTTCCATTGAACATGCGCGCAAAAAGTGTTTCATTTGATGAGAGGAATCTAGGGTTAAAATTACTGTACAACTTGAACACTCACCCTGTATACTCATTCAAGAATTATTGACATCGATGTAGGCCTTGAAAGTGCAGTCAGAGCTTCACATCTGGTTGCAAACTATAACTGAAGTATCGGTTGAAGCCTAATTTGGGAGGATTTTGCATCATATTTTTTTTCTGTGTTTTCCCTCCCAATGTTTGAAACAGAACTATCAAAATTAAATAAAATGTTTTTTCATGGAAACGCCCTTATTTGTCAGGGGCAGTTTCTTGGAAAACAAGTTGCCTAATGAACAATTCCGGAATTTGTATTCTAAAACGTCACAGTTCACATTGTTTATCATTTGTATTGTTCTGGTATTGTTCATTAGGCAACCATTGCAGATTTCCTAGAAACTGCCCTTGACAAATATTTCAAACCTACTCTACCACTATCGAGTTTCCAAGTTGTTTTTTTCGGAAGTTATTATGAGAAAGATCGGCAGACACTCGGACAAAACAATAGCCCGCTGGTCCCCAGAAAATGAGCGCAAAAATCTTATTTTCAAATAATTTCCGAAAAGATTTCTTAAAAATGGTTTTGTCGAGAACCATTAGCCAGATCCCGATGAAATTTGTCAAGGATCAATATATTATAACAACGGTGTACCAAATTCAACCTGCATGAGATATTTATTTCTAGAAATACTAAAAAAATAATCTACTCCAAATACAGAAGGACATTGCCAGGCATCAATCTGAAGAACTCAAAATTACAAACGCAAACGTTCCAGAACTGCAATATCATATGCAACGATTTCTGCTCTTTAAATAAACTCGCCGCAGATCATTTGGAACACGATACCCGGTGGGCCGAGAATATTAAAATTTCAAATCGATTAAAGCCATTGAGATAATGGAGGCATTCCATAAACAATTAATTCAGTTCTCATGGGTGGCAATGTTTTATCTCGCTGTAAATTGAAAGTGGATAATTTCAGTGTAACCTACTTGACTACCGTTTAGTTTTTTCTCACCGTCTGGTCTTATCGGCTTGCATGTAAATGTAAACAGAATTTCAGTTCTGTGTTGTCTGGGATACCGCACCGAACTATCAATAATAAATACCTGGGACATTATCGGTTGGTGTTTTGTTTCTGGATGATAAAAAGGTTCCCATAGACAACTAACCCATCTTTGGAACAAAGTCGAAATGACTTTACATGGCGATAATGAGCGGTGATAATGGCGCCAAATTGGAACTGACATCTGACATCTCTTAGCTAGTGAATCGAGAAAATCCAAATAGGTAGGTTGAATCGAAAGCAACGCTAGAACTTTCTCCATAGTTCAATAAAGTTTTTCAGGACTAATTTATCCGAATCTAAAAATTAATACATTGCCAACGTTTCGAACCTTTCGTGGTTCTTTTTCAAGGCTCGTTTTAATTCGATTCGGGAGACCACCAACAAAAGTTCTCCTAGTTTTTCTTATATTCATTAGGGGAACAGTTTGGTTGTTGGGGGTTCTGAGCAACAAAGAGTCATCCCTTAACCATGGGCGGATTTAGCTTACATTATCGGAGGGGGAGGGGGGTAATCTTGTTCAATTTTTTTTCAGGGAGGTTATCTGGTTTGTATTTTTGCCGATTCTCCTAGATTCCGCTGTGGATCCCTTCAGAAGCTAATGCTTGTGCATGTTAGGAGACCGGGTGTGTTCTGTGTAGGCTTTGTTACGAATTCCTTGCGTTAGAAACAGCACTGTTAATTGTTCACCCAACAGCGAATGGTTTGACGGTGACAGAGAACCAGATGAATTCTTTCCCGGCCAAGGTTTTGAACCCCTGATCTTACGATCATGGGGCATGAGTTCTAACCACTGAACTACCTCCTATAACTTCGTGTTTTGTGATGTGGTTTTTGCGTAAAGTGATTATATATTTTGTTTTATTTCATGAATTCTTTATGTCAAGAGAAGAGAGGTTAATTGGGGGAGGGGTTAATTGGTGGTAAGGTTGATTGGGGGTGTCAATTGGAGAGGGGTGTTAGTACCCCCCTTTACCACTTCCGTAAATCCACCCTTGTGCATAACTGCATAAATTCCCTAAAATTAAAGCCCTTTCTCTCACTTTCGCGCGCTTACGATGGGGAACTGCGTACTATCGTTTTGCTCTAAAGATGATAATTTTCCAATTTTCTGCAGAAAATTATCCGATATACCATTGAAGAATCCAAACTTTGTAACGTTACAAAACGCTCCACTGTCGATTTCAGTTTCCATCGCGAAAATACGTCATACTAATAATTTCAATTCCGATCGCAAGAAAAAACGCCTTACTGAAATTATATGATCGGTCGCTAAAAAAAGGCTCTTCGCTTTGACGTTTGAGTGTGTGTTTCGCATGCGCGACCCTTCCAAGTCGGTCTAGCCGATGGAAAGTTCTTTCTTTTACTGCGTAAGAAGTTGTAGATTCAACACCTTGCTAGAGTTTAACGAATTAACGAACTTCGTAATCCATTAACATCGTGGAATTTTGAAGTTTTATTGTTTCTTATAAGACGTCTATTCAAAAGGCGGTAAGTACTACGTATATCCCGATCAATATTTTTTACTTTTGTGAATGCCAGATTGTGATTTCTGATTTGTTTCATTCCATGCAGGTTATACAGGTTAACATTTTCCTTTGTATGATATTGTGTATTTGATTTCTTGTCTCATTCTTATTATCGAATAACGTGCTCTTATTCCTGAGTTCTAGATATTTCATCTCGTATTTATTAACTTGTAAATTGTATCAATAACGTCTAGAGTCGTTGGGAATGAGATCACGTGTTACAAGCACTATCTTATAGTTTTTAAATTTGCAGTCTTTGTACCGGGTCTATCGCCCACTGAAACATCTTTGTACCGGGGCTGTCGCCCACTGAATCATCTTTATACCGGGGCTATCGCCCACTGAACCATCTTTTCACCGAGCTACCGACTACTGGATTATCTTTTTACTGGGACTAATGCCCATTTGAATATTCTACTACCGGACCCAGAGTTTGACTGGATCATCTTAGTACTGGAAGCAATTATTACTGGATTATCTTAGTACTGGAGCTGATTATGACTGGAATACCTTTATACCGAAGCTGATTATTACTGGAATATCTTAATTCTGGACATTATTCTGGATGGAATCTCTTGAAACCGGACTACCTGCATAATACCTGTATTTTGAAGGATCATACCACCGGATCCTTACTTTTAAGATAAGTGCTTCTTCGAATCCCGGATCTCAGATTCACTGTACCTAAATTTGTGTTTGTAAATAGCAATTTTAATTGTAAAGTTGAAATAAATAGATAGGGAGTAAGAGGTTGCATCATTACCACCAGATTAACGATTAGGAATACATTCAGGAGTTAATTTAATTTCAACTTAAAGGAATTATATTATTTGATATTATTTCCACCCCAAAATTTGCAGAGTTTTTCTTTATAACTCAGGGACCACTGGTCGGAAACCATCCGGGAGAAAATTTTTAGGGATAGTTATGCAACCAGTAATCAACGTTGAGAGTTTGATGAAAATTCGGGGGTAAGTTTTCGAGAAATGATTTTTTATCCTCCCACACCCAGTTTCGAGTCCTTAGAGTACACCGATCCTGCTGAAAAGCTTGGAGAATCAATCCCGAGCGACACACGATTTTTACGCGCTTTTTCTAGGGAACAGCGCGTTATCATTTCGTCCGGACGGCCATGTGCGCTGTAACTATCGAAAGGAAGGACCTAGAGACTTGAAATTTTCAGGTTAGGTTGAGATCCTGAATATCCTACAGCCATTTGAAATTTTGATTTTTCAATAACTAGAAAAATATTTATCTGATCGAGATGAAACTTGGTTGGAATATGAACAGTGTCAATAAGAAGAATTATACATGGAAAAATTCGAAAAAAAAAATATTTTTTTTTAGGTTTTTTTCTGAAAATTTTTCATTTCATTGAAATTTCTCGAAAACTTACCACCGAATTTTCATGAAACTCTCAACGTTGATTAATGTTGCACAACTCAACCTAAAAATTTTCACCCAGATGATTTCCGACCAGTGGTCCCTGAGTTATAAAGAAAAACGCTGCAAATTTTGGGGTGAAAAACCAATGAGTTATGAATGGTATATACAGGGTGATTCCGGAGGAGACCGTCAGATTTTGTGATAAGTTTACACTAGTCAAGACAGTCTCGAAACAATGTTTGGTTTATGGCTGGATGTCTCTATTGAGAATATCCAGGGTGATTTGTCCGATTCGGCCGATTTTACTTTTATTGATAACTATGGCTTATTCGATTTTAGAGAAATTTTCAGCGAAGTACAATATTGATGAGGACATTCATTAATTTCAAAGTTTTTTTCAAAATAAGTGGTTGTTATTGTTATAATTCCAGGTTAATTAGCAGGTTCAAAAAAACACCCTGTACATCGCATTTCCAAAACTACGCTATCTGTTCAAGATTCTACTATAGTAAGTCATTATTTGAGAGTTTCTAATTTTTTTGGCACACTTCTAGTTTTCTGAGAAAATTCCATCAAAAAAGACAATGTCGAAATTTCGCTCCAATCGATTCTACATTCATTGATAACTTTGGTATGGCTCATTCAATTTTGATGAAATTTGCAGTATAGAACAATCTGAACGAGTACATTCAATTATCGCAAAAGTCTCTCAAAATACAGTGTTGTAATGGTGATAATTTTAGAATTTCAGATTAATTGTGCAGTTGAAAAAAAAACACCCTGTACATTGCTTTTCTGAAAGTTTCTTATTCGTTTCAGATTCTACAATAATATGTCATCATCCACAGGTTTTTAATTTCTTTGGCACACTACCGGTTATCCTAGAAAACATTTTTGAAGAAGAGCATGATCGAAATTTGGCTCACAAGCAGTGAGAGTATTCCCCACTAGGTAGGAAAGCTGTATTGTCCAAGGATGCAAAGCAGTTCTTGAGTTCTAAAATATTCTTTTCAAATTCCAAATTCATATTTAATTGCTAATATTTTGTATGAAATCATTCAATTCAGAATATATTTAGAATTTGAAAAGAATATTTTAGAAGTGACGAACAACTTTGCATCCTTGGACGATACAGCTTCCCTACCTAGTGCGGAATACTCTCACTGCTTGTGAGCCAAATTTCGATCATGCTCTTCTTCAAAAATGTTTTCTAGGAAAACCGGAGGTGCGTTAAAGAAATCAAAAACCTCTAGGTGATGACATATTATTGTAGAATCTGCAACGAATAAGAAAGTTTTGGAAAAGCAATGTACAGGGTGTTATTTTTTCAACTGCACAATTAATCTGAAACTCTGAAATTATCACAATTACAACACTGTATTTTGAAAGATTGTTGCGATTATTCAATGTACTCTTTCAGATTGTTCTACACTGCAAATTGGATGAGCCATACCAAAGTTATCAATAAAAGTAGAATCGATTGGAAAGAAATTTCGACATTATCATGTTTTGAAAAAATTTTCTCGGAAAACAAGATGTGCGCCAAAAAAATGAGAAACTCTCAAATAATGACTTATTATAGTACAATCGTAAACAGATAGCGTAATTTAAGAAACGCGATGTAAAGGGTGTTTTTTCAACCTGCACAAATAATCTGGATTTATCACAACAACAACCGCTTATTTTGAAAAAAAAAATTGAAATCAATGAATGTGTTCAACACTATTGTACTACGCTGAAAATTTCATTGAAATCGAATAAGCCATACCAAAGTTATCAATAAAAGTAAAATCGGCCGAATCGGACAAATCACCCTGTATATTCTCAACAGAGACCCCCAACCATAAACCAAACAGTGTTCCGAGACTGTCTTGACTAGTGTAAACTTATCCCAAAATCTGACGGTCTCCTCCGGAATCACCCTGTATAAGTTCTATTTAAGATATTAATTTATTGGGTTATTTAACTGAGGAAATAATACACCCTTGTGTGAAATTTGCAATGTTTCTTATTCAGAATATTCCAGTAGAATTGAGTTGGACAAAATTCTCAAATCCATCCTAAGAATGTGCTCGCTAAAGAATGAGGCCAACAAAGTAACATAATCGATTTCTCCCCAATTTAAGAAGAATAGCCATAATACATTGATATGGAAAATATTCACAATATAAAAATGAATCGAAAGAATTTGGCCCTACGAGCGAGTGTTTGATTGAGTATTCAAACCACTCGAATGCATCAAAGGAGTTGATGAAGTGACACCCAAGGGTCAAGAAAAGAATAAAATAGAGGACCATCGTCGTGGGTTCAAATGACGACCTCACGGATTGTTTACTTGATTGAGAATCTGACCGTTGAGAGAAGCACCGATGTGCGATGACTTTCCGATTTTGATCCGAACGTGATCGGTTGAAGTGGTCTCCAGTACATGGAATTAAAGAAATTTATGGGACTGTGAAATATTCGACCCTCAACATCTGGATATGCAAATCTCTCACTCGAGATACACCTTTGGTCGATGGAGCTGAAGAGGAGGAAAACTGATGATTATTAACATGATAAAATTTTGAATTGGGGAGAGTACGTACCCTAAACTCATCTTGATCAAACTGATGAGCAGAAGAAAAGATATGATTCAAAATTAAAATTTGTTATATGAATCCGGTAAATGCAAGAAATAGAAGTGCTGAAGTGCCAAGAAATACATTAACTAAAGGAAAAATGAGTTATATAAGTTATGCAAGAAAGTATTTTAACATTTTACCAAATAGTCTAAAGAACTTAAGTGTTGAAAATAAAGTATTAAAGAAGCAAGTAAAAAAGGTGACAAGACAAGTAAAGGTTGAATAGTGAGTCAATGGGATACGGGAATGATGTTTTTGTGATAGAAGGACCTAAAGACACATAATTGAAAAAAAAAATATGAAAGGACAATGAAATAAACACAGAAACCGGGATCAAATAAATGGGTATAAAAAGTAAAAAAGGAGGATTGTATTTTAGTTTATTTTGGTTTGTAGGGGGCCATCCTATGTACGGGCAATATAGCCCCCTATAAGTCCTATATTTTATGTATATGGAAAAATGGAATAAATTATTATTATTATTATTATTTTTATTTGTATCTGATAATAATTAATTTCAAGCATTTCTTAGGGAACCTTGTGCCCAAATATCTAAAGGGCTTTCCAATAAGAGGTTTTATTTCGATATTCAAGGAAAAATGCCATTTTTCAATATGAATGATCGGATATTTATTTCATTATAAAGAAGAAGCTTTGCCGTTAATAGTGGAAAACAACATCAGGCAAATGACCACCACGACCACGCTTACAGGACCATATCCTTTCAATGAAATTTTCCATAACCAAATCGCAAAGTGGCTGCCCTATGTCCCCTCGATAGCCTCACGAATTCCATCTTTGAGGTCTTGAATCGACGCTCGGCTATTGGCCTAGACCTTCTCTTTCACGTGGCCCCAAAGGAAGAAGTCGAAGATGTTAAATCACAAGATATTGGTGGCCAATTGTGATCACCTCTTCGAAAGATAACACGCTCCGGAAACTATCCCCGCAAAACATCAATGCTTTCGTTGCTTGTGTGGCACGTAGCGCCGTCTTGTTGAATGTAAACGTTGTCCAGATCAATACCATCCAATTCCGGCCATAACAAATCATTAATCATCTCTCAATGGCGGAATCAATTCACCGTAACTGTTGCTCCAGCCTCATTTTCGAAAAAGTAAGGTCCAATGACTCCGCCGGAGCATAAACCGCATCAAACTGTCACACGTTGAGGATAGAGAGGCTTTTCAATAATAACTCTCGGGTTTTCCTAGCCCCAGATGCGACAATTTTGCTTGTTGGCGAAGCCACCGAGGTGGAAATGGGCCTCATCACTCAAGATGATATTTCGATGGAATTCCGGATCATTTTCATGCATTTCAACGACCCAATCAGCAAAGACACGACGTTGTTAATGATCGGCCGGCTTGAGTTCTTGTGTTAATTGAACTTTATAAGCCTTAAGACCCAAATCTTCATGCAAAATACGGTGTAATGACGTTTGTGGAATGCCTAATTCCAAAGAACGACGAGGAATGGAAAAACCTGGGATTTTTTCAAAACTTTCGGCTACAGCAGCAATATTCTCGGCTGTTCTTGAGCGACGTGCACGGGTTTTATTCTTCACATCACTAACTTGTGCCAACAGCTCAAATTTTTCCTCCAATTTCTTTATTGCGGTCCGACAAGGTGCTTCACGACGACCCAAAAATGTTCGAGTTTTACGAACCGTCTCTGCCAAATTTTCACCATTTTTATAGTGAATTTTAATAATTTCAATGCGTTGTTGAAGCGTGTATCGTTCCATTTTTATTAATGGCGTAGTTTCTACTTGTCAAATAATGACAGCTTCAAAAGTGACGTCTACCGAAATAGCGGGCTATTCAAAATAACACCCCTTATTGGAAAACCCTTTATACAGGGTTTATGAACACTGAGACGAAATTGCCCACGAAGGACTAAGTTAAATTCACAGGTGAAGAATACGATGTCAAAATCAATTATGTCTTGCTTGCTATCCGTTGCCAAGATAACCTGAGAGCCAAGGGCGAATTTAGAGGGATTTTAAAGGGGATAATTAGAGCAAATATTCCATATTCTGCGTGATCTTCTAACCATATCATCTTCGTTTATTTCTGTATGAACCTTCGAACTGTCATTTCTAGATAAATTACTAGATTTTAGTCCGATCTGATCTGTATTTTTGGAAATATTGAGAAAATAAAGTTTTGAATGGGTAGGTATATCTGCTGAATCATTGGGTGGATTTAACCCAAATATCGAATTTCGGAGTTGTTCCTTTCGGATGTTATTGTGTTTACGGTCGACTGTTAGGCAGATCCTAAACACGAACCAACAGGCACCTCACGACAAAAAAATTCACTTAGGTTCGATTTAATTCTTGACAATTAGTAAGATTTATAGTTTTAGGGGGTTGAATTCATAAATTTAAGAATTTCTGTTGAGTTTCATTCGTATTGTTCAGAAATAAAATAATACAGAAGCAATACCCACAAATCAATTCGATAAATTCGTATTTCTCGGATAAATCAAAATAATAAAACAAAATTGAAAACTGAACCGAGACAATTAAAATATGTTTACACATTTTATTTTTACAAGAGTTCCAAAAAACTGATCCAGCTGAAAAATGATGGCTCAAAGTAACATCCGAAATTCTAGCAAAATCTGACGGATAACTACTGAGACAAAAAAATTCGATGATTTCTTTTTCTTTATGTATCAAGAGGAAGGAACTTGGCGAGTGAGCAAAAACAAAATTTTGAGATGTACAGAGAAACTTTTTAAATCCCCCTGAAATCTACTTCTAGTTGATCTGAAATTATAATAATAATAATAATAATAATAATCTTTTTTTTTCGAAAACCCTTGAAACTGCTCTAGCTCTATTGCCTTGTACATCCCGAAATTAATTCTGTCTCCGGATTCAACTACGTATTAAATTCATTCCTACACCTCATTCATAATTGAACTTTCCTACATCCGTTTATATCTCCTTTATTTGTTCAAAATATAAATGTTCGATAAGGTTATTTTTCAGCTAAACAAAGTTAATTGACACCCTTAAAGTAAACTTCGAATAGTCTAAGATAAGAGGGCCATATATATTGTATATTACCTATTGCCAAGTTTATCGTTTTGATTCTTTAAATCCCCCTTATTTGTACAAGAATTTCCCATGGAATATTCATTCTGATAACTTACTTGATGTTTCACCTTTGATAATATGAAAATTGAGTGCAATCGTTGCAGATTCAGCAGTCAAGAAACGACAGATGCAGGCAATTTTTACACGCTTGTTCTAGGGAAGAGCGAGTAATTTCGTCACGATGTCTGTAATTTTCGGATTTTGAGCCGAAAATGGTCTTAAATGATTGGGTTGAACACCCTGAAAAAGAATCCGTGGTCAAATTCAATTCTGTCCGTCCGTATGTGCTCTTACTTTCGAAGGAAAAGACTTAGCGACTTGAAATTGTCAGATTTTTTGGGGTCAATTTCTCAATATCTCATGGAGTATTGACTCGATGAAACTGAAACTTCGTGAACAGTTTTGAAATACCAACGTGCAACATAGGGCAACATTTCGTGTGGATCCAGTAGGTTGGAAAATTTAAAAAAAAATTCATTCGGAAATTTTTGAAATGTTCATGAACAATTTTTTTCTCTGAGAATATTGATTAGATTTCAATGGAATTTGGCACAACATTAGAGTCAGTATTGATACACAATGTTCCAAATTTCAATTCGATCCGATATTCACTTTCGGAGATATAAGGAAAAAAATATATGCCAAATTTCGTTGTTATTTGGAGTTTTAACACATTTAAAAATATCAGTACCTCCAATTTCATGCTTCGATACCACACACAAAGCCATATTAGTCATTAGACATTAGAAGATTTGAATATTGAACATTTTTTTGAATTGAAACAACACGATAATCACGAAATTTTGCGCAGGATTGCGCAATTTGCCAACTGATAACCCAGTTTGATGATGATCAGATCAGTATTGGACGAATAATGAATAATTTTCATTATTTCTTACATAGCAAGCAACATTATGTATTTCTGGTTGCTGGCTCTACGTTATTTCAGTTGAGGGAACATTTATTTTGCATACAAAATATATTACAAGAAAAAATATTAATTTTATTACGAGAATAGAACATATACCAGTGGTAGTAGAATTATGAAATTATATTTTTGGAATATTTGTGGGACTGAAAATACTCAACATGATGTATACACAGTTTCAACATAAATGGCGCCCCCTATTGAGCAAGAAAATGATCGAAATGAACCTGCTACTATGAAGTACAGAAAACGACAGCTTCATCAGAGATGGACTAAAGTGTGGGGTTAAAATAATGACAATCGAAATCAAAACTCTTTTACTTGATATCATCAACAGAGATATCATTGCGTATTAATCTAATGGGGGTTTTTCCTGAATTTGGGTTATTACTGCAAATGAAAATTTGAATATAATTATTATGGGTTTGATTCATCATTTTCCCAAATTACCTTCAAAATCAGATTTCAAAGTTGGGGTTTGGGATTCGCCAGGCATGCACGAAGTGACAACGGTGTTTAGTAGAATAGCTTTCTCTGCTATAGAATAATGAAATATTCATTCCTATTCTGTGGTACACACGTGTTCTTTGTCAATATAACCAAACAATTTCGTTTGCGATTTGGTGGTACGGCACCTGAAAGAAATAGGAGCCACCATAGAATAATGATAATGCCGAAATTCTGACGTTTATGGGACTATTGGGCTTTGAACAAGTTTTTGATTTCTTATATTCGTTGTTTCCTAAAAGGAATACATATAAGAGGGTGCATTTATGCTGTTGTTGCCTACAAGTTGTACTCGAAACCGAAACATTCATATTGAAGAAATCTTGCAAAGCGTTTAGACAGAAGGACAAAATGCCCATATATGTATTTTTAGGTTGTCTAGCAAATTCATAATTTTACTGAAAATAATTTAGATTTGAATTTTTCTTTATTCAAACTTGTGCATAACAAAATAAAGCATAACTTTCATGTATGAAATTATACCCTTCTGCTACAATTTTCGTTTAAAAGTTGTACATGAAGCATTCATATTGAGGAAAACTTGTAATTCGTTTACTGGTGTTTACACAAGATTGTTCAGCACAATTCAGTATGGTTCTAAAGATAGTTCAAATGCAAATCTTTCTTCATATAATCTTGTGCATAACCAGGTAAACCAGAACTTTCATATATAAAAGTTTACCTTCACGACTTTGACGAGGGAAAGCTTTCCGATGTAATAATAAACTGCATTATAGGATTTTCGTCTTTTACTGGTCGAAGTCGATATATCTACCAACTCTGTTATTACAAAGTGATATCATTGTTTTAACTCACAAGTTCTTAAAACCTTGGTAATAAATATTGATACAAATTGAACATGTACCATGGTATCACAATTTGAAGTACAACCTTTTGATTTGAGTTATTTTACTTTTGATTACAAAGATGAATTTCTATCGAGTAAGACCAAGATTGTTGGTTTTGTGGCTTCAAAAAATGTTTTTCCCTTCAGCGTTAAAATGATGTGTACTTCAATGATGAAGAAAAGGAAACTTTGGTAAAGAGCTTTCTTTATAGTACGAGTTTTATGAAAGATTTTTTTTAATATTGATAACACTTTTCTATTATTTACTTTCCTGTTGGAGCAGAAACATATAAGACAAATACAATATTTAATTTATATGGAACAATAATAATCGTACAACATTGTAATGGATATGAAAAAGATTTTTAAATTGATTTTTCTCATGAATTCATAGTTATTCAAGATAACATAACGATAAGAAGCGTCTGATATCTGATATTTTTAGAAAATAATGAATATAAGGGGAATCAAAAACTTGCTCAGTTGTTCAAGTTCAAATACTCCAAAATCGGCCAAACCAATGATTTGAAATCATAACATAAATAAACATGAAGGTTAACTTAACACAGCTGATAAATCACAGAAAAGCCTTCTAAACGTCAGAATTTGCAAATCATCAGTACTCTATGGTGGCTCCTATTTCTTTCAGGTGCCGTACCGGCGATTTGGCAGTAATATGACAGTATGATAGTCTGTGCTCTTCTTTTTATATTCCTTGGTCGTTGTCTTCTACTCTAACCAGATCGAAGTATAGCTATCTCTGTTTTCCTAAGCAGAGTAACACATTTGACGTTCTTTTCTTTCCGAGAAAGCTGAATTCGACGTTGCCATATCGTGCACTCAAGACAAATCCCTTTAAATGCAAATCCCCATTTTATTTTTCAGTTTTAGGCAATCAAACATTTTTTTAAAAATATAATATTGAAATTATATGTTTGAAATGTTCTAAGGGTTTTTCATGAAAATTATTGCATTTTCGTTTATAGGATAAACCCCCATTAAACCATTGGTTTAAAACTCTATGTTAATATTTTATCCAGGGAGAACAGAAGTTTTGACTTCACCAGTTCGTCAAAATATAGCGTTAAAGAGAATCTTACTTGTTTACATCTAAACACAAAAATTTCAGAGCCTAAATTCCTCGTCAAAAAACATCAATCATTGTATGATATATTTAATTATACTAAAATCCACTCTACTCCATTCCTGCAACTAATGAATTTGAAAAAAGAATCCACATTCTTCAGGGATGTAATCGATGCGATTAATTCATTTTATGCCAGTATTGTGCACAATAATGAAGCAAATTGGCAAGTCATCAAGGAAAGACCGTGAAATATTCCCATCGATATCATGATGACATTTCTCTCATTTGAAACAATTTTGATCCTTCTTGGATCATGACTTTCATTAGTTATTCTTGAAGAAAGATTTCATCATTCGCTCTTCACAAAGAGTAATTACTATTTCATGCTTATCATTATGTCAAAAGAATATCTTTTGTGATTGATGTAGCATGTATCACAGAATTGTCTCAGATTTGTATCGAGACCGATATACTTTGCTGAATTAGAACTAAGTAGTGATGACTAGTTAATCCTAGCATTAGATACGCCTTTTCGGTAGATCCGTTGAGAAGTAATAGTAAAGAACCTGATAAGAGACATCGATAGCAAAGAAATTCTCTAGAGTAGCAAAATGACGCAGGAACCAGTATAGATCGCGGACTGTATGGATTTTAAGGATTTTTTAAAAATACTGGGAATCGTTGGAAGATCACGTTATTCAGTTTGTTTGTTAGCTCTATGTTCCAACTTCCGTCCGGTCAAAATGACGTCTGATTATTTTCTATTTGAGCTGTCTACGATTCGAATCTTATCCGATTAATTAAGTATGAAATAAGTCACTGGTAGAGGTATCGGATTTCATTACTCCTGATAATGATACATTCCACTTTTAGACTGGTGAATAAAGAATAAGTCTGGAGTTTTGTACAAATGTTGGTACGAATTTTGATTAGGTCTCAAAGGACTAGGTTGGACTCGTTCATGGTGTGTCAAAATTGATTCGGTCCGGCCAGCCGATCGTCCTTACGCACGATTACGGACCTACGGAGGAATTTATCGACTTTCAGGGTTTGTTGCATTTCAAGATGCGAATGTTTATATCGTTAATGGGCAAAATCGGTCAAAAAATTCCGGAGTTGTAGCTATTTGAAGTTTTGAGGTTTTTTCCATGATATTTCGAGAACTGCTGAAGCGATTGAATTGAAACTTAGCAGTTCAAAGAAAGTAAATTTTGAAAACAAATTTTTTCAAAATTTTTTTCCAAGAAATTTGTTTTCTCGGGAACCGTTCGATACATTCAGGGAAAATTTGGGTATTACCTTGAGCTTTATATTTCACAGAAATGCTGATGGACAACTTTGTGCAAAATTTCGTGATGATTAAAATTTTTTCTTTCAAATATTCAATATTCTGTAATTTCGTGATTATTAAAATTTTTTCTTTCAAATATTCAATATTCTGTAATAATCTTCTGACCGTAATATCTTCATGAATTCCTACATGAACATTCGACCTGTCATTCTTCGATAGAGTACTGGATTCAAATTCGATCTGATGAGTTTTTTTTGGAATTATTGGGAAAATAAATTTTGAATAAATAATAATAAATTATAAAATTTTGAACCAAATCCGGAATATTTTCCAAACCGAACCAGTTACGTAAAATCCAATTACAGATTCGTAATCTACGTGTTCTAATCCATAATACATGATGTGCATATCGTTATAGCTTCAAAAATAAAATTTCGCACAGAACTGTCAAACTCTTACCCCCACTCCTCTACCATTCGACGTCACCTTGCGGTGATGAAAAATTTTTTAAGTCCCAATAATTTTTTTTTTTCGAAAATCGTCGATCTTGGTATCTTTTCCTATTAAATCGAGGTCGTAGATCACGAATATTCCATTTGAAATCGTCCAGTGACAAACGTTTAGAAATTATGGCGAAAATAATGAAAAAATTTCGAAATTTTGGTCAACTTTGAGACGTCGTGCCGACCAAAATAATGAAGCTGGGTGATGTCGAATTTTTTTACGTACAGTTCGATCCTTTATCTATGAATTAAAACAGATTTCATCGTCTTACTCTCATCGAGTCGGTAATAATGATTTTTTGAAAAAAGGTCCAAAATTTTGGAACTTCAAGGACCTCTCACGTCCAGGACGATTTTTTTAAAAAATATCTGACCTTATATTCTTGTTCTACGCCCTCGAATTAGTAAGTGTGCCAAATTTCACGGCGATAGGAGTCGGAAAATTATTTTTCGAAAATTGAGATTTTCTTAAGGGTTAACCCCTTAAAATTTTACCAAAAATCGAAAGTTCTCCGATCGACCTGAAATTTGGAAGATATACTAATTCGAGGGCGTAGATAAAGAAAATCCAATCAGAATGTTAGTGGAGAGTCTGGTTCGTTTTTTATGGCCAGAAGAAAATCGAAAAAATTGGATCTTTTTTAAAAAAATCATAATTTTTCAACCAGAAGACCTTCGTCTATAAAATAATTGGCTACGTACTCACAAAGAACCCAGATATAACCAAAAAAATTCGATATTGTCCAGCCTTACGCGTTTGATCTGTACGACGGCCCAAAGTTGACCCAAATTTCGAAAATTTCTCACCAAATCCGGAATATTTTCCAAACCGAATCAGTTACGCGAAATCTAATTACAGATTCGTAATCTACGTGTTCGAATCCATAATATATGATGTGCATATTGTCATAGCTTCAAAAATAAAATTTCGCACGGAATCGCTAAATCTTACCCCCACCCCTCTGCGCTTTGATGTTTATTCGCGGTTCTTTATGAAAAATTTTTTAAGTCCCAAATAAATTTTTTTTTTCGAAAATCGTCGACCCTGTTATCGTTTCCTATTAATTCGAGGTCGTAGATCACGAATATGTCATTAGAAATCGTCCAGTGACAACCGTTTAGAAATTATGGCGGAAATAGTGAAAAAATTTCGAAATTTTGGTCAACTTTGAGACGTCGTGCCGACCAAAATAATGAAGCTGGGTGATGTCGAATTTTTTACGTGCAGTTCGATCCTTTATCTATGAATTAAAACAGATTTCATCGTCCTACTCTCATCGAGTCGGTAATAATGATTTTTTGAAAAAAGGTCCAAAATTTTGGAACTTCAAGGACCTCTCACGTCCAGGACGATTTTTTTAAAAAATATTAATGGGTATGTATATATCTGCGGAATCATTGGGTGGATTTTAACAATTCACGAGCCCAGCGTAATGAAGCTCTAAACCTACTCTACAAATATCGAGTTTTTCAGTTGTTTCTCTCGGAAGTTATTGTGTTTACGGTCGGCCCTTAGACGCAATTCTAAAAGTCAGAAGTTCCTTCCGATTAACCTACAGCAGATCAGAACAATTAAAGAAGGAAATTTTTTAATCCTTTGTATCATTCTATATTACATTGTGCGCTGAAACATCTTTCTCTGCACTCTTTTTCAATACTTTGAAAAGTAACTTGTGTTGCCTACCCAACAAAAGTATAGGCGAACCATCTCTCACGAGGAACCTGATGATCATAGATCATTCTTTCATAACACTACAGGGAAGCACCGACATTTACTCCAGAGAGCGTTCGCTCTCTTGTTCAAATTTGTACGTTCGTTGAAGGTTCGCTCTGATCATTCAATCACTGAATTCTTCACCAAATTTCAAGCCGTTTTTTTCCTGCCAAGTACTGAATTTTGAATCCACCTTTTCTGTATTTTGGAAAAATTGGTGAAATAAAACTCGTATTGGTACTTTACGGAATAATTGAGCAGATATTATTCAATAGCAAATTGAACCTTCTCAATCAAGAAGATGAATAATATCGATTAAAGCTTATTTTGGAAAGATTTCGCCTCATTTTTAGGTTTATTCTGGGTTTTCACTACCAATATCTGAAACAGAACTATTAAAAATTGAATAAAAATTGTTTTTTCAAGTAAATGGATATCAGAGACAACTTATAAATTGAACTTTTTCAAATTTAGACGAAAATCTTCTTCTTATTATCAACCAAATCAACAGAACAACCATCATGAACAACCCAATTTATTGAATGTGATTCCTTATGTACATGGACTTCCAGAAAAAATCAGAAGAATTGGTGCTGAATTCAATATAAGAACGGTTTTCAAATCAAAAAATGATTTGAGATCTGTACTAACCATGTATGTTCGACCATTGGGAATTAAATGATAGGTTGGGACAATACAAAAATACTGATGCTGGAATCAGATGATTTGGAAAGAAAAATTAAAGAGTCGTATGGCATTTTGTTGAATGAAGATACTAATTTTGATCATTGTTCTGTAGAAAAAGACCCTACTTGGCATACTTTGTGTTACATTGTTTTCTCAAAAATGTCAATTTGACAAAAGTCTCAACTCAAAACGAAAAATCTAAAGAAAATAATTATAAAAATTGTCTCCTTTGTATGATGAATGATAAAAAAGTCTGATTTGTACTCTGAAACGTCACCGTTCGCTTTGTTTATCTTTGTATTGTTCATTACGCAATCTATTTTCCAAGAAACTGCTGTTGTCAATAAGTTTAATCCTGCAATCCGCTAGGGCGTTTTTGCGCGCATGTTCTAGGGGAACAGCGTGCTATCGTTTTGTCCAAATGTCTGTAATTTTGGATGATTGAGCCGAAAATGGTCTCAATCGACTAGGTTGGACTCACTGATGACGAATCCGGTGTCAAAATTGATTCTGTCCGGCCGGCCGTCCGTAGACACGATAACTGTCGACAGAAGCAAGCTAGCTACTTGAAACTTTCAGAATAGGTTGCGCATCAGAATGCCGCGGTTAAGTTCGTTAATGGGCCAAATCGGTCGAATAGTTTCGGAGTTATAGGCACTTGAAGTTTTGAAGTTATTTATTTCTTATTTCAGAAACTACTCAAGCGATTGGATTCAAACTTGGCAGTTTGGTGGAGTATAACGACGCGCAACTTTGAGCCAAATTTCGTCAAGATCATATTGTCAGTAAATTAAAAAAAAAATTTTTTTTGAAATTTTTTTTACAAAAAAATTTTTTTTTCGGAAACCATTAATCATATCCAAAAAAAAACTATACTCACACTTTGACCTTCTAATTTCACAGCAGTGTACTTAATTTCAGTTCGATACGATCATAAGTTTTGGAGATATCGGGAAAAAATATGTCAAATTTCGAGGTTTTCTTCTCGATATCGTTGATTTTTCCGGTATTACTCGAGAAATACTCATTCAGTCCTGATTAAACTTCACAGCTAGTTTTAAGATGCTGAAAGACAACTTTATGCAAAATTTCGTGATAATCGTGTTATTAGAACAATTTGAAAAAAAAATGTCTATGATTTTGTCATCATATCATCCTCATTAAATTCTGTATGAAACTTCGAACTGTTATTTTCGATGAAGTA
Source organism: Myrrha octodecimguttata (assembly GCA_958510865.1). NCBI lineage: Eukaryota > Metazoa > Arthropoda > Insecta > Coleoptera > Coccinellidae > Myrrha > Myrrha octodecimguttata. Next base: position 88,112,229 of record OY294056.1, on the reverse strand, counting down.
CTGGATTTCAATTCGATCTGATATGTATTTTTGGAAATATTGGAAAAATAAAATTTTGATTGGGTATATCTAACCGTAAACACAATAACTTCCGGAAGAAACGACTTAGAAACTCGATATTTGTAGAGTAGGTTTGGGGCTTAATTACGAAGGTCGAATTCGTGAATGGGTAAAATCCGCCCAATGATTCCGTAGATATACCCATTCAAAATTTTATTTTTACAATATGTCCAAAAATACAGATATGATCGAATTGAAATCCAGTAATTTATCAGAAAAAAATTTCAAAAAGCACTGCCGCGAAGGCAGCAGCTTTTGCGCGAACGTTCAAATTCGTTGCTGAAGCGGTCATCTACATTGAACATGCGGGCAAAAGTTTCTGCCTTCACGGCAGTGCTTTTTGGACTTTTTCATGAAAAACAATTTTATTTAATTTTTAATAGCTCTGTTTCAGATATTGATGAGAAAAAAACTTAAAAAAGGAATAATATTAGTTTTAAAACTTCAAGTTTAATTGGACCCTGCAATCATCAGGGTGACATGTTTCGGTAATTTGGCTATACCATTGAGTATTAAACAATTAATGTTCAATGGCTATACTTCCATTTTCAAACCAACAATAACTGGTTTGATTCGCGTTGGTAAAAGATTGAGAGGTCAAAATTTGAAACTATGAATACGGAACAAAAACAAACTACATATAAACATATTTTTCAGATTTATAGTTTCAACTTTTGACCTCTCAAACTTTTACCAACCTGTCTCATGACGTAGGCATAACTTCACTGAGACGAGAAAACGATTGGCAGTGCATGCAAGGAAAACTAAAACAATTATTACTCAATGAAAACGAAAAGTGAAAGTATAGATACAACACTAATCACTCAACATTAATTGAATTTATTTGATATCCTTTTTGAAAAAATGTTAATTAAGTACATGCTAATAGCGAATGAAATCATGGGATGACTAATCCTCATCATATGCATCATACGTGATGCTGAATGAAGGGGGGAAACCATCATACAGGATTGGCCATGCAAAATGATTCGACCAATCCTTACATTTTTATATACTTCCTCTGAACTAAATGATAAAAGTTTGATTAGATTAAAATGTGGAATCAAGTGCGTAAGAGGTATCAATTATTGCTTATTACACATCGAATGTCTTTCTGATGAATCAAGTAATTATTTTTATGATTATTCTAATTGAAAGTTGCATTATTCATACTTTGTCTTGATATCTGTCTATAAGTATTTCAAGTTTGAGTTTATTGTTTAAACTTTCTCGAATCTTTGGAATCGAGCAACAAAAAAATGTTTCAACCTGATTTTTTCACTTTGCTCTTACTAAATAGGACTGACCTATAAATTACATTGCTGAGAAAATTCCAATACAGTAATTGCATTTAAAAGATGCTTATAAATGAAGAAGTTTCACTTCGACAGTAATTGAACGATAATATTATTACATTGGTTAAAACTGAATAGTTTACTCGGAGACTGTATTTCTGATGAATCATTTAATTATAATGATGATGGGTAAATTTTAAAGTCTATAGTAATAAAATAATATGTTATTAATGTTGAATAATAATAAGGAATATTCAACAAATCCTTTTACCCAAATCATTCCAAAACTTATGGAAGCTTAAAATGACCATTTTGAAAATGTTGAATGAAGAATGTTTTTCGAGTATCACACAAAATCAATAACAAACATGGTGTTCATTTCATCCTACTGTAATAAATCTTTTTTCGATGAGAATTTATTTTCTTTGGAAAATTGATTTTAATGCTAGAAAAAAATGAGTTGAGTACTCCTACCTTGTAAGTTTTTCGGCTTCATCAACATTTCCATTACACAGAGCGCGTCAAAATTATGGAACAAATTCATTTTCCCAGAAGAAAAATATTTGGCAACAAAATCCTGAAACAGCTCAATTTTTGTTTCACTTTTACCAAATTTTATGCATTCTTGAAAGATTTTTGTTGCACCCTGTGCCATCCCCATCAACCCTCTAAAACCTCTTTGAACTAACTAATTTTTCAAAAAAAAAAATTTTTTTTCTCCAAAATTTCTGCACGCCTGTAGAGAAGATACAACGAACATGCCAAAAAAGTACCACATGACCTACTTTACCTATTCAAAAAATTTAGAGGGTTGATGGAGATGGCAACAAAAATCCTTCAAAAATACATATAAATTTGGTAAAAGTGAAACAAAAATTGACCTGTTTCGGGATTTTGTTGCCAAATATTTTTTTTTTTTGAGAAAATGAATTTGTTCCATAATTTTGATCCGCACTGTATTTGTAAGTTTCTAATGAAATTCACTAATTTTCAACAGCGTTAAATATCAGAGTTTCAAAATCCATTTGTTCCCAAAAACTCACAAATTTGAAAGTTCTGAATTTTTTTTTATTTTATTCGTTTAAATTTAGAACTAAATAGTATGGTGAAATGTCGAGAAGATTATATTTTGGGATTTCCAACAAATTGAACTTTTTTTTACGCGCCTGTTTTAGGGAACAACTGAAGTGTCGGTAATATTCGAATTTCTTGCCGAAAATTGTTTTGATCGATCAGATTGGCAACACAAATAGAAAAACCAGGAATACTATAGATCCGAAAATTTCTTTCTTTTTCACTATACCAAAAAAATACATAGAAACATAGAAATTGGTTGAAAAGAATCTAGAGGCAGATTCATGTATATATTTGTAAGGATCAAGAGGAAGTATTGTTACTGAACTGTCGTGTAAACCTGGAAATTCTTAATTTTTCAATCAAATCTCAATTCGATCCAATCAGTGTTTATAGAAATATAAAGAAAATTAATTTTGAATGTTAATATCTGCGGACTTATTTGGCTTTCATTTATGTGTTTTGAACCTCATCTTCAAATAGAGTCTCTGAGTGATTTCTTTTAATGTGTTTATAAACTGGGATGAAATAATTATTTAGAAATCTTTCACATATAATTCCCCCAATTCTCAGTTTTATCATAATCTAACTATATATTATATATATATAATATACGATGAAACAACAAGTAAAAATAAATTCATATTCAATTGAATAGTACATCTAGAACCTTCCTCAAATTTTATTTATTTATATGCCAAATCGTAAAAACTGATATAAAATTCTAGAAAATTTTTTTTTTTTGAGAAAATGAATTTGTTCCATAATTTTGATCCGCACTGTATTTGTAAGTTTCTAATGAAATTCACTAATTTTCAACAGCGTTAAATATCAGAGTTTCAAAATCCATTTGTTCCCAAAAACTCACAAATTTGAAAGTTCTGAATTTTTTTTTATTTTATTCGTTTAAATTTAGAACTAAATAGTATGGTGAAATGTCGAGAAGATTATATTTTGGGATTTCCAACAAATTGAACTTTTTTTTACGCGCCTGTTTTAGGGAACAACTGAAGTGTCGGTAATATTCGAATTTCTTGCCGAAAATTGTTTTGATCGATCAGATTGGCAACACAAATAGAAAAACCAGGAATACTATAGATCCGAAAATTTCTTTCTTTTTCACTATACCAAAAAAATACATAGAAACATAGAAATTGGTTGAAAAGAATCTAGAGGCAGATTCATGTATATATTTGTAAGGATCAAGAGGAAGTATTGTTACTGAACTGTCGTGTAAACCTGGAAATTCTTAATTTTTCAATCAAATCTCAATTCGATCCAATCAGTGTTTATAGAAATATAAAGAAAATTAATTTTGAATGTTAATATCTGCGGACTTATTTGGCTTTCATTTATGTGTTTTGAACCTCATCTTCAAATAGAGTCTCTGAGTGATTTCTTTTAATGTGTTTATAAACTGGGATGAAATAATTATTTAGAAATCTTTCACATATAATTCCCCCAATTCTCAGTTTTATCATAATCTAACTATATATTATATATATATAATATACGATGAAACAACAAGTAAAAATAAATTCATATTCAATTGAATAGTACATCTAGAACCTTCCTCAAATTTTATTTATTTATATGCCAAATCGTAAAAACTGATATAAAATTCTAGAAAATACACAATTTCTTCAATATGAATATGAGTAAAACGTTATGAACGGAAAAAAGTCTGAGACTAAAGAGAAAAGACAAAAGTACAAATAATACAACAAACAGTGAGATAACCATAATGGAACTGAAGCATGTTGATTCGAAGATTTGTTGACGAAATCAGCTTTCACAATGATCTCAGAAATCGAATAAATCTGGCAAATCACTGTGAAAACCCGTTTCGTTTCAACATTATCGCTAGAGCACAAAATTCCTGGTCACATGATAACATTTCGAACTAAAGCTAGAGTTCATCCTTCACAGCCCTGGACAAATACAAGATCGACACCGATATCTGAAACATAAACGTTCAAAGTTCACAATTTGAATCGTAGAGCACATGCATTAAAACTAGGAACTAAGCTAGAAGCGTTTTAAATGAAAACAGTTAAAGGTATTCAAGACACTTCACTCCATTCACTAACAACACTACGTTATTTCCGGTTCCGTTGAACTATAGGAAATGGCTGAACGTATGTGGCGATTGCAAGGCACTAATCACTAACATGAATGAATTTAGAATTCTCATTGATAAAAAATTACTCAACCGTGTGATAAGAGATCGGAGAAGCCGACGAAAGACGAATTCCGTATTAAAACACCTTGAGAAACACACACCAGAAAGAACGTAAACACACTGTGTGACCTGCTAATTCACTTGTTAGTTATGAATGAAACGAATCCTGTTCTGTTATCAATGCTGGCATTATCAGGAACTGAAGTCACGTCTTTATTTTTTCTATATTTAAATACACGTATCACGTTTTTAGTAAGTGAACGGACGCAGTGTGGATTTTTCTTTGATGCTTCACGAATAAGTGCTGCGTTGATCACTAGTTTGCCGTACAGCAACAGTTCTTACATTGGCCCATTCATGATTCATGCCTTGCATAACGTATCGCCATAATTGATCTTAGTACCGCCAAGAATGTAGTAATGTAAATTATTGACGTCACGTCACAGAGTACGACTGATTGATGGAAGGGTGTTTCCTAGAAATTAAACAAGATAATGTTTCGTTCGCCGATCTTATCTCTTCTTAATAATGTCACAAGCTATCAAATTCAACTCCACAATTTAATCGATTATTCAAGTTAAAATAGCCCCAATATTAGGGGCCTGTAACATTCCTCGTTTACCTGAGGTTTTGGAAAATTATCGCTTGGAGGACCGGACCTGGTTTAATAAGCTCTCCCGGTCAGCGAGCAGATTTAATATTATTATAATCTCTTCTTATATGTAAGGCATTAATATATTTTCGGTTCTGTATTTCCCACTGACTTGCGTTCACTAGAAGAAAAAGTCGAGTGATTTTCGATTAAAATAAGACAGGTCTACAACTGTTTATAGCAATACCATAGACCTATAGAACTCTCGGCCTACGAACAGGTCACGAGCAATTTTGACAGTTGAGAGAGAATGGGGGACCAACAATAAACTAAAATGCATTGAGTTATATGGAAAATAGCGATTTGACTTGGGACTTTTTTTTGATTTGGACATTGTGGACTGGAATATTTACTATTGCATTATCTAGGAACTATATCCAAAGTATTAAATATCCAGTAACAACTTTACTAAACTTATGGAATTTTTCGTAAGTAATATCATAAGGGCATCTAATTTTTCCGAAAAAAATCGAGAAAACACGTTGCTAAGTAATATTTTTTAACAAGAACCATGAATGCTGATGGAAACAAAAATCCGAGTCGAAGACGAGGATTTTTGCACCTGCACGAATGCTTTTTCGATTTTTTCACAGGAAAAATTGAATGCCCTAATGGTATTTGACAAGACTATTTCATGAGTAACAGATTATTCTACATGCATTATGTATACGTATTAATTTGAAAACTGAAAAACAGGTACATAATTCATTTAATCAAAAATACTACAATACTCAATTATTTATGGTACAATTAAAACATGAATTGCAATTTTGGTACACGGTAGGGGTATAGTAATTTTTGGTGACAACAACTGTCAAATTTTGCCGCGGGAAAACTCGAATAAACTGCTGACAGCTCCTGCCAAACAGTTTTTTCACCTAGAAACCATTTGTAATTCAAAATTGCGCGTTTCTGATTGGTGGAAATTACGACGAGGGAAATAGTCGAATAAATACAATTCTTACTGGTCGATGCCGTTTTTGCATGTTTCTGCCTCATAACATTGCCGTTCAGGTATGCAATGAAATCGAATTTTGAGCTGATTTTCATGTTTAGTAGAGTAATATAATGTACAATGTTTTGATGGGGCGTGCCGAAGAATTTCGGCAAGTTCTTAATGAGCATTTCTTTATTACTTGAACAAGGTAGGATTTATTGAAATTATTTCCATTCAAGTATTAATGCAGTAAAATTTTGAACTGATTTTCACTTTAGGTGCAGTATTACTATCGGCAACGTTTTGTTTGGGTATGCTTCGATTCCAGGTAAGGAATTTTCGTAAAATTGTCAGTTTTGGATGAACATTCCTGTTTGTTTTTTACAAAATGGGGATCTAAATCATAACTGATCGGCATTTCAGTCAAACATGATCACCCTTGAGTCGTATTTTAGAAACATCACCATCCACTGTGCCAATGCACTATTCCTATCTAATACATCTAGGAAAACCGGGCAGAGTCTAGGAACGGAAAAGTTATTAGCACGATGATATCACAAAATATTTTCGCAATATTTTACATTCATATGAAAGTAACCAGGTGCCTATATGATAAACTACAACACACAGAAAGACGGCTAACTGAACTAACGAAAGTTCTGTTCATCTGTACACCAATGTCACATTATCTCTTTATAAAAAGGTGAATAAATCAGTCCAAAATTTCCAAATGGATACGAAATCACGAGAGAAATCGCTTTTCACCATAGTAAACAATGCATTTTAGGTTATTGTTGGTCCTCCAGTCTCTCTCAACTGTCAAAAATACTCGTCGCCTATCGTTGTTCATTTACCAGTTTATCCAGTTAAAAATTGAGGAACTCGAATATTATACGAAAAGCTTAAGAAAACACAAACACGGAAATTATATCTTCTATGCGCGGTCTTTATCACATAATTTAAAATGAAAAAACATCAAATATTCTTTGAAATACAAATATTACTATGAAACTTTTGAAAGAAATGTATTACAAACCTATCTAACTTATTTTTGCCGCATTCAATGGTTTTTCCCGAACTAGTTGCATCCTAGTATCTTCGGTTCCTCTCTTTGAATCATGTCCATATAATTTGTATTATATTCTTCATTTTCTCAAGTTTTTGACCTCAATTATTTTATGCCAATTCATATAATTTTAATTTGTCCATTCAAGGATCAAGACCTTCGAGGACAATAAAGTATATCGTAAGATATATGAAACCAAACAATAATGTACAGCTATTACAGAATCAAATCTGTATTTTTAGATTCTTGAATCTATGTTCACCTGGTTGTGGTATGTACGAGACACCCTGTATGTACACACAAGCAAGAGTCGGAACTTAGCCATACAAATAAATTTTTCTGGTAATATGAATATAACATCCCATGCACATTTTATGTGACTGCTAGTGTTTACAGCAAACTCAAAAGAATGGAGTACAGTTAGGAATGCGTTAGTTACACTGGTCAAACCGTTAGTTTAGAGCCCAACAAATGAAGTGGACATTTCCAATTAGTTTGAAATTCATTTCTGGAAAGTTGAACGTGTTAAGTCATAGTTAGGACTATCTGGGCATGAAGAAAAAATCATCTATACTTACTACCTTTGACAAAAAAAGATATTCAAATTTCATTAATTTGAATTAATTTCCAGATGAGGTTGCAGACAGTAAAAGAGGAGATGGACACTATGGGGTTGATGGATGCTTCTGTGAGCCTGAAAAAAAAATGCATTAGGTGAAAACCTCAATCAACTGATCCAATTTTCGAATATTGTAATTTTTTAAATTTTCTGCGAAATGAACATGAATCTATATCTCTTGATTCAAAATCCTCATTATGGAAGGTTAATTTAGGCAGAGTTTTAACTGTGCCTGTGGATCAACCGACTGAATCTAACTCAGAGCGAAAAACTATGAAATGAAATTTCAACTAAGGATCGTTAAAATCAATCCCTCATCTGCAGAATTTTCTTTAAAGGAACTAGCGATTCTTGCATCAAAATTTGAAAAGAATCTAGTGAAGCAATGACGTAAGGTCACGTGTTTTCTCTAGCTTCTTCAAATTCCTTGCCGGAGCTGTATTTCTTGACTTATTGAGGAAACAAGAACTTGAGTGCAAAAATAACGACAAAATTTCTGAAAATCACCCAGAAATTTGGTTCTATTTTAATTTTTCAATTTTCTCACGAAACTATGCATAAAGCAGGCAGTTTGAATACGATCGCATTAATTCTTCTAGGGAAATTGAGGAAATTACCCCAAACTTTCGAATAAGTATATTGAAGAAGTCAACCGTCGCATTTTTATACGCTAGATACCCTGGCAGTTTCAAGTACGAAAGTTATTGTGTCAATGGCTGGCCGACCAGAAAGACCTGAATTTGACCAAGTCGTTAGGATTATTTTCAGAAAAGAACAGGCAAATTGCAGATATCTGGCGAAAACTATAACACGCTGTCTCATAGCCTGTTAAAATCTGTTATCATTTCTCTGAAGAAATCAGAAAACCAATAACTTAAGAGTATCGAATGAAGGATATTTTGTGACGGTTCTTCATTATTTTTCAGGGTTTTCACTCACAATCTCTGGAAAATTCTTTGAATTCGACCAAGTTATTGAAATTGAATTATTGAATTCTGAAAATTTTTTCATTACTATTTGATGCAGAAGTCAGATATTGGCTCTGAATCATCACACTTCACTTCGTTGATCGTCGATATTGTTCATTAGGGAACATTTTTGCTTGCATGTTCTAGGGGAACAGCGGGCTATCGTTTTGTTCAAATGTCTTTAATTTTCGAATTTTGAGCCGAAAATGGTCTCAAACGACTAGATTGGACTCACTGATGGCGAATCTGGTGTCGAAATCGATTCTGTCCGGCCGGCCGTCACCATAATTACGGACCTACGGAGGATTCTATCGGCTTGAAAATTTCAGGGTAGGTTTCATTTCAAAACGCGAAGGTTAAGTTAGTTAATGAGCCAAATCGGTCCAACAGTTTCGGAGTTATAGCCGTTTGAAGTTTTGAGGTTATTTCTCTGATATTTCGGTTGGATTGAAACTTGGCAGTTGGTTGGATCCTAAGGACCCAGAACTTCTTGCAGAATCTTATTGAGATCGTGCTGTCAGTAAATTTTGAAAATATTTTTTTCCAAAATTTTTTTCGAAGAATTCTTTTCTCTTTTGGAAATTACTCATTATAGTTGCGAAAAATTTTGATCATACCTTGAGCTTCGTATTTCACAGTAGTGTACCGTATTTCAGTTCGATACGAGAATAATTCTCGAAGATATCGTGAACAACGTGAGTTTCTTACCGAACAACTCAAAAAACCTAGAAGAGCACTGCCGTGTAGTCAGCAGCTTTTGCACGCATTGTTGAATTCATTGCCATTGAACATGCGCCCAGAAGCTGCTGTTTTCAAGGCAGTGCTTTTCTAGTTTTTTTTTCTAGAAACTGCCCCTGTGAAATAGTTTGAATCCCGCAATCCGCAAGGCAAGGCGTTGTTTATTATAATGGGGGTTTTCCCGAATTTGGGTTGTTACTGCAAATGCAAATTTGAACATAATTATTATGGGTTCGATTCATCATTTTCCCAAATTACCTTCAGAAAGTATTCAAAATCCGGTTTCAAAATAGTGGTTGTTTGGGATTTGCCAGGCATGCACGAAGTGACAACGGGGTTTAGTAGAATAGCTTTTTTTGTTATAGAATAATGAAATATTTATTCCTATTCTGTGGTACACACGTGTTCTTTGTCAATATAACCAAACAATTTCCTTTTGCGATTTGTCAGTAATATGACAGTATGACAGTCTCTGCTCTTCTTTTTCTATTCCTTGGTCCTTGTCTTCTACTCTAACCAGATCGAAGTACAGCTATCTCTGTTTTCCTAAGCAAAGTAACACATTTGACGTCCTTTTCTTTCCGAGAAAGCTGAATTCGACGTTGCCATATCGTGCACTCATAACAAAGCCCATTAAATGCAAATCCTCATTTTATTTTTCATTTTTTTAAAAATATAATATTGAAAATATATGTTTGAAATGTGATGTTCTGAAGGTTTTTCATGAGAATGGCTGCATTTTCGTTTGAAGGAAAAACCCCCATTCTCAATAGTTTTTTCTCAGATATTGGGAGAGAAAACCCAGAAAAAGCCTGAAAAATAAATAATCTAAGAACACAGTACAGCGCATGGAAATTGATAAAACTCAATTTTCATGGCTGCTGGTCTCGAATTTATGAATGAATATAATGTAGGTCACAATGTGAAAACTATCGAACATTCCAAACAAAGGAAAGGCCTGCAAATTCATTGAATGGACATAATGAATGCAAAGCATAATCTATTCGAAATAATTATACCGAGTCTCTCTGTCAGAATGACATTACATAGGAAGTTGACGATAATGAACAGATGACCCACATGACCTCATTCTTCATTGATTATCATTCAGAATTTGAATATCTTCAATAAGAATTTTGCTCCTTGATATGATCTATTTTTCGGTGGTATTGAAACCACGAATAAATTACAAACAGGAAGTAATTCTGAAAAGTTCGGTAAACAAGGATGGATCTATGTTTTCAATGATAGAATTATTGACGTTTGTACGACGTATTGATTATGTGTTCAATCTTATTGCAGATCATGCCTCTACTGTTGATAGAAATGCTACAGTCCATCTAACCGTGCTTTTATTTTCGTTGTATCATAAGGCATCTGATTTTTCCGAAAAAAATCGAAAAATACGTTGCTGAGTAATATTTTAATAAAAAGCATGAGTGCTGGTGGCAACAAAAATCCGAGTCGAAGACGAGGATTTTTGCACCTGCACGAATGCTTTTTGTTAAAAAATATCACTTTGCAATGTATTTTTTCGATTTTTTTCACAGGAAAAATTAGATGCCGTAATGGTATTTGACAAGACTATTTCATGAGAAACATTATTATTCTGCATGCATTATGTATAGGTATTAATTTGAAAACTGAATAACAGGTACCTAATTAATTTCATCAAAAATACTACAAACTTAATTATTTATGGTACAATTGAATTATAAATTGAAATTTTGGTACAATAACTGTCAAGTTTAGCCGCGGGTAAACTCGAATAAACTGCTGACAGCTCCCGCCAAACAGTTTTTCCACCTAGAAACTATTTGTAATTCAAAATTGAGCGTTTCTGAGTGGTGGAAATTACGACGAGGGAAATAGTCGATGGAAAACTACTGGACTCCAGATATTTTTAGGGTAGTTATGAATTTCAAATATTTCGGGAACAATCGCAATAAAGAAGAATCTGCCAGCCAGTATCGGAGTTAGATCCAAAGTATCTTAAGAGCAAACAATACCATGTGGCACTCAATTACGGCTAGGCAACACAGCCACATTCAAGTATCATTAAATCTCGTTAATATATCGAGATCAGGCACCTGTACGCGGTCTACATGCTTCAACGTTGCCGATATCCGCGAGAAATATTAGAATTCGGAAAATAGGAGAAAGCGGGATGTCGTTCTGCAGGTTTTAGTGAACATTTTTTGTGATTTTTTTTGGGATGTTCTTAATTTTTTTTGAGAATGCGCAATGATAGTTATATTACCATTTATCACTGCATCTTAGTTTTTATTTCCACGAAAATTCTTGCATATAAAAAGTGCCAACATTGAGCATTTTTCCAATTTTTTCAATTATTTGCACCAATAATATTTTTCGAAAAAAACGAACTCTGGGGTCCAGAAGTCACCCCGATATTGAGGTATTATTTGCTCTAAAGAGCCAACATTACCTCGAATATGACTATTCATTTCATTCAGTCAGTGTGGTGAAAATATAAGGAAAAATCTAAAAATAGTCTGAAACTTGACATTTTTAAATACCTATTCATCACAAGAGGTATTTATTATTTCAATATGTAATTAGATCATGGAGAAGAGAAGAAGTCTTCCAGAGTTGCGTATTCAAAAATATCTGTAAGAATAGGAAAAATTTGCAACGATAGATATTACGATTAATTTGTCGGGTTTGAAATTCTTCTGATAAACACGTATGAACTATGAACATGAACAGCGAAGGGAATAATTCATATTTCATTATAATGGACATGAACACTTCCACGAAATATTTTCACAAGCATGTAAAAATTCATAACTTTTGAATTAAATATTGATTATTAGGTACCTACCTAAAAAATTCATAAGCCTTATTTTAATGGAAAGAGATCAAAACTATCCAATGAACTCCATGAGTATTATCAATATCCTGTTACGTTTTTGCAGTTGTTTTGGCTTCAAAATGACTTCTTATACCTATGAAAGTCCTAACAATAAACCCCATATTGCTTCTCGTTCCTTTATACATATTTCATATTATTAATGAGTAGATGTTCTACATTTTCTATACTCCTTTAATATATTAGTAAGAATCCATCATTTCAAATATTAAGTCCATATTTTGGAATTTTTTTTTAACATATACAGGGTGTTCTACAAGCTCTATGACAAACTTTGACAGATGGTAGCTGTGCTTATTCTGAACATTTTTTTTCCTATGAACATAGGTCTGATTCGTTCTTGTTTCGAAGTTACAGGCATTTGAAAAAATTTATTTTCATGTTTTGGTCAAGTACACCGACATAAAATATCGGTTGATATGGTAATTGACGTTATTTTTATTATTCATTTGATACTTGGTGTACGTTTTGAAAAATAACGCATTCTTTCACGACTCAGGAATATGCAGATATGTATTTGAATATGGGTATTCTAATGGTAACTCCAGAAGAGCAGCTCGAGAATACCGAAGAAAATATCCTAATCGACACCAACCTGCTCACACAGTATTTTGTACATCATTCCGAAGACTTTGAGAAACACGCAATCCTGCTCCAAAGAAAGCCATTCGGCCAACTGAAGTGAATGTAGAAATTGAGGTAAATGTAATAGATGCTGTCCATGGCAACCCTTCGAAATATGTGGTATCAGCACCATGGTGCACCACCACATAGATGGAGACAAGTAGTCAGTTGGCTGAATGAACAATTCCGGAATGAATGGATAGGTCAAGGAGGACCAATACAATGGCCACCTCGTTCGCCTGATCTAAATCCCTTAGATTTTTATTTTTGGGTACATATGAAGCAGCTTGTTTATCATGTTGAAATCGAATCTCATCAAAAATTAATTGATCGAATTCAAGATGCAGCAAACCAAATACGAAACGACCCAAATCTGATCCGCCGAGTAACGGCATCTTTAGTTCGTCGGTGTGAAGCTTGCATTCAAGCCGAGGGTGTACATTTTGAACAATTTTTATAGTATAAAAATTTCCGTTTATAATTATGATTTGAACATGAGAATATAATTTTTCAAATGCTTGTATCTTCTTGACAAAAACGAATCGGATATTTGTTCATAGGAAAAAAAATGTTCAGAATAAGCACAGCTACCATCTGTCAAAGTTTGTCATAGAGCTTGTAGAACACCCTGTATAACAGATTATAGCTCAATTCGCCATTATTCAGCCGCATCAATTGTATGGACTTGACGAAGCGACCCTAGCGCCATCATTGTTCACAGAGAGTAATAGAAAAGTACTTAGCAATTCAAGGACCGTGTTTCGGACCCAAAAATTTTAGTGGGTAATAGAAGGATGCATCTTGAGTCAGACTTAACCTTTCCCATCACTCAGAACCGAAACCATGAACAAATTACGAATACGAAGTGTTCGATACGTCATTTCATTCATATTTAGTGCGGTTCAATCACATTGTTTTGCCTTCAGATGATGAAACGCAAGATCAATTATTGAACTCATAGCCGCACAGAAAGCAATTCGATTCGAGAATTAAACAATTCAATATCGCAGTGGTTTTTCAACGGTTGTTTTGTAACAACGCAGATAAATTCCACGCGAAATCTTATTTTCGATCTACTCGATGAGTTCAACAGCGTCATGGCTAACGGGGGTTTCACAAATTGCCATATCAAATGTTAGATTGTGAAGAATTGGATCACTTCAAAGTTCAATTAAAGTTTATATTCTGGTCAAATCATCTAGTTAGAAGGTGCTTATCGAAATAAAGAAGGCAAAGGTGCATGACAATCCACCCACATCTTCAACACAATAATGAAAACGCTGCAAATTTCACACAAGGGTTTATTATTTCCCCAGTTAAATAACCCAATAACAATGATATCTAAAATAAAACTTATATATTATTCATAACTCAATCGTTTTTCAGAACACAAATACGAATTCCATGAAAAAATTCATGTGAAACATTGAAATCTCAATAGAAACTTTTGTATAATTGAATAACATTTCTACGAAGGCGTAGAAGGGCCACTCTTTGTCGACAAGAATTTTTCTACCTAATTCCGACTTCAAACTCGGAATTAGTCTATAATTCCGAGTTCAAAGTCGGAATTAGTCTATAATTCCGAGTTTAAACTCGGAATTAGCTAGAAAAATTCTTGTCGACAAAAAGTGGCCCTTCTACGCCTTCGTACATTCCACACGCAGAACGCTAATTGAGTAGCATAATTTAAAATAATATTTTAAATGAGAAGAGACGTTCCAGAGTCTTTTCATCTCTTTAAAAATCTTACTCGTTTTAACACCACCGAAGAGGTAGAGTAAATGGCACCTTTTTCTTTATAACTCAAGGACCACTGGTCGGAAATCATCCGGGCAAAATTTTTAGGCTGAGTTATGCAACATTAATCAACGTTGAGAATTTCATGAAAATTCGGTGGTAAGTTTTCGAGAAATAATTTTTTTCCCTCCTAACCCCAGTTCTAAGCCCTTGGGGTACACCGATCCTGCTGAAAAGCTTGGAGGATCAATCTCGGGCGACACACGATTTTATACCAAGTTTCACGGATTTCGGTTCAGTTCTTTCAGAGGAAAGCCCCGGAGTACGGACGGCGGACGGACGGATTTTTTTTAATCGTTCATTCAAATCTACATACTTCAAAATGTAAACTGTGAAGTTTCAAGGGGGGTAATTTTTTTTTTTTGTAGGTCGATTACTAAGGTTTATTATTTGATTTTATCCAATAATAAACCAAAATTCAACTAAATGGAATACAATAGACCCGCGATACACAAAATATATCAAGAGTGTTCGAGTCATCTGGAGTATTCATCTTAAGGGGGCATTTTTACAGTTAAAATATTTTGTAATTTTAGATTGAATTTTATTTTTCAAATTTTCCAAATGAGCGGAAAAATTAGATTCTCTGTTCATATTACCGAACTTCTGCGATGATCACCATTTAGGGTAGCCAATGTATCAGAATTTCTGTTTAAGAGCCATCGCAAGTTCACGTTATTGCGAGTCTACAGTATTCTATTTGAATATTGGAGCTACCAGTGAAAATAAATATTCTGTTTGAACTTGTCGACTATTCGATTCGATGTCAAAAATCGGCCATCCGTCCTTTGTACCTATAATTCGGGAACAAAGCCAACGGCTAGAAACTTTCAGGGGGTTTGTTAATGGCAGAATCTGCCAAACGGTTTTGGAGTTGTACTCCTTTAGATTTTTGAGTTTATTTCCTCGATATCTCAAAAACTACAATGCGGTCGACTTGAAATTTAAAGACGCGAAATATTGCAAAATTTGGTTTCGCAAATGAATTGGAAATTTTTTTCGGGAATTTTCTAAATTTATGTTGAAAATATTTTTTTTCGGAAACTAACCATCAAGTTTCAATGAAATTTGGCAAATAAGTTGGAAATGATATTAAAGACAGTGAAAAAATATCCGTTTTATCCGATGTGTATTTTCGGAGATGCCAGAAAGGAAATATGCAAATTTCGTGCTGTTTTTAGTTTCGATATTATTTTCGGAATTTCTGATAGGAAGTAAAGATGCGTTTTGCCGGGTTAAAACGTGAGAAGGTGACCTTTGTCAAAGATAAATCCTTGTCAAAGCTGCTGATTCACGACAGTACTTCACTAGAATTCTGTTGATAACTTCTGTATAAAACTTATTTTCTGTGGGCAAAAATAACGATGATTAGGGGTGTGTGATTTACAGTGAATGACCTTGTATATAAAGGAATAGATCAATAAGGACAAAAAATTACACTCCATTTATAAACATCGAAAGACATACTTGTCCTCTCTGATGATAAAAACATTTTTTACTTCATTCGCGTGTTTATCACTAGAACATGACAAAAACCGAAACCAAATAACATTTAATTAATGTAGTTGAGCAATTTTAATAAATCATTTTTTCTTACTTTTCGATTATGCTAATTGAGTCATTAACGCACGAACACCCCAACAGAATTGAGTTACGGCAATCGTATTCAGCTAGCAGTTTTGCTATGATGTGGGGAAAATCTAATTATATTGAATAATAAAGTTTTTCGAGATTGCTCATTTATTCAGATTTATTCTAACTCAACAATTTCTAGCGGACTCAATTAGCATTTGTACTAGTTACACATTCAACTTTATTGCTGACATGCTGACAGATTCATTTTTAAGGGGAATTTACAAAAACTGGATAAGCTCACAACAACTTCGAAAAAATCCATGAAAGCAACTTCATGGCGTTAAAAGTACTTCCGCATTTCAAATAGATCAACCTGTATATGTTTATATTCTTGGAATCTACAAGGAAGTCCAAATTGGATATGTCTGAAACAAGAACTTGAACGTAAGTACCATATACAGGCTGTCCCTAAATTGAAGATCCAAACAAAGAGGGTTGATTACGTAGATCATGTAAAAATTATATTCATTTGAATAGTTGAGGTTACCTCCTCAATTTTGTGACAAATATTTAGGCGATTGGATTGAAACTAGTTCATTTGTTGTAGTATAATAACGCGAAACTTCCTGCAATTTTTTCTCGAAACTATTCATCAGATTTCCATTTGATCCGATTTTAATTTTCGGGGATACATACATATTGAAAAAAAAATCATATTTCGTGGTTTTTCTTCAGTATAGCGTTGATATTTATGAAATTACTCAAAAAACTGACATGACAGTGGTGGAACTTGTTAACCAGTTTGCACAATTTTGTGCAAGATCTCAAGAACGTATCATTACAACAATTTGAGAAGAAATATTTCCAAATTTTTTTCGACCCCCAATTTGACCCTCTCAAGACTGCTGGCTTCACGTCATGTAATTTTCCAGATTTATTTTCTCGAAAACGATGTCAAATGCGGAAGAACTGCAGGATATTAAAAGTTTTTAATGGAATCAAAAATCCCTTTTCAACCCCCAATGTTCTAAAAAAATATCAGTGTTTTTTTACATGCAATTGTTTATTGTTTATTGTTTATGTGATACATAACAGTTGATATTTCAAAAAAATACGATACGAAAAAGAAAAAATTGTATATCGAAATTGATCGTTTGAGTACACATTTATGAGACTTCTATTTTTGCGCGCATGTTCTAGGGGAACAGCGTGCTATCGTTTTGCCCAAATGTCGAACGGAGCCACCTAGCCACTAGAAACCTGCAGGGTAGTTCGCGCATCGGAATGCCGCGGTTAAGTTCGTTAATGGGCCAAATCGGCCAGATAGTCTCGGAGTTATAGCCATTTGAAATTTTGAGTTTATTTCCCTCATATTTCAGAAACTACTGAAGTGATTGTATTGAAACTTGACATTTACTTGAAACATAACGACTCGCAACTTTGAGCAAAATTTCGTTGAAATCGTACGATAACTCAATTGAAAAAATTTTTTTTCAAAATTTTTTTCGAAAAACATTTTTTTTTCTGAAACCATTATTCATATTTGGGAACAATTCCAGTTATACCTTGAACTTCACATTTCACAGCAATACACCAAATTTCAATTCGATACGGCAATTAGTTTTAGAGATATTGAGGTTCGTGGTTTTCTTCTCGATATCGTTGTTTTTTTCGGTATAACTCAAGAAATACTAATTCAATCGTGATGAAACTTCGCAGCTATTTCGAGGATGTTGAAGAGACACATTGTGCAAAATTTCGTGATGATCGTGTTACTAGAACAATTTGCCGTGAAGGCAGCAGCTTTTGCGCACATGTTCAAATTCGTCGCCAAAGCGGTCATCTCCATTAAACATGCGCGCAAAAGCTTCTGCCTTCACGGCAGTGCTTTTCTAGGTTGTTATACTACCTAATATATCGTTTGTACACCCAACTTGAGGACACCCTGTATAATAAATTCGATGAAATTCCAAGTTTCCACAATTCATCACCCAACATTTCCTAATGAGGCATCGAAGTATCTCATTGTCAACAGATGAAAAGAATGTTCAGCGGGGAACTCCAACCATAGAGCCAAACCCATTCACGTGACTTCGTCGCTATAAATAGACACGTCATACAGTGACAAGGTAGTTCATGGATTCATTAGGTTATACTATCCGCCCACCTCCCATTATGCTTTTCAATTGCGTTGCACCTTTAAATAGAATTATTTCAAAGAACAACGTGGGTCGCTATGGTAAAAATTGCATCGGAGCAGTTAATAATGCAACTTACGTCATCGCTAGAAAGTTCTAAGGTCATCCGTTGGAATGCGCGAATGCAGTATGCTGACATTCTTATGATAATTCGCCTTCTGTTGATGGTACCAGAGATCCCAACCATACATGTTATGTGCTAGGTTCGTACTGTCATTTGGTGCAGTAACACTGAGATCATCACATACCTGCTGGTTTAATATTTAATTTCTCAATTTAGCTCCTGGATGCGATGACAGCCAGATGCTTGAGTAGATGACGCTTTATATGTACATCTATTGAAAATGTACCCCCATAATAAAGGGTGTTTCAAATTGCGCGGTTTTTTTTTAAGCATAAATTAAATAAAGATGGCGCACTGAATTCATCTGGGTACTTTGACATTTAGGAAGTGTGATGTATGACATTTATAAAAATGGCTTCGTACACTTACAACAACGCGTTCAAATTGTTGAACTATTTTATGAAAATCAGCGTTCTGTGAAAAGTGTTCTTAGAAAATTACGTGAATTTTATGGTTTACATAATCGTCCATCTCAAAGCACTAATGTTCGAATTATTAAAAAATTTCAAGAGATCGGTTCGGTGGAAGATCAAAAAAAAGGAAAAATACAGTCGCAGTGGTCGTTCACAAGAAAATATTGATTTGGTTCGTGAAAGTGTTGCTGAAGACCCTGGAATGTCCATTAGACGACGTTCACAACAAGTTGGACTTAGTTGGCCCACAACATGGCGTATTTTACACAAGGACTTACCTTTGAAGGCATATAAGGTTCAAATAACACAGGAACTAAAGCCATTAGATCATTTTGAACGTCGTTCATTTGTAATTTCATCAATGAACAACCAGCTGATTTTTCTCAAAAAACCATGTTTTCCGATGAGGCACATTTCCAACTTGGTAGCTTTGTTAATAAACAAAATTGTCGCATCTGGGGTGAGGAAAATCCACGAATTATTCATGAGAAACCTATGCATCCTAAACGAGTTGGTGTGCATTATGGTCAGGTGGAGTAATTGGACCTTATTTCTTTGAAAATGCCGCTGGTGAAGCTGTAACTGTCAATGGTGATCGATACCGTCGGATGATGATCGAATGTTTGTGGCCTGAATGAATGAATATTGATCTAGAGGACATTTGGTTTCAACAGGATGGCGCTACATCTCACTTTTCAAATGACACAATTGATTTGTCGAGACAAAAATTTCCTGGACGAATAATCTCCAGAAACGGTGATGTCAATTGGCCACCATGATCATGTGATTTGACACCGATAGATTTTCTTTGGGGTTATGTGAAGAGCCAGGTCTATAAGAATAATTCACAATCGATTCCTGAACTGAAGGATGAAATTATCGTGTCATTAGTAAGATAGAGCCTCAATTATGTCAAAATGTCATTGAAAATTTTAACAAAAGAGTGGACGTCTGTAGAGCTGCAAGAGAAGGCCATTCGACAGTTATGATTTTTGTCCAAACTTAACACCTACAAACATTTGGGCAAAAACAAATATTTCCTTGGTAAAATATCCAATTTGTAGCAATATTTTATGTATGTTGATCATTTGACGTACCATGTTTCCATCGGCAAACAGCATTTCATTGATACTTTCATGGCCCGTGTTATATCAATCGATCATTTACCGACCTCCGAAAAGTATGCCACAGATATCTATTAATTTGAAGATGTAGCAGCTGAAGCCTGAGCACAGCGCCGTAATCGGATCAAATTCTTCAAGAAGGAGTACACAGTTGCTGCCTCAATTCGGTATAAAATAAATGGATGCATCTTTTGAGAGCTGCTGCGCCATCAAAAAAAAAAATGAAAAATAGAAGAATACGGCCTGGAATATCGGATGGAATTCGGTTTTTTAAACTGAAAGAGTAAAAATGAACGGATCCTGCTTTTTTCAACATTTCCCACTATTCTCAAAAGAAACCCAGAATGAATACTATAGAACTTAAGAGCAAACAATATCTCTGATATAAAGGAGTGACTTTTAAGGCCAGAGTTCTTTTTTTCTTTAATTTTTGGGTGCAAATAGTTGAAAAAAATTGTAAGAATGCGTAATATTGCCACTTTTTTATATTCAAGAATTTCCGGGAAGATGAAAACTGAAATGGAGTGAAAAATGGAAAAAATAACTTACATACACACATACATACATATAAAGAATTTAGTATATCCCAAAAAAAAAATTCTCAAAAAATATCCACTGAAGCCTGCAAGACATCCCGTTTTCTCCTAAACCTCTCCGAATTATAATATCTTACGCGGCTATTGGAAACGTTAAAGCATGCAGTCCGTATGCAGGTGCCTGAACTCGCCAATACCACCCTCAAAATCTTTTCTCCCATTGCGAAATCAGGAAAAACGCAACAAGAGTTACCTTGTTTCGTATGGGGTCATATTATGCCTTTGTTTCCTATAAATTTTTATCAACCCTGAGAACTTGATATCAGCAACCCATAGAATCTTAAATGGAATGGACTTTGAAAAGGCACCTTGTTTTGAAGATATCTCGATTGTCTTCACAAAAATGCCATATTCAATAATGAAATAATAGAATAGCAGCGAAAGAAAGAGTTGCAATGAAACATGAAACATTTTTTACTATGAGTCTTGCACCGTCTCTTCTCATCATAAACACAAAAACAAAACCTAGATGCGCTTTTTGGATTCAATCGTTCTGCAATAGTTCAGACACGTTTCATCTGAAAATTTTGACTGATTAATAGCAATCTTGGTATACTCCATTCACTTTTATAAAGTAGCCCAGTTGGCCATGATTTAGGTCTATCATGTTTTTGTAACTAAAACCAAGGCAGGTTGGCGCTCCTGAAATATCGACAATGTCAAAATAATTCGACGCGACGTTGCCAATTTCTATTCTCTTTCAATAACAAATAACAATTCAGCTCCAGCCATAAAAAAATAATAAATTAACATTTCACTTTGATTCGAAATCGAAATTGAAAGTACCTAAAGTAATCTGAAGAAGCAATTCCATTTTTTCTTATATTTTAGGAATTGCTCATTTCTGGAAATTGAATATTTGAGTTGACTTTAAAGTATGTCCATAAAACATAATTCCATATCTTGCTTTTGACTCGAATACTGCATGATAGGTAGTTTTCATGTAGAATTTATCCAGAAATCTTGTCATTACACCCAAAAATAATAGACTGAAGCTGAGCTGCACCCCAGTTTAGAAATATGTTGATCATTCACGTAGATCCCCAAGAACTTTGTAAATGAAGTTAGTTCTTTCGAGGTTAACTGTGACACAGGTTTCGTAGTACAACTACATTTTCATACTGGAATATTTCAAGTTTTGCAACTAGGTATTTAAATGACTTCTGTAGGCTTATTTTCTTGAGAATTTAGTAGGGAAATAGGGAATTCCATAGGTCCGTCTGTCCGTTTAGAAGTTTCACTGCCGGGTTATTCGAGAACTTTTATGTTTTTTCGAATGAACTAACACGAAGTAACGGACTACTCTATCCATCATTTTTCAGTAAAATTCCAAAACACTCGATTCTTGATTTCCGTACAAGAAAAAAGTATAACTGAATCTTCCAACCATGTTTATATAGGTGAAATATTTCCAGTATTAACAGGGAAAAAAGTTTCTTCAACATTCGCAAGGTCTTTGAAATTATTGAATTCACATAATATTTTCTCAAATTCATTACTTTCCAAATATAGATTGACATTTTGAAAAATAAGTAATTATTACGACCTCTTTGTAGAGAGGACAACGTTGTGTAGTCTGACAGGAAAATGACTATAACCTAACATTTTCAAAATATACACGGTGAAATCTGTCAGGATGTCATGGCAAACCGGGATACTTTATAAAAGTGAATGGAGTATACGTGCTCTCGACACTGGAAAAATCTCCTAAATCCAACCCTGTCCCACGAGTGCCTGAAAGACGACGCACGTGGTCGAACTTGAATTAACACACCGCCGTTTCCTGTTTCGTACAACCGATGTGTTTGATCATTGCTCTAAGGTAAATATTTGTGTGAGGCTGCAAGGAGCATTCTTCGCATTCCATGGCTTACTTATCTCTCTTCGAAGAACGAGTTCTCGTTCTATTCTCTGTTTACCTTCGCGATGAACTCTCTGTGAACAGCCCGGATGCCAAGATTCTTGTAATTTCGAAGGGTTACAGCATTTCGTTATTACGTAGTTATGTATTGGCATTATTTAGAATATCCAGCAGTTTGTTTCCCACCTCGAAGAGGTACACAATTTATAGAAATAGTTCTTGTTTTCGAGGAAATCACTGAAGTAGAGTCGGATGGTTTCAAGCTATTTTCAGATTCATAACCAAATCGGTCACCCATCCAGGTACTGTTTCTGCGTGACGCTGCTTTGACTTTCAGATATCAACAATTTTTCTATTTTCTAACCCTGACGGTATTAATATCCAAGTAAAATGGGGACTCGAAGCTCCCACAAGCCAATACCGGCTCAGAGTAGCAAACAACATAGAGGTAGCATACGTCATATTTGGAACTCTTAATTGAAACTGCTATTATACTCTTCTTGCATGGAATATCGAGTTGCATATACTCCATTCACTTTTGTAAACTATCCCGATTGGCCATGACATTCTGACACATTTCACCGTGTATATTCTGAAAATGTTAGGTTATAGTCATTTTCCTGTCAGATAACTACACAACGTTGTCCTCTCTACATAGAGGTCGTAGGAATTACGTCTTTTTTGAAATGTGAATTTACTTTGGAAAAATAATGAATTTGAGAAAATATTATGTGGATTCAATAATTCCAAAGACCTGGCGAATGTTGAAGAAACTTTTTTCTCTGCTAACACTGAAAATATTTCACGTATATAAACATGGTTGGGAGATTCAGTTATGCTATTTTCTTGTACGAAAATCAAGAATCGAGTGTTGAAATTTTACTGAGAAATATTGGATAGAGTAATCCGTTACTTTATCTTTCGAAAGACAATGTACTCGAATAATCCTACAGTAAAACTTCTAAACGAACTCTACTTTTCGAAATTCTTAAGAAATAATTCTACAGAATTCTACAGAAGACATTCAAATACCTTGTTCCACAACTTAAATTACTACAGTATGAAAATGTAGTAGTACAACAAATCCTGTGTCATTTTATGAGAACTAATTCAATTTACAAATTCTTGGGAATTTATGTGAACGATACACTGGGTTTTCACTCACATAAGTCGAAAATGTTGATTAGCTTGTGATAAATTATTGATTCCAAATCATCAGGGTTACTATCAGAAAAACCAGATTTCAATGGGGGTTTTTCCTTCGAACGAAAATGCAGTAATTACCATGAAAAACCTTGAGAACATCACATTCCAAACATATAATTTCAATATTATATTTTTAAAAAAATGTTTGATCACCTAAAACTGAAAAATAAAAATGGGGATTTGCATTCAAAGGGATTTGTCATGAGTGCACGATATGTCAAAGTCGAATTCAGCTTTCTCGGAAAGAAAAGGATGTCAAATGTGTTACTTTCCTTAGGAAAACAGAGATAGCTATACTTCGATCTGGTTAAAGTAGAAGACAACGACCAAGGAATAGAAGAAGAAGAGCACAGACTGTCAAACAGTCATATTACTGATAAATCGCAAACGAAAATTGTTTGGTTATATTGACAAAGAACGCGTGTGTGCCACAGAATAGGAATAAATATTTCATTATTCTATAGCAGAAAGAGCTATTCTACTAAACAGCGTTGTCACTTCGTGCATGCCTGGCAAATCCCAAACCCCAATTTTGAAACCTGATTTTCAATACTTTCTGAAGGTATTTTGGGAAAATGATGAATCAAACCCATAATAATTAGGTTCAAATTTGCATTTCCAGTAATAACCCAAAGTCAGGAAAAACCCCCATTCTACATAGTACTTCCTAATACTTTGTCTATACTCCTTCAAAACTACCTTTGGCATTTTTAGTTTCCAAGCGTGATGATTATGTTGGGATTGACAGTAGAAATTGGCATTGGCATTTCGCAACGTCTCTGAGAATTATTTTGACATTGCCGATATTTCACGAGTGCCAACCTACGCAGTTTTAAGTAAAAAAACTTGATAGACCTAAATCATGGCCAACCGGGATAGTTCATAAAAAAGATTGGAGTATATCTGTAAGGTTGTCTGATCGTCAGAAAATTAAGAGAAGTTGAAGAATTTGGCGAATAATGAAAGAATTAAGTAAGGCGGCAGAGGTAGGTATCAAGTGTAAGTTCAATTGAATTATTTGCTAATAAGCCGTTACAAAATGGTCGAAATACTATTGTTACAGTTGTCTGAAGAGAAAAATTCGCACCAATTTCGATTTTTTGAACACTTCAATTGTATGCCTTGCATTTGATGTTATCTTATCATTTTGAAATTTAGTTTCAAATTGATCTATAACAATAAATCTTGTATCGACAATTAAAAGTTGCTGGAAATATTGGGCAAACGATATATGAACTTGGCTCAATTTCTTGATTTAAATGGAGAAAACTAAGAAAATGAATTTGAAGTAAGGCTGCTGTAGTTGAACCATTTCCCATGACTTGACCATACTTAATCGTTCTGAAGATTTCATCAATGTAGAAAGGATATGACATTATGCTCACCTCAATGCGGATCTGCAACATCAGGAATGTACTTCGCGGAATTATGTATAAGGCATAGGGTCTTGGTCGGTCAGTACTCGATACACCAGACAGGAAGGTAGATCCAGGTCGAGGAATGCCAATCCAAAAGATGTTACACCGAAGATGGAGGCGATCCTCGTATTGTCGTCGTGAGCTCTGAAACGAACAGACTAATTGTTCAATATGGTGAAACATCATGAAATAGTTGGAAGCAACAAAGTATATACTCATTAATTCGAACAAATATATAAAAGAGTTTTACAGAATGTGTACGGATTACGACTTATTTCCGATGAGTGGGTAGTCAATACGTTTGGAAATGTTTTGTGCATTCCTCTAGGCTGCGTGCTGAAAGAAAGAATCCAAGAATATAGACCAAAATCTGGTTTATGAGGAATTGAATCTTTTAAGCGATAGTTTCTTCAACAGATCTATTGGGCAGGTAGTGTGAAAGAACCAATAGGAAATATGTTGTGGTACATAATGGCGAATGAGCCGGAATAGATTTCTCATTAGCATAATTTGGTTATTTTTTCAAAATACTCACGAACTCCCTTCAGGGATATTTATAAGGAATTGATAATATGAATCTTAGACCAATAAATTGAAATATAAAGCTTTGCAGTTCTAATTTCGGTGACCATATACTCCATTTACCTTCATAAACTATCCCGGTTGGCAATGACATTCTGACACATTTCACAGTGTATATTTTGAAAATGTTAGGTTAGAATCATTTTCCTGTCAGATAACTACGCAACGTTGTCCTCTCTACATAGAGGTCGCAGTAATTACGTATTTTCAAAATGTTAATTTACCTTGGGAAAATAATGGATTCGACAAAATATTATGTTAATTTTATAATTCTAATGCGAATGCTGAAGAAACTTTTTTCTCTGTTAATACTGGAAATATTTCACGTATATAAACGTGGTTGGAAGATTCATTTATGCAGTTTTCTTGTAGAATCGAGTTGAAATTTTACTGAATGGATATGGAATAGTCCGTTACTTTGAGATAGTTCATTCGAAAAAAGAATAAAAGTACTCAAATAACCCGACAGAAATACTTCTAAACGAACAGATCGAGACTATTGAGAGTAGAAATCAGCAATGGCAACGAGAATTATTTTGACATTGCCTATGTTTCACAAGTGCTAACCTACGTCAGATAAAAAACGCTGCAAATTTTACACAGGGGTTGATTACTTTCTCAGTTAAATACTTATGTATTATTCATAACTCATTGGTTCTTGCGCGCATGTTCTAGGGGAACAGCGTGCTATCGTTTTGTCCAAATGTCTGTAATTTTCGATGATTGAGCCGAAAATGGTCTCAATCGAATAGGTTGGACTCACTGATGACGAATCCGGTGTAAAAATCGATTCTGTCCGGCCGGCCGTAGACACGCTAACTGTCGACAGAAGCAAGCTAGCAACTTGAAACTTTCAGGATAGGTTGCGCATCAGAATGCCGCGGTTAAGTTCGTTAATGGGCCAAATCGGTCGAATAGTTTCGGAGTTATAGGCACGTGAAGTTTTGAAGTTATTTATTTTTTATTTCAGAAACTACTTGAGCGATTGGATTCAAACTTGGCAGTTAGGTGGAGTATAACGACGCGCAACTTTGAGCCAAATTTCGTCAGGATCATGTTGTCAGTAAATTGAAAACAAATTTTTTTTCGAAATTTTTTTCCAAAAATTTTTTTTTTCCGGAAACCATTCATTATATGCAAAAAAAGATTCCACTCACACTTTGAACTTTATATTTCACAGCAGTGTTTCAAATTTCAGCTCGATACGATCATAAGTTTCGGAGATATCGGGAAAAAATATGTCAAATTTCGAGGTTTTCTTCTCGATATCGTTGATTTTTTCGGTATAACTCGAGAAACACTGATTCAGTCCTGATAAAACTTCACAGCTAGTTTTGAGATGCTGAAAGACAACTTTTTGCGAAATTTCGTGATAATCGTGTCATTAGAACAATTTGAAAAAAAAATGTCTATGATTTTCTTATCATATCATCATCATTAAATTCTGTAAGAAACTTCGAACTGTTATTTTTCGATGAAGTACTGGATTTAAATTCGATCTGATCTGTAATTTTGGAAATATTGGAAAAATAAAATTTTGATTGGGTATATCTACGGAATCATTGGGTGGATTTTATCCATTCACGAATTCGGTCTTCGTAATTAAGGTCTAAACCTTCTCTACAAATATCGAGTTTCCAAGTTGTTTCTTTCGGAAGTTATTGTGTTTACGCAGTTAGGCTGACCGTAAACACAATAACTTCCGGAAGAAACGACTTAGAAACTCGATATTTGTAGAGTAGGTTTGGGGCTTAATTACGATGGTCGAATTCGTGAATGGGTAAAATCCGCCCAATGATTCCGTAGATATACCCATTCAAAATTTTAGTTTCCCAATATTTCCGAAAATAAAGATCAGATCGAATTGAAATCCACTACTTCATCGAAAAATAACAGTAGGAAGTTTCTTACAGAATTTAATGAGGATGATATGATAAGAATTACCATTTCGCAATGTGAACAAGCGCGTAAAAGCTGCTTACTTCACGTCAGTGCTTTTCTATTTAGTACTTCATTTAAATCTACATACTTCAAAATGTGAACTGTGAAATTTTCAGGGAGGTAATTTTTTTTTGGTCGATCACTTAAGCTCATTATTTGGTTTTATGAAATATTTCATCTAATAATAAATCAACAACTTGATAAACCTAAATCTTGGCCACCTGGAATACTTTATAAAAGTGGATGGAGTACACACAAGGGAACACAAAAATCGGACACCAGAGATTCCCTGGCAGCCTAAAGCTATACCCATTACAGGTCGACCAACCACAAGAACCCTTTCTGGGCATTCATCGATGCTGGCTTCCCGAATCGCTACAAAAAAGTCCCCGTGAGTGGCCAGCATAAAAAACTTCGGAAATTTAAAAGCCAATATTTCAAAACGAGCGGTCAAAATATCACCTTTAAAAGCTGTGTCCGGTGCACATTACGCTTTGTTTGTCAATAGGCCTGCCTGTATTATGGAAGACATTGTTATGGTGTCATGGCGGATTATTTCTTCTGGGAAACCTCGATAGTAGTTCACAATAGTTCGGGTATTGTGGTGCTCGCATGACGAATTCATTTTTAAGGTCAATGATACCGGTCTACAGTACTCACTGCCCCGCCTACTGCGAAGAATGCATCGGCAGTACATTATTATCAACGAAGAAAGTGCTGTTTATGAATGAATACCAGGAATCCTAGAAATCGCCAAGGCTTGGCTCATTGGAGTATTCGAGGTATTTACATAAAGTTCCAACACATTGTATGGCTACCTATAAGAAGTGTAGGTTGGACTCGCGTAAAAGAGTTTTTTTCTCGATTTCTGCTCGCTTGTTGTAAGGATCAAGAGCGTTATTATTTTGTAAGTAATATACAGTGTGTCCACGGATTGGGTGCCGGTAAGGTATAAATGACGAAAAATTTGCAAGTTAGACTCTGATATTCTGAGAATCGCTCCTGCTTGGTCTCGAACTGAGATGTTGAAAAAATTAGCCAAATCAATTAATATACAGGGTGGTTTAGAACTGATTTAAGGAAAATTGTTAAGAATAAAACACCATTGTTTCAAAAGATATCGAGAAAGTTTATTGAGAAAAGTTGTTTAGAATCAAAAGACACGGCTAAATCTCGAATTTCAGATAAATCGATCAACTTTGATTTTGTAAGTAGGTTATGAAAATATTTGATAATATCCATGGTTACAAATGCCAGACGTGACTTGAAACGTAAATTTTATTCGTCATAAACGAAAATTTTCCTGTTAAAAACATGCTGACCATAGAACAAAGTGTGTTTATTGTGCAGTGCTACGGCTTAGGTGCAGACAGCACGAAAAATTTTCGAGTTAGACTCTGATATTCTGGGAATCGCTCCTGCTTGGTCTCAAACTAAGATGTTGAGAAAATGAGCCAAATAAATTTATATACAGGGTGGTTAAGAATTGATTCAATGAAAATTGTTAAGAATAAAGTACCTTTGTTCTAATAGATATCGAGATAGTTTATTGAGAAAAGTTGTTTAGAATCAAAAGACACGGCTAAATCTCGAATTTCAGATAAATCGATCAACTTTGATTTTGTAAGTAGGTTATGAAAATATTTGATAAAATCCATGGTTACAAATGCCAGACGTGACTTGAAACTTAAATTTTATTCGTCATAAACGAAAATTTTCCTGTTAAAAACAAAGGTGTTTTATTCTCAACAATTTTCCTTAAATCAGTTCTAAACCACCCTGTATATTAATTGATTTGGCTCATTTTCTCAACATCTCAATTTGAGACCAAGCAGGAGCGATTCCCAGAATATCAGAGTCTAACTCGAAAATTTTTCGTCATTTACACCTTACCGGCACCCAATCTGTGGACACACTGTAGGTATTCAGTTTGCAGATGGTAATATTCGACTACAAGCAATATCATCTGTCAATTTGACAAGAATCTTGCTATCAAAATTGGTATCTTAGCAACCTCAAAATAGTACTTGCCATGCTTGATAACAAGATAAGTTATAAAATCCTAGAAAAGCACTGACGTGAGGTCAGGAGCTTTTACGCGCTTGTTCCGTTGCCAAAGCGGTCATCTATACAAGTAGTGACCTTGCCAAACGCAGATTTTTTTTCATATGGTCCTCAAGAAATTCTGCATGAACCTCAAGCTAAAATTTTTGATCAAGTACTAGATAACAATTCTATCCAAAATTTTGAGTGGGTATAATTATCTAAAGAATAATTGGTGAATTCAACCCATTCAAGCATTCGACCTTCTTAATTAAACTGAGAAAATACTTTTCAAATATATTCCCTATGTCGATTCTTCCTGAAGTTAATGTGTTTACAACCGGTCTAACCACTGATAGTGAACAAAATAACTTCCGGAAAAATCTATTCAAAAGCTTGATAATTTTTAGAGTAATGATCGAACTATTTCGCAGATAAACCCTTTCAAAATTTCAGTTTTCCGATATTTCCAAAAACATAGATCGAATCATACTCCAATGAAAAATGCCATCTTGAAGTTTCAGCCAAATAGGGTCTAGGATCGTTCCGTTGAAGAAAATTTTGACGACCATTTCCCTCGTCGTAATTTCCACCAATCAGAAACGCGCTATTTCGAATTACAAATGGTTTCCAGGTGAAAAAACTGTTTGGCAGGAGCTGTCAGCAGTTTATTCGAGTTTACCCGCTGCAAAACTTGACAATTGTTGTTACCAAAAATTACAATACTCCTGCCGTGTACCAAAATTGCAATCTATATTTTAATTGTATCATGAATAATTAAGTTTGTAGTATTTTTGATGAAATGAATTAGGTAACTGTTGTTCAGTTTTCAAATTAATACCTATACATAATGCATACAGAATAATCTGTTACTCATGAAATAGTCTTGTCAAAAAAAAAAAAATCGAAAAAACACATTGTAAAGTAATATTTTTCAACAAAAATCAGAGTCGAAGACGAGGATTTTTGTTGCCACCAGCACTCATGCTTTTTGTTAAAATATTACTCAGCAACGTGTTTTTTCGATTTTTTTCGGAAAAATTAGATGCCCTTATGATATAACTTACGGAAAAACAGATTTCGGAAATCATCCGGCCGATTTCGTTCAAATTTGGAGCAATCATTAGAGTCGACATTTAACAACCCCTGCATCAAATTTCAGATGAAACGCATATATATTTCCGCAAATATTGAAAAATAAGATTTCGAACGGCGGAGCTTTCGTATAGATAAGATATTTTCCAGCAGATATTATGTTTACAACCTGCCACTTGGTTGACAAGAATCTCGATATTTGTAGAGGAACTCATGTGTGAATGGGTTAAATCAGCCCATTCATTCTTCAGCCAAGATACACAATTTTGCATGGAGCTGCACGCAGTCATTTTCGACCAAGCAGCCTATAGATTCTATATCAAAAAATATCGAGTCTCTAAATCGTCATTTTCGGAAGTTTTTGAGCTTATAATTAGCCGTTAGGCTTTAGATGGGTTCAATAACTGTATCGATAGACCACTTTGAATTTGAACAAGCCCTCTTTTCTCGAATTTGTCTGTTTTTCGAAAACCATCATCTCAATTGGTCATGTTTGTTCTTTGTCAAATGACCTTGAATTGAACTATAGGTATAACTATGTCTAAAAACTGTGAAAAAAAGCTTTAGTTTTGACTCAATATAATATCAGTTCTTTCTTTTTTAAACTGTGTGCTTACATATATCATTTTGATTTGAAATTTTCCTTGATAAGGATGCACACAAAAAGATTAATTTTTCACATAATTCAACACTATGTAACAAAACCTCATAAGCAATAATATACCAGAAATTTGCCGAAGAGTCAGGTTCATAGCACCGTGATACAGAAGGAATGTGGAATATTTCCCCCGGGTACGTTTTCAAAATAAAAAAAAGCAGATGTGCAACCTGCCTCCATCCCCTGATTCTGAAATGAGTCTGGCCCAATTCCTAGAAACTGATCAGAGGTAAACAACCGCCTACTTCGAACCAAGCTCTGGCTTTCTTTCAGCCACGGCTTCATTGACCACCGGCATGAAGACATTCAGTTCGCTTAGGAAAATGCTAATGCGAGGAATTATTATCTACAGGGTGGGCAAAATTCGTTGTCTACTGAAGGGATCTCGAGAACTATAGCAGCTAGAAGAAAACTGATAACACATTCTCGAGCTATTTTTTCCTGACTTATCTCATTCTGAAAACAGATCCAACTTATCGTTCTTAGAACTTGAGGTATGAGCGGAAATTGAGAAATTGTCATTTTCAATAGTGCTGAAAACTCGCTTGTTTGAACTCTTATTGGAAATCTGTTGATACATTCTACAGGCACTTTTTTAGGAGTAATTCAAATATAATATGACTGAATTGTTCAATCCAGCCATTTTCGAGAAATGAGAAGGATTTTGGATTTTTTAAATGTAAACTATAGTCAAAAGATCTCTTAACTTGCTACGAAATTTTTGCTGATTTCAAAAATGAATCATATGTCGCTATTTACATGAGAAAATTGTCAATACTTTTTTCCTGCTTTTCTTTTCACTGTTGAATTGAGTAGGCTGACGTTGCCATAGCGACGATTGAATATGCATTATCTTTGTGTGAACTTGCGCCTCTATGATTGGAATCAGCGATTGCTGAATAAATATTTCTATGGTTAATTTGTCACAGTTCTTGAGATCAGCAATATTTCGGGTCATAAGGGATAATAAACAGATTTTCTATTGCTAATCTTAAGAACTATGACAAATTAACCATATACATATTTATTCTGCAATCGCTGATTCCAATCATAGAGGCGTTTTCCGGTTTGTTATTGATATTTTTATATATATGTTTTATCATATACATGCATATTATCTTTTATATTCATCCTAATTTCAATCACTCAGTACGAAAAATATTGGATTTCGATCGAAACCAGTAACGGATATCCACATGTTGACGATAATTGTACTAAGCAAACCAAAATTGATGGAAACCTCCGATCAACCGAATTTTTGGGAAATCTTCATTATTTTAAATTACGCTACTTAATTCGCGTTCTGCATGTAAAAGTAGTATTCCACTAATACAAGAGTATTTATTGAGATTTCAATGTTTCAAATGAATTTTTTCATGGAATTGGTTTTTTTGTGTTGTTGAACACCAATGATTCATGAATAATATATAAGTTTCATTAAAGAAATAAATGAGCTTCATGAAGAAATTTAATCTTAAATCCCGGTATCCGCAGGATGGTTTCTATAAATAATAATTTATCCGATTTTTGGTAGTTATGTTTCAGATGTTAGGAGAGAAAACCCGAAAATATTTAATTTGAACTAGTTACGATTATGAAATTGTTAAGAATATCAATTGGGTATCTGCACAATGTGTTCATAAAATAATATAGGAATCCGTTAAAAATTTCTCGATGTGTTGAAAATTTGGTAATAAATCTTTTCGTCTACTTTTAGATATATTATTCTGGATGAAAGGTTAACCCATTATTCCACTAAATAACAATCTTAGAACCGAATGCGATGATTCATTTTCGGGATTATTGGAAATTTGCAGCGTTTTTCTTTATAACTCAGGGACCACCAAGCGGAAATCATCAGGGTGAAAATTTTTAGGTTGAGTTATGCAACAGTAATCAACGTTGAGAGTTTCATGGAAATTCGGTGGTAAGTTTTCGAGAAATAATTCTTTCCTTCCTACCCCCAGTTTAAGCCCTTAGGGTACACCGATCTTGCTGAAAAGCTTGGAGGATCAATATCAAGCGATACATGATTTTTCTACCCAGTTTCAAGGATTTCGGTTCAGTACTTTCAGAGAAAAGCCCCGGACTACGGAGGGCGGAGTGACGGTTTTTTTTTACTTGCTCATTCAATTCTTCATACTTCAAAACGTAATCCGTGAAATTTTCAAGGGGGGTAATTTTTTCTTTGGTCGATCTCTAAGGTTTATTTGGTTTTATAATATGCCAAAATCAAGCCAAAAAATATTCTAATTCACAGCTTTTTTATGTGAGAGGTTAATCGACTTCATTCGATCTTATATATCAATAAATCATCAAGAAAAACCTTTGTCAGTGGTATTCCTAAATTTATTTCTGCTTCACGGTCTCTAGACGATAATTATTGTCCGATTCTTACAACTGAAATTGTGCAATCCATATCGGCCTTCGCTAGAATCTTTCGTGAAAGCTATAATAAAAATCCGAGAAAATGACCAGTACATACGACAACAACAATGCAATATTACCAGGTTTTTCCTACAATAAATTGAACAATTTAGGAGTAACATGTCTAGGTTCCTCCCATATGTGGCGCTTTATAGATAATTTTCTCGAAATAATGTATGATAATAGTTATGAGAAATTGTTTTATTATTCCGCTTCCACGATGAATAAGTCCGTACATATGTCCCAGAATACAATCGCCGATCGAACTTTCATCGACGCGCAAAAACAGGTCCCACGCGAGCGAAAAGCTCGCCGTAGATAGATTACTCTCTGGAGATAAAAGCAATGAAGAAATTGCTAGTCCAGTCGATTTGTACGGGAGCATTTTTGCGCCCTTGTTCAGCGCGATATCGTTTTGCCCAAATATCTGTAATTTCCGAATTTTTTGTCGGAAATGTGAACGACTAGGTTGGACTCACTCATGATGAATCCGCTATCAAAATCAATCAAAACGGATAGCCGTTGCCACAACAATTAACGGAGTGTCTGCCAAACGGTTTCGGAGTAAAAGCCATTTTTGATATTGAGTAAATTGTTGAGGTTATTTTATTTCCTCAATATCTCAAGAAGTAGGTACTTATGCGATCAAACTGAAACATAGTAATTTGTTATGGAATATCCTGGCTCAACTTTATGCGAAATTTCGAGAA
This sequence comes from Myrrha octodecimguttata, assembly GCA_958510865.1. Classification (NCBI taxonomy): domain Eukaryota; kingdom Metazoa; phylum Arthropoda; class Insecta; order Coleoptera; family Coccinellidae; genus Myrrha; species Myrrha octodecimguttata. Next base: position 88,077,353 of record OY294056.1, on the reverse strand, counting down.
AATGTAGTTTTTGATGTATTTTTGAATTTCAAGGATTTTGATATAAATTTTAAAATTTCGTTCGAAGGAAAAAATCATTTTCGTGAATTATTCACTAGATTCAATTTTTTGCACATTACCCCCCTGAAGTCAATATTCAACAACAGTTTACTAAATTTCAGGTTATTCCGATAACAATATCAAGAAATATTTGAAAAAAATGTCGAATTTCGTTTGTATTCCCTCACTATCGTTATTTTCTCATGAACTCGAAAAATTTGTCGATGAATCTAATGCGCATATAGTGCGAAATTTTGTGAGGTTTTTTAGAAATATTTTTTATTTCGCGATCTTCAGACCATAAGATGCTATCAGATCTACATGAAGCCTCGAGTATTTTTGGAAATTGAAATTTTAGGCCGAATTATCGGGTGGATTTTCATCATTCACAAATTCCCCCGCCGCAATGGGGGTTTTACCTGAATTTGGGATATTACTGCAAATGCAAATTTGAACTTAATTATTATGGGTTTGATCATCATGTTCCCAAATTACCTTCAGAAAGTATTCAAAATCAGATTTCAAAATTGGGGTTTGGGATTTGCCAGGCATGCACGAAGTGACAACGGTGTTTAGTAGAATAGCTCTTTCTGCTGTTGAATAATGAAATATTTATTCCTATTCTGTGGTACATACGTGTTCTTCATCAATATAACCAAACAATTTCCGTTTGCGATTTGCCAGTAATATGACAGTCTGTGCTCTTCTTTTTCTATTCCTTGGTCGTTGTCTTCTACTCTAACCAGATCGAAGTATAGCTATCTCTGTTTTCCTAAGCAAAGTAACACATTTGACGTCCTTTTCTTTCCGAGAAAGCTGAATTCGACGTTGCCATATCGTGCACTCAAGACAAATCCCTTTAAATGCAAATCCCCATTTTTCCTTTTCAGTTTTAGGTGATCAAACATTTTTTTAAACATATAATATTGAAATTATATGTTTGAAATTCGATGTTCTCAAGGTTTTTCATGGTAATTACTGCATTTTCGTTTAAAGGAAAAACTCCCATTAAGGCCCTAACATACATGACAACAATAAGGTCTCCAAGTAGTTTCTTCCGAAAGTTCATGTGTTTATGATAGGCGCTTAGGCCATTGATTTCTTTATACTTCCAAGTGTGAACAATAGAAAATTCTGGAAGACTTTTTTTTTTCTGGAGCGGCCACACCGAAATACGACGTCATCTCCCGTACAATAAGGAGCGAAGAAATTGCAAGTCGAGTATATAGGTAGATTCGAAAGCTCGCAGGCGGCAGGGCGACGGACCGTGGGACAGGCGCCCATGAAAAAGTCGCACGGTCCGCGCGCATGCGTCCGACCACCGAATATCTTTACACTGCTATCTGGATCGGGGGCCACACAAATAATGTTAACGTGAGTGTCGGTACGTTTGCACCGGCAACGATTAATCCGCTTTAGGCAGTGGCGCACAGAAGATTCCTGAGGCGAGGCATGTTGCCAGATGGTCAGGAAATTCCGGACACGACCGGAATAGATCTCCTGCATGCAACACGAATTGTAAAATTTTTATGCTTTTCTCATTGCATTTCGATACAAAATCATAAGGTATGCATCACACATTTTACCTATTTGCGAATTTTGAATAACTCGGTAGAAGTGTGATGTAGACACTTCATTGGACGTTTCTCCGATCGATACAGTCGACGCTCTCTATTGGCTTGCTAGAGAGAAAGGTACACGATAATATAGAGAGAGTAGATATTATCCTGTACGTCAAGGAAGGCGCGGAGTTTCCACAGTTTAAACAGACAATATTTGGAGTTTTTCAGCTTCACGCGAAAGCTGCTGCCTTCACGGCAGTGCTTTTCTAGATTTCGCAGATATACCCATTCAAAATTTTATTTTTCCAATATTTCCAAAAATTCAGATCAGATCGAATTTAAATCCAGTACTTCATCGAAAATAACAGTTCGAAGGTTCATACAGAATTTAATGAGGATGATACGATAAGAAAATCACAGAATTTTTTTTTCGAATTGTTCTAATGACACGATCATCACGAAATTTCGCATAAAGTTGGCTTTCAGCATCTTCAAACTAGTTGCGAAGTTTCATCAGGATTGAATCAGTATTTTTCGAGTTATACCGAAAAAAGCAACGATGTGGAGAAAAAACCTCGAAATTTGACATATTTTTTCCCGATAACTCCAACTTATAATCGTATCGAACTGAAATTTGGTACACTTTGGTGGAATATGAAGTTTAAAGTCCGAGTGGAATTTTTTTCTGGATATGATAAATAGTTTTAGAAAAAAAATTTGTTTGCAAAAATTTTTTTTTTTAATGTACTGATAGTATGATCTTGACAAAATTCGCACGTCGTAATACTCCACCCAATTGCTAAGTTTGAATTTAATCGCTCAAGTAGTTTCTGAAATAAAAAATAAATAACTTCAAAATTTCAAGTGGCTATAACTGCGAAACTATTCGACCGGTTTGGCCCATTAACAAACTCAACCGCGGCATTCCAATGCGCGACCTATTCTGAGAGTTTCAAGTTGCTAGCTCACTACCTTCGACAGTTATCGTGTCCACGGCCGGCAATGGATGGCCGGACAGAATCGATTTTGACACCGTTTTCGTCATTAGTGAGTCCAACCTAGTCGTTTAAGACCATTTTCGTCTCAATCATCGAAAATTGCAGAAATTTGGACAAAACGATAGCACGCTGTTCACCTAGAACATGCGCGCAAAAATGATTATGTGTTTGTTAACTGCGAGAAGCTTGCATGCCCTCGGTCCACGCCACTGGCTTTCAGACCGCCGCCGATCGAGGAATGCTTCGGTAACGGCCTCAAGATGAAACGAATATATCGGGGCAATCAGCCCGGCTTCCATACATGGAACGATTTTTAAGATTACGTATCGAATTCCTTCTTGAAAATGGTCGTGAATAGAGTGAATTAAAATGAGAAGAAGAAAGTTCGGCTTCCTTTCATTGTCATTAGTCCTTCAACAGCTGACTGAAGACACTGGGAGCCTTGACCGAATTATTTCCATTCTAACACATTCCATCGATGCCAAGCATCACATCTCCGGAATTTCTAGGCTGAACAAAACAATTTTCCTAATCGTGATAGACCACACCAAACTTACATCCTCGTTTCTTTAATAAGTGATTTGATCTCAACTTGGCATTCATCTACGTTGTTGATTCTGCTGACATTCCGAGGAATTTCTATCTATACTGGTTGAGTTCCGCCAGAATGCGGAGTAAAACGAAAACATTCGAGAATAGAACCACAGACCAGCATAGCAAATCACTTCATCGTTTGCGGGAATCGCGTCTTTTCGACCTTGAGAAAAGTAACAGACGTAACCACACTTTCTTCTTCCTCGGAAACAGCTGTCAAATTGAATACTTGACTTTCGAATATCTCAAGTAGAAATATAAAAATCTAGAAAAGCACTGATGTGAGGTCATTAGCTTTTACGCGCTTGTTCGAATCATATATAACTATCAGATCAACACGAAATTTGGCACCTAGTTTCGTGTTGGTAATCTTCACCTGATTACGAAGTTTCAATCTGATGGCAGATGTACTTCTTGAGATATTGCAGAAATAACGTTAAAATTCCAAGTAACAACGAAATTTGGCACAATATTTTCCCTTATATCTCCGAAAGTAAATATCGGATCGAATCGAAATTTGAAACATTGTTGTTAAATACTTATGTTGTGGTTTGTGCCTAATTCAATTGAAATCTAATTAATATTTCCAGAGAAAAAAATATTTTCATCAAAAACTTAAAAATTTTCGAATAATTTTTTTTTAATTTTCTAACAACTGGATCCACACGAAATTTTGCTCTAGGTTACGTGTTGGTATTCCAAAACTGTCCAAAAAGTTTCAATTTGATCGAGCCATTACCCCGAGACATCGAGGAATCAATCTCAAAATTTCAAATTTCCGAAACTATCCAACCGATTCCACCCATTAACGAACTCAACCGAGATATGTGGACTCCAAACCTAATCTGACAATTTCAAGTCGCTAAGTCTTTTCCTTCGAAACTTAGACCACCTATGGACGGACGGACAGAATTGAATTTGACCACGGATTCTTCTGCAGTGAGTTCAACCAAAACGTTCCAGACCATTTTCGGATCAAAATTCGAAAATTACAGAAATCGTGACAAAAAGATAACGCGCGGTTCCCGAGAACTTATATCACCATGTAGATTTTCGCGGGCAGTTGACATAAGTATATAATTTAAACCCTCGAGTGCAATATTTCTTCCAAATTTCAGTTGAATATTTTCGGAAATGCAGATGCAACGAGGTAAAAACTTCAACCCCTCTTCTCGTTGCTTTTGCTGGACTATACAGTGCGGTTCAAATTGATGGAACAAATTCATTTCCTCAGAAGAAAAATATTTGGCAACAAAATCCTGAAACAGGTCATTTTTTGTTTCACTTTTACCAAATTTATATGCATTTTTGAAGGATTTTTGTTGCACTCTGTGCCATCCCCATCAACCCCCTAAACTTTTTGAATAGGGAAAGTAGGTCATGTAGTACTTTTTTGGCAAGGTCTTAGTATCTTCTTTACAGGCGTGCAGAAATTTTCAAGGAAAATTTTGTTTTTTGAAAAATAAATTACTTCAAAGAGGTTTTTAGTATGTGCACTTTGTCATGGCTCATTTACTTTAAGACGATGCTACCTGATGAAATTTGTCAACGAATGAAAGTACCATTACATTTTGTTCATTTACAACTTTCAACCCCCTCCAATTTTTTTTTCTCCATAAAAGGGTTCGTAGGGGTTGAAATTTTTGCATGAACAGAACTGTAATGGTCGACTTTCATTCGGTGACAAATTTCATCAAGTACCATCGTCTCAAAGTAAATGAGCCATCATAAAGTACACATACTGAAAACCTCTTTGAAGTAACTAATTTTCCAAAAAAAAATTTTTTTCCTGAAAATGTCTGCACTCCTGTAAAGAAGATACAAAGACCTTGCCAAAAAAGTACCACATGACCCACTTTCCCTATTCAAAAAATTTAGAGGGTTGATGGGGATGGCACAGGCTGCAACAAAAATCCTTCAAAAATGCATAAACATTTGGTAAGAGTGAAACAAAATTGACCTGTTTCAGGATTTTGTTGCCCAATATTTTTCTTCTGAGAAAACGAATTTGTTCCATAATTTTGACGCGCACTGTATATTTATGAAACTTATTCTTGGTTTTAGCCAAGAAATCACATATGTTCATTCTCGAATTCCCATGCCTAGGTCTTTGAAAAAATATTTTCAAACCAACCATAGATAGGCACCAAGTTGAATGCATTCGATAAAAATCCTACAATTAGAAAAAGGACCCTTCATATCTCAGCGCCCAGGAAAAAAAATGAGGTGAACTCGTTCCAATCAATTTGTATGAACCCTTTTGAGCGTGATGACAGCAACACCTAAATCTGAAATGAGAAGTGGGGCGCCTCATACCAATGCACCCGACGGTGCTTTTTTCGCAACATTCCAATAGGCTCGATCCCAAACGGCCGTATCTGGTCAATTCGGCGGCGTTATACTTGTCAGACCGCCAAAGAGGTTCGTTCCCTCGGTAACCTGAACGAGTGACCCCAGGATTATGGTGCGAATGCAGAACGTCAGCAGCAGCCAGTTCGATGATCCGATGTCGGCCGTTTGTGGTTCAAGCGCGAACAATGCGCGGTGCTAGAGACTCTTTTTCGCGAACTAGTTCTCAAAAAAGGGGCGTCGCGAAGAATAAGGTCCCTGCGGTGGTTTCCGTACGCCGAGGAATTTGCGGCGTTGCCACGTTGATACACGGAGGAGTCTTTCTAGTTTGTTTGGGGTCGACAGAGTACCTGTGGTGGAAATCTAAAGATGTGAAATTTGGAGTTTGATAGGGGATATTGGGTAATATACAATGTGATCCTAGTTATTCCAGTTTGTTATTTATAGCCAGTACGAGTCGATATTTGGGTTTTTCTTATGCAGACATTTGGAGAAGGCTCGGTAGCACATTCTAAAAATATTTTGCATGTACAAGTGTTTTTCTTCAAAGGAATATATCGAACATTTGTGTTTTTATAACAGTTTTCAATTATTCCCATGATCCTTAAGAACTGATAAACCTATAACGGCAGATAGAAAGTGAATAAACTTCCGGAAGAAAAAACTGGATATTGTAGAGCAATTCGATGGGTTCGTGAATGGGCTAAATCAATCCATCGAATGTACCTAGTTATGTTCAGAAGTAATTATTTTACAGTCAACCAAGTAACCAATTGCAAACACAATAAATTCCCAAAAACATTCAATAGACGAAGTTTGAATTTAAGAATGGGCAAAGTCCACCGAAAAATTGCGGCATTCGAAATATTATTTTCTTAATATTTTCGAAAATAAATATCAGGTCGTGCTGAGATTTGGTACACTGCTGTAAAATATAGACTTGAAGATCTGACCTTAATTTCAGAGAAATCAGAATTTTTCCATATTGCGTTTTTATTTTACTTAATGACCATCGGAAGTGAGGACATTTTTCTGAATAATATGCAGAATTTAATTTCCAGGAACACGAAAAATGACTTATTTTGCTCACTCAGAATCAAATTTCACCATACTGAAATCACAAATTTCTCACTGTACTATATTTTCTTGAAATTATTAAGAAATATATGCATAACAAACGCTGGGATCCAGTGAGATCTACAGACTGTCCACAATAAAGATCACCACAAATTTTCAGACCACAACAAAAAAAGGGAACAAACAACTTTTCATGATTCTTTCGCATGTAGTCTTAGTTCGTATGGTGCTGCTTTTTAGTGCGCGCTTGTTCTGGGGAACAGCGCGTTATTATTTCGTCACGATGTCTGTAAGTTTCGAATTTTGAGCCGAAATTGGTCTCAAACGACTAGGTCGGACTCACTGATGAAGAATCCGTGGTCAAAATTGATTCTGTCCTTCCGGCTGGCCGTGTGTGCTGTAACTTTCGAAAGGAAGGACCTAGAGTCTTGAAATTTTCAGGTTAGGTTAAGATCCTGAATATCTCAGTTAAGTTCGTTAATGGGCCAAATCTGCCGAATGATTTTCGTGCTACAGCCATTTGAAATTTTGATTTTTTGATAACTCGAAAAGTATTTATCTGATCGAAATGATACTTAGTTGGAATATGAACAGTGTCGATAAGAAGAATTATCCATGGAAAAATTCGAAAAACAAATATTTTTTTCTGAAAATTTTTATATTTCATTGAAATTTCACTGAAATTTCCAAATCATCATTTCACAATGTGAACAACCGCGTAAAAGCTGCTGAATTCACGTCAGTGCTTTTCCAGATTTTCGAGAGTAAACAGTACTTCGAATGACCAACATTTAGGTCCGATGAGATTGACAGTATTTACCATTCCACACATGATTCCGCAATTAGAGCAATGGTGCAACTTCTTGCAATTTCTACCTGAATTTTTCATTCTTAGGAACTCAGAGGACTCCTAAGCAGTGAAGGAGGCCATAACCATAACCGCCTAAAAACTGTCTGTATATCAAACTAGAATCTATACATTCACCAGTTTTTCGGAAAAATCCGATCCATTCAACGATAGTAAATGCATCAGATCCTACAGTCCGATAGATACTTATCGTTGGAAAATTATACAGACGATATGCAACGTATTGTTCCAACAGCAATAAAATTAACATAGGTAACAAGAAGGATGTTCTAACAACTTCTCACTGGAATAATGGAATGAGGAAAAAATCGCTCGGAGGTGGACTATTCAACATTCAGTGACGGATGGCTATGATAAACGATCTGTTGCTGGATTTTTACGGTTCCATGTCGAAAATGTTGCAAATTATAATTGGCGCGTTTGGGCGAAATAGGGATAACGATTTTATTTGTGGTGTTAGACTTGACAGGTTCGTGTTGAAAGATTAGAAAGTTCTAGGTACATGAGTCAGATGAGGTTTCTAAATTGTTCAAAAGTGATGAGGACGTATACACGGTGTTCTGGAATTGAACGAATAAACAAAGAGAGAAGATTTCCTGCGTGATTTCAAAGAATAGTCCCATAAATATAGGACCGCAGACGTCTCGTTTTCGATATACAGAGTGCTGAAGTTTCAATTTTTTTCAAGTTGTATAAACTTCATTTTCGTGATATAGGTTGTTAAATATGGAATGCTTTCGTCAAAACATCTGCATTTTCGAAGATTCTGACCTACAATTTTGTACGCACCGTCAGCATCATATTGCTGGTAAAATGACCCCCTTTACCTGTTACGCGCAGGGGTTCGAGAAAAATGAAGATGAATCATTGTTCTATTTGGTTTTCAAAAAAAATAGTATATTATTCGACGAGCATATAAAAATAATGATAGCGAGTTAAATACTACACTTGTACCCCACTTCATTGGTAAAATTGGAACAATTCAATTTGATTGATGAAAAAGCAATCTTTCTGTCACCACAACATATACATTAAGTCTATGCGCCAGAACGACAATCAATGTTTTATGGTAACATATCCATAGCATAGAACAATCATTATTTACCTTATGATCCATAGACCATACCTAGTAATTTTTCCATTGTTGATTGTTGTTTCTTTTATGTTCTATGGATCATAAAGTGAATATAGATTGTTCTATGCCATGGATATGTTACCATAGAACATTGACAGTCGTTCTGGTGACAGAAAAAAGTTTATTCATCAATCAAATTCCGTAATTAACCTTTTTTCAGGAACCGATTGAATATTTCATATTTACGGAATGGAAAACCGGCAACCGAAATAACCAAGTTGATTTGCGGAACATATCCTATATATATTCGACACTATTAACATGAAATCAGGAATCCCAACTTAAATTTCAGCCAATCAGAGATGATCTTAACAAAACCCCATATTTGAAGGGAATTATCTTGTTTGAGGAGCCGAGGCATCTTTTACGGATATTTATAAATAACGCGAACCTAATGATATCGATCTTGTCCTGAAATTCCCGTTCCCCAGTGATAGTAAATTTGTGAAGAAAGTTGTGGGTTGGCAACTTGGGCCGAAGTCGTCTATTCTCTTCGAGTTGGAAAATCAGAATTCTCTGCATACCATAAATATGTTGAATTAGGTCGAAATCTTAGAGAAACGACAAAGAATTGAGTCACATTTTTGCTCTGAAAGCAGCCGATACGAAAAAATTTCAATAAATAAAAAAATTTCGAACGAAATAAAAATTTCTCCAGGAAAATATCACCCTGTTGAATGTAGATTGTCACAGGCAATTGATAGCTCATATATGATGTGAACATCAGCGTTTAATATCTTTGTTAAATTGCAGCTGAAAATCTCGCAATATACAATCTGTTATCTATGAGGAAGAATCATCGAAAAAAAATATAATTTCAGAGTATCCTTTATCTCAATGAAGTGTTTTCTTGACATCGCCCAATTAAATTAAGGTGTGAGTAGTAGTGAGCTTGAACGCGAAATAGAAAAAATTACACAGCATTTCGACATTCTCTGGAACATTCCTTTCGCGATGGCAAGTATTCCTGATAGGTTCTTGAAATCGACATTGTGAGCCATCGACCCCGAACCCTCCGCCATATTGCAACTATAGAAAATTACTATGATTCCTATGTCTTCAACTTGGTTTTCTGCACTAACAACAGGGTTATCTATACCTAGGATTGTTTGCTGGTCTCTACCAGTTATTAATATCTCATTCGATTCAACTCTAAGCTTCCAATTTAGGAATCTATGTAGATTTCAACAGAGCCCGACATTACGAATATATTAATAATTATTATCGATAGTCAGACAGTGGAAATATTTGTAAGACTATATCTTGTTGTCAAAATTCCATTACAATTTGTGGTGAATTTTATTTGGATAGGACACCAACACGTAAAAAAGCATAGTCCTAAGCTCTCTTTCCAAACGTCTATGAGTATTTTAAACCTTGAAATTTTTATGTTCCAAAAATTACTCGATACTGAATCGACATATCCAGTGTGCCACGTCAGTGTAATTGTGACTTCAAGCTCTATTAAAATAATTGAAATATAAGGAGTTCTATAGTTGGGAAAAAGTTTTAGCAAATTTTCAAAAATGACACCAGAAAGCTGTGAAACCATCGATATCTAGTAGTCACCTATCTCGTTTGTAGAAAGGACCTTCAAGTCAGAGGTGTCCTATTCGGAACACCCTATACAAGGAGTTCCAAAACCCATTTTCAATTTCCCAAGTCGAAAATACCAAATGTCACCAAAAATGTATTCGAAACTATCTTGTACTTACTCGTGTTCTGGAAATTCTTATTTGTAGACCATAGAAGAAGCTGTACATGCTGCAAGTAGTAGAAACCAGAGAAGATGGTCACACAAAGTCGAAGAAGAACTCGCACAAAAATGTCTTAACCTTCGGGTACACCTATCACGAAATAATGAGGCTGCGATAAGGCTCCGCTGGCAGCATCACGACAACGCTGTACATCGGATTGAAAACTGGTTAAATTCCGATATGCATTCCAACGCAGAACACAGGGAGAGAGAAGAGAGAGGTTCAACAAAAACAACAAGCCGAAGAAATTTCAGATTCCTAACTGTACCCGTTCCAACCGAAGAGAGAAGTGGGAGCGGGGCTTAGCCAGCAGATTGGTTTCTACTCGACTGGTGCTGCTGCTCTCTGCTCTCTCTACCGACTCTCGCTGGATTCGGGGGGGTTTGCTTCATTCATAATAATCAATTCATGAATTTGACGGTATCTCGTAGTTCGGTTTAGCTAAGACGAGCCCACGGTTCTTTCTTTGTCGTCTTTTTGAGGGCACCGACGCCTACACTTTCATTAAGAAATGAGCCTCTGTTGGTCCTTTCGTTTTTCGTACTCTTCTGGTTGCTGAATTGTAGATAAGTTTTTGAGTCTTGCGATTATTGCTTGATTTCGTGAATTTTTTTCTTGGTTTTCACTCCCAATATCTGGAACGGAACTATTGAATATTAAATAAAATTGTTTTTTATGCGCTTGTTCTAGGAAACAGCGCGTTATAATTTCTTCACGATGTCTGTAATTTTAGGATTTCGAGCAGAAAACGATTGGGTTGAACTCCCTGAAGAATAAACCGTGGTCAAATTCAATTCTGTCCGTCCATCCGTATGTGGTTCGAATTTTAGAAAAGGAAAAGACATAGCGACTTGAAATTGTCAGATAAGGTTTGGAGTTCAAATATCTCGGGTAAGTTCGTTAACGTGTGGAATCGGTTGGACAGTTTCGGAGTTACGCTCAGTTGAAATTTTGAGGTTAATTCCTTGATATCTCATGTCATGAAGTATTGACACGATCAAATTGAAACTGCGTGGACAGTTTTAAAATACTAACGCGCAACTTGGAGCAATCTTGTGTGGATACAGTTGTTAGGAAATTTTGAAAAAAATTTAATTAAAAATTTTTCAACTTTATATATGAAAATTTTTTTTCTCTGGAAATATTATTGATTATCGATTAGATTTCAATGAAATTTTGCACAAATCTTAGATTCAGTATTTAACAACAATGTTCCAAATTTCAAGTCGATCCGATATTCACTTTAGGAGATATAAGGAAAAAAATGTGCCAAATTTCGTTGTCATTTGGAATAATAACGTTATTTCCGCAATATCTCAAGAAGTACATATGCCATCAGATTGAAACTTCGTAATCAGGTGGAGATTACCACCACTCAACTAGATGCAAAATTTCGTGTTGATCAATTGTTAGAATTTGAACAATCCCGTAAAAGCTCTTGACCTCACGTCAGTGCTTTTCCAGATTTTTTTTAGTGGAAAACACCCTTTCGGATGGCGGAATTCAACTATTTGTCCAGGGCAGTTTTTTGGAAAACAGGTGAGGTGGCCTAATGAACAATATCGGAACAAAAAAAATCAATAAACAAGGCGCTGAATTAGAAAGAAATAAAATAATTTTGAGAATTTTTTCGTTTGTCTGTTGAAAAAGTCAGATTTGTACGCTGGAACGTGACAGTTCGCTTTATTTATCGTTTGTATTGTTCCGGTATGGTTCATTAGGCAACCTGCTTTCCAAGAAATGGGGGTTTTTCCTGAAATTGAGTTATTACTGCAAATGCCAATTTGAACATAATTATTATGAGTTTGATTAATCATTTTCTCAAATCACCTTCAGAAAGTATTCAAAACCAGTTTCAAAATTGGGCATGGGATTTGTCAGGCATGCACGGTGTTTAGTGGAATAGCTGATTCTGCTATAGAATAATGAAATATTTATTCCTATTCTGTGGTACACACGTGTTCTTTGTCAATATAACCAAACAATTTCCGTTTTCGATTTGTCATTTATATGACAGTATGACAGTCTGTGCTCTTCTTTTTCGGTTCTTTGGTCGTTGTCTTCTACTCTAACCAGATCGAAGTATAGCTATCTCTATCTAAGCAAAGTAACACATTTGTTGTCCCTTTCTTTCCGGGAAAGCTGAATTCGACATTGCCATATCGTGCACCCATGACAAATCCCTTTAAATGCAAATCCCCGTTTTTATTTTTCAGTTTTAGGTGATCAAACGTCTCTTTAAAAATATAATATTGAAATTATAGGTTTGAAATGTGATGTTCTGAAGGTTTTTCATGAAAATTACTGCATTTTCGTTTGAAGGAAAAACCCCCATTGCCCTTGACAAAGTTCAACCCTGCAATCCGCAAGGAAGTTTTCCATAAAAAACCAAGTTTCATTTGATTTTTAATATGTTTCACATGTTGGGAGTGGAAACCTAAAAAAAAAACTCACAAAATTATGCAAAATCCTCGCAGATTAAGCTTTAAGATACTCAGATTATTGCTCGGATATTTTAGTCAATTCAGCCCATTCTGTTCGCCAATAGCAAATTTTGACAAGAAAAAGATATTGCTTCCATCACAAGGTTAGAAGTATTGGTATTCTGAGCATAGATGTTTGAATAAAGAACAACAGGAAGGAGCATAACGCTTGTCTACTTCGTATAAAAGTGGGACATTGGCTCCCATATTGAACCTCCAAGGATGACTCATGTTAGTTTGTTTCTTCAGACAAAGAAGTCTCGAAACAAGTTGTTCTCTCTTCAAAGTGAAAGGAAAGTCGGCCATATGCAACATCCATCCCAGACCCACTTTGTGAGGCACTATGCTCCTTCCTTATGTTCTTTATTCAGAGGCATAGATAGATATAATCTACCAATATTGGTATCTAAGTAACCTCAACAAAGTACTCGCTTGATAGCAAGATAAGTAAGAAATGGTATAGATCCGTTCAGTATTTCTTCCAAGAATTCGAAAATATTGAAAAAAGGAAGTATGTGCTAATGGGAATACGTTCAAGGTTTTTTAGAATATATGATTTTAATGAACATTTTTCTTCGAATTATTCAGCCTGAATAAAATTGGCGTATTCGATTTCTGGTAACCGATACTCTATTTGTATCCAGGAAACTGATCATTGGTAAATTTGAATTTTATTGGTTTTTTTCTTTCGTAACATTTTCGAGAGAGTAATATTAATCAATGTTTACATAAATACCAAAAATCATAGATAAAGGTTATGTTTACCCGAAATCATAGAAAACTGGACAAAATGTTTCTAAAGTAGGGTAATTAGCTTCTTCCCTGTCGTTTTAATTCGAATTGGCCCAAAAATAATCCTTGAACCTTCTAACGACGATTAGAGGCTTTTCTCGAATATATTGAAATTTGATGTGAAATTCCAAATTATCAGTTGGTAAGCCTTCAAACCTGCTGATCTTCATTCATTCTTAATGAGAAGTTTGGCAACGACGCAATTGGTGGCCAACTGGTCAAAAATGTCGGCAAAAATTATTATAAAGGAAGTTTTTTTATTATGTTAGGAGCTTTCACGCTATTGTTGGTTTTGATAAGGTTATATTGATCACAACCAATACAGCTTGACCTGTGCTGAAAATATCGAGTTCTAGAATATTCGATCAATTTTGTAATTTTAGGAACTTGGTAAAATGAAATTTAATCAATTCGCAAATTCGACATCTCATCGGATCATCAAAAGCTAATATCTCCACAACCATTGGACCGATTTCTGACTCGATCTTCACATTTCTACTCAGCTTAAAAGTTAATGCTTCACTCTCGTCACTAAGTTCCTAACTAGAAGAAATGAATGATGTTCTGTACGATACTTTCTTTCGCGAATTATTCACAAACAACCAAAAACAAGTTCAACCTTTGCCTTTACGATAGATCGACGAAAGTAGGAATCGATACATGATAAGAAATGGAAATCGAACGACCTAATTCCCAAATAAACAATAACTAGAGTAGGTCAGAACATTGATGAATGGGACAGTAATTTTTCTCTTCAACATAATATATCTATTGTGTTTTTAATGTCTGCCATAGAGCCCAAGGTCGAAAGAATTGTTTAAAAACGATTAAGCAGTTTGCATTGAAAGCTTAGTGCCAAGCGATGTTCGTAACGAATTTTTTCGCGTATTTGAGCACTTCGAGGTTGTCGAAGATTACTTGGTGTGTTATCACTAATGGATTTCTCCATTTTTCCTTCAAAATGGTATTACCTTCATACTGTTGATCGAAAAGAATGTACGTTCAAAAAGCGCCTTCAGAAATATCTATGATACTTCGAACTCGCATGGTTTATGTGTTACTCTATGATTAGATAGTCGGGTTTTTGAACCAGAAAAATGTGTCCAACGGTTTCGTGTTTGTTCTAAGGACCAAAGGCGTTATCATTTCGTGTAAATGTCTCCGATTTAAAATTTTCAGAATTCTCTTGAACGTTTAGGTTGACCTGATGAAAAAATCTGTGGTCAAATTGAATTCTACCTCATCTGGACGACCAGGCCTCATCACGATAAATATTGAAGTTAAAGACCTGAAGACTTGAAATTTTCGGGGATGGCTTGGAGCTTGAATTTGTGTTGTTGATGAGCGAAATTCACCAATTGATTTCCGAGTCATATTCGTATGAGATTTGGTGGATTTTTTTGAATAACTCAAATAGAAACGTGGACATTTGGAATTGAAACTTTCACGAGCATCGTATATGATAAGAAGAATTTCGATGGATATAGATTAGATCGAATAGACGACTTCGGCCCAAGTTTCCAACCCACAATTTTCTTCACAAATTTACTATCACTGGGGAACGGGAATTTCGGGACAAATTCGACATGATAAGGTTCGCGTTATTTATAAATATCCGTAAAAGATGCCTCGGCTCCTCAAACAAGATAATTCCTTCCAAATATAGAGTTTGGTTAACATCATCTATGATTGGCGGAAATTTAGGTTGGGATTCCTGATTTCATGTTAATAGTGTCAAATTTATATAGATTACGTTTCGCAAATCAACTTGGTTATTTCGGTTGGCGGTTTTCCATTCCGTAAATATGAAATATTCGGTTGGTTCCTGAAAAAAAGGTTAACTACGGAATTTGATTGATGAAAAAACGTTCTTTCTGTCACCAGAACGATAGTCAATGTTCTATGGGACTACATCCATAGCATAGAACAATCTTTATTTACTTTATGATCCATAGAACATAGAAGAGACACCAATCAACAATGGAAAAATTACTAGGTATGGTCTATGGATCATAAGGTTAATAAAGATGTTTCTATGCTATGGATATGTTACCATAAAACATTGATTGTCGTTCTGGTGCATAGACTCAATATGTCTATGTTCTGGTGACAGAAAGATTGCTTTTTCATCAATCAAATTCCGTAATTAACCTTTTTTTTAGGAACCAACCGAATATTTCATATTTACAGAACGGAAAACCGGCAACCGAAATAACCAAGTTGATGTGCGGGACATATCCTTTTTAAACTTGACACTATATTAACATGAAATCAGGAATCCCAACTTAAATTACAGCGTAACAAAACCGTATATTTGGAAGGAATTATCTTGTTTGAAGAGCCGAGGCATCTTTCACGGATATTTAAAAATAACGCGAACCTTATCATGTCGAATTTGTCCTGAAATTCCCGTTCTCCAAATCTAATGTGAAAATTTCAAGTCGCTGAGTCTTCTCCTTCGAAAGTTAGAGCACATACGGACGGAGAGAATTGAATTTGACCACGGATTCTTCTTCAGGGAGTTCAACCCAACTATTGACGGTTCAAAATTCGAAAATTACAGACATTTTGACGAAATGATAACGCGCTGTTCCCTAAAACAAGCGCGTTATAAGAAAATCTCAAGCCTCCACATCCCGTAGGTCAACACACCGCGATAACTGGAAAGAATCCACAATCCACACAATTATTCCACGTCTCATGCTCATCCTTAGCAAGTGGAAAAGGATGCGAACTGAATATCTTCGTTATCCTGGGCTTTCCAGCAATATATCACGCGAATCATGGGAGTCGTAGTCAGCAGCTTTATCCAGCACACGTGACCGTCGGTAGAGGCCCCTCCAGGGTGTCCTTAACATCGGATATTTCTTATTCGCTTCCTCGAATCGTCGTCTATTTGCGGCAGGAAAAATTCACCAATTCGAATATTGTTGTTATTGTTCGCACTCTTTTTACCGGAAGAGATATCCTAGATAGTGCCGCGATAAAATCTTTCTATTTGAGCGGTTCGCAGTCCGAGTTCGAGGTGGAAAATGATAGGATTGCGACTTTTGTCATCTGACACTTTGTCAGCGATAACGTTGGTGATAATTTGTCAACTGACTATTTGTCACCGATAATACTGGCGATTTTCGTCATGGGATCAAGTATTTGCCGTCGACTATTACCCTCGTCGTAATTTCCACCAATCAGAAACGCTCAATTTAGAATTACAAATGGTTTCTAGGTGGAAAAACTGTTTGGCAGGAGCTGTCAGCAGTTTATTCGAGTTTATCCGCGGCAGAACTTGACAGTTGTTGTCACCAGAAATTACCATACTCCTATATTATGTCATCCTGACATAATACATGTCACAAGTTTTTCACTTTATTCCCGATATTTTATTAGATTTCTAGTTCGAAATGAACAATTAGGGATCTATGGGAGATGATTCCCCAATAAAGGGGCCTGTAGCGTTCTTCGTTTTTCTGAGGATCTGAAAATCATCGCTTGGAGGACTGAAGCTGGTCGAAAGACCCTCTCGGTCATGAGCAGATGTAGGTGATATTATTTACTGCTTCCTTCTGGTTTTCTGTCCCTATTTCTGTTTCAGATATTATGTCAAGATATTTTGTCGAAATGAATTCAAGATGACGAAAAAATTATTTTCCAATGAAAAAGATGCCATCCATCTTCTATAAACAAATTACTACACTTATACGGGGAGACAGAATTTTTCCTGAGCTTTTTATCTGTGCTCTTGTATCATACGCAAAAATGTATGGTACCCCGTTTACATGTCCTTTGCTAACACTGTTATATATCAAAGAATGTAATGCTCGTTCTCAAAAGAATATATATATATACCATACTCCTACCGTGTACCAAAATTGCAATTTAAATTTTAATTGTACCATAAATAATCAAGTTTGTAGTATTTTTGATGAAATAAATTAGGTGCCTGTTTTCAATTTTCAAATTAATACCTATACATAATGCATGCAGAATAATCTGTTACTCATGAAATAGTCTTGTCAAAAACCATTCGGGCATCTAATTTTTCCTGTAAAGAAAATCGAAAAGAACACATTGCAAAATAATATTTAAAAAAAAGCATTCGTGCAGGTGCAAAAATCCCCGTCTTCGACTCGGAGTTTTGTTGCCACCAGCACTCGTGCTTCTTGTTAAAATATTAATTAGCAACGTGTTTTTTCAATTTTTTTCGGAAAAATTAGATGCCCTTATGATATTACTAACGATAATGCAAGGGGTCAATTCTTGAATCTCGATCAAGTATTAAAGAGTAGATATGACAATTGTCATATGTTTGCGTCGATTTTCTAAGTTAAATATAAACAACAAGTAGACATGACCTACGCATGGAACCGAATGTCACTCGACAATCGAATCTCCTATACTCCGTACCACTCGTTGCTAAGTCGAAGGAAACGGTGATAAGGTTATGTTGATATTCCGATTTGAAATTTCTCGATATCTTGCATTCAGTTTATTTCTTCAATATTTGTTTTAAAAAAGTAGTCGAAATGGCGGATAGAACTCTCACAAATTTTGCAGATGCTCGAGGAAACTTAGAAAATCGACATAAACATATGACAGTTGTCGTACTCTTCAATTCTTTGTTAAGATAATTGTAGAAAAGTACTGCGGCGAAGTCAGAAGCTTTCAATGCTCATGTTCAAATATCTGGGCGAAAAAAAAATTATTGATGTATTTTTGCGCGCACGTTCTAGGGGAACAGCGTGTTATCGTTTTGTCCAAATGTCTGTAATTTTCGTATACACGATCATAGGCGTACGGAGAATCCTATCGACTTGAAACTTTCAGGGCCGAATGGTTTTGGAGTTATAGCCATTTAAAATTTTGAGGTTATTTCCTGATATTTCAGGAACTAATAGAGCGATTGGATTGAAACTTGGAAGTTAGTTGGAGCATAACGACATCCAACCTTTCGCTAAATTCTGTGGTGATCGCGATGTCGGTAATTTGAAATAATCCTTTTTAGAAATTTTTTCAGAATTTTTTTTCTTCGGAATGATTCATCATATTCGGTAAAAAGGGTGTGCTCGCACCTTGAGCCTTATATTTCAAAGCGGTGTACCACATTTCAATTCAATACGGTAATTATTTTCAGAGATACCTATTGAAGAATAATAAGTAAAAATTTCATGATTTTTTCTGGATATCGTTGTTTTTTCGGAATATTTGAAAAAAAATACTGATTCAATCATGATGAAATTTGGCACCTTATTTGAAAATGCTGATGGGCAACTATGTGCAAAATTTCGAGATGATCGTGTCATTAAAAGAATTCGAAAAAAAATTTCTTTTTCAAATATTCAATAATCTGGGATCTACTGATCACGTTATCCTCATGAAATTCTGTATGATCCTTCGAACTGTCATATTTCGATAAAGTAATGGATTTCAATTCGATCTAATCTGTATTTTCGGAAATATTGGAAAATGAAATTTTGAATTCGGATATCTGCGGAATCATTGGGTGGATTTTACCCATTCACGAATTCGGCCTTCGTAATTAAAGTTTAAACCTACTCGACAAAAATCGAGTTCCTAAGTTGTTTCTCCCGGAAATCATTGTGTTTCATGAGAATAAAACTATCAGAAGATCACAGAATATTGTATATCTGAAAAAAAACATTGAATTACTTTTTCAAATTGTTCTTATGACACGATCATCACGAAAGTTTCCACAAAATTGTCTGTCGGCATTTTCAAACTAGCTGCCAAGTTTCATCATGATTGAATCAGTAATTTTTGAGTTATTCCTATAAAACAACGATGTCGAGGAAAAAGCACGGAATTTGACAATTATTTTTTCCAAATATTTCCAAAAATTGTCGAACCAAACTGAAATTTGGTACTCTACTGTGAAATATGAAGCTCAAGGCCTGAGCAGTACGTTATCCCGAATATGATGAACAGTTTTAGAAAAAAAAAGATTTCAGCTGAATTTCATGGAACCATCAGAAAAGAAAGCTGCTTTGGCAACAAATTTGAAGAAGCGCTTGAGCTCCTGATCCCAAGTTTCGATTTTTTTTAGACTCACCTTTCAACTTTACACCAACATTTTCTGGATTGAACTGCATTGTTCGAAAATCTGCACTGCATTAGAGTTGTAAATTTGAACTATCTGAAAAGAAACAAGAAATTATTATCGAACAATGCTCCGGTGAGAATTCTTCAGAATAAGATGAAAGATTCACATTAAATTTTTAACGCTAGGCTGTAAAGCTACCGAACAGTTTTGAAATCCAAGTAGGAAAAGGAAAAACAAAGCTGAAACCCAAACAAATCTAAATCAGAATGAAATAATGAAATGCCAAGAATACATATCCTGTCCACAAGAATGCTAAAAATGTGGGTGTGAGTTGGATCATAGAGAAGTAATATGTGAGGAAGGAGTGGAAGGAGGTCAGTTAAGAGGATGTGATATTTTACATTCCAAAATATTTATTTTGTTTTCTGTAATGACACTTCGTATGATTTCCACCCAGGAGAAGTTCGAGCAGAAAGATCGGACAGAGTGATTTCCTCTATGACCAACAGCGCTTATTTGAAGATTCGCAAAACTTTCTGCATTGAATGAAAATGAATCCATGAAATAACAATCTGTCTCATCTTCGACTAAATTTCTGTGTGATGAAATGTCCCCTTGCTCAAGAATGGGGTCAAGCCACTCTCATGGGTCTACACGAGCAGAATCCCTTTGTGAAGTTTTGCTTGAACTGGTTTTATCCCTTATACATTTGCGCCAGTTTCCCTTTAGCAAAATAACTTGATATTTGTGCGAGTGTTCCATGAATTCGCCATAACTCCTTAGATTTTGGTCGTAAAACGTCTGAATATTTTTATTTTCGTGATATGTATTATGTACAGTGCGCGTCAAAATTATGGAACAAATTCATTTCTCAGAAGAAAAAATCCTGAAACAGGTCAATATTTGTTTCACTTTTACAAATTTTTTTTCATTTTTGAAGGATTTTTGTTGCCCCCTGTGCCATCCCCATCAACCCTCTAAATTTTTTGAATAGGGAAAGTGGGTCATGTGGTGCTTTTCTGGCAAGGTCTTAGTATCTTCTTTACAGGCGTGCAGACATTTTCAAGAAAAAATTTTTTTTTTTGAAAATTAGTAACTTCAAAGAGGTTGTCAGTATGTGCACTTTGTCATGGCTCATTTACTTTGAGACGATGGTACCTGATGAAACTTGTCACCGAATGAAAGGCGACCATTACAGTTTTGTTCATGCACAACTTTCAACCCCTACGAACCCTTTAATGGAGAAAAAAAATTTTTTTCACGTGAGGGGGTTGAAAGTTGTGCATGAATATTTTATTGAAATGATATCGTCAGTGAATTGAAAAAAATTTTTTTCAACATTTTTGTCGAAAAAACTTTTTTTCGGAAACTATGGAACACATTTGGAAAAATGCTTCTTCATATCTTGAGCTCCATATTTCACAGCAGTGAACCTAATTTCAGTTCGATACGAAAATAATTTTCGGAGATATTGTGAAAGAATATTTCGAATTTTCTGTTTTTCTCCTCGGTATCGATAATTCAAAAACCACTGATTCAATTATGATGGAACTTGTAAACTACTTTGAAAATAGTAGTGAACAACTCGGTGCGAAATTACGTGATGATCGTGTCATAAGAACATTTCGAAAAAAAATCAGGGTTTTTTTTCAAATATTGAATATTCTGGTATTTTCAGATCATATTATTCTCACAAAATTCTGTATGAACCTTCAAGTTGTGATTTTTCTATCAGGTAAATACCGGATTTCAATTCGATCCGATCTGTATTTTTGGAAATATAAGGGAATTTTCGATAGGTATATCTTCGGATCATTGGGTGGATTTAACCCATTCACGAATTCACTGCCACATTCCAATTTATTGAGCGTTGAAGCAGTGAAAAACGTATAAACAGAAATTACCCACAAACTGATATCATCCTTTCAATACCCATCAAGATTGCCCCAAAATCTGGGTAAGTGGAATTCCGACAACGAAACGGAAATATTGGACCCAGGATCCAAACCAATTTCGCACGTCTGAGCATGCTAATCGAAATTTTTTTGTGATCGCAGAATCAATAAAACAATAAACGACTGTGAGGGAAAGCCGAAGATATGCGACTGCTTTCTATTAGCGCGTAGAGGAGCAACAGTTGGCGGTCTCATGAATGAACTCCTAGATTTGTATGAATGAAAACGCACCGCCGGCGTTGCCGCATCGACCCAACAGGAATGCGCCTTGAAAGAATCCGTTAAGGCTCGTTCACACGATTCTGTCAACTGAAGACAAGTTGAGTTTTCGACTTGAGTTTTAGTGAAGATGCTTTCGATAGCTTTTCGAGTTGAAAACTTCAACTTTGCATGAATATCAGGAATCAGTGGAATTGTAAGAAAAACACCCTTGCAGTAAAATGTGGGATAGGTATATACACCGTTATAACGGTGTCGAATTAAACCAGAAAATTCCTCTCAGAAATGTACAGTATTTTACTCGGTATTTCATTCAATCTCTATACAATATAAATAAAAGTGGTCCAAAAAGGTTTTTTTTATCATATATTCGAATATTTGACATCAAAAAAGATACGAGATGCCACGGTGAAGATTTCGTCGCCAAATTTAGTTATGACGGTCCATATGAGTTCCATCTGTCTTGAAATTTGCAGGGTTGGTTGAGAGAGTTAGTGATAAAATGTCAAAGATAGTTAGGAATTAAAATATGTCAAAAATTAATATCCCATCGAGCTGGACTTTGGTATACCGTAGTTAAATATCAACTTGAAGGTGTCTGTCGAATTTCAAAGAAATCTGATGGAAAGATTACGAATTCTAACGGCCATCGTAAACACAATAACTTCCTAACGAAATATCTTATAGAAACTGAATATTTGTAGGATAGGTGTGAACCTGTGAAGGCCTAATTCGTTAATGGGTGGAACTCACCCAATGATTCCTCGAATATACCTTTTCAAAGTTTTATTTGCCCAATATTTCTACAAATACAGGAAAGATCGAATAGAAATTCAGTGCATGATTGAAATTGATATGATGAAGGTTTATACAGAGTTTCTTGAGGATAATATCGAAAGACAATCGAAAAATATTGAATATATGAAAATGTTTTTTTTTCTAATTGTTCTTATGACACGATCATCACTAAATTTTGCAAAAAGTTTTTCCAACCTTTTCAAACTTATCAACTCCTTTTGTCATAATTGAAATAGTTTTTTTTTCCAGGTATTTCGAATAGAACAACGTTACCGAGGAAAACCACGAAATTTGACATATTCTTTGGCAATATTTTATGAAATTATAATCGTTTTAGACTGGAATTATTTACTATGCTACGAAATTTAAAGCTCTAGGTATGAGCCTAATGTTTTTTCAGATATGGACGGCCAGACAGAATCGATTTTTACACTAGATTCGTCATCAGTGAGTCCAACCTAATCGTTTCAGATCATTTTCGGCTCAAAATTCGAAAATTACAGGCATTTAGACGAAACAAGAGCACGCTGATCTCCAGATCATGGGCGCAAAAAAAGAGTGTTTAACCAAATGAAATGAAGTATAGTTCATTGAATGTTTAGGAGTAGCTTTATCCCAAAATATTACTAAAAGTTTCTTTGGTTTTATCATACAAATAAAATATATAGAATGAATATACCCAAGAAATTTGGAATTCCAACATATTTTCGCAATCCGTCCAATAACAATGACCTAAACAAAACAGAATAAAATTCGAAATATTTTAGGTCAGCATAATTTTCAAAACCAATCATAATTCTGCAATTCAAAATATTACTGAATAGGCTATTACCAACATAATTTTCCGCAGCCGCCCGGCATGTCAATAATTCTTGAGTGGAGTATAAGAAATTCCTTTAGCGTCAAACAAGAGTGTAATCAAGCCTTTAGTTCGGGTTTCTTGTACTTATCAACGAATCATATGGATCTTAATATGTTTTCCGGGCCTCGAATAGTAACAGGAGAAAGTATACACCGAATTCCTCGACCAGAAAACAGTTGTTTTTTTGTCGCTTTTTTATTCAAAAGAGCCGACCCGATGCTATTTATCAAACTTTCCTATTCCTAAACGATCTCTTGCAGGATCAATATTCAAATTATGCCGGACTGTATTGCAGTTTTATTCTACTTAGAAGCGTGATAAGGAAAATGCCAGAATGCGGGTGTGGTTTTTGTTATAGAAGAGATATTCAGGCCTATTCTGTTGGCAAATAGCAATATTGCCAGAAAATAGATATTGCTTCCATAACAAGATCAAAAATATTGGTATTCTGATCATAAATTCTTAGCAATATGATCTTTCACTTTCACAAGAATCTTGCTATCAACATTGATATCTTAGCAACCTCAAAATAGTACTTGCTATGCTTGATTAAGAATAGCAAGTTAGAAAGGGAATATCGCATAGATCCAATTCTTTCGGTATTATTTCTTCCAAGAATTTGAAAATATTGAAAAAAGGATGATAGTATGTGCTAATGGAGATGTGTTCAAGGTTTTCTAAAATATTTAATTTTGAGGAGAATTCGTAGTACAAAATACCGGCATAGTAGGAAACAGCTGAGATGATTATTCTAATCATCTGAAAAACAACAATTCTTTCCAGTTGCCAACAGAAAAGTTCATGGAATTTCGAATTATTAACGCCTGAATAAAATAGCTGCATTTGATTTCTTGCAACCAATGTTCTATTGGTATCCAGAAAATTATATATTGGTCGATTTGATTTCAATTGGATTTTCTATTTCATAACATTTTTGAATAAGTCAATATTTACATGAGTAACGAAAACCGTAGATAGAGGTTATGTATGCGAAATCATAGAAAACTAACAAAATGTTTATGAAATAGGGTCATTTTCTTCATCTTTGTAGCATTTAAGCCACAAAATAAAGTGTTTTCAGCTTTAAAATCTCCGATTATGGAAGTCCATGATAGAAATATTGCTATAATAAAATTCATACAAACGTTGCTATAACACTCGGAACAGAATACCTAATATCATGGTCATATTGCTTTAACTTAGAAAGATAGCAATATGACTTAAATAGCAAGGTTTATAGCAAAACGAGAACAGAATCGACGTGCGTGATTGATAGCAATTGGTTTCGCATCCTAACATTACTTTTTGCTTGCAAACTTGACTTTTTCCGATTATTGTCAGGAAATGTTGCCTCGATATTAGGTTATCGAGAATACAATCCAATATTCGAAATTCTGAAGAAAAATCCAGCTACAATTCTACAATTATTAAGTTGAAATTGATGTCGCAACTAGAATGAGAAGGAAATTCCTCAGAATCCGGCAACGGTGCATCTACGCACTCACACGTGTCCCACAGCAATAAAATGGGTTGGTAAGAATAGAGGGGAAATGGAAGGACATTCAACCTTATGTCATAATATGTTTGATACACAGCAATCTTATTTTCTGTTTATTCTGTGAAATTTCATCTCGACTTCATGAGATAATGTGGAATTCATGCGTAAGGTACGCGTTGTCCACTCATTTTGAAATTCGGAATATTCCCAAATGTTCAGTTTTATTTTAGGATAAGAAAATGTACGGAACGAATGGAAAAATAGGTGAAATACCGAAACAAGATATTTTTTCAGGAAATTTTTTTATTCCCTAGTATAAATTCAATTAAATTTTCTTCTTGGATAACAGCGTGCTATCGTTTTGCCCAAATGTCTGTAATTTTCGAATTTTTCACCGAAAATGATCTCAAACGACTAGGTTGGACTCACTGATGACAAACCTGGCGTCAACGATTCTTCCGACCTGCAATCCGTAGGCACTATAACTGGAGAACGGATAATCGACTTAAAACTTCAAGGATAGGTTGCATTTCACAAAAGAGAGAGATATTGTGTCAAATTTGTTTGACGTTATTTCAGCAAACGTTATTTTTGACATCTAAGCATGCGCAGATTCAGTTTCAGAATGACGCGACGTTAATAGGGTTAGCGTCTAACGTTATTTACGGGTTATTCACGGAAAATTGCACAACGCAATTTAGTAGCACTATTCAATATCGGAAGGATTCGTTTAGCTTCGGGTTCTTTCGGCTCCCATCACTGTCATAGATAAGCTGTTTGTTAATATGTTTTTCGGTGTTAATCACATAACTTCCTCAGATTTTTTAAATCCATTTGATAGTACCTTTTACACACACCTGATATTAGAAATTTTTTTTTTTTCATATATAGGTATTTGTTACTTTTTCACGAATTAAGAAATACTTTTGGAAGCAACATGAGGGGTTGGAAATAAGGAATAGTTTAAACCAATTACATTGTGCAATATAACTTGTTCCACTGCTTCTGCATAAGCACCAGCTGAAATTATCGCTTCTGATGCCTTCTTCATTTTTTCCAGAATCAAAAAAATGCAGAAATGCAAATGATTAAACTTTAGGCGTTTAAACGTGAGTTTGTAACCCAAAAATCTGACGTCTCACATAACCTAACCCAACAAACTGAACCTGGAACGACTGTTAAAACCAAAACGAAATATTCAGCGTAACCGTAAAAACATAACGTTTGCGCTATTCAAAAGTTGCAATATCTCTCTATTGCAACTTTTTTGAATTTTTCATCATACTGAAAAAAAATTGCAGTGTACCAAATTTCAGTGTAATACGATTATAATTTTCGGACATCTTGGGGAAAAAAATATCAAATTCCGTGGTTTTTTCCTCGGTGTCGTTGTTTTTTCCGAAATAACTCAAAAAAATACCGATTCAATCATGATGAAGCTTGGCAACTAATCTGAAAAATTCGCAAATTGGCATTTTGTGCGAGATTTCGAGAAATAGTGTCATTAGAAAAGCCATTCGAAAAATGATTTTTTTTTTCAAATATTATGGAATCATTGAGTGGAGTTTACCCATTCACGAATTCGGCCTTCGCGATTACGGCCCAAACCTGTTTCGACTGAGTTTCAAAGTTGTTTCAATTGGAAGTTATTGTATGATAGCCCGTTAGTCTTTTCTCTCGAAAATTACTATAAAGATTGATCAAATATCACTGAAAGAAGAAGGAAAAGCTGTCGAACTTAAACGATTGCTTTCATTAAAATGAAAACTGACAAATTTCCCTAAAATTTCGCATCAAACTCGAACAAGTCACTCTTCAAACTAGCACCAGATTTCTACTCTGCCGAATTTGTAGTAAATTTCGAATAGATATATCAGAAATATATAAGAAATCACTAGGCGGATTTTGCCCATTCGGAAATTCGAGCTTCATCATTTATCTAAACCTTGTTATGTTACAAAAATTGAGTGCCTACGTTGAATCGTTGGAAAGTTATTAAAAAAATCATTTAAATATCACTGAAACAACAACCAAAAGGCCAAAGCAAACCGAATTCACACAGTTGCTCTTTCAGAATTTTTTTAACGGTACGCATACGCTTGATGTTAACTCAGGTTGACCACTTGCGGAAGAAGAAATGCGTTATTTAATTGAATAGCTGAAGCGTTGCCTTTTAATATCGAAGCGTTCACACACAATTTTTGGCCCCATAAAATCAGAAAAAGTGGTAAAGTTGGTGGAACGAAGAATTATAACAAGGAGGAATGCTCTTTACATATTCGGCTAACGATTTTAACGAGCTTTTTCGGATGTTCTTTTATTAATAACCTTGGGAAAACGCCCAGATGAAATGAAAAAAATAAACAGATTGTGGAACAGTTGGAATCGGTTTGGAATGAATTATTCGCTCAGGAATCCCACGCGCACTTCCGAATATCTGTATTTTTCGAATATTGAGGTCGATTCTTTTTGTGGATTGCTCTAACAGTTGCTGTCACTGTAATATGGGCGGGCATGTTATTACGTATTTTGTTCCGAGTGGTATAGCAATGTTTGTTATGAATTTTGTCATAGCAATATTGCTATGATGAACTTCTATTATCGGTGATTTTTAGAGGTGACAACACTGTATTTTATGACTCAAGATCGACAAGGAAGAAGAAAATAACATTTGATTAATATTACGGATTTGAAAATGTCATGCAACAGAAAAACCAATAAAGTTCAAATTGACCAAAGACCAATTTCTTGGATACAAATAGAATATTAGTTACTAAAAATCAAATGCATCAATTTTATTCTAGCGAAATAATTCGAAGAACTTTTTCTATAGGAAACTCTAAAAGATTTTTGGTATCAACTGTGCTCGTATTTGAGTCCAAGAAATTTCCTGAAAATAACATATTCTAGAGTGTTTCAAACACATTTCTATCAGCACATACTTCCCTATTTGCAATATATTTGCAATATTGAAAGAAATAATAATGAAATAAATAGTTCTCTGCCATATTCCCTTTCTGATTTATCTTGTTATCGCGCATAGCAAATACCATTTTGAGGTTGCTACGAAAGCAATATTGATAGCAAGATTATTGTTGAATTGAATATTGCTTAGAATTGTTCATCAGAACACCAATATCTCAATATCAATTCTCATCTTGTCATGGAAGCAATATTTTTTTATGGCAAAATTGCTATTTGCAAACAGAATAGGCCTGATTGAGTAGAAAACGGTCTGAAATTTTGCAATAACTCATGAATGTTTTTGAACTTTTCAAAAATATTCAAAAATATTTTCAATACAATTATGAAAGTATTTGATTAAATAATCATATAAGAAAATAGAGACGAACAAATAAAAATATGTTTTCCATAAAAGCACACTTGTATGTACATTCGAACTCTAAGAGTTGAAATAATTATAATTCTGTACACGTGCGTGAAGGAAAAAAAATCAGCAAAAACTTTAGGCTCAAATTCAACCAATACTCCTTCAATTATCCCTAATAGTTTCAGACAAAATTCTTATTCACAGAAGTTCATCGGAATGATCATGACCTGTTTGAAATCAATTTCTTGATTTTTTTATTATATGTCCTTCTTGCCATTGTTTCTTTAATGTCTATTTGAAGCTGCTTAAATAGTGAGGGTGCCAGGTAAGTATGTGATCTTAACCATCTTGTTTTCTTGGGGTTCAGTAGTGTGATATTCTTGGATCTCATGAATAAGATATTTCGAAATTTCATGTAAGGAAGGCCTTCATAGAAAATTGATTTATAAATTCATTTTGTGAATTCTGGAAGATATCCCACTTAATTTTTTTTCCTCAAAGTAAAAATAAATGAGAACCTATGCACAATTTCGTGAGGATCATGAGATTACCTATAATAATATAAGATATATCTTTGTGATGATATCTGGAAATCAAGTAGCAGTAGATGTGACTGTAATATTTTGTAATACTTCGATAGATTTCGATGACTGTAGTAAATTACGTAGTCAATTGAGGCTGGACAATATCGAATTTTTTTGGTTATATCTGGGTCCTTTGTGAGTACGTAGCCACTTATTTTATAGACGTAAGTCTTCTGATTGAAAAATTATGATTTTTTTAAAAAAGGTCCAATTTTTTCGATTTTCCTCTGGCCATAAAAAACGAACCAGACTCTCCACTAACATTCTGATTGGATTTTCTTAATCTACGGTCAGGTCGATCGGAGAACTTTCGATTTTTGGTAAAATTTTAAGGGTCTAACCCTTAAGAAAATCTCGATTTTCGAAAAATAATTTTCCGACTCCTATCGCCGTGAAATTTGGCACACTTACTAATTCGAGGGCGTAGAACAAGAATATAAGGTCAGATATTTTTTAAAAAAATCGTCCTGGACGTGAGGGGTCCTTGAATTTCCAAAATTTTGGACCTTTTTTCAAAAAATCATTATTACCGACTTGATGAGTGTAAGGACGATGAAATGTGTTTTATTGCATAGATAAAGGATCGAACTGCACGTAAAAAAATTCGACATCACCCAGCTTCATTATTTTGGTCGGCACGACGTCTCAAATTTGACCAAAATTTCGAAATTTTTTCACTATTTCCGCCATAATTTCTAAACGGTTGTCACTGGACGATTTCTAATGACATATTCGTGATCTACGACCTCGATTTAATAGGAAACGATAACAAGGTCGACGATTTTCGAAAAAAAAAATTTATTTGGGACTTGAAAAATTTTTCATAAAGAACCGCGAATAAACATCAAAGCGCAGAGGGGTGGGGGTAAGATTTAGCGATTCCGTGCGAAATTTTATTTTTGAAGCTATGACAATATGCACATCATATATTATGGATTCGAACACGTAGATTACGAATCTGTAATTAGATTTTGCGTAACTGATTCGGTTTGGAAAATATTCCGGATTTGGTGAGAAATTTTCGAAATTTGGGTCAACTTTGGGCCGTCGTACAGATCAAACGCGTAAGGCTGGACAATATCGAATTTTTTGGTTATATCTGGGTCCTTTGTGAGTACGTAGCCAATTATTTTATAGACGAAGGTCCTCTAGTTGAAAAATTATGATTTTTTTAAAAAAGGTCCAATTTTTTCGATTTTCTTCTGGCCATAAAAAACGAACCAGACTCTCCACTAACATTCTGATTGGATTTTCTTTATCTACGCCCTCGAATTAGTATATGTTTCAAATTTCAGGTCGATCGGAGAACTTTCGATTTTTGGTAAAATTTAAAGGGTTGTTACCCTTAAGAAAATATCGATTTTCGAAAAATAATTTTCCGACTCCTATCGCCGTGAAATTTGGCACACTTACTAATTCGAGGGCGTAGAACAAGAATATAAGGTCAGATATTTTTTAAAAAAATCGTCCTGGACGTGAGAGGTCCTTGAAGTTCCAAAATTTTGGACCTTTTTTCAAAAAATCATTTTTACCGACTCGATGAGAGTAGGACGATGAAATTTGTTTTAATTCATAGATAAAGGATCGAACTGCACGTAAAACAATTCGACATCACCCAGCTTCATTATTTTGGTCGGCACGACGTCTCAAAGTTGACCAAAATTTCAAAATTTGGGTCAACTTTGGGTCGTCGTACAGATCAAACGCGTGAGGCTGGACAATATCGAATTTTTTTGGTTATATCTGGATCCTTTGTGAGTACGTAGCCACTTATTTTATAGACGTAAGTCTTCTGGTTGAAAAATTATGATTTTTTTAAAAAAGGTCCAATTTTTTCGATTTTCCTCTGGCTATAAAAAACGAACCCGACTCTCCACTAACATTCTGATTGGGTTTTCTTAATCTACGCCCTCGAATTAGTATATGTTTCAAATTTCAGGTCGATCGGAGAACTTTCGATTTTTGGTAAAATTTTAAGGGTCTACCCTTAAGACCCTAAGTCAAGTTTTCACCCATATGTCATGACTTTTACGCGATATCTGGCCAGATGAAGAAGAACCATGGTTTAATTGATGTTCGTCTGGCTATCCGCGTATGCTCAAACTTTCGAAAGAAAAGTCAGAGTATTCCAATTTCAGGGTAGGAACGGATTCTAAACACCTCGGTTAAGTTCGCTATTGGGCAGAAGCCGCCACACGGTTTCGAAGTTATAGCGATTCGAAATGTTGATGCAATTTTCTGACCATCACAAGAAATACTGAAGCGACCAGATTTAAGTCCGTCAATTAGTTGTAGAATACTGTCGAGCGATAGTACAATTAAAAATGTTATGCTCAAAAATACTCGTCAGATTTCGATGGAATTTTTCCCAAGGCTTTGAGCTGATATTCAACAACAGTGAGTCAACTTCCAATTCGATCGAATTTGTACTTTCCGAAATATTGAAAACAAGATATTGAACATGTACCTCGTTATTAAACACCAAACGTGCTTTATTAATTTTTTTGAGTCTATAATTCGGTTTTTGCGCGCATGTTCTAGGGGAACAGCGTGCTATCGTTTTGATCAAATGTCTGTAATTTTGGATGATTGAGCCGAAAATGGTCTCAATCGACTAGGTTGGACTCACTGATGACGAATCCGGTGTCAAAATCGATTCTGACCGGCCGGCCGGCCGGCCGGCCGTAGACACGATGACTGTCGAACGAAGTGAACTAGCAACTTGAAACTTTCAGGGTAGGTCGCGCATTAGAATGCCGCGGTTAAGTTCGTTAATGGGCCAAATCGATCGAATAGTTTCGGAGTTATAGGCATTTGAAGTTCTGAAGTTATTTATTTTTTATTTCAGAAACTACCTGAGCGATTGGATTCAAACTTGGCGGTTAGGTGAAGTACAACGACGCGCAACTTTGAGCCAAATTTCGTCAGGATTATATTGTTGGTAATTTTAAAAAAAAATTTTTTTCGAAATTTTTTTCAAAAAAAATTTTTTTTTCGGAAACCATTTATCATATCCAAGAAAAATTATACTCACGCTTTGACCTTCTAATTTCACAGCAATGTACCAAATTTCAGTTCGATACGATCATAAGTTTTGGAGATATCGGGAAAAAATATGTCAAATTTCGAGGTTTTCTTCTCGATATCGTTGATTTTTTCGGTATAACTCGAGAAATACTGATTCAGTCCTGATTAAACTTCACAGCTAGTTTTAAGACGCTGAAAGACAACTTTATGCAAAATTTCGTGATAATCGTGTTATTAGAACAATTTGAAAAAAAAAATTTCTATGATTTTCTCATCATATCATCCTCATTAAATTCTGTATGAAACTTCGAACTGTTATTTTCGATGAAGTACTGGATTTCAATTCGATCTGATCTCTATTTTTGGAAATATTGGAAAAATAAAATTTTGATTGGCGGTCAGCCTGACGGCCGACTGCGTAAACACAATAACTTCCGAAAGAAACAACTTAGAAACTCGATATTTGTAGAGAAGGTTTGGACCTTAATTACGAAGGCCGAATTCGTGAATGGGTAAAATCCGCCCAATGATTCCGTAGATATACCCATTCAAAATTTTATTTTTACAATATGTCCAAAAATACAGATATGATCGAATTGAAATCCAGTAATTTATCAGAAAAAAATTTCAAAAAGCACTGCCGTGAAGGCAGCAGCTTTTGCGCGCACGTTCAAATTCGTTGCTGAAGCGGTCATCTACATTGAACATGCGCGCAAAAGTTGCTGCCTTCACGGCAGTGCTTTTTGAAATTTTTTCGGAATATATTGTGATCTCAATTGATCGCTAGGTTGACCAGAAACAGAATAGTTCTCACGAAGTTTTAATGGACCTTTTACCTAAATCTAGAATGCAATTTAATCATAACTTTCTTTTTGGAAATTTTGGAAAAATAAATTTCGAACGACTATTTCCCTCGTCGTAATTTCCTCCAATCAGAAACGCGCAATTTTGAATTACAAATGGTTTCTAGGGGGAAAAACTGTCTGGCAGGAGCTGTCAGCAGTTTATTCGAGTTTACCTGCGGCAAAACTTGACAGTTGTTGTCACCAAAATTTACCCTACCTTGTACCAAAATTGCAATTTATATTTTAATAGTACCGTAAATGATCAAGTTTGTAATGTTTTTGATAAAATTAATTAGGTACCTGTTTTTCAGTTTTCAAATTAATACCAATACATAATGCATGCAGAATAATCTATTACTCATGAAATAGTCTTGCCAAAAACCAATCGGGCATCTAATTTTTCCTGAGGAAAAAATCGAAAAACACATTGCACAGTAATATTTTTCAACAAAAAGCATTCGTCCAAGTGCAAAAATCCACCAGCACTCATGCTTCTTGTTAAAATATTAAAATATTACTTAGCAACGTGTTTTTTCGATTTTTTTCGGAAAAATTAGATGCCCTTATGATATTCCTCATGGAAATATATGCAGAGTTATTTGGTGGATTTTACTCATTCACAAATTCAACCTTCGTAATTGAGCTCCAAACCTGCTCTGCTCATATCGACTCTCTACGTTGTTTCTCTAGGAACTTGTTGTGAATACCATCGGCCGTTAGGACGACCGTAGATTCTAGACAGTCAAACAAGCAGGTAACATCAAGATAGTGGTCATACCGAATCAATTCATACCTTCAATAAAATTCTGGAGGCATTGTTTTATCATCTGAGAAAATACTAAACCAAATTACGCATGTTTTATTCTCATCGATGACCTTGTAGACCCTTGTGTACATCTATAGAAGCGACCCATGAGCAAATACATCTTCCAGTGTACACAGCAAAGTAGAAGATACGAGAGATGACGAAAGCGTCCCAATTCGAGTCACATATATGGGTATATGGTTACATAATTAGGTCGACGACCTGAATAACTCGTAAACAAGCAATAATCAACGGAGTGTAATACGTGCCCAGACAGTTCCGTAGTGGAACACCCAAACTTCGATCCATAAAATGATGTATGGAACATTGGAATTTTAACGATTGCTCTCCTCATATTTTAATCGCCTCCCTGTAAAGCTCTGACCTCGCGGCATCAGTTGTTTGCTTCGATGCATACAATGCCATATGACTGGTCCAAAAAAATAAGATGCGAATAATTATACACGATGGTTTATTATACTTTTTGCACGAATATTCTAGGGAATATGGTGCTATCGTTTTGCCTATTGGCGAATGAAGATAAACGCTACTCCCTCTAGTGGCTATCAGAGTAACCCGAGGTACAGGGATTATCATTGACAAATTTGAAGAATTATCAAGATACTCCAAAAAATTTAAAATCAATCTTGCCATTTAGAGTTGGAATAGGTTGATACTAAAATACTTCTAACAGTAATTGTAGCACTGCTACTCTGAATAACAATAGATGATACATAACTCTTTCATAAAAGTGAAATATGAATACACAGAATCACTTCTGTTAACTGAAGATATCTTCGAGCAAAATGAAAACTCGAATTTCAATCAATCAAATATACAAGCCAGCACTTGAAAACCTAGCCTCTTTCCCTCTAACTAAGGTTCTAAAACTGGCCACCGTGTCGCTGCAATCTAAAATTCAGACGCCAATAGGTTTGTTCGTTGCACCTACATGAACTACACTCACTACACCAACTCCACTGACTTACAATTCTCAGTGCAGCTGAGTGTAGTTGAGTGTAGCACAGATATTAGAATGGGTTTAGTTTGTTTAGTTCAATATTTTCTATGGTTTTCACAGATTATAAATATATGATACATGATTTACGCAAATCCTTGATGACAGAATTCTATGCTTCTTCTGTTTTCGCTACCATTTCGAGGTTATATGGTTTCGTTGATTTCCGTAAAGATTTTCTCAAGTAGTCACGGAAAAATCGTTCAATTAAAGCAAATGAACGTAGGAAGAAAGTAGACAATTTCAAGCCAGTTATTACTAGCTAGTTATAGTAAAATAAGACCAGAGAGAACAACAGATGTCTATGATCATATTACGCATAACGCACTACCATTACGCATAACTATCACAGAAGAAAACCTCACTGTACTCGTATTATGTGACTACACTAACTCGCAACGAACAGAGTGTATATTTACAACAAAACACACCGAACAGTATCAGTGGAGTTAGTGCGGTTAGTGTAGTTCAAGCAGGTAAAACGAACAAACCTTATATGACTGTAAATTTCAAATTTTCAGCAGATAATCGTCTCAAAACGACTAGGTTGGACTCACTGATGATGAATATGGTGTTTGAAATCGATTCTGTCCGGCCGACCGGCCGTCTGTTTGCACGATTACAGACGCACGGAGAATCCCATCAACTTGGAACTTTAATGGTAGGTTGCATTTTGAAATGCGACGGTCGAGTTCGTTGAAGAGAGAAATCAGCTGAATTAGGACACATTCAATTTTGTTTCGAAAACTGTCTATCATATTCGAAAAAAAATTATCGCTTAGGTCTTGAGCTTCATATTTCACAGTAGTGTACCAAATTTCAGTTTCATTCCAACCAATAAAAGTAGGAACCCAAAACTCTAATATTAAAAAAAATGACTTATAAAGGGTGTTTTTTTTAGAGATATGGAACTTTGAAATGGAATTCAATAAGGATGAATTTCTAAAATGGTCACAAAACTGACTTCATTCAAAAGATAATCTTTTGATTTGAAGATAATTTCTGGCATATGACCGCCATAGCTGGCTCGGGCGTAATCTTATCTGGAGGTACAATTTTCAATCACTTTTACCAAGATTTGTGGCTGAATATCGGCAATAGCGCGGCGAATGTTGTCCTCCAAGTGGTCGATCGTTTCGGGCTTATCGGCGTAGACTAGCGACTTCACATATCCCCACAGAAAATAGTCTAACGGCGTTAAATCGCACGATCTTGGAGGCCAATTAAAAGGCCCGTATCGTGAAATTATGCGGTTATCGAACGTTTCCTTCAGCAAATGAATTGTTGCACGAGCTATGTGACATGTTGCGCCGTCTTGTTGAAACCACAGCTGCTGCACATCATGGTTGTTCAGTTGAGGAACGAAAAAGTCAGTAATCATGGCTCTATAGCGGTCACCATTGACTGTAAAGAATCGTCTTTAAAGAAGTACGCACCAATGATTCCACCAGCCCATAAGGCACACCAAACAGTCAGAGTTTCGACACAATTTGGAAGCGTTGTTAAGGCGCCAGTCTATTCATTTTGAAATGGCAGACCAAATTGAACAGAAATCACTTGACAGCTGACTAAATGGCTGACAGTTAAAACAGTGTTGCTAACTTAAAGTTCTAACCTCTAAAACACCATTTTTGATGATGACGAAACTTGGTAACAAAGTGGAAAATGCTGATCTTGTTAGCGACTGCTCATGTACAATTACGTGCAGAATTGAGGAAAAATTTTCTTTTCCCCAAGAATTTTAATAACGAGGACTCCCACACGTCAGTGCTTTGCAAAAATTTCAAGTTACCCATTAGCGTTGAACGTTCTAAGTTCTCCGTTCACGACGGCCTTCCATGGAGTTTCACCATCCGGGCTATGAATCATGCTTAGGTGGATTCGCAGAGCTGCTCGCAACACCACACAAGGCCTTCCTGAGCGCAACGTTAATTGTGCGGAAGATAAAAATATCCGAAAAGGGGAAGCATGTGGGATATCCTCCTTGAATGAAGTAGCTCGACCTCGTACACCAGTTCTCATTATTACATTATTTTATGACTTCCGTTGATTCAACCGGGACGTTGTTGCATAATTTGATATCATGTGAAAGTCCGAAAATCCGCACGGGAAGACGCTCGCATTTTGGGTTATTATTTCAACGTGCTTTTACTAGGAAACAGGAGCGCTGTCATTTTGCACAAATGGCTGTAATTTTGGAATTTCGAGCCGAAAATGATCCCAACCGCTTCAGTTGAACTTAGTTATCACTGGCCCTCTATATGTGCTCTAACTTCCGAAGAAAAACTCTTATTTCTTGAAATTTTCAGAGTAGGTTTGGATCCTTCAATATCTCAAGAAATCCTAATGACATCAGATTGAAAGTTGGTTGTTGAATATAGACGCACAAAAAAATGCGCTTACTTGAGAGTCGTACCTTCAGAATTATTAAAAAATTCAAGAAAAGCACTGACGTTAGGCCTACATATTTCAAAATGTAAACTGTGAAATTTTCAGAGGGGTAATTTTTATATTTTTTGATTTTATCGAATAATAAACCATAAACGGGATGTCGTTTTGCAGGTTGCAGCGATTATCTTTCGAATTTTCCTTTGATATGTACTTAATTCTTTGTGATAATTCGCAATTTTAGTTATTTTTCCATTTTTCACTCCAATCAAGTTATATTTTCCCGAAAACCCTAAAATATAAAAAAGTGGCAACATAGCGCATTCTTACAATTTTTAACGTACTCTGTCTGGCCCCAAAAGTCACCCCGTCCTACGCGAGCTATTGTTAATCCTTAAGTACTGACTTTAATGTTTGTCCCACATTTCGTTGAAACCTAATCAATATTTTCGGTGAAAAAAAATTTCAACAAAAATGTCGAATGAACATTTTTGAGAATTTCCAACATGAATCAAACACTCCATGAAGCATGTGTTATGAGCTCCTACACTATTAATAAGCAGAATAATATACCAATTCCTTCATTTGGAACAGAAAGCCTCTTGCCGACTTTCATCTTTCGCCGGTAATCTGATCAGACTTCGTTTCCATTTTCTACATGAACAGGAAAAATCCAATCAGCGAAAGATTGAGTCCAATTTCGTTCACTTCGCCGCAAAAATTTTTATATTGAATCCCTGCGGAGCAGATAACCAACTCTTCGATATCGCCTCTCAAATCGATGGCTTATCGAGAAGTCGCTCTTGAAATTTCGTTATTTGTACATCGAACGATACGAGATATCCAGTGCTGGAGTGAACATCAGATAGTAGATTGGCTCGCTGAACTAGTTGTGATGCTCTCCGCACGGATTTGGAACTGACAGTTGGATTATGAGATTTCGGGGGTTGACTGGAATGGGGGGTTTTCCTTTAAACGAAAATGCAATAATTTTCATGAAAAACCTTTACAGCATCACATTTCAAACATATAATTTCAATATTATATTTTTAAGAAATGTTTGATCACCTAAAACTGAAAAATAAAAATGGGGATTTGCATTTAAAGGGATTTGTCTCGAGTGCACGATATGGCAACGTCAAATTCAGCTTTCTCGGACAGAAAAGGACTTCAAATGAGTTACTTCACTTTGGAAAACAGAGATAGCTATACTTCGATCTGGTTAGAGTAGAAGACAACGACCAAGGAATAGAAAAAGAAGAACACAGACTGTCATACTGTCATATAACTGACAAATCGCAAACGGAAATTGTTTGGTTAAATTGACAAAATCCCGTGTGTACCACATAATAGGAATAAATATTTATTTCATTATTCTATAGCAAAAAAAGCTATTCTTCTAAACATCGTTGTCACTTCGTGCATCCCTGGCAAATCCAAAACCCCAGTTTTGAAATCTGATTTTGAATATTTTCTGAAGGTGATTTGGGAAAATGATGAATCAAAACCATAATAATTATGTGCAAATTTGCATCTGCAGGTGTAACCCAAATTCAGGAAATTCATTTTAGCGATTGCGATTTTCATGCCCATGAAATATCACGTCAGCTTCCGCATATTCATGCATATTCTGAAGCTCACATACAACGCTAAATTTATTACCTAGAAACTCCAAAGTATATCTTTCTTTCGTCAGAATTGTCCTAGGATAGTTCTAGAACTGCGCAGAATCCTAGAACAAGCGATGAAACCTAAAAGAGAATTACGTTCGGGTTCTAATCAGGATCGTGAAGGAAGAAAATTTTCCGTTTGTGTTGGCAAAAAAGGGGTATGTAATTATTTTCTCACTGTCTGTGGTATAACTAATAAACATGTCCCTGTTGCAGTTTTATATGTAGGTAATTCACTTGAATAACCTAAATTATCTTTTTTAAATTTTTCTCCATTTAATTATAACAAATAATTATAACAAAATCAACCTTATCCTAACGGCCAGACCGTAAACACAATAACTTCCGAAAGAAACAACTTAGAAACTCGATATTTGTAGAGAAGACCTTAATAACGAAGGCCGATTTTTTGAATGGGTAAAATCCGCCCAACGATTTCGTAGATATACCCAATTTTATTTTTCCAAAAATACAGATCAGATCGAATTGAAATCCAGTACTTTATCGAAAAATGAGAATTTGAAGGTTTATCCAGAATTAAATGAGGATAATATGATGAAAAGATCACAGCCTATTGAACATTTGAAAAAAAAAATTTGAATTTTTTATTTTCAAATCGTTCGTATGACACTATTATCACGAAATTTCGCACAATGTTATCCTTCAGCATCTTTGAACTAGCTGCAAAGTTTCATCACGAATGAATCAGTATTTCTTGAAAAAAACAACGAAATCGAGGAGAAAACCATGAAATTCTACATATTCTTTCCCAATATCTCTAAAACTAATAGCCATATCGAACTGAAATTTGGTACACTGCTGTGAGATATGAAGCTCAAGGTACACTGGAATTGTTATCGAATATGAACAATGGTTTCGAAAAAACATTTTTTTCGGAAAAAATTTTGAAAATTTTTTTTTTTCAAATTCAGTGACCATAAGATTTCAACGAAATTCGCTCAAATTTGCGCGACATTATACTCCAACTAACTGCCAAGTTTCAATCCAATCGCTTCAGTAGTTTCTGAAATATGAGGAAAATAACCTCGAAATTTCAAATTGCTATAACTCCAAAACCGGCCGGACAGAATTGATTTTGACACCAGATTCGTCATCAGTGAGTCCAACCTAGTCGTTTGAAACCATTTTCGGGTCAATCATCGAAAATTACAGACATTAGGACAAAACGATAGCCCTAGAACATGCGCGCAATAATAATATATTCGAATTTTTGGAAAACTAAATAGGCAAAAATTGTAAAAATTAAACTCACCCTTCATTTTTTCTACAGCTAAATTCCTTCAATCGACCTGAAAAATAAACAGAAAAATTAATCCTGGTACACGTTATAACGAAATCAACTATCATTGAATGTAATTGCGATAAGTAAAATTTATTGAATACTGCTCAAGCACAATTATAATAGATAGAGCAAAAACATGTAGAAGTCGTTTACATCGTTTAAGGAGGCCACCGTCATGCCACATCCTCATTTCTTCGAGTTATAAGTGATACTTAAGTATTATTGATTATTATTGAGCTATTAAGTCAATTTTTTCAATCATATTATGCAATTACAATAAAAATGTATGCATGTCAGTATTATTCACGTTCAACTTGGACATCTTAGAAGGAATATTTTTTAATTCACCCTGGTTATTTTAACATAAGAGTATAGACGGTTAGGAATTTTATGAATCTCTCCATTTAAATGTGAGGTTTCAATCTGAAAGTAGTGATAATAAACACACTTTTGTTTCACGAAGAAAAATTCATCTCATCTAGCGATTTTGGCTATACGCTTTTAAGGTGTGAAATTTTCATCCAGTTATATAAAAAGAAAACCTAGAAAAGCACTGACGTGAAGTCAGTAGCTTTTGCGAGCATTTTCACTTTTGGTGATACCCTTTGAACATGCCCGTAAAAGTTGCTGACTTCACGCGGGTGCTTTTCTAGGTTTTTTGCGATAAAATACTGGATTTCGATTCGATCTTATCTCTATCTTTGGAAATATTGAAAAAATAAAAATTTTAATTGGTATATCTACGGAATGATTGGGCAGATTTTACCCATTCACGAATTCGGCTTTCGTAATTAAGGTCCAAACCTTCTCTATAAATATCGAGTTTCTAAGTTATTTCTTTCGGAAGTTATTGTGTTTACGGTCCGGCCGTTGGGATGAGATTGCTTTTGTTATATAATTAAATGAAGAAAAATAAAAAAAAAATAATTAAACATATAAAAACATATAAAACTGCAACAATGCAATGATTCCGCAGATATACCCATTCAAAATTTTCCCAATATTTCCAAAAATACAGATCAGATCGAATTGAAACGCAGTACTTTATCCATGAATGACAGTTCGAAGGTTCATACAGAATTCAATGAATATAATATGATAAGAAGATCACAGGAATGAATAACAAAAAAAAAAATTTGAATTGTTTTTCAAATTGTTCTAATGACAAGATCATCACGAAATTTCGCACAAAGTTGTCTTTCAGCATCTTCTAACTAGCTGCGAAGTTTCATCATGATTGAATCAGTATTTCTTGGGCTATACAGAAAAAAACAACGATATCGAGAAGAAAAACACGAAATTTTACAAATTCTTTCCATATATCTCCAAAACAAAATAGCCGTATCGAATTGAAATTTGGTACACGCTGTGAAATATGGAGCTCAAAATATGCACCGCATTTTTTCTCAAATCTGATGAACAATTCGCTGATCTTATGATCTCAAAAAAAATTCGCGAAAAGTTGCGTGTTACTACGCTCCAACTAACTGCCAAGTTTCGATCAAATCGTTCCAGTATTTCCCGAACTATCGCCGAAATAACGTCAAAACTTTAAAAGGCTCTTACTTCGAAACCGTTTGGCCGATTTTGCCCATTAACGAACTCAACCGTCG
Organism: Myrrha octodecimguttata; assembly: GCA_958510865.1. Taxonomy (NCBI): domain Eukaryota; kingdom Metazoa; phylum Arthropoda; class Insecta; order Coleoptera; family Coccinellidae; genus Myrrha; species Myrrha octodecimguttata. Next base: position 88,035,725 of record OY294056.1, on the reverse strand, counting down.
CATTTTGAAATGCAACCTACCCTGAAAGTGTCAGGTCGATAGGATTGTCCGTACGACCGGAATCATGACTACGGCCGGCCGGCCGAACAGAATCGTTTTTGACGCCGGATTTGTCATCAGTGCTTTCAATCTAGTCGTTTGAGACTATTTTTGGCTCAGACATTTGGACAGAACGATAGCAGGCTGTTCCTCAGAACATGCGCGCAAAAATGACCAATTGAAGTTAACCTTTTTAGGCTAACCAAGAACCAGTATAATAAGTGTTCTGGCTTGTACATACATGTGAAACCAATATAATTCCTCAGCGAGTAATTCACAAAAAACTAATGTCTACTACCACTTGGAGAAAATGGACAATTTCTCTGCATCAAAAAACTTAGAATCGGAACACTGTAGGAATCTGACATGGACTTCAACTAGCAAACTTTGAACTCGAAGGCTCGCTCACATGCTATTTCCAACATAAAACTACGACACTGAAATTAATCGGAAAACACAGATAAAAATTTCCTTTTTAATCCTGTCCGCTCGACTGGAGGCGCCTGACTCTATGACGCTATATTTGAAAATATCAAGCGTTCATTCGAGCGCCATTGTTTTCTATCAACGTGCGTCCGTGGGTTCCTTATTTACGTAGGTTATCAATGTCATTAAAAGACTACGATTAAAAGCCAGAAATACAGTGTTCAATTAACAATGGAATGTTTTATCGTACATACGTTTGACGTTGGAAGCGTTGATATCTACCATTTAAATTATTAATATCCATTTAAGCTATCTGGACGCCAGGTTCGGACGCAACAAACACATAACAGTGGCGCCTCAATTCCTCAAATTTTTTTCGAACGCTCGGTAATTGTTTTGCAATGTTGACTGGATTTTTTAAGTGGAAATTATACAGATTAGGAGCGTACAATACCTTGATTAAATCCGGATAACTTTTGGTGGCCAGATTTCGTTTTTTTCAAAGAATTTTTGGGTGCAAATGGTTGAAAAAAATGGTGAGAATACGCGATGTTGCCAATTTTTATATACAAGAATTTTCAAGAAAATAAAACTGATATATGGAGTGAAAAATGAAAAAAAATAATAACATAAAGCATTCTCACGAAAAAATTGAGTACCTACTTTTCCAGAAACAATTTCTCAAAGAATAATCACTGTCTGCAGAACGACACTCCTTATTTTTCACGTATTTCTAAAAATTCTCGCGGCTATTGGCAACGTTGAAGCATGTACACCAGGGCAGATGCCTGACCTTGAGATATCAAAAGGGGATTTTGAAACTTGAATGTGGCTGTGTTGCCGGAATCTGGATTTCAATTCGATCTATTTTGTATTTTTGGAAATATTAGGAAAATAAAATTTTGGGTATATCTGCGGAATCATTGGTTAGATTTTTCTATTCACGAATTTAACCTACGTAATTGAGCCTCAAACTTCAACCCACTCTTCAAATATCGAGTCTCTCTAAGTCGTGTTCTGGAGGTTATTGTGTTTGAGGCTAGCCTAACCACTTATCGTTGACAATATAACTAGCGAAAGAATACTTGAAAATTCTTGAGGCATGTTTGCTTAATTTCCCAATATTTCCAAAAATACAGATTGGGCCGAATTGAAATCGAATAAATGATTGAATAATGAAACCTTGAAGGTTAATGCAGAATTTTGTGGGAGCATATATTTCATATTTCGCTAACTATGAAAAATTTCATAGCGAAATTCTGACTTTTCCAATAGTTTTGAAGGAAAGATAGTCAAGGAATTCAGCACAAGTTTGCGCATCAACATTTGTCAATTAGTCCATTATTATCAGATCATCTTTTCCGTATTATTTCGGAAATAACAATGATAACTAAGAAATTAGCAAGAAATTTGACATATTTTTCGACAATATCTATGAAGATAAATATCTGTTCAAATATCTACGAAATTCGACATTTTTCATTTCTGTTATCTCTGAGAAAAAATATAGAATCGAACTGAAATTTGGAGCACTCTTCCTTAATTCTGAGTCCAAAATGATTTTTTTTTATTTCCCATTGGTTCTTCACGGAATTCTGCATGAATGCTTCAAACCTAGACTGAACATTTCAAGTCTCTAGGATTTTTCCTCCGAAAATTGAAACACATACGGATAGATGGCCGGAGAGAATATAATTTGGTTCTTCCTGCAGTCCAACCTAACCGTAAGAATATTGAAAATGGTTCAATATCAACGAAAAACGAATACTTAAATACATACATATGGTCAGGAAAAAATTATTTCAAGCATTCACCATTCACTGTTGAGTGGAAAATTAACAGTGCTTTGCCTAGGGTGGCATGAGGACACAGTAACAAAGTCTACACCGAACATAGCTGATATCCTAACTCGAACAAGCTTAAAGCTTCTGAGGGGTTTCCTTGAAGCCTCAGATAAACGGATAATACATATTCCAAAAATCTAGAAAAGCACTGACGTAAGGTCAGGAGCTTTTATGCACTTGTTCGAATTCTAACTATTAGATCAACACAAAATTTTGCACCTACTCGCGCGTTGGTTATCCCCACCTGATTCCGAAGTTTCAATCTGATTGCACTTGTACTTCTTGAGATATTGCGAAAATAACGTTGAAATTCTAAAAAACCAACGAAATGTAGCACATTTTTCTTTCTTATTTATCCGAAAGTAAATGTCGGATCGTATTGAAATTTCGAGCTTTGTTGTTGAATACTGACTTTAAGAATTGTGCCAAAATTCCATTGAAATCTAATCAATTATTCCAGAGAAAAAAAAAATTTCATCAAAAATTTCAAAAATTTTGGAATGAATATTTTTCAAAATTTTCTAAGAACTAGACCCACACGAAATTTTGCTTTAAGTTGTGCGTTGGTGTTTCAAAACTGCCCACGAAGTTTTAATTTGATCGAGTCAATACTTCATGAGATATCGAGGAATAAGTACGTGAAAAACTACAAAAAAATTTGGAATGTGAAACACAATCAACTGAACACAACCAATTACAATCTTCAAGTCAACAATTCAACCGATATCACTTGACTACTCAACACAATTCTTCCGATCAAAAATAACTTCTTGTAGCGAGCATAGAATATTCTCCTTGCTTTAACTGACGTATGAATGAAACGTGTCCTGAACTTGCAACCGATATATTAAAATGACTTCCTTGAAAATCATCTCAGTGGTCGTAAAACGGATTCACCGTATTCCTACATTACCAGGAACAATGACTACAACGACTCTGCAAGGTGCTCAACAGAAATTGCCCGAAACGAAATTACCTACAGATGCTAATTTGTGATTCAGATGAATTAGTCAGGCAATTCCCTTGTATCATTGTGTAGAATTAGGTCCGTTTGGAAATGGTCTATTCGCCCAGATAGTTTTGTTCATCAGAGGTGAATGCCGGTGACTTTCAGTTTCTTTAGGAAGCCAACGAGGTGGCGAAATGATTGACTGGGATCAAGATTTGGGGATTTTAATTTGATCATCAGAGAGGATTATGTTGGAATATAATTTTATGGATTATTCTATCTTATTCAGTGGATTGAACCTGGGAAAATTAATAGGAATTGTACGGAAATGTTGGATAATTTTTTGCGCGCATTTTTAGGGAAACGTCATGTTATATCGTTTGATCAAAATATCTGTATTGTTCGGGTTTTGAGCCGAATATGATCTCAAACGTTTAGTATATACTCGCGTATGAAAATAATCAGGTGGTCAATTCTTGAATCTCGATCAAGAATTGATGAATAAGACAATTGTCAAAATAAGTTTATATCGATCTTCTCGAGCAACTGCAAAATTGGTGAGTGTTCTTTCGCCAATTCGACTATGTTTTCAAGCAAATATTCAAGAAATAAGCTGGATGCAAGGATATCGAGAAATTTCAAATCGGAATATAAACATAACCTTATCACCGTTTATTTCGACTACGCAACGAGTGGTACGGTGTATAGGAGATATAACATTCGGTTGACGAATGACATTCGGTTCCATGCGCAGGTCATGTCTACTTGTTGTTTATATTTAGCTTAGAAAATCGACGCAAACATATGGCAATTGTCATATCCTTCAATTCTTGATCGAGATTCAAGAATTGGCCCCTGATGCCAAAATCAATTTGTTACGGAAACGATTAATGTTGAAAGGAACGAGCTAGCGACATGAAAATTTCAGGGAAGATTGAGCATGATAGTGCTGCGATTAAGTTGCTTAATGGGCCAAATCATCCTAATGGTTCCGGAGTTATAGTCATTCGAACTTTTGATATTTTTGCGCGCATATTTCGGGGACAGCGTGCTATCGTTTTGTTCAAATGTCTGACTGCTGACGAATTCGGTGTCAAAATCGATTCTGTCCGGCCGGCCGGTCGTCCGTATGCATGATTGCGGGCGTACGGAGAATCCTATCAAATTTCCAGGATAGGTTGCACTTTGAAGTGCGAAGGTTGATTTAGTTAATGGGTGGGACTTAGAGCCATTTGAATTTTGGGGTTATTTCCGTTATAAGTCGGGAACTACTGGAAGTTCGAGTATGAAGACGCGCAACCTGTTGCAAAATTTTGTTGAGATCATATTGTTAGTGAACTGAAATTTTTTTTTTCAAAATTTTGAATGAAATTTTGCTCGGACTTTGAGTTTCATATTTTACAGCGATGGACCAAAGTTCAGTCAGATACGATTTTAATTTTTGGAGGTATTGGAAAAAAAAATATGTCAAATTTCATGGTTTCCCCTTGGTATCGTTGATATTTCTGAAATTAATCAAAAATTACAACTTCAATCCTAACGAAACTTGGAGACTAATTGGAAAACGCTTGAACACAAGTTTCTGCAAAATTGATGTGATGATCTTGCTATAAGAAGAAGAATTTCAATATTTTTCTTGGAAAAATTCTTTCTTCCGAAACTATTAATCACATTTCGAACAAAATCTGCAAAGAACTTGAGCCTCATATTTTACAACAGTGTAACAAATTTCAGTTCCATCAGATTATAATTTTTGGACATATCAGGAAAATATATCTCAAATTACGTTGTTTTTCCCTCAGTATCGTTCTTATTACCGAATTAACTCCAGTCATCATGACACTAGATAACCAGTTAAAAACTGATGAAGCATAACTTTGTGCGAAATTTCGTGATAATCGTGTCTTTCAATTATGTTGCCAAAGCGGTATGTTAAAGTTCTGACCCAGTCGAACGCACCTTTACCCTGATGGGAAGATTTGGGACCTTAAGCTGTTATTTTTGAATCAAGCACTTGGTTTCAATTCTTTCCAATCTGTTATTTCTGAAATATTGGGAAAATGAAATTGTGAATGTATTTATCTGCGGAATCATTGGGTGGATTTTACCCATTCACGAGTTCGGCCTTCGTAGTTGAAAAAGAAACCTACTCTACAGTCACCTATCGGAAATTTTGTGAGAAATAATTAAAATGCCACGATCTGTGACAATTTCTGATGCTGATCTTATGTCAGTGCATTTCCAGAATTTCCAAATAAGATTTCTATCAGCAGAATCAGACATCACTTGATAATTACTCAGCTAAGTACCTTGAAAGCGGAAATACAAAATCAATTTTGAAATCGAGAACTAGCTTGGTCGACTTTGGTTTCGAAATTCGATCAATCGAAAATTTCTTGGAATTTCTTAATGGAATTATATCTATATCAAGAATAAATTATGACTTCAGACGTTCAATATGCATATCAGGCGGATTGATTTCATATAATTCAATGAAAATATCAACGTAATCTTTCTTTGAAAATCGAAGAGAAAAAAAAATTAAACACGAACGAAAGAATGTTGAATAGCTAATATTCTCAGGAAATCAGCATGTTTTGCGGTGATAAAATTTTAATGAAGCACCTCTGCACTTAGATCGGCTCCGAATTCAAAAAGTGTCCCATGAAATACCTACGGAGCGAATTTCGAAAAAGCAATCTGCATATAACAAGATTTCGGAAATATGCGAAATATGTGAACTGACTGAGACAGAGCGAAAAATAATGGGATAGAGTTAGTTTCCACAAACTGTTTTCAATACAAGAACTCTTCCACTACGATTTGGCTACATTGTTGAACTGTAAAATATATACTGAGAAATCATGTATTAATAAACATTTTGTGGAAACTAATACTGAGCCGTTATGTTTTGATTACAATGAGTTTCCACCAAGTGAAGAACGAATCGATCAAACATTTAATAGTTATTTATGTTATGAGGGTGTTTATTACCGAGGGCAACAGATTTCAATCCCGAGGGACGTCAGTTCCGAGGGATTGTAAGTTACCCGAGGTTTTTAAGATTCAATAACTGATAGATAATTGATTTTATTTCATACTAATGAAATATAAAAACCAAATTTTGTTGGTTTTCTGAATCAAACGAACGTTTAAGAATGAATTATATAAGCATAATTACCATGGATATATCAACTGACAAGTTTGTAAATATTTGTCAAATTTATTCATTCATTTTACGGATATTTATAAATAACGCGAACCTTACCATGTAGAGTTTGTTCTGAAATTCCCGTTCCCCAGTGATGGTAAATTTGTGAAGAAAATTGTGGGTTGGCAACTTCGGCCGAAGTCGTCTATTGAGATTTGAGGTGATTTCTTGCAGAAGGCTGGGAAAGCTCGTGCCGTACTACCACCGATAAAGTCGGAACCAAAGTATAAATAAAAATGAATATGACAAATTGCAGCAGTGGCTGGAAGTTAACCGTATTGAAACCAAAAATATGAGTGAAAGTCTTCTACATTCTAGTCTAAGTGAATTGATTTATTTTACTTACAGCCTGAAATAATCAATATCAAAATTAATGATGAGAATTTATAATGATGGGACAAATGGGAGTAATTTTCACCAATTGGAAAATTCGACAATTATCGGTTTGTTTTTGTAGATACATCAGAGGGAGTTAAAGATCTATAACTGCCTAATATAACTCCCAAGGGAGTTATAAATTACGGTAACTAAGGCTTTATTTGTCTATAATGTATCAATATAGAATAAATTAATATTCACACTCTTGAGATAATGGAACTCCATTTAACCACTGGCACACCGCATGAGCAACATTTCCTTCACAATTCTCCCTCATAGCTAGGAAAGTAACAGCTAGGAAAAAAATGGTTTCAGGAACTCCACATCAGTAAGTACCCCCTGTTAAGTCTTTGAAATTAACCTCAAGGGCCCATTAGAAGACCGGATTGCTTAATGAGTATCTTAATTGTATACACCTGCTTTGGCTGCATCCGAATTGTTCCTTAAATTAATCGCATATCCGGGACGGGCCCATTATTTTATTTAATTTCTTCAATATCTCTGTTACCTATCAACTTCAACCATAATTAAAAATGTTCATGTAAGATGACTAGTTGTACGATGTTGTCTAGAGATAAAAAAAATAACTGAAATGACCATTTTGGGTGATATTTCATGCAAATATATGAATTAATGAGGCAATCGTTTTTCGAAAGTTATCATTCAAAAATTCGTGATAAATAACAGATGTACAGGCAAGATTGTTTTCCAGATTTTTTACTAGGTTTTCGCTCCCAACATTTGGAGAAGACCCACTTAAAATTTTATGAAAGTATCATCAATGAAATATATCTTCGAATGGCGGAATTCATACTATTCGTAAAGGTTGTTAGGTTTCTTGGAAAAATATTGCCTAATGGACAATAAAGGAATATCAGAAATGATCAACGATTCTGTTTGCGTCTGGCTATAAATCTTACTATTCAAGCCATATTGCTATCTTTCTAAGCAAAATGGCCATGATATTACGTATTCTGTTCCAATTGTTACATCAGTGTTCGTTTTGAATTTTGTCATAGCAATATGGCTATCATGGAATTCCGTAATCGATGATTTTATTGCTGACAACACTGTATTTTGTGACTTAAGAGCTACGAAGAAGCCCCTACTTCCTGAACATTTCGTGGGTTTTCTATGATTTCGCATACATAACCTCGTTATGCATATGAGCATCGACTTATTTGAAAATATAACTACACAGAAAATACAAAAGCCGAAATAAGAAATAGCCTATCTCTTGGATACCAATAGAATATTGGTTGCCAGAAATCAAATGCAGAAATTTTATTCAGGCGTTAATGATTCGGAATTCTATGAACTTTTCTGTTGGCAACTCAAGGGGATAGCTGTTGTTGAGATGAATCGAATAATCATCTCAGCTGTTGTCTACTACGCCGGTATTTTAGTCAAAGAATTTTCCTCGAAATAAAATATTCTAGAGAACTTTGAACACATTTACATCAGCAAGTACTTCCCCATTTTCTGAATGCTGACAGATGATTTCCTTTTCGACAAATACAGATAGGCTACCGGATTTTGGATTCGTATGAAAATCTGTTTTAATCTGTGTTTAATATCTCGTTCGTTTTGGTCAAAATCGGTTTTACTATATCGGAGCTATACACATTTTAAATTTGGAAGTTATTTCCTTAATATCTGAAAAAAGTAAATATGCGATCGTATTGAGACCTCATAAAAGTTATATAAAATCGACGCACAATTTTCTCCAGACTTACGTGAGAACCATGTCGATGGAAAATGAAAAAAAAATCGAAAATTTTCCAAATTTTTTTTGAAAACCTATTTTTCAGAGACTTATGATCAGATTTCTGTGAAATCCAGCACAGATCTTCAAATAAATTAATAATAATAGTGTTACAAATTTCAGTTTGATTCTTAATTTCTTTTCAGAAATATTCGGTACAAATATGTTCGATTACGTTGTCATTTAATCAATAACTCAAGAAATAAGGCTCTGGCAACGAAGAAGTGTGTAACATTTTTTGAACTCGAACCGATCGTCTTTTTTGAAATATTAGGATATAAGTCGATTAAATGGAAGTCCGAATTAGAGATAATTGAAGAAATCCCTTTTTTTAATGACCAGGAAGTTCTTCGGGACTGGCACATTCGCCATTTTGTAATTAGACTAAGGAACTGGATACGATAAAATGCTATATATTTTTCGCAAGTTGGGGAATCATCTCTAGTATATCACGAAATATGATAAAACTAAGAAAGTAAGAAGTTTTTCATAAGTAAGTCTGATTCTTTTGTATATGATTTACAGTTCCGAGCGATTTTTCAGAATCTTTATTTTTCTACTAGAAAAGACCTTTTTTTCCATTCAATGTGACAACCTGCATTTTATTTCTCCATGAAATTTCGATCTTACTACATACTTAACGGGTCGTGCAGAAAACCAGCTACAAGAATGATTAAATTATGCAAGAAATACAATTCAAAGTCTCAAATTTATTCTTACACACCAGGAACCTGACTGTCCGAGGTTCCCGAATAGTTTTTAACAATCATTTTTATGTTATCATAGGAACAGCTGTTCTTAACATCTCAAGAACCGACTGTATTTATATAGAATGTTGTTTTATTAATAGTTATACAGCACGAAACATTCAATTTCGGCGTGTGTACAAAATAATACAAAGGAATCTTCATATATTTGCCGCGACCTTATTTGGTTGTTGATCTTGTTACCATACGACTGTACGACTATTAGGAGTAATTTCATGGACCGTTCCCTTTTGTGATAAACAAACATCAAAACTGGATGGCAATGTGAAAAGTGGGTAGTTTCGATTGAATATTTATTTCATTTGTTTACGTGAATTTCCGTTCAGTAGTTTTGAGAAACGATCTAATGTTCTACATTAGATCGAGTCCTCAAACTTCTCGTAATTATAAACTAAATTATAAAAACCTAGAAAAGCACTAATGTGCAAAAGCTGCTGTACTTTTCCAGGTTTTTTCATTAAAGGACTGAATTTTAATTCCGTATGATCTGTATTTTTGAAAATATTGGGGAATTAACTTTTGAATGGGTATATCTGCGGAATCATTGGATGGATTTTACAAATTCGCGAACTCTTCCCTAGTAATTGAATTAAAACCTTCAATGCACCAACCGCACCTTTGGTGATCTCCTTACATTATTCTCATAAAACTCTTTCGGAACCTTCGAGCTGTCATAAGCATAAAGCACTGAATTTCAATTCGATCTAGTCTGTTATTCCGAAAATATTGGAAAAATAAATTTTGAATGGTATATCTACGTAACTATTGGGCAGACTTTACCCATTCACGAATTCCACTTTCGTAGGTAAGCCTCAAACCTAGGGTGCTCGATAACACAATAACTTCCGAATATTTTAGAGTAGGTTTGGACCCTAATTACGAAGGTCGAATTCGTGAATTGGTAAAATCCACCCAATGATTCCACAGATATACCCATTCAGAATTTCATTTTCTTGATATTTTCGGAAATACAGATTAGATCGAATTGAAATCCAATATTTTATCGAAAAATGACAGCAAGAAGGTTCATCAGAAGATAACAGAATATTGAAAATTAGAAAACAAATTAAAATATTTTTTTCAATAGAAATTTTGCACGAAGTTATCCATCAGCATATCCAAACTGGCTACCAGATTTAATCATGATTGAATCAGTATTTTTCGAATTTTCACGAAAAAACAACGACATTTGACGAAAACAAAAACGACGAAATTTTTAAAATTTTGTCAATATCTTTGAAAATTAAAGCCATATCGATCTGAAATTTGGTACAGTGCTGTGAAATGGAAAGCTCAAAGTATAAGCATAAGTTTCTTCAAATATACTTTTTTTTCAATATTTAGTGACATCATGATCTCAACAAGATTATGTTGAAAGTTCCAACTAACTGTGAAGTTTCAATTCAATCGCTGTGGTAGTCCCTGGAAAATCAGGGAAATAATCTCTAAAGTTCGAATGCCTTCAACTCTGAAACCATTCGACCTATCTGTCCCATTAACGAACTCAACTGGCGCATTCCAATGCGTGAACTGAGCTGAAAGTTTCAAGTCGCTAGCTTGCTTTGTTCGACAGATATCGTGTCGTTGGCCGGCCGACGGACCTTGTAAGACTGTAATCGTGCCTACAGACGGTCGGTCGGCCGGACAGAATCGAGTTTGACACCGGATTCGTCATCTTTCAGTGAGCCCAAGCCATTCATTTGATCACGAATATTTTGCGGGACAAACCTTGTTCTTGTTCAAATTTTATATCGAATATATTTCGTGCCTTCAGAGCGAATATTTTATAGGCAGTCGGATTTTCTGTATTTTTGCGCGTTCTAGAGGAACAGCGTGCTATCGTTCTGTCCAAATGTCTGTAATTTTGGATGATTGAGCCGAAAATGGTATCAGTCGACTAGGACTCACTGATGACGAATCCGGTGTCAAAATCGATTCTGTCCGGCCGGCCGGCCGAGGACACGATAACTGTCGAACGAAGTGAGCTAGCAACTTGAAACTTTCAGGGTAGGTCGCGCATTGGAATGCCGCGGTTAAGTTTGTTAATGGGCCAAATCGGTCGAATAGTTTCGGAGTTATAGCCACTTGAAATTTTGAAGTTATTTATTTTTTATTTCAGGAACTGTTTGAGCGATTGAATTCAAACTTGGCAGGCAGGTGGAGTATAACAACGCGCAACTTTGAGCGAAATTTTGTCAGGGTCATATTGTCGGTAAACTGAAAAAAAATTTTTTTTCGAAATTTTCTCACAAAAATTTTTTTTTTGGAAACCATTAATCATAGCAAAAAAAAATCCACTCACACTTTGAGCTTGATATTTCACAGCAGTGTACCAAATTTCAGTTCGATACCATGATAAGTTTCGGATTCGGTATCGTTGTTTTTTTCAGTATAGCTCGAGAAATACTGATTCAATCCTGATGAAACTTTGCTGCTAGTTTGAAGATGCTGAAAGACAACTTTATGCAAAATTTTGTGATGATCGTGTGATTAGAACAATTTGAAAAAAAAAATTCTGTGATTTTCTTATCATATCATCCTCATTGAATTCCGTATGAACCTTCGAACTGTAATTTTTCGATTAAGTACTGGATTTCAATTCGATTTGATCTGCATTTTTGGAAATATTGGGAAAATGAAATTTTGAATGGGTATATCTGCGGAATCTTTGGGTTGATTTTACCCATTCACGAATTCGGCGTAATTAAGGTCCAAACCTTCTCTACAAATATCGAGATTCTAAGTTGTTTCTTTTGGAAGTTATTGTGTTTACGCTGTCGGCCGTTAGACCGACCGTAAACACAATAACTTCCGGAAGAAACGACTTAGAAACTCGATATTTGTAGAGTAGGTTTGGAGCTTAATTACGAAGGTCGAGTTCGTGAATGGGTAAAATCCGCCCAATGATTCCGTAGATATACCCATTCAAAATTTTATTTTTTCAATATTTCCGAAAATACAGATTAGATCGAATTTAAATCCAGTAATTTATCCAAAAAAAATTTAAGGAGCACTGCCGTGAAGCCGGCAGCTTTTGCGTGCATGTTCAAATTCGTTGCTGAAGTGGTCATCTACATCGAACATGCGCGCGAAATCTGCTGCCTTCACGGCAGTGCTTTTCTAGATTTTTCATTATTTAATTTATTTCAACTTTCTTTCAAATTTTCACCAAATATTTCGCGGGGCAGTTCTGGAGAATGAACGATCATGTCGTTTATTTCGGGAGTTATTGTTATCACGGTAACCCGAAAGGAATTTTCACTGCACTCGTTCATGATTTCTGGAAATGAAATCCTTAAAAATTCTTGAACGTAAATGTCAAGTAGATAATAGATTCGTGGAGGAAACTTAAACCATGCCTTCGTAGAAAGCACGTGAAACAGAATTATATATTTTAATTCGATACTTGGTATAAAAGCACACGTTCAAACGAAGCCATTGAGAACGGAAGTTGGTAATGGAATATATGAAGGTTCAGTATATCATTAGTGGTGTTGTAGGCTGAATGCGTGGATCTCACAGTTTCAACAACATCTAACATGTAATATCTCATATTTCGTAACAAACATCTACACGGAATATTCTCCACTAACCTCTAAGTTCTACATAATATACATCAATATTGGTATACATGAAAGTATCGAGCAAGTTGATACACAAATCTGATTTTCTCAGAAACACCTAAACGAAAGACAAACATTTCTAGAAAATCACTGAAAAGAAGTCAGAAATCGAGCAAGTTGATACACAAATCTGATTTTCTCAAGAACCACCTAAACGAAAGACAAACATTTCTAGAAAATCAATGAAAAGAAGTCAGAATCTTTTTACGCGTTTGTTCTATGGAACAGCTCAATGATTCCGTAGATAGATACCCATTCAAAATTTTAAATAATAATAACAGTTCTTTATTGGAAAATCATTCCAAAAGGCCATCGACCGAAGTCCTTCAGCCTGTTTATAACAAATGATTAAGAGTATGGATTGATACATGATAGAATGATAAACAATTGGAGATACACAATCATACAAAAAAAAAAAAAGAAAAAAAAAAATTTATTTTCCAAATATTTCCAAAAATACAGATTAGATCGAATTGAAATCCAGTACTATCGAAAAAAGCCAGAAAACACTGACGTGAAGTCAGCAACTTTTACGGGCATGTTCCAAGGATATCACCATAAATGCGCGCAAGATCTGCCGACTTCAGGTCAGTGCTTTTCTAGGTTTTTTTTTTAATTATGTAAGGAATCTACAATCTTCCTACCTTGTACCTACAATTCAGGAACACCCTGTATATAAGAAGGAAGAATGAATCGAAAATTATATTTTTCTTTTCGTCCATCCTTAAAGCATGGATATAATAAATACACTTCAGTCAACAAAAAACTATATCTATATATAAGTAGAGTTGTTTCATCGGATGACCGACAAAATGGCGACTGGAAGTTTATCTATTTTATATCAACTTCGAGTGGAAATTTTATTAGTTATATATATATATATACACATATAATTTTTGAAGAGAGTAGATTTTTATATAATTTTTTCTGCTTTGATTATAAAATATTTATATATAATCCTTTCAGAATGATTGACATCTCGGGTGGCTGTGGAAACTCGAAATTATGTTGGTAATAGACCAGTCAGTAACATTTGTCTTACAGGATTCATGTTGGTATTGAGAATAATACTGACTTTTTCAAGTTAGAGTTAACTTACTGAAAATATTTGTATTCTGTGGAAAATATTCAGAATTTATTTCTGATTGTGTATATGTTCTTGATTCAATCGACAAATAAGTTTTGGATTTTAGTATTTCTTAAACCTTACCAAATTGAAAATGGCTGGAATTCATCAAGATACCTCTCGCCTAACTACAAGAGAACGTGGGGCAGTGTACCGGTGGTACTGCGAGTTTTTCAGGGATTTATCAGATATTTCTGCTAGTATTACTCGCGTTTCGCTAGTTTTGCGGGTAACCAATCATTAACCTATTCAAGCAAGGTGTTTTCTGATTAATAAATAAGTCTTAAAATTTTAGATTTCTCCAAGTACTGTCCAAAGAATTTTGAAGAAAAAAGAAGGCAAGTCAGTACAGCCAGGAGTTAGCCGTGGAAGGAAACCTATTCCACATGATTATACCATCAAAGAGACGTTAAACGACGTTATTTATTCGAAAATCAAAAGCAATGAATATATCAGTTTGGATATAATTTTTATTTTATTCTTTTCTTTCCTAAATTCTGAGGGAAAAATAGCACAGGGCTAGAACTTGGATGAATTTCTAAAAGTCATCAGGAATACAAAGATTGCTGAAGAGTGAAATCTATATTGAGCAGGAACTTCAAGTGATCATTTGATCACCTAAGTATTCATTATTTAATGAATGATATCTCAAAATTGGAGTTTCTCGAAATCCTGAATGATTTTATGTTGAAGCATTCCACGCTATTTTCATCCACAATCCTGAATTTCCAAGATTGATCTGGAATGAAATGATGTGGCTGTGTAGTTTCAGTCGTCAGTTTAGCTGTATGCCTTCTGGCATTTGAAACTAAGTTTGAAAATTTGTCAATGCAACAATGATGAAAATAATATACTACCGCTGTACAGGTTTAGAGCATCAGAGTATTATAAATATTCTCAACAATTTCAAATCAAATTTCCCTTGGAAATAATTTTATAGGTTATATTTGTATATTTTAATCTATGATCAACACACAGAAATTTTTAGTTACTTTTTGTAACTAGAAATAAAGCCGCGGCTAGACTTTCATGGCCTGCTCTGATGTCAATAATTTTGAAATGAACTATAATTTATTCTGCTTTGATTATAAAAATTATTTCTCTTGTATATAAGTATATGAACTTACTACATGTTGCACAACTTTTCAAGTGTATTTGCCAACTAGTTACCATATACATATATAATTTTTGAAGAGATAGATTTTTATATAATTTATTCTTCTTTAATCATAAAAAATTATTTTTCTTGTATATAAGTATATGAACTTACCACATCTTGCACAACTTTCCAAGTTCATTCATGACCTGAAATAAAAAAAAAGTCTGAGTGTGGAACATTCACAAAGTTGATGGGAAACGATAAGCTACCTTAAGATACACTATGATGAAAATTTGTTCTGCAATACAGATTTACATATTATCATTTAATCAACTCATGCAAGATATATCATGAAATGTTTTCTGAATTTGAACCAAATGTTACTAAGAAAATACAACTGTGAGAAATCTCTATGCTTGAGTATAAACATTTATTGATCCGCTATACCTGAATTGTGAAGGCGAACGTCCAATATATCGATGTGTTAATATCACTAGTTTCATATCGAACGTGAACCTAGAAAATTTAACAACCAATTACAGAAGGAAGCCTTAAATTCCCCTTTTATATCGTTCAAAGTTGGGGACAATCAATACTTCTTACGAGGTATTAACCGATGAAACGACTGTCATACACATTTCTAGAGGACCTCCTCTCCCTCCATGAATTGATAGACTAGATACATTATATAAATAACAGTTTTGTCAAGTTTCATTATTGAAACAATTTTTTTCGTGCTATCCCGTTGACCAATTTCGTCTGTAATTTTCGAATTTTTTCCCGAAAATGGTCACGAAGGTTTAGGTTGGACTCACTGATAATAAATCCGGTTTCAAAATAGATTCGTTACTAGGTCGAATCGACCGAACGGTTTCTGAGTTATAATTATCTAAATATGAGATTATATTCTCAATATCTCAGGAACTACTCATGCGATCAGATTGAAACTTGGTATGTTTTGTATAGAATACAGACACGCAACTTTTTGCAAAATATCGTTGGGGTGAGTATCTCAAAAAAATTGATTCCTATTGAAATTTTATTCTTCGGAAACTATATATCGATCAGATTGCAATGGAATTTTTCATAAACTTTCAAATGAATACTCTACAACTGTGTACCAAATTTCAGTTCAATCCAGTTTCCAGTTTTAATTTCTGGAAAAAATTTTCGAATTTTTTTCCTTCAGGATGAACTCAAAAAATTTGGACGAGATCATAATGAAATTTGGTTACTAGTTCGCAAATGCTGATACAAAATTTCAGATAGGTAGCAGCTGAAATAATCATATCTCAATTGTGTCCACAAGTCTATGACATACGTGATAGAAAATGGAAATTGAAAAATACATTCAAAAAGTATTTTTACGTTTGGATAAATAATTAGCTTAAGTGTATCATTTTGAAAGAGGTGAACTTTGAAGGTGATACAATAAATTTTGCCGTACAATTTTTTGAGTTCCAAAAATTCCCTGTACTTTTTGCGCGCATGTTCTAGGGGAACAGCATGCTATCGTTTTGTCCAAATGTCTATAATTTTCGATGATTGAGCCGAAAATTGTCTTGAACGACTAGGTTGGCCTCACTGATGACGAATCCGATGTCAAAATCGATTCTGTCCGGCCAGCCGGCCGCCACCATGATAACGGGCGTACGGAGGATTCTATCGAATTGAAAATTTCAGGAAGGGTTGCATTTCAAAATACAAAGGTTGAGTTCGTTAATGGGCCGAATCGGCCAAATAGTTTCGGAGTTATAGCAATGTGAAATTTTGACGTTATTTTCTCATATCTCAGAAACAACTGAAGCAATCGAATTAAAACTTGGCAGTTAGTTGAAGCATAAGGACGTGCAAGTTTAAGCGGAATTCGTCGAAATTTTACTGTTATTGAATTGGAAAAAAGAAAATTTTCGAAAAAAATTTTTTTTTCTGAAGCTATCGTTCATATTCAAGATAAATTTCAGTTATACCTTGAACTTTATATTTCACAGCAGTGTACCAAATTCCAATTCGATACGGCCATTAGTTCTGGAGATATTGGGAAGAAATATGTAGAATTTCGTGGTTTTCTTCTCGATATCGTTGGTTTTTCGGTATAAATCAAGAAAAACTGATGACATCATTGTGCAACATTTCGTGATAATGGTGTCATCAGAACAGTTTAAAAAAAAAACAATTTTTTTTTTCAAATATTTAATATTCTGTGATCTTCCCATCATTTTATATTCATTTAATTCTGTATGAACCTTCGAACTATTTTTTTTCGATGAAATACTGGATTTCAATCCGATCTAATCTGTATTTTTGGAAATATTGGGAAAATAAAATTTTGAATGGGTATATCTGCGGAATAATTGGGTGGATTTTACCCATTCACGAATTCGGCCTTCGTAATTAAGGTCCAAACCTTCTCTACATATATCGGGTTTTTATGTTGTTTCTTTCGGAAGTTATTGTGTTTACGCAGTCGGCCGTTAAGCCGACTGTAAACACAATTACTTCCGGAAGAAACGACTTAGAAACTCGATATTTGTAGAGTAGGTTTGGGGCTTAATTACGAAGGTTGAATTCGTGAATGGGTAAAATCCGCCCAATGATTCCGTAGATATACCCATACAATATTTTATTTTCCATATATTTCCAAAAATACAGATTAGATCGGATTGAAATCCAGTACTTTATCGAAAAATAACAGTTCGGAGGTTCATACAGAATTAAATAAGGATAAAATGATGAGAAGATCTAAGAATATTAAATATTTGAAAAAAATGCCATCATCTACATCTACATTGAACATGCGCGCAAAAGCTGCTGCCTTCACGGCAGTACTTTTCTAGATTTTTTGAGATTGTAGTGGATAGATATTACTCAAATATCAGGAAGAACTTAAAAATGTACGTATGAATAGAGGACCCTATGAGCTAAGTTGTTACTGTTTTGAACTCAGAATCTGCTTAAGGATGAATTCCGATAACTGAGTATTCATCACTACCAAAGTTCGCTAAGTATGAATCAATAATGATTACTCCTATGACTCATACAAAAAAGATTTTTCTCAAATTTTGTTTTGCATAAAATTCATTCATCTATGACGCACTTCCACGAAATTGATGAATCAGCTTCGGTAGTCACTATGAGAGAGTGACTTATGTTTATAGTTTCTGTGTACCGAGATCATAAAATTTTGTTATTTCGTGGAACTCTCCATACGTGAATGAAGTTGCTAGAAGTCAAAACATATTCATCAGCATCGAAAAATGTCAACAATTTTGTTGTTGCTTCGATTTCAGGAAGTGAAACAGGATATTTTCGAAAGCGATTAATTATTGGAAGTAAAGAGTCACAGCGGTAGAGGTTGACAGAGTTCTTAGATAGACCTCCGGGAAGAATGATAAGTTACTTGTGATCTTTTGCGAGCCCACCAGAAGATATTGGCTAAAAAATAACGAACCTCAATTTCCACATATAGTTTAAAAGTATTTTACTAATTGTTTCACCACACTATGGTTTCTTTAGGACTACATTTTGAACTGATTTCGAATGGGGTACATGACGTTTCATAGAAAAAATCTTCGGTTTTGCGGCAGAAGTAATAATGAAGTTAATATTTGTTTGTTCGTTTGATAATATTTTTGGAAATTGTACCAGTTTCTCCTATGATGATCTCAGAATTGCCAACCAGGAGTTTTTATTTTCAATATGAAGAATTTCAAATAATACAGTTGTTGAAATTATGTCCGAACTCTTTCAAGTGGTTCACATGTGTGTGAGGTCTCCGTTGAAGGTACAGCCTTTTTAGTGTTCTCGTATTTTCTTCGGAAAGATCTTCCAGTTTATGGTTTGGTAGGGGGTTACATTTCATCGCGACCTTAAGGTCTATTGTTTGCCCCTGTCAGAGCTGTGTTCGCACTGCTTAATGATTGTCCTATGTTTCATCCTACAGTTTTGCCAATATAACACATAAACATAGGGCAATCATTACGGATCAACTTGTTGAGTTCAGATTCATTTTTTTTTAGTTGTTTTTCTTGATTATTTTCAACTGGAGTCCCTGAATTAATGTTTTATCCGAAGGAAACTTTGTTATTGAAATTTTCTTTGAAACTCCCAGCAATATTTTCCGAAATTCTATCGACGTTATGGAATGAGATATATTTCGGTATAGTCTCAACTACGAAAACTGAGTATTCAAAAGTGAACACTTTACAAAAATATATCTCACTAACTTATGTCGACAGAATTTCTGAAACTATCGGTAATTAGTTGAAAGAAAATTTCAGTGACAAAGTATCATGTGTATCAAATATCAAATTTTCATTTAATTCCAAAAGAAAAAATGTGAATAACGTTTAGGATATTGTCAGCTAGTTGATTGACAACATTTCCAGCATCGACTTCAGCCCAAGTTGCCAACCCACAATTTTCTTCACAAATTTACTATCACTGGGAAACGGGAATTTCAGGACAAATTTGTCATGATAAGGTTTGCGTTATTTATTAATATCCTTAAAGATGCCTCGGCTCCTCCAACAAGATAATTTCTCCCAAATATGGGGTTTTGTTTAGATCATCTCTGATTGGCTGAAATTTAAGTTGGGATTCCTGATTTCATGTTAATAGTGTCAAATTTATTTAGGATATCTTCCGCAAATCAACTTTGTTATTTCGGTTGCCGGTTTTCCATTCCGTAAACATGAAATATTCAGTTGGTTCCTGAAAAAACGTTAATTACGGAATTTGATTGATGAAAAAACGTTCCTTCTGTCACCAGAACCACAGTCAATGTTCTATGATAACATATCAATAGTATAGAACAATCTTTATTTACTCCATGATCCATAGAAGAGATAACAATCAACAATGGAAAAATTACTAGGTATGGTCTATGGATCATAAGGTGAATAAAGATTGTTCTATGCTATGGATATGTTACCATAAAACATTGATTGTCGTTCTGGTGCATAGACTTAATATGTCTATGTTCTGGTGACAGAAAGATTGCTTTTTCATCAATCAAATTCCGTAATTAACCTTTTTCTTTCAGGAACCAACCGAATATTTCATATGTACAGAACGGAAAACCGCCAACCAAAATAACCAAGGGAAATCAGGAATCCCAACTTGAATTTCAGCCAATCGGAAATGATCTTAAAAAAACCTATATTTGGAAGGAATTATCTTGTTTGAGGAGCCGGGGCACCTTTTAGGGATATTTATAAATAACGCGAACCTTATAATGTCGGTTTTGTTCCGAAACTCTCCTTCCCCACTATTAGTGAATTTGAACGAAATTTGTGGGTTGGCAACTTGGGCCTGGGTCGTCTATTAAGAGTCGATGACATCATATTTCAAATTTGAAACACATCACATAAAAAAGCGCAATTCAAAATACTAGTCAATCTGTCTGAAAAGGTTCAAACAAAAAAAATTATTTCGATTCACTGAATTCATCTCATGTTAAAAACACGCTTTCTACAGTGTGTCCACGGATTGGGTGCCGGTAAGATTAAATGACGAAAAATTTTCGAGTTAGACTCGATGTTGAGAAAATGAGCCAAATCAATTAATATACAGGGTGGTTTAGAACTGATTTAAGGAAAATTGTTAAGAATAAAACACCTTTGTTTCAAAAGATATCGAGAAAATTTTTTGAGAAAAGTTGCTTAGAATCAAAAGACACTGCTAAATCTCGAATTTCAGATAAATCGATCAACTTTGATTTTGTAAGTAGGTTATGAAAATATTTGATAATATCCATGGTTACAAATGCCTGACGTGACTTGAAACGTAAGTTTTATTCGTCATAAACGAAAATTTTCCTGTTAAAAACATGCTTACCATAGAACAAAGTGTGTTTATTGTGCAGTGCAACGGCTTAGGTGCAGGCAGCACGAAAAATTTTCGAGTTAGACTCTGATATTCTGGGAATCGCTCCTGCTTGGTCTCAAACTAAGATGTTGAGAGAATGAGCCAAATAAATTTATATACAGGGTGCTTCAGAATTGATTCAATGAAAATTGTTAAGAATAAAGTACCTTTGTTCTAAAAGATATCGAGATAGTTTATTGAGGAAAGTTGTTCGGAATGACGAGCTGCTGCAGGAACTCAAGTTACAGATAAATCAGACTACCTTGACTTAATAAGTTGGTCATGAACATTTTGTATACGTGACATTTTTTTCATGATCAAAAATTAAAATTTTGAAACTATTTTTTTAGCAGGGTTACGTGGTACCGCAACATTTGACCAGCGTCTTATTACTCCCTGATACGAAATGTCTGCACCTAAGCCGTAGCACTGCACAATAAACACACTTTGTTCTATGGTCAGCATGATTTTAACAGGAAAATTTTCGTTTATGACGAATAAAATTTACGTTTCAAGTCACGTCTGGCATTTGTAACCATGGATATTATCAAATATTTTCATAACCTCTACTTACAAAATCAAAGTTGATCGATTTATCTGAAATTCGAGATTTAGCCGTGTCTTTTGATTCTAAACAACTTTTCTCAATAAACTTTCTCGAACTCTTTTGAAACAAAGGTGTTTTATTCTTAACAATTTTCCTCAAATCAGTTCTAAACCACCCTGTATATTAATTGATTTGGCTCATTTTCTCAACATCTCAATTTGAGACCAAGCAGGTGCGATTCCCAGAATATCAGAGTCTAACTCGAAAATTTTTTGTCATTTACACCTTGCCGGCACCCAATCCGTTGACACACTGTATATGGACGCACATATTGCTAAGAGAAATCTTTGGGTTTTCCGAAGAATTTAGTGACGAATTTCTGGTGTGGTACTCCCCCATTGTAATATGACTATGACCGAAGAACAGAGAACAGAAATCGCTGTTGATAATTCGAATCATTTCGCGGTGTGATTAAGAACTGTGGGAATTTCTCACGTCTACAAATGAAATATTACAGAGGAAAGGGAAGTCGGACGTAAAAGCGACAAGAAAATTAGATAATTAAACTGTAATTCGGATTATTCTGGTCCCTTTTAGAAATAAACGTCATTGTACATTCTATACTGCAGATTTAGCACAATGACTGTATTAATTTTATTATTTCCACAAAAAGTAGAGCTTGGGAATCAAGCAGCGTGTAAAAGTCTGTAATCCACATCGAAATGTTTTGCAATCGATATTTCTACGCGGTCGTTTCGGAATAAGATCAGAATAACTCATGGATATGTACTAGGATTGAATTGTTTCCCTTCATCTAGCCCTCAACAAAAAGGCTCGCGAATAAAATAACTCAGACAGTTTCAAAAGGGTTCAAAACATCAAATGATTTCGGAGATATCTCCTTCAAAGTTTTAATGAATTGAATACTACCGATGCGATCTGGTTGAAATATAGTATATTAACATGGATTGACGGTCTTTAGAAAGGCTTTTTCATTATTTTTCAGGTGTTTTCTTGGTTTTCACTCCCAATATCTGAAAAATCTAGAAAAGCACTGACGTGAGGTGAGGAGTTTTTACGCGCTTGTTCAAATTCTAACTATTAGATCAACACGAGATTTTGCACCTAGTTGCGTGTTGGTAATCTCCATCTACTTACGAAGTTTCAATCTGATTGCATTTGTACTTCTTGAGATATTGCGGAAATAACGTTAAAATTCCAAATAACAACAAAATTTGGCACATTTTTTTCTTTACATCTCCGAAAGTAAATATCAGATCGAATTGAAATTTGAAACATTCTTGTTAAATATCGACTGTAAGGTTTGTGCCAAATTCCATTGAAATCCAATCAATATTTTCAGAGAAAAAAATTTTTCATCGAAAATTTTCGAATTAAATTTTTCTTGAACTTTTCAACAACTGGATCCACGCGAAATTCTGCTTTAAGTTGAGCGTTGGTATCCCAAAACTTTCCAGGAAGTTTCAATTTGATCGAGTCAATACTTCATGCTGGATATCGAGGAATCAACCTCAAAATTTCAAATGGGCCAAACTCTGAAACTATCCAACCGATTCAATCCATTAACGAACTTAACCGAGATATTTGGACTTCAAACCTAATCTGAGAATTTAACGGACAGCCGGACAGACATAATTGAATTTGACCACGGATTCTTCTTCAGGGAGTTCAACTAAATCGTTTAAAACCATTTTCGGCTCAAAATTAGAAAATTACAGACATCGTGAAGAAATGAAATGGTAACGCGTTCTTCTCTAAAATAATAAAACACTCGAACACATAGGTATACTCCATTCACTTTTATAAAGTATCCCGGTTTGCCATGACATCCTGACAGATTTCACCGTGTGTGTATATTTTGAAAATGTTAGGTTATAGTCATTTTCCTGTCAGATAACTACACAACGTTGTCCTCTCTACATAGAGGTCGTAGTAATTACTTTTTTTCAAAATGTCAATGTATATTTGGAAAGTAATGAATGTGAGAAAATATTATGTGAATTCAATAATTCCAAAGACCTGGCGAATGTTGAAGAAACTTTTTTCTCTGTTAATATTGGAAATATTTCACGTATGTAAACATGGTTGGAAGATTCAGTAATGCTTTTTTCTTGTACGGAAATCAAGAAACGAGTGTTTTGGAATTTTACTGAAAAATGATTTATAAAGTCGTCCGTTACTTCGAATTCCCTACTTTTCCAAATTCTCAAGAAATAAGCCTACAGAACTCATTTAAATACCTTGTTGCACAACTTGAAATATTCCAGTAGGAAAATGTAGTAGTACTTCGAAAGTTGTGTCACAGTTAACCTCAAAAGAACTAACTCCATTTACAAAGGTCTTGGGAATCTACGTGAATGATACATACACTGGATTGAGATCAACATATTTCTAAACTGGGATGCTGCTTAGTGCTTAGCTTCAGTCTGTTATCTTTGGGTGTAATGACAAGATATCTGGATAAATTCTCCATGAAAACTACCTTTCATGCAGTGCTCGAGTCGAAAGCAAGATATGGAATTATGTTTTATGGACATACTTTGAAGTCAACTCAAATATTAAATTCCCAGAAAAAAGCAGTTCCTAAAATATTAGAAAAAATAGCATTGCATGAGATATTGTATAATTCATGTTATTTTCGTGCATAAAAATTCAATGTTCGGCCAACATAGGATATACTAAGTTCATTTTCAATGTTCTACTTCCTATCGAAACGATTCCACGAAATATATAACTTTTGAAATTATTCGTTGAGGAATTTGTTCAATTCAAACATGACTACCTACTTAAGGCTCAATACAATACAATCAAAGCGAATGTTAATTCATTAGTTTATTATGGCTGAAGCTGAATTGTTATTCGTTATTGAAAGAGAGTAGAAAGTAGAAATTGGCAACCTCGCGTCGAATTATTTTGACGTTGTCGATATTTCAGGAGCGCCAACCTGCCTTGGTTTTAGTAACAAAAACATGATAGACCTAAATCATGGCCAACTGGGATACTTTATAAAAGTGAATGGAGTATAGGTACTCATCGGGCCTATACAGGGTGTATCTGAATAACACCGAGAATATTGAAGGGGTGATTCTGTGATAGGTATTTTGTATAAAATTTTTTTGAAATACCTCCCCCCGTAAAAGTTGCTATTGTTTCAGTTGTGAAAGTCTTGGCCTTGTAGAATTATAATTTGGTTGGCTGTGGTTCAATAAAATGCTATCTAATATGAGTTATATTTTTCTCGTAAATACTTAAGTTTTCGAGAACCTACCTACCTTAATCTTCATCAGAATCACCCGTGACATTTTTCCAGTGTTACTCAGATACACCCTGTATATACCATCATGTAATATTTCAACCCGAATCAAACACTTCATAAAACATGTGTCATGACCTCTACATCTTGACGTGCGGCAGCTTTAGCTAAGAATTCACACAAGCGCAAAAAACTTCAAGCTACTGCTTCAATTGTATAGATCTCACTAGATTTTCAAAGCTGCGACCTACTGTTCCCAGCATTAACGTCATAAAATTTATCGCTTCCTTGCATAAACCGAATTCTCAAATACCCAATAGCGGAACCATAATGATACACTTCATTTAATATTAGTTTCGGGGTCAAAAATACTAACACCCACACATATTTCACAATTAATTGTACACTACAAAAATAGTCACATGACTCATACACGTTCCTTACGGTTGTCTGTGTGTTGCTATCATTATGCGGCATTACATATTATTATACATATATTATACAACCCTAAATGGCTAAGGATCATGAATCAATTCATTTGTTCTCACAACTGTTAATATGAGTATTTACATGGTGAGAATTGTGTTTCGATGTGGCGCCTAGAGATTATTAATGATTTTGAAATACTCGTATATGATCTTTGGGTCCGAATGGTAACGTTTTATTCATATAAGGCAGTTTTCTATTGTGAAATAATTATTCTAAAATAGAAAATAATCTCATGTCATAACGAACCATTTCTGATGGTTCGATATAGAATGGGGGTTTTTCCTTTAAACGAAAATGCAGTTATTTTCATGAAAAACCTTCAGAACATTACATTCCGAACATACAATTTCAATATTATATTTTAAAAAAATGTTTGATCACCTAAATCTGAAAAATAAAAATGGGGATTTGCATTTAAAGGGATTTGTCATGAGTGCACGATATGGCAACGTCGAATTCAGCTTTCTCGGAATGAAAAGGACGTCAAATGTGTTACTTTGCTTAGGAAAACAGAGATAGCTATACTTCGATCTGGTTAGAGTAGAAGACAACGACCAAGGAATAGAAAAAGAAGAGCACAGACTGTCAAACTGTCATATTACTGACAAATCGCAAACGGAAATTGTTTGGTTATATTGACAAAGAACACGTGTGTACCACAGAATAGGAATAAATATTTCGTTATTCTATAGCAGAAAAAGCAATTCTACTAAACACCGTTGTCACTTCGAGCATGCCTGGCAAATCCCAAACCCCAATTTTGAAATCTGATTTTGAATACTTTCTGAAGGTAATTTGGGTAAATGATGAATCAAACCCATAATAATTATGTTCAAATCTTCATTTGCAGTAACCCAAATTCAGGAAAAACCCCCATTAAAACACTTCTGTAGTGCTCAAAATTCATTCAGCAACTCTCAATTTCATACCTCTAAAACAAAATGAGAAAATTAAAATAGAGCGACATTAAAAATTTTTTCAAGCTCAAGTTTTAAATTATACAAGGTGTTCATAAATTGCAGGTACAAATGAAAAGGAGAGATTCCTAGCAATAATTTTAAGGAAAAAGTCCTATTAGGAAGGGCCCGCGAACGTTTCATTTTGGAGATACAGGGTGTTAAAGTTTTAATTTTCACCAAGTTTTTGCGTATATGTTCTAGGGGAACAGCGTGCTATCGTTTTGTTCAAATTTCTGTAATTTTTGATGATTGAGCCGAAAATCCATAAATCCATAATACATGATGTGCATATCGTTATAGCTTCAAAAATAAAATTTCGCACAGAACTGTCAAACTCTTACCCCACTCCTCTACCAGTCGACGTCACCTTGCGGTGATGAAAAATTTTTTGAGTCCCAAATAAATTTTTTTTTTCGAAAATCGTCGACCTTGTCATCGTTTCCTATTGAATCGAGGTCGTAGATCACGAATATGTCATTAGAAATCGTCCAGTGACAGTTATGGCGGAAATAGTGAAAAAATTTCGAAATTTTGGTCAACTTTGAGACGTCGTGCCGACCAAAATAATGAAGCTGGGTGATGTCGAATTTTTTTTCGTGCAGTTCGATCCTTTATCTATGAATTAAAACAGATTTCATCGTCCTACTCTCATCGAGTCGGTAATAATGATTTTTTGAAAAAAGGTCCAAAATTTTGGAACTTCAAGGACCTCTCACGTCCAGGACGATTTTTTAAAAAAATATCTGACCTTATATTCTTGTTCTACGCTCTCGAATTAGAAAGTGTGCCAAATTTCACGGCGATAGGAGTCGGAAAATTATTTTTCGAAAATTGAGATTTTCTTAAGGGTAAGGGTTAAAATTTTACCAAAAATCGAAAATTCTCCGATCGACCTGAAATTTGAAACAAATACTAATTCGAGGGCGTAGATTAAGAAAATCCAATCAGAATGTTAGTGGAGAGTCTGGTTCGTTTTTTATGGCCCGAGGAAAATCGAAAAAATTGGACCTTTTTTAAAAAAATCATAATTTTGTCAACTAGAGGACCTTCGTCTATAAAATAATTGGCTACGTACTCACAAAGGACCCAGATATAACCAAAAAAATTCGATATTGTCCAGCCTTACGCGTTTGATCTGTACGACGGCCCAAAGTTGACCCAAATTTCGAAAATTTCTCACCAAATCCGGAATTTTTCGAAAAAATTTTTTTTTCCGAAACTATCGTTCATATTCGGGAAAAACTTCAGTTATGCCTTGAGCTTCATATTTTAGCTTACGGTACTAGTGTACCTAATTTCAATTCGATACGGCTATTAGTTTTGGAGAGATTGGGAAAAAATATTTAGAATTTCGTGGTTCTCTTCCCGGTATTGTTGTTTTTTTCGGTATAACTCAAAAAATACTGATTCAATCGTGATGAAACTTCTCAGCTAGTTTGAAGATGTTGAGGGACAACATTGTGCAAAATTTCGTGATGATCGTATCATTAGAACAATTTGAAAAAAATTTCGTGTGATGTGATGTGATATTTCTGTGATATTCTCATTAAATTCTGTGTGAACCTTCGAACTTTCATTTTAAGTACTGAATTTCAATTCGATCTAATCTGTGTTTTTGGAAATATTGGAAATACAAATTTTGAATGGGTATATCTGCGGAATCATTAGGCGGATTTTTCCCATTCACGAATTCGCCCTAACGACCGTAAACACAATAACTTCCGAAAGAAACAACTTGGGAACTCGATATTTGTAGGGAAGGTTTGGACATTAATTACGAATTCCGAATTCGTGAATGGCTCAAATCCACTCGATAATTCCGCGGATCTCCCATTCAAAATTTTATTTTCCCAATATTTCCAAAAAAAAAACAGATTAAATCGAATTTGAATCCTATACTTCATTGAAAAATGATATTTCGAATGTTTATACAGAATTTCATGAGGATTATTTGATCAGAAGATCACAGAATATTGAATGATTGAAAAAAAACCTTTGAATTTTTTTTCAATATGTCCTGATGACACGATCATCACGAAATTTTGCACGAAGCTTGTGTGCTTTCCTCAAATGTGTTCCATCGTAAATTGAGAATGAAAATTTTGAACGTTCATTCGAAATTTCGAATGAATGATTTATTATTTCATATATGGATACATCAATATACATCAAATTGAATCTACAAGATAAAGGATCGAACTGCACGTGAAAAAATTCGACATCACCCAGCTTCATTATTTTGGTCGGCACGACGTCTCAAAGTTGACCAAAATTTCGAAATTTTTTCACTATTTCCGCCATAATTTCTAAACGGTTGTCACTGGACGATTTCTAATGACATATTCGTGATCTACGACCTCGATTTAATAGGAAACGATAA
This sequence comes from Myrrha octodecimguttata, assembly GCA_958510865.1. NCBI lineage: Eukaryota > Metazoa > Arthropoda > Insecta > Coleoptera > Coccinellidae > Myrrha > Myrrha octodecimguttata. Next base: position 88,006,981 of record OY294056.1, on the reverse strand, counting down.
CAAGGTCGACGATTTTCGAAAAAAAAAATTTATTTATTTATTTTATTTTTCATAAAGAACCGCGAATAAACATCAAAGCGCAGAGGGGTGGGGATTTAGCGATTCCGTGCAAAATTTTATTTTTGAAGCTATGACAATATGCACATCATATATTATGGATTCGGACACGTAGATTACGAATCTGTAATTAGATTTTGCGTAACTGATTCGGTTTGGAAAATATTCCGGATTTGGTGAGAAATTTTCGAAATTTGGGTCAACTTTGGGCCGTCGTACAGATCAAACGCGTAAGGCTGGACAATATCGAATTTTTTTGGTTATATCTGGGTCCTTTGTGAGTACGTAGCCAGTTATTTTATAGACGAAGGTCCTCTAGTTGAAAAATTATGATTTTTTTAAAAAAGGTCCAATTTTTTCGATTTTCTTCTGGCCATAAAAAACGAACCAGACTCTCCAGTAACATTTTGATTGGATTTTCTTTATCTACGCCCTCGAATTAGTATATGTTTCAAATTTCAGGTCGATCGGAGAACTTTCGATTTTTGGTAAAATTTTAAGGGGTTACCCTTAAGAAAATATCGATTTTCGAAAAATAATTTTCCGACTCCTATCGCCGTGAAATTTGGCACACTTACTGATTCGAGGGCGTAGAACAAGAATATAAGGTCAGATATTTTTAAAAAAAAATCGTCCTGGACGTGAGAGGTCCTTGAAGTTCCAAAATTTTGGATCTTTTTTCAAAAAATCATTATTACCGACTCGATGAAAGTAGGACGATGAAATCTGTTTTATTGCATAGATAAAGGACCGAACTGCACGTGAAAAAATTCGACATCACCCAGCTTCATTATTTTGGTCGGCACGACGTCTCAAATTTGACCAAAATTTCGAAATTTGGGTCAACTTTGGGTCATCGTACAGATCAAACGCGTGAGGCTGGACAATATCGAATTTTTTTGGTTATATCTGGATCCTTTGTGAGTACGTAGCCACTTATTTTATAGACGTAAGTCTTCTGGTTGAAAAATTATGATTTTTTTAAAAAAGGTCCAATTTTTTCGATTTTCCTCGGGCCATAAAAAACGAACCAGACTCTCCACTAACATTCTGATTGGATTTTCTTAATCTACGCCCTCGAATTAGTATATGTTTCAAATTTCAGGTCGATCGGAGAACTTTCGATTTTTGGTAAAATTTTAAGGGGTTTCCCTTAAGAAAATCTCAATTTTCGAAAAATAATTTTCCGACTCCTATCGCCGTGAAATTTGGCACACTTACTAATTCGAGGGCGTAGAACAAGAATATAAGATCAGATATTTTTTAAAAAAATCGTCCTGGACGTGAGAGGTCCTTGAAATTCCAAAATTTTGGACCTTTTTTCAAAAAATCATTTTTACCGACTCGATGAGAGTAGGACGATGAAATCTGTTTTAATTCATAGATAAAGGATCGAACTGCACGTAAAAAAATTCGACATCACCCAGCTTCATTATTTTGGTCGGCACGACGTCTCAAAGTTGACCAAAATTTCGAAATTTTTTCACTATTTCCGCCAAAATTTCTAAACGTTTGTCACTGGACGATTTCAAATGGAATATTCGTGATCTACGACCTCGTGTCGATTATAGCAGTATCGGAGGAGACCAACACCTGAATGAGTGTCCAATCTGATAACAACTTCAAATAGGCCAGTATCACGTAAGTTATTTTCCAATTTTTTTTCACTCAATCGCTAAGATTTACCATTTGATGAAATATTTGACGAAGAAGAGTAAGGAGGAAACGATAAGAATATTCCATTATCTCCATCTACATAAACATATGTACAAGCTTTCATTCAGTTTTTCGACAGCAGCGGATATGAAGTCCTCAATGGCATGACCCTGGTAGGCTTCTCGATAATAACACAGCTCTATATTGTATAATATTACGTCTGTTCTCAGCTGTACCGGGTATTTAGGGCATAAACAAGTTACTCACAACATATGAAATGCCTGAACCCAGGTATTGCGAGAATAATATCGACAATTCCTAATAAACCAAATGCTTGAGCTTGACTTCCATATTAGGCCTGTAATTAGGAACCTTATCTGCAATCACCACCTTAACTAAGCCACATAAATTCTCATTAAAGGAGAGCTTTCGATTCGGGGTCAATGACCCCACTTTTCCAATCCAATCGAGAACGGTTCACGAAAATGATGTGTTTCCGGAAAATTATTCAATTTTTGTAATTTCCTGGTTTGGGGTTGCCTTCGTCTACGATCACCCTCTGGCGATTGGTGAGAATTGTTGGTTACATAATGCTCAGTTATTTTGTGATAGTTGTTGTGTCCCGTATCCTGGACCCAGCATTTTATGATATATTGTCTTTTCTTGATTTTCCAACGTCGGAGTCTGAATTCTTTGGTTCCCAGGAATATGCCCGAAATTCAATATTTTTTGGTTTAAATCAATTGACACCGGCTTCAAGAGCATTTTATCTCAAGCCAACAATAAAGTATAATTTTGCATGACAGAAAACACTCAGATAAAATTCAAGCTCTTAGCATTCCAGGAATCGGAGCTTTGTGGGTGGCATACTTCGGTCCTCGAAGAATTCAGGCACCCCATGTGACAGTTTTTAGAATTTATCATCTTAGACCATTTAGGGAAATTTCCTTCACACATTTGTGCTCTCTCTACTTCAAACCAGCCCATCCGAGGTGTTTTTTCGAATTTTAGCGTCGCTTAATTCAAAAAACCAATCAAAATTTATATTCTCCCTCTAAAATGTGAAGAAGGGAATTTTCCTTATTTGGGCTTAGTTAGTTTTTAGACACTCTTCATTTGACCGTTGTATAGTAAACAACATTCGCTCTCGAATTTATATTATAAACAAGACTTATACGTTAATTCTTGTGTCAGATGATTTTTTAAAAAATATCTGACCTTATATTCTTGTTCTACGGCCTCGAATTAGTAAGTGTGCCAAATTTCACGGCGATAGGAGTCGGAAAATTATTTTTCGAAAATTGAGATTTTCTTAAGGGTAACCCCTTAAAATTTTACCAAAAATCGTAAGTTCTCCGATCGACCTGAAATTTGAAACATATACTCATTCTAGGGCGTAGATAAAGAAAAAATCCAATCAGAATGTTAGTGGAGAGTCTGGTTCGTTTTTTATGGCCCGAGGAAAATCGAAAAAATTGGACCTTTTTTAAAAAAATCATAATTTTTCAACCAGAAGACTTACGTCTATAAAATAAGTGGCTACGTACTCACAAAGGATCCAGATATAACCAAAAAAATTCGATATTGTCCAGCCTCACGCGTTTGATCTGTACGACGACCCAAAGTTGACCCAAATTTCGAAATTTTGGTCAACTTTGAGACGTCGTGCCGACCAAAATAATGAAGCTGGGTGATGTCGAATTTTTTCACGTGCAGTTCGATCCTTTATCTATGCAATAAAACAGATTTCATCGTCCTACTTTCATCGAGTCGGTAATAATGATTTTTTGAAAAAAGGTCCAAAATTTTGGAACTTCAAGTACCTCTCACGTCCAGGACGATTTTTTAAAAAAATATCTGACCTTATATTCTTGTTCTACGCCCTCGAATAAGTAAGTGTGCCAAATTTCACGGCGATAGGAGTCGGAAAATTATTTTTCGAAAATCGATATTTTCTTAAGGCCCTTAAAATTTTACCAAAAATCGAAAGTTCTCCGAACGACCTGAAATTTGAAACATATACTAATTCGAGGGCGTAGATAAAGAAAATCCAATCAGAATGTTAGTGGAGAGTCTGGTTCGTTTTTTATGGCCAGAAGAAAATCGAAAAAATTGGACCTTTTTTAAAAAAATCATAATTTTTCAACTAGAGGACCTTCGTCTATAAAATAATTGGATACGTACTCACAAAGGACCCAGATATAACCAAAAAAATTCGATATTGTCCAGCCTTACGCGTTTGATCTGTACGACGGCCCAAAGTTGACCCAAATTTCGAAAATTTCTCACCAAATCCGGAATATTTTCCAAACCGAATCAGTTACGCAAAATCTAATTACAGATTCCTAATCTACGTGTTCGAATCCATAATATATGATGTGCATATTGTCATAGCTTCAAAAATAAAATTTCGCACGGAATCGATAGAATCTTACCCCCACCCCTCTGCGCTTTGATGTTTATTCGCGGTTCTTTATGAAAAATTTTTTAAGTCCCAAATAATTTTTTTTTTTCGAAAATCGTCGACCTTGTTATCGTTTCCTATTAAATCGAGGTCGTAGATCACGAATATGTCATTAGAAATTGTCCAGTGACAACCGTTTAGAAATTATGGCGGAAATAGTGAAAACATTTCGAAATTTTGGTCAACTTTGAGACGTCGTGCCGACCAAAATAATGAAGCTGGGTGATGTCGAATTTTTTTACGTGCAGTTCGATCCTTCATCTATGAATTAAAACAGATTTCATCGTCTTACTTTCATCGAGTCGGTAATAATGATTTTTTGAAAAAAGGTCCAAAATTTTGGAACTTCAAGGACCTCTCACGTCCAGGACGATTTTTTTAAAAAATATCTGACCTTATATTCTTGTTCTACGCCCTCGAATTAGTAAGTGTGCCAAATTTCACGGCGATAGGAGTCGGAAAATTATTTTTCGAAAATTGAGATTTTCTTAAGGGTACCCCTCAAAATTTTACCAAAAATCGAAAGTTCTCCGATCGACCTGAAATTTGAAACATATACTAATTCGAGGGCGTAGATTGAGAAAATCCAATCAGAATGTTAGTGGAGAGTCTGGTTCGTTTTTTATGGCCCGAGGAAAATCGAAAAAATTGGACCTTTTTTAAAAAAATCATAATTTTTCAACTAGAGGACCTTCGTCTATAAAATAATTGGCTACGTACTCACAAAGGACCCAGATATAACCAAAAAAATTCGATATTGTCCAGCCTTACGCGTTTGATCTGTACGACGGCCCAAAGTTGACCCAAATTTCGAAAATTTCTCACCAAATCCTGATATAGAAGGAAGATTCTATTGTGCAAATCACTTGTATACCATTTCGGTCTTGTTATCTAATATAGATACAAGAATATACATTTTTGTTACTTGTTAAAAGTGCGTTTTTAATACACCTTAACAACATCTTCGTGTCGTAAGTGCAACGATATTGATCAACAGGTCAATAAGCTCTTCAATTATCTGCTTATTTTGGAAGCATCAACATTTCTGATAAAGATCAGAAAATATTCGTCGATCGTGTCTTCATTTTGATAACGACAGAATTAATCAAGTGCGAATAATTAATCCATACGGGGTCTCTATTATTGAAACCCCAATACACCTGAATAAACTAATTCAGGTCAAAACAATAGTTTTGGTGAAATTCTTCTTGTAGAAATGTGTTTTGTGGATTTACAGTCGAAATTAAGGAAGGGAATGAAATGGATATTTCCATCTGGTGAACCGATTTGCCAGATTTTCGCGAATGAACTAACTTGACCTAAAAAGCCCTGACGTGAAGTCAGCAGCTTTCACGCGCTTGTGGTGAAATTCAATTCTGTCCGTCCGTCCGTATGCGCTATAACTTTCGGAAGGAAAGACCTTGAGTCTTGAAATTTTCAGGTTCATCAATGGGCAAAATCTTCCGAATGGTTTTTGTGCTACAGCCATTTGAAATTTTGATTTTCCAATAACTCGAAACATATTTATCTGATCGAAATGAAACTTGGTTGGAACATGAACAGTGCGAATAAGAAGAATCAAGCATGGAAAAATTCGAATTTTTTTTTTTTAATTTTAATATTTCATTTAAATTTCACTGAAATTTCCTAGTCGCCATTCCGCAATATGAACATGCGCGTAAAAGCTGTTGACTTCAAGTTAGTGCTTTTCTAGGTTTTTTATCAGTGAGTCCAAGCTAGTCGTTTGAGACCCATTTCGGCTCAAAATTGGAAAATTACAGACAGTGACCAAACTATAATGCGCTGTAAGCGTAAAAAGCATGGGCATTGAGAATCTTCATCATCAACAATTCTGAACTTCATCATGAATTCTTTATTATCACGTAAAATCATTATTTTGCTTTTTCGTGATAAAGTTTAGATTAGTTGATAATAGCTATACGAGATTTGCAATGTTCACGCATTTCACAGATGTCAAGTTAGAATTAGCTGATCGGTTTACTAGTTGGAAATATCCATTTCATCTCTTTTGTACAGGGTGTTCCTAAATTTTAGTACAAACTAAGAGGAGAGATTCTTGGCAAGCATTTAAAGAAAAAAAACATAAACATGGGACAGGGATACAGGGTGTTGAAGTTTTCGATTTCTTCGCAAGTGTTTTTATCATAGTATCTACACAAAATGATTTTAAGGGTTTATAGAATCTCTATGAATCATTGCTGCAGATCAGAAAATATCCTCAAAATTTAAAAATTCGTAACAGCTTACCTATTGGATTTTATGATAATTCGGAGTTGTCTATGGCGATTTTGAGGACAAAATTACAAGGGGCCATAAATTCTGAAATAACAACAAAGCTTTTTCAATTTAAAAGTGACTCACAAAAAATCCGGAGGATAACAGGGCATAGTGTTCCTCAAAAAAGAAAACCCTGTAGATTTGCAATCGAAATTGGCAGGTGTCATCGTGTGAAATAAAAAGTGTAACAACTCTGCCTAATTCCTGTTGAATATCTTGTGAAATGCAGATACTATAAGGAAAAAGCTTGAAAAAATTCTAACTTTAACATCCCGAATGTTGAAAAATGAAATATGGTTAATTTTTTCAGGAAATAACGCAAGGAATCTCCCCTTTCGTTTGTACCACTAATTTAGGAACACTCTGTATTTTGTAAATCATAGAAAATGATAACTTGAAAATGACAATACAATATGAGCATCGACTGAAGGGAATTTCATGAAGATTTGGCAGTACTTCTCAAAATTATTTTAGCATAAGACTTCGAAACTTTACAATTCCATTTGTTAATTATTTGCATTGTTCCGGTATCGTTTATTAGGCAAAATTTCATCTAGATACAGCCCTTGATTAATAGTTTGAATCCAGCGATTTCAACAATTGATTATTTTTATTTAATTTTCAATAGTTCTTTGTCAGGTACAGAAAACGAAATCCTGAAAAAATTCCCTGAAAAATAATGCTAAGTGAGGATTGGAAGAACTTCACTTCTGGATGGAACGAACTCGCGTTGCATCGAATACTTGGTCCTGATGAACTTTTGCACTGAACTCCACAGAGTCAGTTTTCATTTCTTGAACAAGAACCTACTAGATTTCGAAAGCGATCTGATCTTTATTTTTGAAAATATAAGGAAATTACAGTTTATTATTGTTGTACTGACGGAATCTTAGGGTAAAGTTCACCCATTCACGAACCAGGTCATAGCAATCAAACTCCAAAATGATTCCATAAATATACCCCTTCAAAATTTTATCTTCCCAAAATTTCAAAAAAATACAGATGCAATCGAAATAAAATTCTGTACTCTGTGATCGAAAAATGACAGCTTCATGCAGAATTGGCTAGGAACCATAGATAAGAATTCAGCTTAAAATCAGGAAGTAACGCAGCTTTGGGAAAATCCCCAGTCATATTTCAATGAAATTATGCACGACTTTTAAGTCACCAATCTTCAATCGACTTCGTATCTAGGAACAAATTCGCCAAAATTGGATGTCGAAAAAATCAAGTTCGTTCACGAGAATTAAATTTTTTTTCGAAAAACCGAATATATATTTCAATACGTCACATCATTTGATATCGAACGAAACTATTTTCCTCCTGCGTTAAACATCCTGAAATATCACAATTTGCGAACTGTCAAGGAAAAATGATAAGAATCAAAATTGAAAATTCACCATCAAAGGTCAATGGCCTCGCTCTTCCAATCGGCAGATCCAATCAAAATTCACCACGTTGTGCGAAGTTATAGTTCCGGGAAAAATCAACAACAATATTCCCGATTTCGCACAAGCTCTCCACCAGGATACCATATATTGCGTTCGTCTACGTTCACTTTCTGGCGATTCCCGTAAAGAACTGAAGAAGTACACACACAATTCCCGTTGACGGAAATTTTTTTTCCAACGATCCGACAGAAGATGAAACGCAAGCGTCTAGTCCCGAAGTTGACTTATCGCAACGTATTCAAGAGTGTGAGTCTCATCGAAAAAATCGCGAATACTGAATAGTCAATGACTGTATAAGTTTTCTCCTAAATGGTGCCCCAGTGTGCCAGACTGTAGCTCCCCCACACAAACACATACACACATCTATTACAATTATAATCTATAGAGTTCCTAGACCTTTGAGACGACGAAGGATTACGGTTCTAAGAAGAATTCGGACATTGTCTGACCCAGACAGAACGTTTTTAGAAGCGCACATTCGCAACCTCCTTACAACGTCCATCTGCATAATATCTTTGTTTATTCGTTATACCACAACGGTACAAAGTTTCCCAACCAATCGCCTATAAAACTTTCAATTAAAACTAAAACTTTTTGTTTTCGCGATATTTACGATGACATTAAAACTCGAAATTATGCACTCAAATTGACAAGTTTGCGATGTACGTACGATCAGCTACCTCCGACGTGATAAGTCCGTTTTTAAACGATAAAAACAATCGCAAAAACAAATAATTACTTACTGTTGACAGTTCCGAACACAACAAGACGTAGATCGCGAAAAACTAACACGCAAAAAACTGAAACGAAATGACAGCTATCGAGGCTACTGAATTACATACATCACAAATCGAAAAACACGTGAAATCAACAGGACGACTTACCTTTATCGATGAAACCAAGGGTGAACAAGCAAGGTTACGAAAATTCTGCGTGTTATTTCACTGCGTTAATTCGTCCAGTAGGTGGGGTGGGGGGGCAATGGGTTATGCGGTCGTAGCAGTCCAACTATCTGTTAAACAACTGTTGACTTACTGGCTAGTTTCGTGAATGTCCCGCATAGCAACCCACGGACAAACGTGTAGCACATCGCAGTGTGCTGATGCTTCGCGTCAAACAAGGACAGCATGCTTGACGTCATTCACACAGGCGCAAAATGCGATTTCGCGAACTTGCTCAGGGGGGTCCCAAAAAGGCATGTTTAACCCCCTTAACGGTGACAACCCCTGTGGTTGTCGGGCTCTTTTGATAGATTGGGAACCCTTCTTTAAAGTGACGTTCTAAAGATGCACGTTTTTCTTCGCGGAACATGCGAAATCCGACGCGGAGTTACCAAAAGTCGGAGGAGAGAGAGACGCGAGGGGGGCATCCAAGATGGCTCCTATCGCCATTTCGCTTTCTAGGAACATTATGACTGATTTTGACGGTTTGTCGATCGAAAATGTGGATCTTTGGAAATTATTCGATATTGAACTATTGTCGTTTTTATACATTTGGCTTGATTCTGTAGTTTTGACTATCGGTTTGATTTATTATGCGGTTTTTTTTGATCATTTCTACATCCATCAAGAATTGTCTGGAATAATATCTATACAGTAGGTACTAACTCAATCATATGCGATTATGAAATTTTTTTACAGAGAGACAATGCTCAAACAATTTTTTAATTCAGTTATACCATAATTGAAAACAACTCTTTTTCCAAATGGCATTCCATATAATAATCATTTTCATAAAACATTCAACGAAGTGTGTTCGGCATGAATTTTTGCATACGATCATTATTGGAAAAGTATTGACAAACTTCTAATTCTATAGAATATCTCGACAATATCGCTAAACCATAAGGCTAATATCGCTATCAGAAAAAATATACTACCATTCCAAAACTGAAGATGGTTTTCAATAAATTAAAAGATTTTTTAGTCGCAAATAATCAAATTCTTGAGAGGAATCAAAATATTACCGCGCCTTGAAAGAAATATTTATACAGTTGGTATGGTAAATACAGTAAACAGAACTAAACTCTCAACTAAAATACTGTTGGGCACTGAACGTATGTTCAAGAAAATAACAGATGACCATTTTCACTAAAAGTAAAATCAGAAATTTGGTAAAAGTACTACTATTTTTCAACAATTAGGTTGGAGGAGAAAAGAATTGAAACTACATATATGAATTTAGCAAATGAAAATATGGTAGATTTTTTTGCTCAAACTAATTCAGGCTGAATTTCAAAATAGCATTCAATTCCTTAGATCAATTGCTCTGAAAGTGCGGTTTGTAGATACTTTCAAAACAAAAAATTGAGAATTAAGAATAAAAGATAACAAAAGATTTCATTATCTTAAATAACCAAATTCTTGAGAGAAATCAGAATATTTCCGCGCCAATACAAAACTCAACTCTTGACTAAAATAATGTTGCTGTTACATATTGATGGGCACAAAACGAGTAGGTTCGAATCAAAAATTGGGGAAGAGTTGTAAAGGAATTATTGTTTCTGAAATTGTGAATATAATATGTATAATATACCCTGGTTTTTGTACCGCAATATATCTATTTTTCAAAGATTAGTTTGGATGAGAAAAGAATTAAAACTACATATATGAATTTAGCAAATGAAAATATGGTTGAATTTTTGCTTATAATATTTCAGATCGAGTCTCAAAATAGCATTCAAATTCTGGGATCGATTGCTTTGAAATGGCAGATATTTTCAAAATAAAAATTCGCTATTGAAAATTATGAATACATGAAATCGGAATTTGAGCTTACGTCCACAGCTATTTTCAACATGAGAAACAAATACATGATCCAAAATGCTGAAAAATTGGAAATACAATTTGAAACTAACATCAAAATTTCGAGTAGATTATGTTCGTGATTATTGGGAGAAAATTAACAACCGTTATTTTGTGTTATTCGGTAATAATACCAAAAAGATAAATATGTAGTTAGTTGTTATTCCTTTGTGAAATATTTAGTCTCCAGTTTTTATTGAGAAACGAAAAATAACGCTTCACAGAGGATTCGTCAAAAAAAATTCATAAATCTTATTAAAACGATAAAATATGGATTTGGAATGAGTCTATCGATATTACCTGGATTTAATAAGCCTTGAAATTCAGAAGAATAATGAAAGATCTAGAGGAGCTGCGACCATGTCGCTTTCTTACATCAGCATCAAACCTTAACATCAACGAAAAAAGGGCTGTAGCACACACAATGTAACCGTTGTCGGGAATATGGTGACCTAAATTAAGCACCTATAAGGACTATTGGCGTTTGTTTGCACCTTCAACTTTCAAGTATAATCCAAGAATATTAATTTCGTCTTCACAATCCTCTGTCATTAAAAAAAATATACAAATTTCCCACTACATTCTTGATTCGTGTTCGTTCAAATTCCTTGTATCCCTAAATCTTTCAGTCGAATTGAATTAATTCAATCTGTCATCCATCATATTCATGGGATGTATAAGTAAATGATAAAAATGAATTTTTAATTTTTTTTAACGAATTAAGGTAAACAGATTGAGAAGAAAGAATCACAAAATAATAGAAATCGGCGAAAACACAGAAACGCAAAATGGCTGGGTTCCTGTCACGTCTCAATGAATGGTTTATGCGAAATATTAAGAAATGAGTAAAGTGAGGAATGGATGAAGGAAGAAAGTTGAGTAAGTGCGGGAAAACCAAAAGTTCAGTGAATTCCTGTTGGGTATTGAGAGAAGAAGAATTATTTTGACATACAATTTCCATTAATTTTTTCATTTGCCTGAAGATAACGTCAATTTTGAAGGGGTCGAAACAGATGTAGCCCTTTTCATTTATTAAGGAAATTTTGGAGTAGACACGAAAAATTCATTTTTCATTATTGAATTTAATTAATCACAACATTATCATTACACCTTATTAAGATATGCCTCCTATAAAAATGCATGAATCAATATGGCACTTCGAGTATCAGCAAATGGTCTTGTTATTATACATAAGCAACATCGAACTGAGATAATGAAGGTACCTGCATAGTGCACACATACACAACCTTATGAATATTCCTCAATTTGAACAACACTTGAGAATAACCACATTTTACCGTTCCGTTTCATCTGAATGTCTCTATTTTGATCATTGAAAATTAAACAAAATGCTTATGAATTTTACGTACTTATGATGAACTCAATCTGTCCATACGTAAACACATTAACTTTCGAAAGACTGATACGTTTTGATCGAAAAGTAATAACAGTTGTCAAATTATTATCGATGAAATGAGTTCTTGAATTATCCTGTTACATTTTACCGAAAGCGAAATCGAGAAAATTACAAACGGAAATTCTATCGAAAAATTACTTACAAATATGTGGGAAAACGTTGAACAAAATTCCAGTATCAATAGATATATGTGCGTGAAATTGCTACTAATTTCAAAGGTGATTTTCCAATAATTTTCTGTATGGAACTGCAGAAAAATAAAATCTATCTTCTGGTTTGAGTATATATTTATTTTACGAATTGTTTACTTCAAAGAATCGACTGTTTTGTTTCCATTCACCATTTTTCAATATTTCCAAGGAGGCATTATTATAGATTTTATAATCATTAAAAATTCAGAGTTTTCTCTAATATCTTTACAGGAAATCTTTCGGTAATGGTATCTTACGATATATTTTTATTGTCTTCGACCACGTCTTGAATGACAAATTTAATTATTTTATCAACTACCATATAATGATTGAAGTAAAAAACTTGAGGATACTTCCGATTTAGAATAATCAGTAATCAATTCTTTATTACATGTCAAAATCTTACCACTTGCTTTCACCAAAACTTCATAACAGACGAACTAAGCTGGTATATCGTCAGATGAGATGGGATATTATTTTGGGTTGAAACGTTCTTCTTCTTCTTCTTCCTTCTTCCAAAATAGGCATATGCCTGTTCCTCATCGAAAATTTGCCATTTTATTCTTTTAAATAGGAGAAATTTGAAAGAATCATAAAGTAATTCAGAAATTTCAATTCGATTGAAATTGAACATTGGAAATAAAGTGAAGATTTTGTTTTCGAAAAAAGAGTAACTTAATTGAAGGATCAAGATTAAAAAAGGAAATGGAAACCTAAGGATCATAAGTTGATTTAGGACATAATTTCATATTTCATACTGATTGAATAAGGTTCGAAGGAGTTTAAGAGCAAACAATACCTTGAATTTAACGAGGTGACTCTTGCAGGTCAGAGTTTTTCAAAAAAATTTTTAGGTGCAAATGGTTGGAAAAATTTGTGAGAAAGTACAATGTTCCTACTTTTTATATTAAGAATTTTTGGGAAAATAAAACTGGAATGGAGTGAAAAATGGAAAAATTACCAACGTTGCGCATTCTCACTGAAGGATTAGGTACAAAATTTTCAAAAAATAATCACTGAAGCCTGCAGAACGATTCTTCTATTAACGTCGAAATTTCTCCGAATTCCAATATTTCTCGCGTCTATTAGCAACGTCAAAGCATGCAGACCGTGGGCAGGTGCCTCCTTGAGATATTATCAAGGTTTAATGAAATTTGAATGCGGCTTTGTTGCCGCATTGCGCGAAGCAGTGACATATTTCTAATATTTCTCGCGTCTATTAGCAACGTCAAAGCATGCAGACCGTGGGCAGGTGCCTCCTTGAGATAGGTTTAATGAAATTTGAATGCGGCTTTGTTGCCGAATTGCGCGAAGCAAGTGACATAACATGGCAGTGTTTGCTCTTTAACATGAAATAGAAAGTTTCTGACGATATTTCGACTTCTTTGGGAGGAAGTTACGAGATCTACCAGGTAACTAACGCAATTCTCAAAAAATTAATCCAGCAAGAAATCGACCCGGTTCATTCGCCAATTTGTGACTCTATGAATGGACTTCGGAACTGAGGTCTTCACTGAGTTTTTTCCACAGACACCTAAATTGATCGGTACAAAAGGTTGATTTATAGCTAGGATCTTTTGACCTGTGGCCTGAAATCTGACATTGGAAGGAATGAGGTATTTCACAACAGAGAATCGATGCGAAAGGATCAGGATTTTCGAGATATTGAGGATTATGCCAATTATCGAGCATAAATATCCCATTTGGACGCACGAAGTATCCAGAAAATGATAGGTAACTAGCTCTTTCCGTTCCAAATTCATCATGACTAAACCGAACTCAGTTCGACGTCGGAGTCTTCATCAGTGAACCTTATATCTGGAGTTTCTTCTCCGCGAAATGCTCGAGAATTATAGACATTTGGGAAAAATGAGAGAACAGTGTCAAATGAGTTATTTTGTGTATGCCCGTTATGAAAATTTCAGCAGCATTTGGCAATTAGTTTCTGGGATATCGAAGAATTTGAAAATAGTTTTCTCAAATTTTCTAGTGATATGATACTCAAGAAGTTTTGCACAATTCTCCACGCTAGTACTTTACAACTGCAAAGTAAGTTTCAATAGACGACTTTGGCCCAAGTTGGCAACCCACAATTTCCTTCACAAATTAACTGTAACTGGGGAACGGGAACTTCAGGACAAATTCGACATGATAAGGTTCGCGTTATTTATAAATATCCGTAAAAGATGCCTCGGCTCCTCAAACAAGATAATTCCTTTCAAATATAGGGATTTGTTAAGATCATCTCTGATTGACTGAAATTTAAGTTGGAATTCCTGATTTCATGTTAATAGTGTCGAATTTATATAGGATATGTTCCACAAATCGACTTGGTTATTTCGGTTGCCGGTTTTCCATTCCGTGAATATGAAATATTCGGTTGATTCCTGAGAAAAGGTTAATTACGGAATTTGATTGATGAAAAAAAGTTCTTTCTGTCACCAGAACGACAGTCAATATTCTATGGTAACATCTCAATAGAATAGAACAATCTGTATTTACTTTATGATCCATAGAACATAAAAGAGATAACAATCAACAATGGAAAAATTACGAGGTATGGTCTATGGATCATAAGGTAAATAAAGATTGTTCTATGCTATGGATATGTTACCATAAAACATTGATTGTCGTTCTGGTGCATAGACCTAATACGTCTATATGCTGGTTTCAGAATGATTGCTTTTTCGTCAATCAAATTCCGTAATTAACTTTTTTTTTCAGAAACCAACCGAATATTTCATATTTACGGATCGAAAAACCTGCAACCGAAATAACCAAGTTGATTTGCGGAACATATCCTTCATAAACTTGACACTATTAACATGAAATCAGGAATTCCAACATGAATTTCAGCTTAACAAAAACCTTCATTTGGAAGGAATTATCATGTTTGAGGAGCCGAGGCATCTTTACAGATATTTATGAATAATGCGAACCTTATCATGACTTGAATTTCCCGTTCCCCAGTGAAAGTAAATTGGTGAAGAATATTGTGGGTTGGCAACTTGGGCCGAAGTCGTCTATTCAATCAGATCAGTATTTTTCGAGTTATTCAAAAAACAAATTTTCAGCTGGATACAACTCAAAAATCGTTGAGCGGATTTTGACCATTAACGAATTTGAAAGAGATATTCAGACTTCAAACCTACTCTGGAAATGTCAAGTTTCTAGGTATGTTCCTAGGAAAGTTAGAGCACACACGGCAGGCAGGCCGGACAGAATTCAATTTGTTGACGCAGACTCCTTCAGGGGGTCCAATCGAATTGTTTGAGACCACGTTCGGCTCAAAATTCTCCAGAACAAACGCGTAAAAACTATAATATCATTACAGTTCCATTAAGAAGCCTATAGAAACGATCAAGCATTTGATCTCGAAATATCATTGAAGAAATCAGGGGAGGGTAGAGTCTTAAGAATAATTCAGATATTAACAAAATGCAGCATGCAAATGAACTATAGTGAGTGCCTCTTCGAACTAATTGGGCGTTCAATTTCCTCAAGTGCTAGACCTAGACGTATCTCTAATTAATTCTCATGTGAGAATTGAAAGAGTATGGACAAATTCCCAGAAGGGCCGTTAAATATGTGTATATTATCTTACCCTTCTACTTCCAAGAATTCATTAATAGGGTGCCATAAATGCTTGCTCGAAATGAACAGTCGCCTCAAGCTCTGAAAATTAAGTGCCCTGCGTTCTTGGACACATTGACCTGCAGTTATCTTCACCTGTATCCTCCGGTGTAAGTCTGAAAAAATCGGATAGATTGTTTCACTTTGTAACATATTACTTAATGCATTGGTTGGAGTCGAAAATGATCTTTAACGACTAGGTTGGACTCACTGATGACGAATCCGGTGTCGAAATCAATTCTGTCCGGCTGGCTGACGACACGATAACTGTCGAACGGAGCCAGCTAGCTACTTGAAACTTGTAGGGTAGTTCGCGCATCGGAATGCCGCGGTCCGAATTCGCTAATGGGCCAAATCGGCCAAACAGTTTCGAAGTTATGGCCATTTGAAATTTTGAGGATATTTCCTTCATATTTCAGGAACTACAGGAGCGATTGGATTGAGACTTGGCAGTTGGTTGCAGCATAACGACGCGCAAACTTCAGCAGAATTTCGTCGCAATTGTATAGGCACTCAATTAAAAAAACTTTCGTTCATATTCGAGAACAATTCGAGTTATAACTTGAACTTCATATTTCACAGCAGTGTACCAAATTTCAATTCGATACGGCTATTAGTTTTGGAGATATTATATAGAAAAACATATGTAGAATTTAGTGGTTTTCTTCTCGATATCGTTTTTTCTTCGGTATAGCTCAAGAAATACTGATTCAATCATGATGAAACTTCGCACCTAGTTTGATGATGCTGAAACACAACTTTGTACAGAATTTCGTGATTATCGTGTCATTAGAATAATTCGAAAAAAATGTCAAATTTTTTCTTTCAAATACATATTGAATATTCTGTGATCTTCCTATAATATTATTCTTATTAAATTCTGTATAAACCTTCGAACTGTTATTTTTCGATAAAGAACTGGATTTCAATTCTATCTAAGGTAAGGGGTTTGATTACGAAGTTCGAATTCGTGAATGGGTAAAATCCGCCCAATGATTTCGTAGATATACCCATTCAAAATTTTATTTTTCCAATATTTCCAAAAATACAGATTTGATCGAATTGAAATCCAGTAATTTATCGAAAAAAAATCTAGAAAGCACTACCGTGAAGGCAACAGCTTTTGCGCGCATGTTCAAATTCGTTGCCAAAGCGGTCATATACATTGAACATGCGCGCAAAAGCTGCTGCCTTCATGACAGTGCTTTTCTAGATTATTTCTAGTTATGGTTATATAGTTATAGCTGGTAAGGGGTTACGTCCCACTGCGACCTTAAGGTCTATTGTGCCCCCTTGTCAGAGCTGTTTTATTATGTATGTTATGTTATTTCTAGTTACTCAGTCATCAAAAGTACTTCATATTCTCCCATTTAAACGTTTATGTAGGACCTGTACCAACAATTATCATTAACAATCATAGATCGATTGAATATTTCGATGGGAGACATCCAGGTTCGATTCCCAGCTTGGGATTGTGATTTTATTCTCTTAGTAAGCCTAGAAATAGCGATACAATCGAATAAAAACTTTGCAGTTGTTCCTAAAAACTATTACAAAACTTTTTGATGATAAGAAATTAACATATCTCAGAAGATGTCAATCAGATTCTGTTGGAACGAGAAACAAAAGCACTGTTGAGACAAAGAATCATCACAAACTTCTGATCTTATTTGAAAAAGTTACTCGGGAATTTGTTGTTAGACATTTTGTATATTGTCTGGACGTAAACAGAAAGGATTTTCGAAACTCGTAATGATTCCGATGAAATTTTCATCATCATTCTCATCAATCTAAAATTTGAATTGTATTAGATATGAAGTTAATGTTAAGTTCTTCAGTTTTTCTTATTTGAAGATCCCATTAGTAAGCCCACAACGCACGAATTCGAAATGACAATATCTATAGAAATCTTGGTTCCATACTCTGTCATCTTTAAGGTTTGCCAAGAAATTATTTTGTGAATAATTCATTTACAGGTAAACAAAAAGAGAACCCTTTTGGAAAACTATCAATGATTTTTATCATATTAAAAATTGAATTATTGTCCTCAGTCTTTGCTGGTTAAGTAAATGAAATATTCTCCTCAAAAATGATTAATAATTATGGTTCTTTATACTACACTATATTATCGATTAGGCCATAACGGCCACGATATATTTGTTTTCTGAGTTATTTGACTTACGTATAGTTACTTTCAGTATCTCGCGCTGATAATTCCTTCAGATAAATGTTCGGTTCTCTCACAAAAGCTAAGATAAGAAGGGGCTGATAATATAATCTGTTCGGAGATTTGTTTCACTGGAATTCTCCGAAAATTTTTTGGTGTACCTACGCGTTGGTTAGATAAGAGTATTTGTAAATCGACACACTTGTCCATTGCTGAAAGTTTGTCTTCGAATTGTATTGATATTTCAGGATTAACAATTTTCATTTTTGAAACATTCCCCCCATAAGTTTCCTCATAGTAATGATGTTTACTGAAGCAATATTTTACGTTAATTAATAAATCACTGGCACAGAGCCGGATCTAGGGCGTGCCATGGGCGTAAGCTTACGAGGGGCGCAAAATTACGAATGATGATTTTTTTACTTCGAACTTTACCTATACTTATTTCAGAGCATTGATGAGGAGCATTAACCTGTTTTAGAACGTGGGGATGACAAGTACATAGTTACCAAACGAAATCCCAGATAATAACGCTAGTCGATCGCCCTACGATTCTCGATCCCTTATCTAGGATCCGCTGAAAGATAATAAATTACGAAGACGTTTGCTACCGAGGCTGAGGGGCTAGATGAACCCACCTTATTCCATAAATACTTCCCTTTTCTCGTTTCTGGGATAATTTTATGCAGAAAGAAGTGCATCACAGTTTATATCGTATTATTTAAAAAGTAGATACTTATTATTACTTTCAATTATGGAATTTATGTAGTTACTGAAAAACAAATTTTATCGAGGGCGTATTTTGAAAGTTTGCCACAAGCGCTCAAGTACTAGATCCGGGTCTGCATTGGCATACGCAATGACAGGAATAGAAAATGCTTTTTTCTCGAAATGCTCCCGTGTTTTTAGAATTTTGAGTCGAATATTTCCAATTCTGTCAAACCATTGAATCCTAGTTGCTGAAATCGCATTTTCTTAATTTTTCCATCTATATTAAATTCTTCAGCGTCCACATTAAGCAAATTGCATTAGTTCAATTGCACCAATTCAAATTAATTGAATTGGATTTCAGATTTAGATAGTAGGTATTCATTTCCTAAAAATTGTGATTTCACTTTAATTGGATTTATTGCTCACCTTTTCCAGATAATTAATGATTAATATATAAATTACGTAGGATATGTCCGACAATTTATGCTCCACATTACTCATTTGATTTTTATTTCACCTGCACTAAGTAGATTTTCTAGTCACTCACATGACATATAATACGACTTAATGGTCTTCTCACTTGATATACATATTTTTGCGCGCATGATCTAGAAAACAGCGTACTATCGTTTTGTCTATGTGTCTGTAATTTTCGAAATTTTTCCGGAAAATAGTCTCAAACGGCTAATTTGGACTCACTGATGACGAATCCGTCGAAATCGATTCTGTCCGGCCGGCCGTCAGGCTGAGTACGCTATAGCTGTCGAACGAATCAAGCAGGCAATTTGAAACTATCAAGGTAGGTTGGCCATCAGAAAGCTGAGGTAAAGATCGTTAATGGGCAAAATTGGCCGAAATTCTGGAGTTCTAGCCATTTGAAGTTGTTTCCCTGATATTTCGGAAACTAATGCAGCGACTGATTTGAAACTTGGCAGTAAGTTGGAGCATTATGACGCACACGAAATTTTTTTGACATCGTTCTGTCAGAAAGTTTAAAAAAATTTTTTTCAGAATATTTTCGAAATCTAATTTTTTATAACTTTTTACTATATCTGCAGAAAAAAATCTGAACTGCATATTTCACAGCAGTGTACCAAATTTCGATTGGATACTTTCCTAATTCTCGGAGATATTGTGGCAAAATATGTCAAATTTCGTGTTGAATTTGTGTTTTTTTCTCGGTATCGTTGATTAACAAATTTGTGCTAACTTTGGTCAGAATTATGTCATTAGAACGATTTGGAAGAATACATTCCAAGGTTTTTTTCAAATATTCAATATTCTGTAAATTCTGTATGAACCTTCAAGCAATCATATCAGGTACTGGATTTCAATTCGATCTTATTTGTATTTTAGAAAACATTTGGAAAATATTGCGTTCACGGTCGGCCTAACGCCAATCGTAAACACACTAAATTCTACAAAAAACGACTTAGAAATTCGATATGAAGATCGAATTCGTAAATGCGTAAAACCCGCCCAATGATTCAATAGATAAACCCATTCAAAATTTACTTTTCCTTATATCCCCAAAATACCGGTAACATCGAGTTGAAATTCAGTGCTTGATTAAAAAGCGAAAACTTGAGGGTTCATGCAGAATTTCGTGAGAATAATATGATTGAAAATAAGTGAATCTTTCCATCAGGAAGTAAAGGTGGGTTTGGCGGGGCATATACGTGAAAACCGCTTCTGGCAACGATTTTGAACATGAGCACAAAAGCATTTCGAATATGAAAAATTCAGTTGATGATTATAAATCCAAGCGATCAAGTTAAAGCTGCTATACTCCATTCACTTTCATAAATTATCCCGTTTGGCCATGACATTCTGAATCATTTCACCCTGTGTATTTTGGAAATCTTAGGTTATAGTCATTTTACTTTCAGATATCTAAAATACACAACGTTGTCATCTCTATATAGAGGTCGTTGTGATGACTTTTTTTTCAAAATGTGAATTTATAATACTTTGGGA
Source organism: Myrrha octodecimguttata (assembly GCA_958510865.1). NCBI lineage: Eukaryota > Metazoa > Arthropoda > Insecta > Coleoptera > Coccinellidae > Myrrha > Myrrha octodecimguttata. The sequence continues at coordinate 87,986,155 of OY294056.1, read as the reverse complement.
AAATAATGAATTTGAGAAAATATATGAATTCAATAATTCCAAACACCTGGCGAATGTTGAAGAAATTTTTTTCTGTTAATACTGCAAATATTTCACCGATATAAACATGGTTGGAAGATAATTGATAGGGTAGTCCTTTACTTTGTAATAGTTCATTCGAGAATAAATAAAAGTACTGCAACAACCCTGCAGTAAAACTTCTAAACGAACAGACAAACCTATGGAATTCCCTTCTTTTCGAAATCCTCAAGAAATAAGTCTACAGAAAACATTTAAATACCTTGTTGCACAATTCAAAATACTCCAGTTCGAAAATATAGTAATACTACAAAAACTCTGTCACCTTAAAAGAACTAAATCAATTAACAAAGTTCTTGGGAATCTATGTGAACGATACACTGGGTCTTCACTCGCTTGTGATAAATTATTCATTCTAAATTATCAGTGTTACTATCAGAAAAAGCAGATTTCAATTCTACATAGCACTTCATGATTCTTTGTCTCTGCTTCTTCAAAACTACCTTCGGCATTTTTAGTTTCCAAGCGTGATGATTATGTTAAGATTGAGGGTAGAAATTGGCATTGGCATTTGGCAACGTCGCTGAGAATTATTTCGACATTGCCGATATTTCACGATTGCCAACCTGCCTCAGTTTCAAATAAAAATACTTGATAGACCCTTAGACGAAGGAAATCAATGTCTATGGATAGACCTATGTCATGGCCAACCGAGATAGTTTATAAAAGTGAATGGAGTATAGGTTCAAAAGCCAGAATCGTCCAATGAGAATCAGAACAGATAAATTAAACAGTTGCACCTGCAAATTGGTTTTGGCCATTAGTCTTTAGTCACACTTCAGATTGATTGCCGTTTCGTAAACGGTATGATAACATTTCTAGCAGAATGTTCTCACTAATTTAACTTTCGATTCAAATTAGTCATTTGAATTTGCGATAGTAGTTCTGGTTTACCAGTTTAGTATCTTATTTAACTTTCAACGGTATTTTTATGATACCTTTAATGGAAATTTTCACTCGTTTTCTGTGTTGAACATGCCATGATAAACAAATTACCGAGTTCATACGTATCAAAACTGAGCTTCAAGATCCAGAAACATCACTAGTTAGACTAGAAAAAACGGAGAAAGCACTTCCGTAATAGTATTTTGCTTCATATCTATTTGTGAGAAGGTTTTTCTCTTTTATCCTCTCTAAGTGACGATCTTGAATACAATAGCTTCCGAAAGAAACAACTTAGAGACTACTATTTGTAGAGTAAGCTGCTTAATTATGCAGGTCGCGTTCGCGAATGGGTAAAAACTGCCAAATGATTCTGTTCATATACCTATCCAAGATTTTATTTTTCCAATATTTGCAGAAATACAGATTGGATCGAATTGAAATACATTGGTGGATAATTTGAAAATTTCTTATTAAAATCTTTCGATGATCATCACGAAATATTTGCGAAATGTATCATTTTTTAGGTTTTTCCTGGGTTTTCATGGGCGGATGCAGAAATAATAAAGTAATTCCAAAGTTTCTCAGGATTAAACTTTCTTTCAAAGTCATGGAAATCAAAAATAAAGAGAGAGTCAGAACGAAAAATCGAAAGAAAAATCATTCTAAAAATTTTCTCGTTTGTTTGATGAAAGAGTCATATTCGTTCTCTGAAACCTCATAGTTTGCTTTGTTTCTCGTTTATATTTTTCCTGTATTGCTCATTAGGCAATATGTTTGCCAAGAAACTGTCCTTGACATATAGTTCTATCCTGCAATCCACAAGGGCGTTTTCCATGATAAATATTTTACTCAATTTTTAATAGTTCCGTTTTAGATATTAGGAATGAAAACCCCCCCCAAAAAATCAAAAAACGATGCAAAATTCTCCCAAAATAAGCTTTAATACATAATTTCAAAATGTGTCAACCTATTAATTTTTATTGATTCACTATTTTTTGTGTTATTGAAGAAGTAACAACGAAACTAGGGAATAACGTATTTCAGATATTATTTTCCCAATATTGCTCCAATTAAATATCAGATCAGGCTGAAATTTCATACCCAGTACGTTCAGGGTACGTGTTCAAGCTCATAGAAATCATATATATGAATAGGTTCCAAAAAAATACTAATTTAATAATTTTTTTTTTCTGTTTATCGATACAATTCCACAAAATTCAACAGAAAGTTTCTTGTTGGTATTCTGCAAGTTTCAATTTGATCTCATGAGTTATTCTCGAGATATTGACGAAATGCCTCAAAATTTAAAAAATTTAGCCGTCATATTTTGATACGCAAACCAGCTTTATTGTTCCAAATCTTCATCTAGTCATTTTAAACTTTTTCCAGTAAAAAATCTAAAACTACAGATATGTGGGCAGAATTATAACGCCCACATTATTTTCCCACATACGTAAAGTAAGTACGTAAAATGCCATTATGCCTGCTTATGCAATTTTGAGCAATAAAGAATTTTATATTAAAAAGAGCTCAACACAGCAATCAACGAATGTATGCAATCTATCCTTCAAGTTCAGGCACCTGTAAGAAGTCCTCAGATTCTACAACTCAAACAAACTTACATAGTTTCATAGCATTATCCGTTATTGGAATGTTGAAATTATGTTGATATCCTAGAATTGATAGGTTTCATAGACGCCGAACACAGCAGGGAGTCAGGTAAAATAATTCATAGGTGAAGAATAAATTAAAATTGTTTCATTCAACTATGGGAAATATTTGACTTCGAAGGTATGAGAGTTCTCAGAATTCAGGGGAAAATCTACATATATTCAATATGATGGTTATCTTGATGTCTTTTGTTTTTCAGTTCTTCGAAAAAAGGTGAAAGATTTGTGAATTACTTTTATTATTATTATTATTATTTCAGTACCAGTTTTGCCAAGTGGAGTAAAAATGGGATCCACCCTGGTCTATAACTAAACTTTTTCAGGTACAAGAGTCCTAGAACCGGATGGAATCTGCATCCAATTGTATGGAAATATTAAGTTATGACTTAGTTTTCTATTGCACCTTCCAAAATTGAATTATGTATAATACTCTTTTTTCAGAGCAAGAATTCCTGGTAATTATATAGGGTGATCCCATACAAGGTCCGGCCAAAGATTTTCGTTCCTAAGTATGTAGCTTCCTTGAACAACAGGATGAATTTATTCGAAGGAAGACTTCTTCCTCAAAAGCCTCTGATGGCTTTGGATATAATTTATAGTTTGGTAAGGAATTACATTCCACTGAGACCTTAAGGACAATTGTGCAGCTTGTCAGAGCTATTTTCACATTGCCCTACCTACAGCTCGCCCTCCAGTTCCAGGAGTCTGATGAATTCTAATATCTGTGAGGGCTTCAAGGAGGCTAAGTTCTCATTCCTCCTATAATTCTCCTGTTCAAGATATTTCTTTCGCAGGCTCACAATGGCGAGGCATTCTGTGATCAGGTGAACAGGAGTTTACTCCTCTTCCCCACATAATCTGCACTCCTCATTTTCTGATAAGCTCATTCTCATCATGTGCTTCCTCAGGCGACAGTGTCCTGTGAGGAAACCAGTGAGGAGGCGTTACTTGTTCTTAATGACATCCAAATGATTTCTGGACCTTGCAATTTCAAAGTACCCAAGGAACTTTTAAGAGTGTTCCATTCATGGAGAATTCCTCCAGAAACTCTTTCTTATAAGTGCATTTATCTATACCACAGAAAGGTCCTGGGCCAGTAGATAGCGTTTGTGCTCCCTTTCTGGCTAGAGTGTTAGCCTCTTCATTTCCTCTGATTCTTAGTGCCCAGGAACCCAAACTAAGGAGTCCTTATTATTCTTGAAATATGTGGTATTAGCTCTTTGACTATTAGATGCTGATGAAATTCCAGAAGAAGTGACTGACAACGAAATAGAAGAAGAAAGTATTTAATATTACATAGTATATTTTTGTTTCAATAACAATACAGAGTTGAAATTTACGGGATCAGGGAACATGAAAAAAAATCTAGAAAAGCACTGACATGAGGTCAGGAGCTTTTACGCGCTTGTTTGAATTCTAACAATTAGATCAACACGAAATTTTGCACCTAGTTGAGTGTTGGTAATTTCCACCTGATGAAGAAGTTTCAATTCGATTGCATCTGTAATTCTTGAGATATTGCGGAAATAACTTTAAAATTGCAAATAACAACGAAATTTGTAAGAAGTAAATATCGGATCGAATTGAAAGAGGTTTGTACCGAATTCCATTGAAATCTAATCAGCATTTCAAAAAAAAAAAAATTTTAACGAAAATTTTAGAAGTTTTTGAATAAAATTTCTTTAAAAATTTTCAACAACTGGATCCGCACAAAATTTCGCTCTTAGTTGCGCGTACTCCAAAACTGTCTACGGAGTTGTTCCCTAGAACAAACGCATGAAAAAAACATTTAATCAGGTAATCAGGTAAACCACAAATACAAATATAAATAGGTATAAAGTTCAAACGAACAGATCGTGAACAGTAAAAAGAAGCTATCAAAGACGAACAATATAAACGAGATCACAATAGTCGCAAGAAACACAAAAATTGTAGATGACAGTTAGACATGTACAATAAACTATAAATCAATAATTACACACAATCTTAATAATGGAATACTCACATTTACAGTGGTGATTTCTTATGTCGAATATTACAAAATAATGTGAATGTGAGTATTCCATTATTAAGATTGTGTGTAATTATTGATTTAGAGTTTATTGTACGTGCTTAACTGTCATCTACAATTTTTGGCGTTTTTTGCGACTCAAAATCTTCATAACCTCAAAAATTAAATGACAGTTGATATTGACCTCTGTCATTTAATTTTTGAGGTTATAAAGATTTTGGAAAATGTTTTTTACCGCATTTCATTTGTCAAGGAAAGAAGAAGTTTTAAGTAAAATCTGTGGCATTATTATTTCTATGCACAATTCTAACAAGCATGCGTATGGACTTAATTCTGGTTATTTCCGTTGAAGTGAAGTGTACGTGGGAAACACGTGGTGAGTTTTTGATATATAATATAGAATAAATGCTACTGATGATTCTAAATCGAAAGATAGAAGATGAAACACTGTGTCTAGTATTGTTTTTAGGTTGTATTTCATTTTTTTACCCTTTTCTCAAGTTTTTTACCTTGATCATTATATGCCAGTTGATATAATAATTTTGTCATTGAAGACGTAGTACGTCGAAGACATAAAAGTATATCGTAAGATATCAAATCAATATCGAAAGATATTATTATGTAAAGGTAATACAGAAAAATTTGTATTTAATTGTTGTATCAATAGCCTTTAACAAGTAGACTTTTTTGAATTTAATACTTGTTTATATTGTTCGTCTTCGATAGCTTCTTTTTACTGTTCTTGTGCCTTTATTATTCAAGATCCGTTCGTTTTTATATTTATACGTCTGGTGTACCTGAGTATATTTAGTTGTTGAGCCCTGATGATGAAAATATAAATTTTCGAAACGTTGGCCATCACAAACCGTGGTTTCTTTTTTCATGTTCTCTAAACTTTCGCTGTCTTCTACTGAGGACTTCCTTTGAATCAGGTGTGGGGTGCATTATGCCCTAACTAACCAAACCCAAAATTTCTGAGGAGAGAACAGGAACGAAAAGTGTTGTCCACCCGATGAAGTCTGCAGCTACCTCTAAACATCTTCAAGAAGTTTCGCTCCCAAAGCTGCAGTCCATTAGGAAAACGGAGCATTTATAGACCTTCCGCTAAATATTCATAGACAAAGTCGTTTCCGTCGACACAGTTACGAGGTAGAGGCTAGAAGAGCGTCAGACGGCCTAGGGTCGTTGACGCGACGCCAATCAGTGTCGCGCTTGGTCTACCAAGCGTAGACGCTCGCTGTCTGCCCGTTCCTCTGCCATATCCAACGCAGACGACGGTGTCTCAACTCAAAGTCTCCTATTCTCAAGAATCCTCCTCGTGCATGCTTCCACATAACTGCATTTAAATCACACTTCCTTCAACCATAAGTTCAATGACAAAGATTTACGGTTTTCTATGGTGTATGAGTGCACCAACAAGTCGGTTATTGTTTTATGATTCGACATAGCCAATTCGATTCCTCGAACAATGCGAAACGTTCCGTGTGAAATATGATAGAGTTGTATTCACGGCATTCCTAGGCATACGATTATCTGAACATGAAAACATTTGTTCCAATTAGAATCCCACAATTTCGTTCGACTAACGACGATTGTTCAGTTCTGTTTCCTTCTAGGATGGTCACAATTGGAGTTATTCTACCGCAATATCCGCAATCTGGTCAGGAATTGAATTCGACTAATGAAGTTCAGATGCGAACACCTTTAATCCCTTTAAATTCGTTGAGCGGAATAATGGAGTTAGTTTGGAGTTCCAAGGTATCAGGATAAGTTCTGTGATCTCTAGGTTGCACACTTTTCGCTGAGCCTAATTAGCAGGCGATGATGCTTTTGTGAAAATTCCGCACATGTCATTTTTAACCAATCAGAACGTGTATTTCTAACAGATCACTATCGCAACGGATGAATTATACTGGAAATTTTTTGGGAGTTTGCAATGACAGAATATTTTCTCAATTCGTCTGCGGATAGTGCGGATGAACTTGCCTTTCTTTTGGTTGGATTTATTTGTAGCTTTCGATGCTAAGCATTTTTTGCAGCTCTTGCGTTGACAAATTATATGTCAGAGAATGGATTAAATTTGCGATTATACCTTCCGAAAAAATATTCCTGCAACTGCTTAGCTGTAGAGTTCCATAAAACTTTGATAACACTCTCCTTGGAGTCTTCGGAGTTCTTTTTTCGCATGTTTAAGGAATAGTCTTCAAGAATAAGCGCCAGTTCTTCCACAGGTATATCCGCTCTGTCGAAATCATACGCTTTTTCTGCGCAAAAGTTTATAAACTGCTTCCATACACTTGCCTTCGATTTCCTCATATTCGCGGGTGTCAACTGCTTAATATTCTGGCGAATATTTTCTTTACTTTCTTGACCGAAGCGAGACATTTTTCGACGTTGTGCTGTTTTTGACAAATTCAAAACAGAAATAATTTCTAGCTTAGAGTTTCACTGAGTTGCCATGGTAACTAAAAAATCAAGTCGACAAAACCGTCTAAGATTTGCAAGTACTTGATGAAGACGAAAATTGGTTTTGTTGGAAATAAACACATTTGGTGTGGAATTTTCTTACCGAATACCATACGAGGTCAAATTAATTCCAAAAATTTTTTCTCACTCATGAATATTTTCAGAAAATTATCAATTTACAAAATATTCATGAACTTGAAATAATTTCCGGAAATAATTTACCTCTAGTGGTATTACTAGTGAAAATATTGTCTGGGATTCCGATCAAGTGGTTTACAAGTTTACCTTTTCGTATAGTTGTTAAATAAACCTAATTATTCACCTAATATATACAAAATCTTCAGCTTTTTCTCAACACCGCTGTTGGCTTCGAATTTTAGCGCGCATGTTGTAGGGAAACAGAGAGCTATCGTTTTGCCCAAATGTTTGTAATTTTCGAATTTTGAGCCGAAAATGGTCTCAAACGACTAGGTTGAACTCACTGATGATTGAATCCGGTGTCAAAATCGTTTCTGTCCGGCCGGCCGTCCGGTTGAGGACACGATGGCTGTCGAACAAGTCGAGCAGGCAACTTGAAAATTTCAGGTTAGTTCACGCATCAGAATGCCCTGGTTGAGTTTCGGAGTTATAGCCATTTAAAATTTTGAGGTTATTTCCCTGATATTTCAGGAACTATTGAAGTATGGCTGTATTGAAACTCTACAGTTAGTTGGAACATACCTTACGACGCGCAACTTTGGGCGAAATTTCGTTTGGTCACTTGATTAAAAAAAAAATTCTCAAAATTATTTTTGAAAACATTTTTTTTTTAGAAACTATTGATCACATTCGATAAAAAATCTGCTTGTATCTTGAGCTCCTTATTTCAGAGCAGCGTAACAATTTCAAATTCGATACGAATAATATTTTCGGAGATATCGGGAAAATATATGTACAATTTCGTGGTTTTTTTCTCGATATCGTTGTTTTTTTCGGTAAAACTCAAAGAATACTAATTCAATTATGATGAAACTAGGCAGCTAGTTTGAAGATATTGAAGCACAACTTTGTGCGAAATTTCGTGATGATCGTGCCCTTAAAACAGTTTGAAAAAAAAAACTCCAATTTTTTTTTTCAAATATTCAATATTCTGTGATCTTCTTATCATATTATCCTCATTTAAGTCTGTATGAACCTTCGAACTTAAATGAAGTACTGGAGTTCAATCTGTTTTTTCGAAAATGTTGGGAAAATAAAATGTTCAATGGGTATATCTGCCAATAGGCCGACCGTAAACACAATAACTTCCGGAAGAAACGGCAATATTTGTAGAGAAGGTTGGGGTTTAGTGATGAAGGTCGAATTCGTGAATGGGTAAAATCCGCCCAATAATTTGTAACGGCCGACCCTAAAAACAATAACTTCCGGAAGAATCGACTTATAAACTCGATATTTCTAGAGTAGGTTTGGGGCTTGATTACAAAGGTTCGTGAATGGGTGAAAACCGCCAAATGTTTCCGGAAATATATCCATTCAGAATTTCATTTTCTCCAAAATCTCAAAAATACTGATTAGATCGAATTGAAACCCAGTACTTTATCGAAAAAACCTAGTAAAGACTGACTTAACGCAGCAGCTTTTGAGCACATGTTCAAATTCGTTGCCAATGCGGTCATCTCCATTGAACATGCGCGCAAATCTGCTGCCTTCACGGCAGTGTTTTTCTGGGATTTTTCTGATTTCGTCTGGACAAAAATGCACTCCAGAAGGTTCACGAAAATCGTCTAAACAGAATAACCTCGGATATTTTAGGCATATGAATCCATTATTTGAGAAAATAATAGCCTAGTACAGTAGATTTCGAAATCTTCAGTTCAACAGTCAGACCAGATTGAAGGTTCATACGGATCTTATGATAGGTCTGAAGATTAATCTGCCCACCATCCGGATCAGTTCCATAACAATGTAAGTGCTTATTTTTCATCGATCCAATAGTTTCACATGAACAATATTTCGTGTTTGATATTTATTATTGACTGGCTGATATTCATGATCTGAGACGATCGATAATAAATCGTGTACCTGCTAAACATAGCGTGTTAAAAATCACTTACGGCCATGATTATGATCTACACGCTGCATCCCATAACACTTTGTACATAAATTATAAGTCTGGCGCTCGCGAATGACTCAAAAAATCCTAAATGAGGCAGGCTGCCAGAAAAGCTGACAGACCATGGAACTGTAGGTTCATATTCTTCCGATAGTTCTCTAGTGAATCATGTTATCTGGCAACTGTCAATGCCCATCTATTTTTTCAATGGCATTAGAGATATTTACTGACGTGGCAGCATCATATGATTCATTGTTTTCATCCAGTTGACATCGCATATTGACGATATTAAAGGGTGTTTCAAGTTGCGCGTTTTTTTTGCGCGCATGTTCTAGGGGAACAGCGTGCTATCGTTTTGTCCAAATGTCTGTAATTTTCGATGATTGAGCCGAAAATGGTCTCAAAAGACTAGATTGGACTCACTGATGACGAATCCGGTGTCAAAATCGATTCTGTCCGGCCGGCCTGCCGTGGACACGATAACTGTCGAACGGAGTGAGCTAGCAATTTGAAACTTTCAGGGTAGGTCACGCATTGGAATGCTGCGGTTGAGTTCGTTAATGGGCCAAATCGGTCGAATAGTTTCGGAGTTATAGCCACTTGAAATTTTGAAGTTATTTATTTTTTATTTTAGAAACTACTCGGGTCATTGAATCCAAACTTGGCAATTAGGTGGAGTATGAAAACGCGCAAATTTTTTTTTCGAAAATTGTTCATCATATCCAGAAAAAAATTCCACTCGGACTCTGAACTTCATATTTCACAGCAGTGTACCGAATTTCAGTTCGATACGATTATAAGATTCGGAGTTATCGCGAAAAAATATGTCAAATTTCGAGGTTTTTTCCCGATATCCTTGCTTTTTTCGGTATAACTCGAAAAATACTGACTCAATCCTTATAAAACTTCGCAGCTAGTTTTGGGATGCTGAAAGACAACTTTATGCAAAAAGAAAAATTTCTGTGATTTTCTTATCATATTATCCTCATTAAATTATGTATGAACCTTCGAACTGTAATTTTCCGATGAAGTACTGGATTTCAATTCGATTTGATCTGTATTTTTGGAAATATTTGGAAAATAAAATTTTGAATGGGTACATCTGCGGAATCATTGGGTGGATTTTACCCATTCACGAATACGACCTTCGTAATTAAGGTCAAAACCTTCTCTACAAATATCGAATTTCTAAGTTGTTTCTTTCGGAAGTTATTGTGTTCACGCAGTCAAAATTTTATTTTTCCAATATTTCCAAAAATACAGATTAGATCGAATTGAAATCCAGATAATTAGTGTCAATAGTAAGATATAGCCTCAATTATGTCAAAATGTCATTGAAAATTTTAACATAAGAGTGGACGTCTGTAGAGCTGCAAGAGGAGGTCATTCAACAGATATTATTTTTCGTATATAAATGTCATGACTGATACTTCAATTAGCAATAAAAGTTTTTGAAAATGAATGCAAAGTACGTGTTTTATTTATCCAAAAAAAGCGCAATTTGAAACACCCTTCACATTTTGGATTCGAAGATGAATCTTAAGGTGAGGATTATTGAATTGATTGATTATTTTTGGATGCAGTTGAATTTTTGGTAGGGTATTCGGATGAATGCGTCGCATTAGAAAGTTCAGCGTAATTCCAGTAAACATTATTCCCCAAATCGATCACATGAAGTACTGCACAGAAAAAAAAATATTGAAACAAGGATATAAGGAACTCAATTGCAATTTTAATAAAAAATTGCGAAAAATTCACACAACTTCACAATTTTTGCAGCAAGAAACACCAGTAAAAAAAAGACATTCCCAGAAGCCAAGATTTCACAACTGAAAAATCGAACGGACAGAATAGATTTTGACACAGGATTCCGTTATCAGTGGGTCCAACCCAGTCGTTTCGGACCATTTTCGATGAAAAATTCGAAAAGTACAGACATTCGGACAAAACGATAGCGCGTAAAAACATTCATGCTAGATTCGAAATAGTTAAGGACCTCGTTGACGTTTAAACAGATCTCTAATCGTCATCAGGACATTCACATGGCAAATGAGTCAGTCGCAGTTCGACGAAGGTCACAGCTGATCTAGAATATTTCAAATATTTCAAGAAAACGGTAAACGATGAATTTTTCGAATTCAAGAAGAGCTAAGTTTACGTCTGCAAAATTCAGACAAACAACATAACTGTAAATAATTTTTAGATACCGCGACCACCAAGGAAAGCGAATAAGTAAAAACAGGTTCCAAATCAACTATCGCAACATTACGGATCTCGTTATCGAAACACAAACACATGAATTGAATTCAGCTCAATTCGCAAGTATTGACCTATTTATGCCCGACACTGCGCAAAATGAACTCTGCAAAGTAGGCGTCTGCTTTTCGTTAACGCCTCCTCTGACCACCTAACGATGACTCATGCGTAAATACAAACAGATAAGTACAGATTACTACTTATCACTGATTGTTTATGATATTTTACCGATTTTTTCCTCCACTCGATATCTTTTGGACACTTTCGGAACCAAACCCTTATTTTGGGACGCTCATTTTAGTTCAGGCCTCAGTAGTGTAGAGACTCTCTACCAGGGCTGCAGCGAGCTTTCAATCCAATGTACTCTGTCTTTCGATGAAAATGTACTGTTATGTACTCAGGGCTGAGCAGTATTTCAATTACTTGTAATTGAAATACGTATTTGAAATACAAATACCTATTTTGTATTTGTATTTCAATTACTTCTTGAAAATGTATTTTGTAATTGGTATTTCAAATACCTGATGATGAAGTATTTTGTATTTGGTATTTCGAAACTTTTATCTTCGAAATACATTCGAACAAATACATTTAGCGCTGAGCGCCTCTACAGAAGATAGTCCCTGAATCTCCCTTCAGATGGCGTGACGTTCATCTGCCTCATCTAGTTCTTTTGCTAGCAATCATATTTTCGGCAAATGGAAAGGAAGAAAAGGTCCTGCGTAATGGTCATTCCATCATGATATTAGTTAGTCAACTTCTAAAAACGATAAGAGCAAAGAGCTTACCATCCTTGAACATTATCCTAACATAAAAAATGTGTTCATACAATATAACACAAGTTTCTGCCCATCAGGACCTGTAGAAAGATTGTTTTCTTTAGCAGGTTTTATTCATTTCCAAACAAGAGGCTGTTTGTCTGATCCTACATTCAAAAATCTTGTGTTTCTGAAAGGAAATTCTTTATTTAGCGATAAAATAGCTGAGCTGAATTAGCTGTACTTTTTTTACGTTTTACGTAACACCTGAATGTATTCTATAATTTGTATTTCAAATACAAATAGTTAAAATACTGTATTTTGTATTTTATATTTCAAATATCCGACATGAAAGTATTTTGTATTTTGTATTTCAAATACTTGCGAGAAAGTATTTTGTAATTTGTATTTCAATTAAGCCAAGCATGTATTTTGCCCAGCCCTGAATGTACTGTATGAAAGAGCGAAAGAGACAAATGTCGTTTTTCAAACTGCGCATGCGCAGAATACTAAACTTCTTCTTATTCTGAAGACAGCACAAGCTATGACTCTATGACTAAAATCAGGATTTGATAAGTTTTGTTGAATGGATAACGGAACCGGTGTTGCCAAGTTGTTGGAATACTCTTCTGTTCCACTTATTTTAGGATTCTCAGAATATAATTATGTCATCGACGAGTCGAAATACTGGTTTCGCAGAAAAAAATACATAGTGACCTGTTATGCATTGTAAAAGTCCAATTTTGAAGGCATTTCCCAAATTGCACTAGATATCGAATTTTTCTGATGAAAGTGTATTGTTGTACTTTTCTGTTTAAAATGTACTGTAAATAGTACAATTGTACTATAACGGTAGCCCTGCTCTCTACGAAAACGAGTTTTGACAGCGAATCTTCTGTGGAAGATGGCACGCGAAGATAGATTCATTAACTTTTATATTACTATTGTTATACCAATAGACGATGGATGTCCCCTGAAATGTGTAGTTATGTGCTTATGTTCCTAAACGGCTGGACGTATTTTGATGAAAATTTTTATGTATGTTCAAGTGCATTCAACAATGCTTCAGATGCAAAATTCGATCGAGGAAGTTTGAGAATTTTCGGAATAAATAAAACTGATAGGAAAATTTTGTGGGAAGAAATTTGAGTCCTAAACCATTCTCGAATCCACTCGAACACTGACTAGGTTGGGCTCACTGATGAAGAATCCGTGGTCGAAATTGATTCTGTCCGGCCGGCCGGCACATTGTTCTGTAGACACTATTTGGCTGAAACTTCAAGGAGGCAATTTTCATCGAGGGGTGATTCCATCTATGTTTTTGGAAATATCGGAAAACTAAAATTTTGAAAGGGTATATCTGCGGAATTATTCGATAGTTTTTACTAATTCGCCAATTCGGCATTCGTAATTAAACTTACTTTACAATTATCAAGCTACTGAGTAGATTCTTCCGGAAATTATCTTGTTCACTAGCAGTGGTAAGGCTTGCCGAAAATACATTAAATTTAGGAAGAATCGACATAGGGAATATACTTGTAGAGTAGGTTTCCAGTTAAATTATGAAGGTCGAATGCTTAAATTGGTTGAATTCGCAAATCAAATTGCAATCTAGTACTTGATCGAAAATTATAGCTCGAGGTTCATGCAGAATTTCGTGGAGACCATATGAAAAAATCTGCGTTTGGCAGGGTCAATACTTGTATAGATGGCCGCTTTGGAACAAGAGCGTAAAAGCTCCTGACCGGACGTTTGTGCTTTTCTAGCTTTTGATGATTATATTAAAAGTCTTTATCAACTAGACTCTAAAACTAGAATTTAATATTCAAAATCCAAGCACGTTGAATGGGTCGAATTCATCGTATGATGCCGTAGGTTCACCCGAAGGTAGTGTTAACCATTTCCCAAAATAGACATCTGATCGAGTTAAATTTTGGTACTCGATCTTGAAATGGTTATTTGAAAGTTCATCCGAAATTTCGAGAGTAAAATCAGCAGATCCCCAAATTTGCTGAATAATGAAGTCAAGCAATATTTTGTGGGATCGGTATCTCGATAAACCTCCATGACTATAATTTCGAAAAAGCTTGCAAGAGCTTCCTTTCATGTAATGGGGTATTTTCCTTTGAACGAAAATGCAGTAATTTTCATGAAAAACCTTTAGATCACAATTCAAACATATAATTTCAATATTATATTTAAAAAAAAATGTTTGATCACCTAAAACTGAAAAATAAAAATGGGGATTTGCATTTAAAGGGATTTGTCATGAGTGCACGATACGGCAACGTCGAATTCAGCTTTCTCGGAAAGAAAAGGACGTCAAATGTTTTACTTTGCTTAGGAAAACAGAGATAGCTATACTTCGATCTGGTAAGAGTAGAAGAGAACGACCAAGGAATAGAAAAAGAAGAGCATAGACTGTCATTACTGACAAATCGAAAACGGAAATTGTTTGGTTTCATTGACAAAGAATACGTGTATACCACAGAATAGGAATAGAAATTTCATTATTCTATAGCAGAAAAAGCTATTCTACTAAACATCGTTGTCACTTCGTGCATGCCTGGCAAATCCCAAACCACAATTTTAAAATCTGATTTTGAATACTTTCTGAAGGTAATTTGGGAAAATGATGAATCAAAGCCATAATAAAATAAAAATGGGGATTTGCATTTAAGAAACAGAGATAGCTATACTATATCGATCTGGTTAGAGTAGATGACAACGACCAAGGAATAGGAAAAAAAGAACACAGACTGTCATTACTGACGAATAGAAAACGGAAATTGTTTGGTTATTTTGACAAAGAACACGTGTGTACCACAGAATAGGAATAAAATTTTCATTATTCTATAGCTATTCTTCTAATCATCGTTGTCACTTCGTGCATCCCTGGCAAATCCCAAACCCCAATTTTGAAATCTGATTTTGAATACTTTCTGAAGGTAATTTGGGAAAATGATGAATCAAAGCCATAATGAAATAAAAATGGGGATTTGCATTTAAAGGGATTTGTCTTGAGTGCACGATATGGCAACGTCGAATTCAGCTTTCTCGGAAAGAAAAGAACGTCAAAAGTGTTACTTTGCTTAGGAAAACAGAGATAGCCATGCTTCGATCTGGTTAGAGTAGAAGACAACGACCAAGGAATAGGAAAAAAAGAGCACAGACTGTCATTACTGACAAATAGAAAACGGAAATTGTTTGGTTATATTGACAAAGAACACGTGTGTACCACAGAATACGAATAAATATTTCATTATTCTATAGCAGAAAGAGGTATTCTACTAAACACCGTTGTCACTTCGTGCATGCCTGGCAAATCCCAAACCCCAGTTTCGAAATCTGATTTTGAATACTTTCTGAAGGTAATTTGGGAAAATGATGAATCAAACCCATAATAATTATGTTCAAAGTTGCATTTGCAGAAATAACCCAAATTCAGGAAAAATCCCCATTCTCCGCGTATCCCCAAGAACGCCCAGAGTTGTATCCCATGGGCGCAAAATAGCTTTCGTTGATCGTATTAGAGTTTGTTTTGTCTGTGGGAACGATCGCTACTTCCGAGAATGTTTATTTATAGATTTAGGTCGTTGGAATGTTTTATTTTGGAACACGTTTCGCCTTTGCACTCCGCCACATCCAGACTGATTTGTTTTATATTTTGTTCCGAGAAAATAGAAATCCCCCTACGCTCATTTGTGGGTCAGGTACGAATCGGAGCTTTAACGATCTTCTGGGGAGTTAACACGGTTCTTTTTCGGTGAAATCTGGGAATCTTAGGTAAACGACGCAGTGCGGTGAAATACGAAAGAATGCAGGCTGTGTGAATTTTGAGGCGCTTGTTCTGGACAACAAGAGTGATATCATTCTGCACGAATTTTGAGCCCAATATGGTTCTATTCACTGATATAGAACTATCCTTTTGGCCGGTTGTAGACATTGTAACTTCTGAGGGATAAAACCTAGATTTTTGGAATTCTCATAGATGTTTCGATCAAGGACTTTATACTCATCCGAACTTGTTTTGTGATTTCCTCAACAACGTGAGAAATATTGATCTGATAAAATTAAATTGAAACCTTCTAGTTAGATGTTAAATCTTAACGCTTAATCTTGCACGAAAGATCTATGTGGTAAAAAAATGAAAAAAGTTGAATATTTATATCTCCGAAAATGTCCATTGAATTCAACTCAGCTATAATATACTTCATTCATGACTTCTGCGCAGTGAAAGAAACTCGGAAAATGATATTTCATGTGTATAAAGGATGCACCACAATCTCTGGTACTGTGGGTTTTCGGGATGTACAATTTTATTGAAGCTTTATTTGGGTAAGAATCCTTGATTGGTCGATCTAGAATACATTCAGCACTGCGGGGTTCCTGCCCATATCAAAAAACCTAAAAAAGCACCGATGTGAAGTCAGCTGCTTCAAAGAATGTCACCAGAAGTGAACACGCGCGCAAAAGCTGCTGACTTCACGTCAGAACTTGTCTCGGTTTTTTTTTCGATGAAGTACTGGATTTCAATTAGATCTAATCTGTTTTATAGGAAAAATCAAATTTTGAATAAGTATATCTACGGGCGGATTTTACCCGTTCCCGAATTCGACCTTTGTAATTAAGCCCCAAACCTACTCTACAAATATAGAGGTTCTAAGATCGTAAACACAATAAATTCCTAAAGAAACGACTCAGAATCTCGATATTTGTAGAGTAGGTTCGAACGTGAATGGTTAAAATTCCAATAACTGTTCGAAGGTTTATACAGAATTTGATGGGAATAATATCATCAGAAGATCACAGAATATTGAATATTTTCGAATTGTTCTAATAACACGATCATCGAGAAATTCTGCACAAAGTCCATCAGCATTTTCAAATTAGCTGCCGAGTGTCATTACGATTGAATTAGTATTTTTCGAGTTATTCCGGGGAAAACAACAATATTGAGAAAAAAAACAAGAAATTTTACATATTCTCTCTCGATACCTCCAGAAATGTGATCAAATCAAAATGAAATTCGGTACACTACTGTAAAATTAAAGTTCAAGATAGGAGCAGAAGTTCTTTCGAATTTAACTAGCAGTTCCCAAAAAAAACTTACTAACAGTTTGATCTCAACAAAATATCTTGAGACGTTGCGCGTTGTTATGCTTCAACTTACTGTCAAGTTTCAATTCAATCGCTCAAGTAGGTCCTGAAATACCATGGAAATAATCTCAAAAATTCAAATGACTATAATTCCGAAACCATTCAACCGATTTGTACCATTGAAGAACTAAACCACCGCATTACAATGCGGCCAGACCGATTCGATTTGTTTGGAAATCAATAGTCATTCTTCGATGACAGTTCTTTTGACATTTTTCTCTTTGCCATCGAATCTTTGAATGTATTGTATTTCTTCATCGATATAATACCTCAATTCGAAATATAGATATTTGGCTCAAATATATTGCTAAAAATCAGTAAAAACAATTCAAACTCGAAATTTACCGGGCGCATGCACCATACTGTATATTGGGTTTGGTCATATTTTACATTCAACATATCATTCTATTTTTCACAAACAATACTCTTAAATTATTTGAGAAATATATTTGAATTTTCTGATATTGTGCACAGGTTGACGCGTTTATGCCCAAATGTCTGTAATTTTCCAATTTTTTCCTGAAAATGGTCTCACACAGGTTACTTACTGATGAGATATTTGATGTCAAAACCGTTTCTGTCCGGCCTAACTCCTTCCGTTTCCACGTTAGCCTTAAAACCGAAAGTGTTAGAGACTTAGTAATTAGCTGCAGAATATTGACGAGCGATTGCTCGAAAAATTTTGTTGGGATCGTATCGTTAGAATATGAAGAAAAAAAAATTCGTAAATTTTCCAAATTCTGGTTGAAACTGAATTTTTCCTCCGGAACTATTTACCACATTCCGATGAAAGTCTCCACACTCTTTGAAGTCATTATTTTATAAAAAGGGCACTAAATTTCAGTTTGATCAAGTTTTTCCAACCAGGGAGAAAAAACATGTCAAATTTCCTGGTTTTCCTCGGTTATTTCTAGAATAATTGGAAAAATACTGATACTATCATAAAAAACTTGGTTGATAGTTTTCAAATGCTGGTGCACAATTTTGTTATGATCATATCACTAAAACAAAACGCTGCAAATTTTACACAAAGGTTCATTATTTTCTCAGTTAAATAACCCAATACCATTGATATCTTAAATACAACTTATACAGTGCGTGTCAAAATTATGAAACAAATTCATATTCTCAAAAAAAAAATTTGGCAGCAAAATCCTGAAACAGGTCAATTTTTGTTTCACTTTTATCAGATTTATAAGCATTTTTGTTGCATCCTGTGCCATCCCCATCAACCCTCAAAATTTTTTGAATTGAGAAAGTGGGTCATGTGGTACTTTTTTGGCAAGGTCTTTGTATCTTCTTTACAGGCGTGCAGAAATTTTCAAGGAAAAACCTTTTTTTTTCAAAATTAGTAAGTTCAAAGATGTCATCAGTGTGTGCACGTTGTCATGGCTCATTTACTTTGAGACGATGGTACCTGATGAAATTTGTCACCGAATGAAAGTTGACCATTACAGTTTTGTTCATGCACAACTTTCAACCCCCTCACGTGAAAAAATTTTTTTTTCTCCATTGAAGGGTTCGTAGGGGTTGAAAGTTGTGCATGAACAAAACTGTCGACTTTCATTCGGTGACAAATTTCATCAGGTACCATCGTCTTAAAGTATATGAGCCAACTTGCACACACTGAAAACCTCTTTGAAGTAACTAATTCTTGAAAAAATGTTTTTCTTGAAAATTTTGCACGCCTGTAAACAAGATACAAATACCTCGCCAAAAAACCACATGACCCACTTTCCCTATTCAAAAAATTTAGAGGGTTGATGGGGATGGCACAGGGTGCAACAAAAATCCTTCGAAAATGCATAAAAATTTTGTAAAACTGAAACAAAAATTGACCTGTTTCAGGATTCTGTTTCCAAATATTTTTCTTCTGAGAAAATGAACTTGTTCCATAATTCTGACGCGCACTGTAAATTATTCATAACTCGTTGGTTTTTCAGAACACAATTTGCAATAATTTTCTTTATAACTCAAGTTTCACTGGTCGGAAATAATCCGGATGTAAATGTATAGGTTGAGTTATGCAACAGTAATCAACGTTGAGAGTTTCATGAAAATTCGGTGGTAAGTTTTAGAGAAATGTTTTTCTCCCTACACCCAGTTTTCAACCCTTAAAGGAACACCGATCCTACAGATAAGCTTGGAGGACCAATCTCGATCGAAACACGACTTTTCTACCAAGTTTCAAGGATATCGGTTCAGTAATTTTAGAGAAAAGCCCCGGACAACGAACGGCAGACGGCCGGGTTTTTTGCGCGCATGTTCTAGGGGAACAGCGTGCTATCGTTTTGATCAAATGTCTGTAATTTTGGATGATTGAGCCGAAAATGGTCTCAATCGACTAGGTTGGACTCACTGATGATGAATCCAGTGTCAAAATCGATTCTGTCCGGCCGGCCGGCCGGCCGGCCGTAGACACGATAACTGTCGAACGAAGTGAGCTAGCGACTTGAAACTTTCAGGGTAGGTCGCGCATTGGAATGCCGCGGTTAAGTTCGTTAATGGGCCAAATCGATCGAATAGTTTCGGAGTTATAGGCATTTGAAGTTTTGAAGTTATTTATTTTTTATTTCAGAAACTACTTGAGCGATTGGATTCAAACTTGGCAGTTTGGTGGACTATAACGACGCGCAACTTTGAGCCAAATTTCGTCAAGATCATATTGTCAATAAATTTAAAAAAAAATTTTTTTCGGAATTTTTTTACAAAAAAATTTTTTTTTCGGAAACCATTCGTCATATCCAAAAAAAATTATACTCACACTTTGACCTTCTAATTTCACAGCAGTGTACCAAATTTCAGCTTGATACGATCATAAGTTTTGGAGATATCGGGAAAAAATATGTCAAATTTCGAGGTTTTCTTCTCGATATCGTTGATTTTTTTGGTATTACTCGAGAAATACTGATTCAGTCCTGATTAAACTTCACAGCTAGTTTTAAGATGCTGAAAGACAACTTTGTGCAAAATTTCGTGATAATCGGGTTATTAGAACAATTTGAAAAAAAAAATTTATATGATTTTTTCATCATATCATCCTCATTAAATTCTGTATGAAACTTCGAACTGTTATTTTCGATGAAGTACTGGATTTCAATTCGATCTGGTCTGTATTTTTGGAAATATTGGAAAAATAAAATTTTGATTGGGTATATCTACGGAATCATTGGGTGGATTTTACCCATTCACGAATGCGGCCTTCGTAATTGAGGTCCAAACCTTCTCTACAAATATCGAGTTTCTAAGTTGTTTCTTTCGGAAGTTATTGTGTTTACGCAGTCGGCCGTTAGGCTGACCGTAAACACAATAACTTCCGGAAGAAACGACTTAGAAACTCGATATTTGTAGAGTAGGTTTGGGGCTTAATTACGAAGGTCGAATTCGTGAATGGGTAAAATCCGCCCAATGATTCCGTAGATATACCCAATCAAAATTTTATTTTTCCAATGTTTCCAAAAATACAGATCAGATCGGATTGAAATTCATTACTTCATCGAAAATAACAGTTCGAAGTTTCATACAGAATTTAATGAGGATGATATGATGAGAAAATCATATAAATTTTTTTTTTCAAATTGTTCTAATAACACGATTATCACGAAATTTTGCATAAAGTTGTCTTTTAGCATCTTAAAACTAGCTGTGAAGTTTAATCAGGACTGAATCAGTATTTCTCGAGTAATACCGAAAAAATCAACGATATCGAGAAGAAAACTTCGAAATTTGACATATTTTTTCCCGATATCTCCAGAACTTATGATCGAACTGAAATTTGGTACGCGCGCACGTTCAAATTCTTTGCTGAAGCGGTCATCTACATTGAACATGCGCGCAAAAGTTGCTGCCTTCACGGCAGTGCTTTTTGAAATTTTTTTATTAGTTCATTTAAATCTACATACATACTTCAAAATGTAAACTGTGAAATTTCCAGGAGGGATATTTTTTTTTGGTTGATCACTAAGGTTCATTATTTGATTTTATCAAATATTAAGCCGAAAAGAAAAACAAGAATTTGAACATGCGCGCAAAAGCACGTCAGTGTTTCTCTAGGATTTTTTGTATTATGTTCAAATGGATACAGCAAGGTACTACCCATACCTAGTTATACGAATTCGAGTGAAAAACGTTGCTTTTGTGGTTTAGTACTCCCAAAAAAATATTTTTACATCTTCAAGGAATTATTTTCATATCAAGAAACAAACTGCTAAAACATGGCATATCACATGAAAAATCATCACGATAAATACCACTAACCTTTTTGTAGCAGTACAAAGGATGAGATTCCATTTGCCACACCAAGGAAGCACAGATCACTCAAAAAAATGTCTTTCAGTGACAGTATTTCAAATATCGTATGTGTGCAAGTTAAGGTAATCATAGATCAGCAGGCGAGATGTTGCCCGCTCGGAAGCTTGAAGTGCAATACTGCAGTCTGCAGTCGTGGTATGTGCATTTCGATAAAGGAAGAACGGAAGAGGCGAGCCAAGTTCACCGTTGCACTACTGCGCTGCGAGTGTGAGAATGCGAGGAACAGGCACAACCACGAGCTGATGGCCATTCAGGAATGTGCTATTCTTTACATTACTAACAGAAGAGAGGGAAATTGAGGAATATTTCTTGTTTCCATTCATGTCTGTGAAATGCCATTGCCTTCTTTCCGCTTATCGTTTTGTTTTTGTACGGCATGCGGCATGAGGAATGTCCCCTTCGCCTTTCTAGCATACTAGGATTACTAGGTAACAAAATATGACCCCGACTTGTTATTTGCTCTCGGTGTGGAACAATTTCTTCTTCGACGTGAAAAGTGAGTATTTGTTGCCCATGAGCTATGAGAAGAGACCTGGGAAATCGGTGGTTTGTGTAGTAAAGGACGGCAGTGTGGATTTTGGAAATTTCAAACGAAAAGTTTGGAGAAAAATCTAGAAAAGCACTGCCGTGAAGGCAGCAGCTTCTTCGCGCATGTTCGATGTAGATATAAATACAGATTAGATCGAATTGAACTCCAGTACTTTATCGAAAATTGACAGTTTGAAGGTTTATACAGAATTTAATGAGGATAATATGATGAGGAGATCACAGAATATTGAATATTTGAAAAAAAAACTTTGAAATTTTTTTTCGAATGGTTCCAATGACACGATCATCACGGAATTTTGCACATTGTTATCCTTCAGCATCTTTGAACTAGCTGCAAAGTTTCATCACGATTGAATTAGGGTTTCTTAAACTATACCGAAAAAAACAACGATATCGAGAAGAAAACCTCGAAATTCTACATATTTTTTCCCAATATCTACAAAACTAATAGCCGTGTCGAACTGAAATTTGGTACACTGTTGTCAAATATGGAGCTCAAAGTATGACTAGAGTTTTCGAATATGAACAATGCTTTCAGAAAAAAAATCCGGATGCGCGTACTACCCTACAAGTTTCAAGTCGCTAGCTGGCTCCGTTCGATAGTTACCGTATCCAAGGCCGGCCGGACAGAATCGATTTTGACACCGGATTCGTCCACAGTGAGTCCAATCTAGTCGTTTGAGACCATTTTCGACTCAGTCTTCGAAAAATCACGGACATTTGGACAAAACGATAGCACGCTGTTCCCCTAGAACACGCGCGCCAAAACGGTGAATTTGAGTTGGGAAACTTCTTGTAGTTAATCATGTATTTTTCTAAGCTTTGAACCTTCCTCGAAAACGTATATTCTCTGAGTTATTCCTTTGGATAGTCATACAGGGCGTTGAAGATTTCAAAAAATGATGGTATGCAGTCTATTTCTAGCAAATAATCTTTCAAACTATACATGGTGTTTGTTTTTTCAAATATTTTCAAATTTTCCTAAAAATCATAAGTTTATTTTGCCTTCATAATAACTCAAATCATAGAGAATCAGGAAAAAAGGAACCATAGATGTATAAAAAAGTACACCAATAAATACTTAACGTTCGTAATTAAGCCCCTCAACTACTCTATAACTATCGAGTTTCCAAGTCGATTCTTCCGGTAGTTATTGTGTTAAGAAAATCGCAGAATGTTGAATATTCTTCAAGTGACATCACGAAATTTTCACAGGGTTGTCCATCGGCATTCTGTTCTTTCATCATGATTGAGTCGGTGTTTTAGGAGAGCATTCACGTGAATTCAACAGCTTTTGAGTGTATGTTCACTTTGCTGATATCCTTTGACCATGCTCGCAAAAGCTGCTGACTTCACGTTAGTGCTTTTCTAGGTTTTTTTCGATAAAGTAAAGAAGTATGTGAAGAATGGGTGAAATCCACATGATGATTCCGCAGATATGCCCATTGAAAATTTAATTTTTTCCAATATTTTCAAAAATACAGACTAGATCGAACTGAACTCGACTCTATCCAAAAATTATATTCAGATTGTTGTCATAACGAAATTTTGCACAAAGAAGTTCATCAACATTTTCAATTTAGCCGTTGAGTTTCATCATGATTGAATCAGTATTTTTTGAGGTATTTCGAAAACAACAACGATATCGAGAAAAAAACACGAATTTTCACATATTTTTTCATCATATCTTCAAGAATTATAATCGTATCGAATTGAAATTTGGTACACTGCTGTGAAATGTTGAGCTCGATGTACAACCAGAATTTATCTCTAATGTAATTGATAGTTACCAAGAAAAAAAATATTTTCGAAAAAAATGTTGGAAAAAATTTTTTTCAAATGACGGCACGATCTCAACGAAATTTCATGGAAAGTTGCATGTCCTTTTGCTTCAATTAACTACCAAGTTTCAATTCAATCGTTCCAGAATTTCTCGAATATTAGGGAAATAACCTCAAAACTTCAAACGGCTATTGGCGAATGAAGATAAGCGCTACTCCCTCTGGTGGCTATCCGAGTAATCCGAGGTACAGACATTGTCATTGACAAGTTAAAAGAAATGTTAAGAAAATGAGAAAGTTTATGCATTTTTCTTGGCGGTTGTGTAATTTCACAAGTGCTTCTACTGAGGAAAAGCAAACTCAAATGTCCCTTCCCATAGATTTCCACAGCCCAGTGAAAAATTTCGAGTTAGGGTGAAAGAAACTTCCTTTATCAAGTCGGGCCTGAAAGTGTTGAAGAATCGATAAAAACCAACAAACAATATTTATGAGAGTCTGTTACCTGCATTTTACCGGTGATGATCATTTTTATAGAGGTAAGTAAGAATTTCTCATGAAATATCAGATCACATTCATGAAGACAATTTTTTTCCAGGCCCCTAATTCAAGCAGAGAAATTTACTTAAGACAAGGCTCTGCCTTCCAGAAATCTGTCTGTTGAACTGATCATTAAGGAACAACGTAAATGTTTCAGTGATAGAACTGATTATTGAAAAAAAAAGAGTCTCAACAAGGAAATATCTGGTGATGAATACTGTTCGTTCAAAGTGCTTCTGCCGATGAAAGCAGAGTTGTACAAGGCTTATTTATTACAGCTTTTTCAAGACAAATCATATGAATGTTGGAAAATTTATTTGTCAATCCATAATGAATAAGACTAACGATACAAGTAGCATTAGTTTTATTTGAACGTATCCATTTTATTCACAATATATTGAGTATTTAGTCCCTCGCTATAAAAATAGTAAAGTTATGACTATTTGTCTATAATTCCAAAAAGTATGTTTTACAATACTATCTTTTTTTCAACTTTCAAGACAGCCTAAGAAATCCACCAAAGTCAATCTTGCCATTTGGATCTGAAAATAAATAATATTAAAATACTGTCTAACCTTGGAGATATCCCCGTAATTTTAGAGTGGCCACACTCAATTAGAGTGAAGAATGATTCATACCTACTTTATAAGAATAGAATATGTACTCCCAGTAATACTCTCGTCAACTATAAAAGTCTAAAAGTCTTTGAATGAAATCGAAAATTATCAAAGCAAACACTAACAAACAGTACAAAATCGACTATCAAAACAAAATCTATGTGTGTATCTAAGGTTCTAAAACTGGCCACCGTGGCACTGCAATCTTAAATTCAGACTCCGAAACCGTTCGAATCGATTTTGACACCGGATTCGTCATCAGTGAGTCCAATCTAGTCATTTGAGACCACTTTCCGCTCAAAATTCGAAAATTACATGCATTCAAGGAGGACTCAAGGCGTCCTTATATAGGCGACTATAACACAGAAATCATGTATAAGAAAGTCTCAAAGTCAAGGGAATACTGAAGGAGCAACCATGAATACGGCCCTGAATCTATCGAAATCTAAATGTTTTTTTGTTGAAGAAATATCAAGCTCTACTGATAAGAATAATTATTCAGCTTTTAGGGTTCATTTTTCTATTCGGCTACGAAGAGCTATCGACAATTGATAATTACACGAAGTGCGCGTCCTAAGTGACCCTAGGTAATAAATATCAATTTATTTATGGGAATGAATTACATATTAAAATATTGCTGCCACTTTTTGAGCTTTAATTAGGATTTATGACATAGGGCATTCAATGAAGGTCTCTAATATGAATAGGAATTCACATAATTCCACAAATAAGATACAATAATCGTTAAAATTCATTAGTATTCCTACTACAAGAATGTTAATTACTTATGCATGTTTATAAAATTCAAATACATATAGTTTTTTTCTTGAATTTAACGGTTTGATATTTTTCAGGCAGTGCTTATGAAATATTTCGATATTTGATCTCACATATATTAGTTCCTAAATGATGATGTTATTATTTCGTTAAATTGGACGAGTTTTATAAATGTCAAAATAAGAATATGTCCTGGTTTTGGTTCCAAATTTTTCCCGAAAATGGTCACAAACGACAGGGTGGAACCCACTGATGACGAATCGATTCTCTCCGGTGTCAAAATCTAGACCCTTAGTAAAATTTCGATGAATGAAAATTTAAAAAAATAGATTTCCTTCAAAATTAGTATAATCGAAGAGGGTTCGATGCTGAAATATAATCTGCAATTCCCAATTGATTCTGTCAGTTGAGAGGAAAGATAAATGATTTTAATATTTCACATTTTGGAAATTTCCCATTTGACAGGTGAAAATCTAAACGGTAGGAGATGGGGACAATGTCTTAGTCATATTCAGCGACCTCGAAAACCTATATTTCCATACCAAACTTGCCAGATAAATCTGGTATTTTCGAAACGAATTCAAGTTGAAACTTTTGCGTTTTTCATTTCTAGGTTTTGTTTTGAAAGGCTCTACAAGGAAGAATTGATGGGTGTGCGATTCTTTTATTGCTTTTTATCATTCACACCAACGAGCTCAAGAACTTCACAGCAAAAAACTACACGTAGGAAATTTCATTGGCAGATTTTACCCATTCGCGAATTCGACCTTCGTAATTAAGGCCCTAGCCTACTTTGTTGATGTGCGGTGGTGTTATCAGAAATAATCATCCGATCGAATTCAAACTTCCTTATTGATCTCAAAATGCCGCTAGCTACTGCAAACTTTCTTTTCAATATCAGAAACATAAAATATTTTAGTTCAATTAAATTAGTTCGTTCCTTAACGTCAAGATTATTAGAAAATTGTGATGAAAATGTAAAATCTCTGGATAAGTTGGTCCCAATTCAGTTATGATATTGATTACTTCGATCATTACACAAAATTAGAAATTTTTAAAACTGTGTAATAAATCAGGAGAGGAAATCATTAGTTCTCGTAAAATATCGGGCAAATTATTCGTTGCAATGGTTATAATTTGATAGGTTGAGTTATTAACAGAAACTGTGCACCATTTCAGCAATATATTTCCATATTTGTGAATGGTTATTCAGATTATCTCATGTTGAGCTTAACTTGTTCCACTAATGAGAATTCATTCCTTGAAGTGTGAACTCTAAATATATTTGATATTTCCTACTTTTTGAAACGGAATTCATTGTTGCAGAACCTAAGAAACATGATAGTACAACTGGAAGTATTCATGTTCTAGGTCCAATTAAGATATAAGATTCTGCATTTTCCGTATTTTCTTTCAGAAGATGGGACAAATTACTCACAAAGGTTTATATAATAATCAGAAAGTATCGAAATGACTTTCTCCTTGATTCAAGAACTAAGAATTGGAGATCACGATTATCTCGTTTCTCCATAACTCAAGAAATCACAATCTTATCGAATTTAAATAAGTAGAATGAAGCATATGAAGATAAACATTCGAAATTTTGTATCCATGATAGAGTTTGAACTGCTCTCCTTCCACCAATGCCTGCATTCTATTGAATGCTGATACAAGAAGGAGAAAGAAGAATCTAAAATATATCGTTATTTCTTCAGCCTTGAACTTTGTTCAGAAAAATTACTAATGTTGCTGAGAAGATTGCATATTCTGTATATGACTTTGTGATTTCATCTCATGGAGAATCCATCAAATAAGATATGTCATGGCTGCTCTGTTGTAAAATGGTTACTAGATGATTTTTTTTTTAGAGGTATAGAACTTTGAAATGGAATAAAACAAGGATGAATTTTTAAAATCAACATGAAATTTACTTTATTCGAAAGATAATGTTTTGGTATTATAATTCAAATATAATTTCTGGCATATGGCCGCTACGGCAGGCTCGGACACTTTTCCAACATTTGTGGCCGTATATCGGCACTAACGCAGCGAATGTTGTCCTCCAAGTGGTCGATCGTTTCGGGCTTATCGGGGTAGACTATTGATATCCCCACAAAAAATAGTCTGGCAGCGTTAAATCGCACGATCTTGGAGGCCAATTCACGGGCCCGGGACGTGAAATTATGCGGTTATCAAACGTTTCCTTCAGTAAATCAATAGTTTTACGAGATGTGTGACATATTGCATCGTCTTGTTGAAACCACAGCTGCTGCACATCATGGTTGTTCAATTGAGGAACGAAAAAGTCAGTAATCATGGCTCTATAGCGGTCACCATTGACTGTAACGTTGAACCATAAGTGAGCTACATCGGCTAAATAAAATTCTCTCATTCTCTCGGGATCAACGGCAATTTGGTTTTGGGTCCATTCACCGAATCTACGCCTTGTTAGGTGATCGTGTAGCTTCAATGCTTGCACGAGTTGGATTTTGTAAGCACGCAAACCAAGATCTTTCCACAAAATCGTCCATAAAATAATTGGACACATATCCAATTCCTGTGCACGATGGCGGATAGACTGATTCCGGTCTTCCTCTAAGCTTCGCTCTACAGCAGCAATGGCTTCTTATGTTCTCACTGTACGGCATCTCTGTGGATGCGTAAGTTAGAGTGAACTTGGTCCGAAAACGGTCCATAGTTAGTCGAATTACTTGCTCCGATGGACGATTATTTTGACCGTAAAATGGACGTAGAGCGCGATACGTATTTCTAATAGAACCATTATTTTCAGAATGAATTTGCACAATTTGGAAGCGTTATTCAGGCGTCAGTCTATCAAGTTGAAATGCCAGACCAAACTAAACAAAAATCACTTGACAGCTGACAAAATGGCCGCCAGTTAAAACAGGGTTGCCAACTTAAAGTTCTACACCCCTAAAAAAAACACCCTTCATTATCAGAAAATCACTTCTGGCAGTCGATTATCGTTGGGTTGGGTTGGTACCTGGATGGGAACCAGCGCTTTCTAGGAATTAGAACGAGTGAATGCCAATAGCTACAACTGTTAATTTGAAGCTTTGGCATTCTCCCAAGATTAAACTGATATCTTAAATGGAATCATAACCACCAATTTTTCAGAAATGAATCCATTTTTCAAGATATTATCGTTGAAACCTCAGCTTTCTTACTCAGAGAGCAACTAAAATATGCACACAAAATAGTGGAGATAGCAGTGATGGAATAAGAGAGGAACATGATTTTCATGATGAGAAAAAGGAAATATTGTTTTATTTTCGAACGACTTCTGATTTGAATTCCATAAAATTGAATAATATATGAAATATGTTGTGATCACATTGTTACAGTGGATAAGTACAACGAAAAAGCACCGGCAGAGGTGTTCCATGCTCCTTCAATATTAATTTATGGATTATTTCCTGCTCTTCAACAGGAAGAACTGTCTTAGGTTCATAATCAAGTCATATTCTGAAGTTCGGTTATCTTGTTGGAACCAAACATCTTTTAGCCTATTAATTTTTGGAAAGAAAAATTCAGTCAGCATGGCTCTATTCCGACATTTTGGCTCCTTCTTCTACATTTCACGCTAATGCAGGAATCATTTTGTAGTTTTTTCTGGGTTTCTACTCCCAATATCTGAAACAGAACTATTAAAAATTTCAAAAAGCACTGCCGTGAAGGCAGCAACTTTTGCGCGCATGTTCAATGTAGATGACCGCTTCAGCAACGAATTTGAACATGCACGCAAAATCTGCTGCCTTCACGGCAGTGCTATTTGAAATTTTAACTGTTAAATTACTGGATTTCAATTCGATCAAATCTGTATTTTTGGAAATATTGGAAAAATAAAATTTTGAATGGGTATATCTACGGAATCATTGGGCGGATTTTACCCATTCACGAATTCGACCTTCGTAATTAAGCCCCAAACCTACTCTACAAATATCGAGTTTCTAAGTCGTTTCTTCCGGAAGTAATTGTGTTTACGGTCAGCCTAACGGCCGACTGCGTAAACATAATAACTTCCGAAAGAAACAACTTAGGAACTCGATATTTCTAGAGAAGGTTTGGACCTAAATTACGAAGGCCGAATTCGTGAATGGGTAAAATCCACCCAATGATTCCGTAGCTATACCCAATCAAAATTTTATTTTTTCAATATTTCCAAAAAAACAGATCAGATCGAATTGAAATCCAGTACTTCATCGAAAAATAACAATTCGAAGTTTCATACAGAATTTGATGAGGATGATATGATAAGAAAAATCATAGAAAATTTTTTTTTCAAATTGTTCTAATGACACGATTATCACGAAATTTCGCATGAAGTTGTCTTTCAGCATCTCAAAACTAGCTGTAAAGTTTTATCAGGACTGAATCAGTATTTCTTGAGTTATACCGAAAAAATAAACGATATCGAGAAGAAAACCTCGAAATTTGACATATTTTTTCCCGATATCTCCGAAACTTATAATCGTATCGAACTGAAATTTGGTACGCTGCTGTGAAATATGAAGCTCAAAGTGCAAGTGGACTTTTTCTCCGGATATGATGAATGGTTTCCTAAAAAAAAAATTTTTTGGAAAAAAATTTCGAAAAAAAATGTTTTTGAATTTACTGACACTATGATCCTAACGAAATTTGGCTCAAAGTTGCGTGTTGTTATACTCCACCCAACTGCCAAGTTTGAATCCAATCTCTCAATTAGTTTTTGAAATAAAAAATAAATAACTTCAAAACTTCAACTGTCTATAACTCCGAAACTATTCGACCGATTTGGCCCATTAACGAACTCAACCGCGGCATTCTGATGCGCAACCTATCCTGAAAGTTTCAAGTTGCTAGCTTGCTTCTGTCGACAGTTAGCGTGTCTACGGCCTGCCGGCCGGACAGAATCCATTTTGACACCGGATTCGTCATCAGTGAGTCCAACCTAGTCGATTGAGACCATTTTCGGCTCAATCATCGAAAATTACAGACATTTGGACAAAACGATAGCACGCTGTTCCCCTAGAACATGCGCGCAAAAATTAAATAAAATTTTGTTTTCATGGAAAACGGTCTTGTAGATTGCAAAGGCACTTTCTTGGAAATCAACTGCCTAATGAACAATACTGGAACAACACGAACGGTAAACAAAGCGAATAGTGAAGTTTCAGAGTACAAATTTGACTCTTTCAGAATTATTGTCTTTTCGACTTTTCGTGTTGTCGGACTTCTGTTTCGAGATTGCAAAGTGAAGGGGTGTATTAGCATATTGAGAAATATCTAATGCTCATAACTTTTTACCTGAGCCGAACCTGGAGAAGTGGTGAATGGAAAAGGTGTTTTATTTGATGGGAGGAATCTATGGTTGAAATTAATGTACAACCCAAAGACTCACCCTGTATAAAATATACGTAATGATTGAGTCCAACTAAGTTTGATTCCAATTTTTGTTTTTGAGCAATAAATCATCAGGTAATGCGGGTTCATCATAAAATAGAACCTCAGAGATGACTGAACAATTGATTTTGTGTGAACAAAGCGAGTCTGAAAGTGGCGGGAATCAAGTGATTCCACATTTGCAATCTGATTTGTAGCGAATTCATCCACTTCAAGAAAAACAGAGAAAGGGGCGGAGTCGAAACACGAAATTCAAATCTCCGAAAAATCGTATAAATATATTTCGCTCCGCTCTCAAAAATGAAATTGTTACTACCCCAATCCACGGAGCAAGAGGAGTCGTCCACACAGACAGAGAAAAAGCAGAAGTTTTTGCCGACAGGCTTGAATTACAATTCAGCCCCAACACGAGTCCCGACGACGATATTGATTTCAAAGAAAGAACAGAAAGAGAAGCAAATAAAATACTCCGAAATCATAGTTGCGAAGAAGAATTCATTAGAAAAACAACAGCAGAAGAACTCAGGGAAGAAATCAAACACCTAAAGAAGAAAAGCGCACCAGGTGAAGATGGCATAACAGAAAGGCACATCCAAGAAATACCGGAAGAATACCATCCACTCATTGTGAACATGATCAACGCCAAACTAATACTTCCCGAAACTATGGAAAAATGCAATCGTAATCATGATTCCAAAAGGAGGAGAAAACCCGGTCTTCCCACAAAACTTCAGACCAATAAGTCTTCTTCGCACGTTGGCAAAATTATCAGAAAGGATCATCCTCAAAAGACTGGAAGAAGAAATTGAAGAAAAGAACATCATTCCCCATGAACAGTTCGGATTCAGAAGCGGTCATTCAACGAAACTCCAAGCACTCAGACTCACAGAAAATATCATTCACAACTACTGCAATACAAAGCACTTCAACGCGGCCATATTTTTCGACGTTTCAAAAGCGTTCGACAAAGTATGGCACGCCGGACTGATAGTGAAGCTGAAAAACTTCGGAGTCTCCACGACCATGATCAAATTGATTGGAAGTTATCTAACAGATAGAACTTTTCAAGTGAGAGTTGGCGAACACAAATCGGAAAGAACCCCCATCACCGCGGGAGTAGCACAAGGAGGCGTGCTATCATCCAAGATATACAATATATACACCGCAGACATTCCAAGAGAGTTGCCCAATGACTCCAAGGTATTCACATTTGCTGACGACACTTCGATTATGTCCCATTCAAGAAATGCTAACCTGTCACAAAGATACCTCCAAACGGCGACAGATAAAGTAATCCAATGGATGACGAAATGGAAGATCAGAATAAATCCAAACAAAACCCAAGCAATAATATTCAGTCGGAAAAATGCACTCCCGAACGAAGAAATCGAAATAGACGATACCAGAATACCTTGGAAAGAAGAAGTCAAATACCTTGGAATAAAATTCGACAGAAAGATGACCTGGAAACCACACATTGACTCTATAAGGACAAAGATAGCCCACAGAAAATCAGAACTTTACCCGTCCCTAGCACGAAACAGCCAACTGGACTTGAATAACAAAATGAGGCTCTATAAAGCAATTGTGCTACCAGTCATCTTATATGCATCGACCGTCTGGGGACAAGCCGCCAAATCTCACTTGAAAACGCTCGATATCGAGCAAAGCAAAATACTCAGAATGATCGGTGACGCTCCTTGGTTCATAAGAAACAGAAACATCAGAAAGGATCTCAAGATAGACTCAATTAGTCAGCAAATCCGATCGAGGAACCGAGCTCTTCTGGAAAAATACAGCCACCACGAAAATCCCACGATAGCAGAAGCCTTGAATTATGACCCTGCAGAAACAACAACCATAAAGAGGCCAAAGTTGACCATTATATAAAGGTGAAAGAAGGGAAACCTATTTAAAACACCACACAAGAACTCATACAACCAACGAACAACAAAAGATGAAACGAGTAAAAGTTTGCCACAAACTAACTCAGAGAATAACAAAGATCTCAGTCAGTCAAAAATGACTCCAATCCATCTGCATTCACCGTTCATGTCACCGCTAAGAAGATATTCTATCTATACGTTGTATTCCTGAATCGACATCTGCATTTATTGTTATCCTTGTCAAGGCGAAGAAATTCAAGAAGATTCAACGCATCAACATCTGGTTTTTAACCACCCTCGACGACGGAAGCGCCCCCGACATTACCGACTCCGGCGTCAGCGAAGAACTACCTATCAACACTCAAGGAGATTTACAATAAGAATTGTTAGCCTGTGTTTTTCAACAAAAAGAATTTTATTGCCTTTCGAATTCACTTTTGTTGTAACACTCGAGAGTAAAATAAACAGGCTAATCCCTTTTCTTTATTGCGTGTTTGAATTCACAGGACACACGACCCCACAGATTGACACCCCAAAGCAGTCAAAGCACCACAAACACCAAGTAAAATATCCATATGCTCGATTCAAGGTCAAAATGCGCTGACATAGATTTCCTAGGTAAATACACTAGTGGTTTATCTGGTTGATCTGTGATATGAAGGTTCAGATGGTACGACGCCCTCTATAGGCAAGAATCCGTAATTGCCCACTGCTGTCGCTGCTAATGTTCAAAACGCATTCTAATCAGATTTCAGACATCTAAGCGCCAGCGGATACTGTAACGAATTGTAACAATTTCTGTCTCAAAACGTTAC
Organism: Myrrha octodecimguttata; assembly: GCA_958510865.1. NCBI lineage: Eukaryota > Metazoa > Arthropoda > Insecta > Coleoptera > Coccinellidae > Myrrha > Myrrha octodecimguttata. The sequence continues at coordinate 87,952,103 of OY294056.1, read as the reverse complement.
ACTCGGCGAACGCCGATTAGCAACACTAAAAATATCACAGCAGCCTCGTCGCGATTCCGAGTTCCAGGCTCCCCTTGTCCGCCGATCAAGCTCGAAATCACGATTTATTTTGGACGTAACAGCATTACATAGCGGCCTGAAAAATGCAGACGACGATTGTGTAAAAGGTCGTTTCTATTTGTTGCGCACTAAAAATATTCCGTCTGACCGGAGGCGCCGAGACGCTCCCCTGCGGAGAGCGCCGACTTCCCGTTTGCGTCTCTCTCGCGCCCGCGAAACGGCGCATACGCGTTCGCACTCGCGGCATAAAACGCAGCGTCGAAACAGAGTCTCGGAATTTATGCGATTACACATTCTGGTTGCTTCATTCAATTATCCCGTTGTTCTAGGAATTCGGTTGAAGTGTAAAATTTCGAGGAAAGCAAAGCCGTGGAGACCGGGAGCTTGTGTGCGAATTTATGGATAGATACCCATCCCGCCCATTGCTGCTTAATTTAGAATGAAAGGAAGTGGCCTTCTGGTCATATTATCCTCGCGAATTTCGTAATAACATTCGAGCCGCCATTTTGCAAACGATTATCAAAATTTAACCGAATCGAATCCAAATTTTTGGGAATATTATTTCAGCAAAATGGGTATTTACCGAGTTATTGAGGAAATAACATTTCAGATGAAACTTTGGAAAAATAATGTAGGAGGAATACGTCCAATATGATATTTATGGTTCATTTCAGGACAATAACTTTTTACTGATATGTCACAGCACCGTCATATTAAACATCAATGACCTTCGGTTATTATTTTCTGAAAACTTATGAAAATTTATGAAAAAGAAGTGATGGAAAAATCATGATGCAAGTAAAACCTGCTCACCTATAATAATCGTACGTACAAATGATGACATACCAAAACTATATGAAAATTCAAAGCACAGAATGAATATTTCCTTAAATCTTCAACTGTAACAATGTAAAATGTAAAAAACAAGGTGTGCTCATCTGCAAAAAAGTGACGTCAGCAAGATTAAAATACAAGGAAATATATATTCTGTACTTTGAATCTGCATGTAGTTTTATTCGTCATCATTTGTACTTACGATCACAGATGAGCACACCATGTATACATCATGGTGTCGTTCTGGTGAGAGAAAGAGCGCTCTTTCATAAATAAAGTTTGCGGAATACATGTGAACTTGATATGAGATTAGGAATATTTCATATTTACAGAACGGAAAATCGGCAACCGAAATAACCAAGTTGATTTGCGGAACATCCTATGTAAACTTGGCACTATTGACAAGAGATCAAGAACCAAACTCAATTTCCAGCCGATCAGAAATTATCTCAACAAAACCCATATTTGGAAAGAATTATCTTTTTTAAGCAGTCAAGGCACAGTTTGCGGATATTTTCATAATAACGCTAATCTCATCATGTCGAATTTGTTTTGAAATTCCCCTTCCCCAGTAATAGTGAATTTGGTGAAATTTGTGGGATGGCAACTTGGACCGAGGTCGTCTATAAGCCGCAGATGAAGTATTTTGAATGACATACCTATGTCATTACATCCATCACCTGTATATATGTCATGTTGTCCATATAGCGTTCTTCAAAATGAATCATAAGAACTAATACAAAAAGTAAATTTTATATGTTAAAAGTGTAATGTTTCAAAAGGATGCAACAAAAATTTCAAAAAGCACTGCCGTGAAGGCAGCAACTTTTGCGCGCATGTTCAATGTAGATGACCGCTTCAGCAACGAATTTGAACGTGCGCGCGTACCAAATTTCAGTTCGATACGATCATAAGTTCTGGAGATATCGGGAAAAAATATGTCAAATTTCGAGGTTTTCTTCTCGATATCGTTGATTTTTTCGGTATTACTCGAGAAATACTGATTCAGTCCTGATTAAACTTCACAGCTAGTTTTAAGATGCTAAAATACAACTTTATGCAAAATTTCGTGATAATCGTGTTATTAGAACAATTTGAAAAAAAAAATTTATATGATTTTCTCATCATATCATCCTCATTAAATTCTGTATGAAACTTCGAACTGTTATTTTCGATGAAGTACTGAATTTCAATTCGATCTGATCTGTATTTTTGGAAACATTGGAAAAATAAAATTTTGATTGGGTATATCTACGGAATCATTGGGCGGATTTTACCCATTCACGAATTCGACCTTCGTAATTAAGCCCCAAACCTACTCTACAAATATCGAGTTTCTAAGTCGTTTCTTTCGGAAGTTATTGTGTTTACGGTCAGCCTAACGGCCGACTGCGTAAACACAATAACTTCCGAAAGAAACAACTTAGAAACTCGATATTTGTAGAGAAGGTTTGGACCTTAATTACGAAGGCCGAATTCGTGAATGGGTAAAATCCACCCAATGATTCCGTAGATATACCCAATCAAAATTTTATTTTTCCAATATTTCCAAAAATACAGACCAGATCGAATTGAAATCCAGTACTTCATCGAAAATAACAGTTCGAAGTTTCATACAGAATTTAATGAGGATGATATGATGAAAAAATCACATAAATTTTTTTTTCAAATTGTTCTAATAACCCGATTATCACGAAATTCTGCACAAAGTTGTCTTTCAGCATCTTAAAACTAGCTGTGAAGTTTAATCAGGACTGAATCAGTATTTCTCGAGTAATACCAAAAAAATCAACGATATCGAGAAGAAAACCTCGAAATTTGACATATTTTTTCCCGATATCTCCAAAACTTATGATCGTATCGAGCTGAAATTTGGTACACTGCTGTGAAATTAGAAGGTCAAAGTGTGAGTATAATTTTTTTTGGATATGATGAATGGTTTCCGAAAAAAAAATTTTTTTGTAAAAAAATTTCGAAAAAAATTTTTTTTTAAATTTATTGACAATATGATCTTGATGAAATTTGGCTCAAAGTTGCGCGTCGTTATAGTCCACCAAACTGCCAAGTTTGAATCTAATCGCTCAAGTAGTTTCTGAAATAAAAAATAAATAACTTCAAAACTTCAAATGCCTATAACTCCGAAACTATTCGATCGATTTGGCCCACTAACGAACTTAACCGCGGCATTCCAATGCGCGACCTACCCTGAAAGTTTCAAGTCGCTAGCTCACTTCGTTCGACAGTTATCGTGTCTACGGCCGGCCGGCCGGCCGGCCGGACAGAATCGATTTTGACACCGGATTCATCATCAGTGAGTCCAACCTAGTCGATTGAGACCATTTTCGGCTCAATCATCCAAAATTACAGACATTTGATCAAAACGATAGCACGCTGTTCCCCTAGAACATGCGCGCAAAAAAGCCACTCCGACTACCTGATATGGTAGTCAGTAGCGCATCTGATATTTTCGAATTGGAATTATGATGCCTATGTCGTTTTGTACGTGTATGTCATTTTATGCGAATTTCCCCTATTCCTAACTTCTCTTCAAAAAGAAATATGTTCTACAAGGCAGAAACACAAAACAGAATTTAAGAAATAATTTTGCCCATTAACGAACTCAACGAGAACATTTGCACCGATTAACTACCCTTATCTTTCTTTTGAAATGAACATTACTTATTTCCGACCGGAAGAACGAATTCTACATCAATTTAATCTGCTCGTAAAAACTTATTAAACTCGAAATTCACGGATATTTGTAAATATGATAACGCTCTTATTCCTTACGAAAAACAGACAGACATTGAACATGGGTTTCGAATTAATGGGGAAATAAAGCTTCAGGTCTTCAGGTAGGTCTACATCAGGATTTTCAGTCGCTAAAATAGGTTGAACTGGAAATATTTATCCATCCACCAAACGATTTACACAAACAATTCATATAAATAACATATAAAGCAACATAAATATATATTTACTCCTGTCCCCCGTGAAATGCTTTGTGTCAGTCTAAAAATATCTGAAAGTTAATAGTTGTTCTTCAACACAAACCAATCTATTTTCCGAAAGAATGCAATGCTGTCACTTTATTCCTGGAAATTATTCCTCAGGTTGAAATATAGAAATTCAAATTATCTCGAAATATTGATATTTTCTTCCCAATTCTAATTTCTGCAGGAACTCATGAATATACGTATTTTCCAATCCAATCGAATCGTTTTTTACTCAATGCTGGAAAAAAGCGTGAAGTAAGCAGGATTTGCCCACACGCTCAAATAAGTATAGCTGGAAAAATTTAGATTTTTACTAATAACACAAGCAACACGAAATTTCGCACAAAATTGTTTCTAAACATTGGCCAACTAGTCGCCAAGGTTCATCATCCTCGGATCAGTATTTTTAAGTTAAAAAAATTTAGAAAAATTCGGGAAAAAATATTTCCGAAGTTATCAAAGATCCTAATTGAATTTCGCAGCCACCTTGCGTCAGTATTCTTCGAATGATTACCAAACTTCAATCCGATGGCACATACCGATCTGATATATTGAGAAAATCCCTAACCTAACGGCCGACCGTAAACACAATACCTTCGGAAAGAAACAACATAGAAACTCGATTTTGTAGAGAAGGTTTGGACCTTAATTATGAAGGCCGAATTCGTGAATGGGTAAAATCCACCCAATGATTCGGCAGATATACCCAATCAAAATTTTATTTTTCCAATATTTCCAAAAATACAGATTAGATCGAATTGAAATCCATTACTTTATCGAATCATGACAATTTCAAGGTGCATACGGAATTTAATGAGGACAATATGATGAAAAGATCACAGAATATGGAATATTTACAAAAAAATTTGGTAAATTTTTTTTCCAAATCGTTTAATGACACGATCATCGTGAAATTTTGCATCTTTGAACTAGCTGCAAAGTTTCATCACGATTAAGTCTTTATTTCTTGAATTATATCGAAAATAACAACGATATCGAGAAGAAAACCACGAAATTCTACATATTTTTTCCAAATATCTCCAAAACTGATAGCCGTATCGAACTGAAATTTGGTACACTGCTGTGAAATATGGGGCTCAAGTTATAACTGGAATTTCCCTCGAAAATGAACAATAGCTTCAAAGAAAAAAATTTTTCGAAAAAAAATATGAAAAAAAAAATTTTTTAATTGAGAGACCACAAGATTTCAACGAAATTTCGCTCAAAGTTGCGCGTCGTTATGCTCCAACTAACTGCCCAGTCTCAAGCCAATCGCTTTTGTAGTTTCTGAAATATGATGGAAATAGCCTCCAAATTTCAAACTGTTATAACTCCGAAACTATTTGGCCGATTTGGCCCATTAACGAACTTTACCGCGGCATTCGGATGCGCAACCTACCCTGGAAGTTTCAGGTCAATAGTATTCTCCGTACGACCGTAATCGTGCATACGAACGGTCGGACGGTCGGACAGAATCGACTTTGACGCTCGATCCGTCATCAGTGAGTCCAACTTATTCGTTTGAGACCATTTTCGGCTCAAAATGCGAAAATCTACAGATACTTGTACAAAACGATAGCACTCTGTTCTCCTAGAACATGCGCGCAGAAAAGCATTTTTTCGGATGGACTCGAGAATAAAAGTTCAGGAAATACGACGTACTAGGCTGTGTATAATTGAAAAGAATAATCCTGCAGAACCTCGTTAAAAGGATCACTCGTTTGTAAAATCTTAGAATTTGAATGTCAAGGAGCGTTGTGTGGTTCGGTAACTGAATGGGTGGATGCTTTATTGATATGAATTTGGACAAGCTCCTTATTTAACATGAGTACTCTTCTTGAACTCTTCAAATAATAGTAGATGATTGAAATAAAACATCATAAATTCTCTTAGACTTCAGTCCATTTGTGCGACTTTCTGTATTTTGTTTTTACGTTCAATTTCTCTGTCTATGAATAAACAGAACGATATAGCACTCTATGGAAATGCATACATTTTCATTCTGAAAATGCGTTAACAATTTCCTAATTATAAACTATACATATGAAAATAACATTTGAGAAGTGTTGAAAGAAGATGCACAATATGCACCAGATATCAGTGACTCCTTCAAGTACGAACGTCGAATTCCATCACGTTCATTATGTCGTCGACCGCACTCTTGAGCCAGGTAAAACGCTTGTGACCGTAAAATTGCTGAAATTCCTTCTTGGATCTCCTCGCACACTCGACGAACAACTGATCGTGAAAATCAACTTAGATACCAAAAGAAAAATTCGTAGGTGATTTTGAGTTCTGGTGAACATGATGCGATTACCAGAAATTATGTTCTTTTCACCAACTGCTACAACTAACTGCCGACATTTCTTTTATTCTTGAAGGAAAAAAAAATCTCCAGTTCTTCAAATAATTTTTGTTCGGATCGATATCTTCAAATAATGAATCTTCGCTCGAACAAAAACCGATCTGTAATTTCCAAATGTTGCAGGTACAGATATCAAAAAAATGTTCCAAAAATATTGTGCTAAAGGCACGCCCTCGAAGGAACAACTTGGAGACAGAAAGTTTGTAGAGTAGGTTTGGAGCTTAATTGGGAAGGTCTAATTCCTCCAGTTAGTGAATAATTCGAATCCGAACAAAGGTTTCGGAGAGCACTCCAAATTTGATCTTTCAGATCTTTTGCTAAAACCTTCAAGTTACTAAGTTTCAATTCGATCAGAGCAGTCTTGTATGAATTATTGAGGAAATGTTCGTCAGATATCTATTATAAAGAAACAACTAGGCGAATTTCGATTATTTCATTCGTAAGTTTATCGGAGCAAAGATGAATAGTTTTGGTGGATGCGCTTCATCACTGACGTCGACCTCTATGATAAAATAGTAGAACTAAAATCGCCTGAAAAGAAATCTATACTTGAATTATGATGAGGTTCTTATAGGACGTATACTCAGGGGCTAGTCGCCTAGATGTCTCTCGCAATTTTTTTCTTCCCAATTTTGCAGGAACTCATGAATTTACATATATTTTCCAATGCAATCGAATCGTTTTTAACTCAATGCTGAAAAAAAACGTGAAGTAAGCAGGATTTGCGCATGCTCAAATAAGTAGGTGATAAAATTTAGATTGTTTGTAATAATACAAGCAACACGAAATTCCGTACAAAACTGTCGACCCCTATGATGAAATAGCAGAACTAAGATCGCTTAGAAAAAAATCTATACTTGAATTGTGATGAAGTTCTCATGGGACGGATACTCAGGGGCTGATCGTCTAGATGTCTCTCGCAATCTTTTGGCTGCTCAACATGCAAAGTACATTTTACCGTGTTCCATATGTGGTCATCTGAGGAAATGTCGTTTGTGAATAAATATTTTACCAAATTTTCGGTTGAGCCATTCTTCATAATGTGGCTATATCCATCTTTCTACAATTCATAGTAGAAAGTTCAGATACTGACAAAAAATATAGCCAGGGTTTCGAGATTCATTGTTTTATGCCAAAGAACCAACCGAAATAATCTCCTTTTCAATCAAGAAAACCGAAATGAATTGGTTTTTGGCTTTATTTCCGAAAAGCACAGACATAAATCATTCAAAAATTCTTTCCTTTTCCAAACCAAGAAAACAGCAATGATTTCAAAATAATGAATAGGTGTAGCGGTTTTTCGATTATTTTTCTCTGAATAAGTGGGAAACGGAAACCACCCATCATTGTTGACAACCGTATATCTAACTGAACTAAGACAAGGGATAAAACTAGGATATAATTTCCTGAAAATAAAAGGTTTTTTTGGCTTCGTAAACTTCTAAAGTTTTTATTAAATCAGTACTTATTGATGTATTTATTCGTTTATTTTTTCTCTTATAGTAATATCACAGCAGTAGTTGTTACAAAATTGAAATATCTTTAATAACTAAACACATAAAATCACATGAGCAACTACAAAACTGTATAATATATATAATTCATTCACTTAAATAATTAAAGGATCTAATAAAATTTGCGTACTTAGTAAAATTTTTTCTAGAAAATGCGGATTAACATTGTGAACTATCCTCAAAAACAATAAAAAATACTAGTCACTTAAGGAAATGAAACATTAACCGCATTTACCCCTAACTGAAAAAAAAATTTCAAATATGCGTCAATTCCTAGCGAAGAATTCCGAACAGAATATTTAAAAATTATCTTCACTGCACTATTTGAAGGTGTATTATTTCGAAAAATAACCCAAATAATGTGTCTCAAGTGTAATTTGGTCATTCATAGGAGTGTTCAATAAGAACATTGACAAATGGGAAAAAAAGATTGAAAAGATTTCAGGACCAAAAATTCATATTGCTCGATATTCGAGATCCAGATTATTGAGAATAAGTTCTTTTTATTTTTTGAACTTTCATCATTCTTATTCATTTCAGTCTATTTTATTCAAATCACACATTGACTATTATTTTTCTTCTGTCAATCAACAAGACAAAAATGATATTGAAAAGATAGAGCAATGAAAACAAAATTAAACTATCATAAGGTCTACAAAAACAAATTAAATTATCAATGGTCAACAAAAAAAGCAACCATCAAACATCGAAAAATGCAAAAATAGGATTTGATCACTCACTTTCGAGCAGCCATCTATTCTTTGAATTCAGTTTGACCTTGGACCTTCCTCGCCTCACATAATAATTATACAGACTGTTTGTTCTGATACAGGTCACAATGAGAAAATATCCTAACAAAAGTTGCAAAACTCTTTTCCATGATAAATAACAATTTTATAAAAAATATAGCTGTCCCATATCATTCTATTTTTTTTGTTGTATTGAAAATATTTTTAATTTCTGAAAATCTGTCACTGGTTAATTCATAAAATGCAGAACGCCTAAAAATCATAACTTGTTTTTGTATTTCCAAAATGGTACAAGTTCACATGAACTTAGCGTTCTGAAATATTTTCAAGAATCATCTCCCAAAATGGTTCAACGTACTTGATAAACATCCTCTATAAATAGAAATAAATTTTCCAGTAAATTCGATAACCATACACCATAAAAAGTACAGTGTAATCATTGTAGAAATCCAAATAATTTGCGACTTCGAAAGATCTATTCAAACCTGTTTGAAATCGAGATCTATAAAATTAAGAATGCCCAAGTTCTGTCATTCTTCCGAATAAAATTGAATTTTCTGCCTATTTCAGTCGGTGTGTCCGTTCTGTAATATCTGGAAAAGGGAATCGGTTTATTCTCCATCGAACAAACTTGAATTCCAGATAATAGGCATATTTGATCTGAAGTAACTCTCGTACTTCAAACTTTGAACTTAATAATAATTAATGTACAATTTTTTCAGTAAGAGGTCGTCTTGTTCGCAGCATTGTCCGAGATTATCCTAAACCAACATCCAAGGACATCATGACTAGAAATCCCACCATAGCACCCCATGTAGCTATTTTTCCATTGCCACTGAAAAATGAAGGTTATGATGAAGAATAAACAAAACTCACGCTACTTCATTGTTTGGAAAGAATGAAAAAATTTGATATGATTTTTAGACCTAATTGGAAAATTAACAATCATTTATATTATATTGCAAATAGCTATATCAGCAATTGGGGACTTTCCATTAGCACTAGATTAGGTTTGATAATTCATATCCACTCTGTATAAAATAGAGATTCCCTCAAATCGCAAACGAACAAAATAGGATACATTAAATTGAGACGAGTCTACTCGATAAAGGATATTTATGAAATCATTAAAAAATACAGATTTAACTGTATGTAACACTTTTACATAATATCTTTCGATATTGAAAAAGACATTCTGGAAAAAACTGGAAGATTCAATGCAATGAAGAGCGGAGGCTAATCTTCCACCATAATTATTTTTTCTTGACAAATATTTCACATTTAATATATAAAACACTAACAGTAGAAATATGAAATGAATCTATTATTGTTGTCGAAATCTTTCGACAAACTTTTATTGTCTTCAGTGTACTACGATGAATGAAAAATTTGAATATTATATCAACAGACATATAATGATCGAAGTAAAAAACGGTAACATAATGAAATACAATACAAAAATTATACAAGACTTAGTATTTCATCTTCTATCTTTTCAATGAAGATCTTTATGTCAGTTAACATAATGATTAAATTTGTCATTCATACATGGTACGTTGAAGGCAATAAAAGTATATCTTAAGATATCAATAACGAAAAATATCATGTAAAAGTATTACACGAAAATTTATATTTTTTAATGATTGTAAGAAAGGATACAAGTTTCTCAATTTCTAGCAACCGTAAATAGGTGGCGCCATGGCGTGATTTTGGAAGACTGTTGTTCTTTGAGCATCGTTCATGACAATTCAAATCTTTAGTTTCATCAAATAATGAATAGAAATTTTCTACTCACTTTGTGTTGGCTTCTGGAATTATGTCATCGACGACCACATAGATCATCGCGCCTGCAGCAAACGCTAATGCATAGGGTAAGGCAGGTTTCGCATATGCGACAGCTAAAGCCCCCAGTACACCAAAGATTGGTTCTACCATGCCACTGAGCTGGCCGTACCTGTGAACATATCTCATTCGTCGAATTCTTTATCATTTTATGGTGAGAATTCATTAGAAATTATGGTCATGATGCTGAATGTGGAGTAAAACCTTTGAAGAAAAATGTGCAAGCAGATAAGTGAAGAGAAATTATGGTGGAAAATACTCATATGAAGTTTTCGATGATTTCCCGTAATTGGAATTTAATTTTTCAAGCATTTTCAGGATCAGAGATTCAATTGAATATGTGAGAGTCTACCAGAATAATTTGAATATAATAAATATCGGTGAAACATCAGATTGTTTCTGCATTACACCAAGTATTAAACAGATGTCCAAAAAAAATGTAAAAATTCTAGAAAAGCACTGACGTGAGGTCAGGATCTTTTACGCGTTTGTTCAAATTCTAACTATTGGATCAACACGAAATTCGGCACCTGGTTGCCCGTTGATATTCTTCACCGGATAACGAAGTTTCAATCTGATTGCATTTGTACTTCTTGAGATATTGCGAAAATAACGTTAAAATTCCAAAAAACGAAGAAATCTGGTAATATTTTTCCTTTTATATTGGAAGATAAATAAGGGATCGAATTGAAATTTTGCAACATTGTTGTAAGTACTTTCTTTCGAAGGTTATAGCAGATAGAAACGGACGGCCGGCCGTACGGACAGAATTGAATTTGACCAGATTCTTCTTCAGGGCGTTCAAGTCGAAATTACAGATATTGTGTAGAAACGATAGCAAGTTGTTCCCCAGAACAAGCGCGTCAAAATTGTTTCAATAATAATATGACCATGCACACAGAAGTTCCAGGCATTTCTACAAACTTACAAAAGACATATCAATAAAACATAAGATTTCAATTTATAACAAAGAAGAATCATTATTGAAAGTCGAGATAACTTATATGGTATACATTCCTTCATTAGAACAACAAAGTTTGAATAACTAAATAATTGCTTTCCGGTACCTACCATAAACTTTTCCATGTAGAAAATCCAGAAGCTTGTAGTGGTAAAGCAACGGCTAAACCTTCAGGAAAATTCTGAATACCTATTCCAATTGCAAGGTTCCTAGAAACAAAAATTGTGAATCCATACATTGAAGTTATTTCAATAGAGGACTTCGGCCCAAGTTGCCAACCCACAATTTTCTTCACAAATTTACTATCACTGGGGAAAGAGAATTTCAGGACAAATTCGACATAATAAGGTTCGCGTTATTCATAAATATCCGTAAAAGATGCCTCGGCTCTCCAAACAAGATAATTCCTTCCAAATATAGGGTTTCGTTAGACTGAAATTCAAGTTGGGGTTCCTTTCATGTTAATAGTGTCAAGTTTATGAAGGACATGTTCCGCAAATCAACTTGGTTATTTAGGTTGCCGGTTTTCCATTCCGTAAATATGAAGTATTCGGTTGGTTCCTGAAAGAAAAAGGTTAATTACGGAATTTGATTGATGAAAAAACGTTCTTTCTGTCACCAGAACGACAATCAATATTCTATGGTAACATATCCATAGCATAAAAAAATCTTTATTTACTTTATGATCCATAGAACAAGGAAGAGACAACAATCAACAATGGAAAAATTACAAGGTATGGTCTATGGATCATAAGGTTAATAAAGATTGTTCTATGCTATGGATATGTTACCATAAAACATTGATTGTCGTTGTGGTGCATAGACTTAATATGTTTGTGTTCTGGTGACAGAAAGATTGCTTTTTCATCAATCAAATTCCGTAATTAACTTTCTTTCAGGAACCAAGCGAATATTTCATATTTTCAGAACTGAAAACTGGCAACCGAAATAACCAAGTTGATTTGCGGAACATATCCTTTGTGAACTTGACACTATTAACATGAAATCAGGAACCCCAACTTGAATTTCAGCCTGACAAAAACTTATATTTGGAAGGAATTATCTGGTTTGAAGAGCCGAAGCATGTTTTACGTTATTTATAAATAATGCGAACCTTATCATGTCGAATTTATCCTGAAATTCTCGTTCCCCAGTGAAAGTAAACTTGCTAAGTAAATTGTGGGTTGGCAACTTGGGCCGAAGTCGTCTATTGAAATAAAATCATCGAATCATCATTGAATATCAATCTCAAATTTCAAATAGCAAAGAAATGATTTAATATTACTCTGTATATTTTATGGAATAAATGTCGGGTAAGTAAATTGTGGAGGTATTTCCCAAGGGACCTAACTAGGTCTCTTACATGAATTTTTTTTTATCATTGGAATCAAATATTCTATCCGTAAGACTACTGAAAAACTTTAACCGCCATCAAAAATTTCAATTCTCAACGAGAAAACGGCATTTTAAATTTGGCTCCACATATCGGTAGTTCAAACGGAGGAAACTTCGCGCCTTCTGTGACGTAACGGGATTGATTTTGTAACGATTTGGAATGAAAAAATCTAAATCTTTTTTGCGCGCATGTTCTGACATATCTCAAAAAAACCTAGAAAAGCGCTGACGGGAAGTCAGCAGCTTTTGCGCTCATGTTTCCCTTTGATGTTATCCTTTGAACATGCGCGCAAAAGCTGCTGACTTCCCGTCAGCGCTTTTCTAGGTTTTTTTGAGTTATTTCGGAACATGTGCGCAAAAAAGAAGGATACCTAGTGAAAAGCTATTGAATGGGGGTTTTTCCTGAATTTGGGTGATTACTGAAAATGCAAATTTGAACATAATTATTATGGGTTTGATTCATAATTTTCCCAATTTTCCTTCAGAAAGTATTCAAAATCAGATTTCAAAATTGGGGTTTGGGATTTGTCAGGCATGCACGAAGTGACAACTTTGTTTAGTAGAATTGCTTTTTCTGCTATAGAATAATGAAATATTTATTCCTATTCTGTGTACAGACATGTTCTTTGTCAATATAACAAAACAATTTCCGTTTGCGATTTGTCAGTAATGACAGTCTGCTCTTCTTTTTCTATTCCTTGGTCGTTGTCTTCTACTCTAACCAGATCGAAGTATAGCTATCTCTGTTTTCCCAAGCAAAGTTACACATTTGACGTCCCTTTCTTTTCGAGAAAGCTGAATTCGACGTTGCCATATTGTGCACTCAAAACAAATCCCTTTAAATGAAATCCCCATTTTTATTTTTCAGTTTTAGGTGATCAAACATTTTTTTAAAAATATAATATTGAAATTATATGTTTGAAATGTGATGTTCTGAAGGTTTTTCATGAAAATAACTGCATTTTCGTTTAAAGGAAAAACCCCCATTTAGACATATTATCTCCGAAAATTATGATGGTATCAACCTGAAATTTGTTACACTGCTGTGAAATATGAAGCTCAAACTCAGCGCTGAATTTTTTCCAAATATGAAAAACAGTTTCTGAAAAAGGAAATTGTTTCAGAGAAAATTTTGAAAAATTTTTTTTTCAATTACTGACAACTATGATCTCAACAAAATTTCGCGAAAGGTTGCGCGTCGCTATACTCCAACTAACTGCCGAGTTTCGATCCAATCGTCTCAGTAGTTCCCGAATTACCCCGGAAATAACCTCGAAATTTCGAAAGGCTCTTACTCCGAAACCGTTCGACCGGTTCTGCCCATTAACGAACTTAACCGTCGCATTTCGAAATGCAACATACTGTGAAAGTTTCAAGTTTATAGGATTATCCGTACGCACGTAATTATGCCTATGGACGGACGGCCGGACAGAATCGATTTTGACACCGGATTCGTCATCAGTGAGTCCAACCTAGTCGTTTGAGAGCATTTTCGGATAAAAATTCGAAAATTTGGACAAAAAATGTGAACGAAAACAAAAAATATGATAATTCGTGTTACATGCAAGAGAGACCAATTGAATAACACCCTGTACATCAATTGCAAGTGTTTCAATTAAACATATACTCCATTCACTTTTATAAAGTATCCCCGTTGGCCATGATTTAGGTCTATCATGTTTTTGTAACTAAAACCAAGGCAGGTTGGAGCTCCTGAAATATCGACAATGTCAAAATAATTCGACGCGAGGTTGCCAATTTCTACTCTCTTTCAATAACAAATAACAATTCAGCTTCAGCCATAATAAATTAACATTTCGCTTTGATTGTATTGTATTGAGCTTCAAGCAGGTAGTCATGTTTGAATTGAACAAGTTCCTTAACGAATAATTTCAAAAGTTATTTATTTCGTGGAATTGTTTCGATAGGAAGTAGTACATTGAAAATGAACTTGGTATATCCTATGTTGGCAGAACATTGAATTTTTATGCACGAAAATAACATGAATTATACAATATCTCATTCAATGCTATTTATTCTGATATTTTAGGAATTGCTTTTTTCTGGGAATTGAATATTTGAGTTGACTTCAAAGTATGTCCATAAAACATAATTCCATATCTTGCTTTCGACTCGAGTACTGCATGAAAGGTAGTTTTCATGGAGAATTTATCCAGATATCTTGTCATTACACCCAAAGATAACAGACTGAAGCTAAGCTGCATCCCAATTAAGAAATATGTTGATCTCAATCCAGTGTATGTATCATTCACGTAGATTCCCAAGACCTTTGTAAATAGAGTTAGTTCTTTTGAGGTTAACTGTGACACAGGTTTCGAAGTACTACTACATTTTCATACTGGAATATTTCAAGTTGTGCAACAAGGTATTTAAATGACTTCTGTAGGCTTATTTCTTGGGAATTTCGAAAATTACTTTTTTCAGTAAAATTCCAAAACACTCGATTCTTGATTTCCGTACAAGAAAAAAGCATTACTGATCTTCCAACCATGTTTACATACGTGAAATATTTCCAATATTAACAGAGAAAAAAGTTTCTTCAACATTCGCCAGGTCTTTTATATATTTTCTCAAATTCATTACTTTCCAAATATAGATTGACATTTTGAAAAATAAGTAATTACAACGACCTCTTCGTAGAGAGGACAACGTTGTGTAGTTATCTGACAGGAAAATGACTATAACCTAACATTTTCAAAATATACACGGTGAAATCTGTCAGGATGTCATGGCAAACCGGGATACTTTATAAAAGTGAATGGAGTATATGATGAAACCGAATTCCGGCAGAATTTATCCAAATTATGAAATAAACTGATAGGATAAAATAGTCATCACTTGCAAGTTGGGTTCAACAATTCTTACGAAATTTCTTGGCCTTTCACCGAAACTCTCAAAATGTGCAAAACTCAGTGAATCCTTAATATGCATTTCCAAGTATATTTTCAACGATTCGAATTATTGAATAAACATAAGTTGATGATTAATCACATTGAATTCAATTACTCAATTCTGTACTAATGAAATATATTTCAGCTGCACTTTTGACATTTTTGATAGAAAATATATTTTTATACGCTTGTTGTTGCTTCTGCAACGTGGAAGTCTGAATTCTTTGGTTTCCAGCAATATGCCCGAAATTCAATATTTTTTGGTTTAAATCAATTGACACCGGCTTTAAGAGCATTTTATCTCAAGCCAACAATAAAGTATAATTTTGCATGACAGAAAACACGCAGATGAAATTCAAGCTCTTAGCATTCCAGGAATCGGAGCTTTGTGGGTGGTATACTTCGGTACTCAAAGAATTCAGACATCACATGTGACAGTTTAAAGAATTTATCTTATTAGACCATTTACGGAAATTTCCTTCACACATTTTTGCTCTCTCTTTCGCACCAGCCAATCCGAGGTGTTTTTTCGGATCTTAGAAGGGCGTCGCTTAATTCGAAAAAACCAATCAAAATTTATATTCTCCCTCTACGATGTGAAGAAGGGAATTTTCTTAATTTGGGTTTAGTTAGTTTTAAACACTATTCATTTGACCGTTGTACAGTAAACAACAATTCGCTTTCGAATTTACAAACAAGACTTTACGTTAATTTTTGTATTGTAAAAATCGTAACTTCTCATTTGAAAGTCGCTTCGACCTTGCTATCGAATAAGATATAGAAGGAAGATTCTATTGTGCAAATCACTTGTATACCATTTCGGTCTTGTTATCTAATACAGATACAAGAAAATACATTTCTGTTACGTGTTAAAAGTGCGTTTTCAATACACCTTAACAACATCTTCGTGTCATAAGTGCAACGATATTGATCAACTGGTCAAAAAGTTCTTCAATTATCTGCTTATTTTAGAAGCATCAACATTTCTGATAAAGATCAAAAAATATTCGTCGGTCGTGTCTTCATTTTGATAACGACAGAATTAATCAAGTGCGATTAATTCAACCAAGCGGGGTCTCTACTATTGAAACCCCCAAACACCTGAATAAACCAATTCAGGTCAAAACACTTGTAAAGAAAGTACTTTCTTCATTTAAATTTGCCGCCCTTCATATTGACTTCACCAGATAGAACGATAGATAAGGTGGCTAGCAGATTTTGAAGTTTCTAGAATAATACGTCAAAGCGGTTAATCAAAAATCGAAAGTTAATCAAGTGAATCAAAAGACTGATAATAATAAACTTTAATTGCTGTTTTATAAGGATGTCAAATCTTTATTGTTAAGAATAAAGTTTATTGTTAACAATAAAGATTTGACATCCTTATAATTAGCAATTAAAGTTTATTATTATCAGTCTTTTGATTCACTTGATTGACTTTCTATTTTTGATTAACCGCTTTGACGTATTATTCTAGAAACTTCAAAATCTGCTAGCCACCTTATCTATCGTTCCATCTGGTGAAGTCAATATGAAGGGCGGCAAATTTAAATGAAGAAAGTACTTTCTTTACACTCTTATTCAGGGAAACAGAGTATTTCATTTGGATAAAATGGCAGTGTTTTTTGAATTTTTATCGAACAATATTAATAATAATGTCTGACTGGCCGTTACCGTGATAAATTTCAAACGGAACTAGCAAGTGTTTCACCGAAATGCCTATCGTAAACACGATAACTTCCGGGAGAAGTAACTTGGGAACTCGATATTTGCAGAGTAGGTCTTGATCTCAATTACGAAGGCCGATTTCGATTTTCCTGAATGGGTAAAATCTACCCAATGATTCGGTAGATATCCCCTATCATTTTGATTTCCCAATATTTCCATTTTTCCAATTTTGGAACTTCAAGGACCTCTCACGTCCAGGACGATTTTTTTAAAAAATATCTGACCTTATATTCTTGTTCTACGCCCTCGAATTAGTAAGTGTGCCAAATTTCACGGCGATAGGAGTCGGAAAATTATTTTTCGAAAATTGAGATTTTCTTAAGGGTAACCCCTTAAAATTTTACCAAAAATCGAAAGTTCTCCGATCAACCTGAAATTTGAAACATATACTAATTCGAGGGCGTAGATTAAGAAAATCCAATCAGAATGTTAGTGGAGAGTCTGGTTCGTTTTTTATGGCCCGAGGAAAATCGAAAAAATTGGACCTTTTTTAAAAAAATCATAATTTTTCAACTAGAGGACCTTCGTCTATAAAATAATTGGCTACGTACTCACAAAGGACCCAGATATAACCAAAAAAATTCGATATTGTCCAGCCTTACGCGTTTGATCTGTACGACGGCCCAAAGTTGACACAAATTTCGAAAATTTCTCACCAAATCCGGAATATTTTCCAAACCGAATCAGTTACGCAAAATCTAATTACAGATTCGTAATCTACGTGTTCGAATCCATAATATATGATGTGCATATTGTCATAGCTTCAAAAATAAAATTTCGCTCGGAATCGCTAAATCTTACTTAAAAAAAAAAAAAAAGTCCCAAATAAATTTTTTTTTTCGAAAATCGTCGACCTTGTTATCGTTTCCTATTAAATCGAGGTCAGGACAACACAGATAAGATGGAATTGAACTCTTGTACTTAATTGAAAAATGATAGCTTGGAGGTTCATGCAGGATTCAGTGAAAACCATATAAAAAACCTAGCAAAGCACCGACGTGAAGTCAGCAGTTCTTCTAGGCTTTTTCTATAAAGTACTGGATTTCAATACTATATAAGCTGTATTTTTGGAAATATTAAGATTATAGAATTTTGAATGGGTATATCTACGGAATCATTGGGCGGATTTTACCCATTCACGAATTAGACCTTTCTTCCGAACGTTATTGTGTTTACGGTCGGCCTAACTTAAATTGTAGAAGTTTTCATCCGCCTTTGGATCTTTACCAAGAGTGAAACCGATGTACTTCATTGAAATCTACAATTTCTGAACTATTCTTTACATATTCTTATCATATTTGAAAACATTCATACATACAAACATTCTTAAACCAACACAAATAAAGCAGTAAAACAAGAAATGTAATCCTACCTTTTTAAATGGATTCACATAGGAGATCATAATTCCTGAATGGGTGAATAGATGAACAATTACTCCATGCCATACCATTCAAGAGCTGTGATCTCCTATGTGAATCCATTTAAAAAGGTATAGTTGCATTCCTTGTTTTATTGCTTGATTTGTGTTGGTTTGAGAGTGTTCGTATGTATAGATATTTTTGAATATGATATGCAGAGTATAGTTCAGAAATTGTACATTTTAATGAAGTCTATTGGTTTCAGTCTTGATAAGGATCTAAAGACGGATAGAAACGTCGACAATTCAAGATGGATTTTAATTGGCTCCAGTCCTAGAGCCAATAATAAGCCATTCTATTGGATACATAAGGACACGAAATTATGGCATAAAATTCAATCTTACAGAAGAATCTGATTTGGTTGGATCGACAGACGAAAACAAATTGGGCATAGAATGGTATAATCTTGGATTTGCGTAAAATCGTGATGTAAAAAACATGGTGTGCTCATCTGTGAAATGAGTGAGGTCAGCTAGTTGAGAATACAAGGAGTTATATATTCTGTGCTTTGAATTTGCGTGTTAATTCAAAGCACAGAATATAACACTCCTTGTATTCTCAACTAGCTGACGTCACTCATTTCACAGATGAGCACACCATGTTTTTTACATAATGCGTAGTCATATCTTTCATGTATTTGTATTCTGTGAGAATCATAGAGCAGATCCAACTACACAAACTCCACTCATTCTCTTATCTGTGACTACACTGAGCTGCACTGAGAATTAGCAGTGGAGTTAGTGTAGTTCATGCAGGTAGAACGAACAAACCTATAATAACCAGATTGAATAGACGACTTCGGCCCAAGTTGCCAACCCACAATTTTCTTCACAAATTTTCTATGGCTGGGGAACGGGAATTTCAAGACAAATTCGACATAATAAGGTTCGCGTTATTTATAAATATTCGTAAAAGATGCCTCGGCTCCACAAACGAGATAATTCCTTCCAAATATAGGGTTTTGTTAAGATCATCTCTGATTGGCTGAAATTTAAGTTGGGATACCTGATATCATGTTAATAGTGTCAAATTTGTATAGGATATGTTCCGCAATTCAACTTGGTTATTTCGGCTGCCGGTTTCCCATTCCGTAAATATAAAATATTTGGTTGGTTCCTGAGAAAAGGGTTGGTTACGGAATTTGATTGAAGAAAAAACGTTTTTTTTGTCACCAGAACGATAGTCAATGTTCTATGGTAACATATCCATAGCATAGAACATAGAAGAGACGACAATCAACAAAGGAAAAATTACTAGGTGTGGTCTATGGATCATAAGGTAAATAAAGATTGTTCTATGTTATGGATATGTTATCATAAAACATTGATTGTCGTTCTGGCGCATAGACTTAATATATCTCTGTTCTGGTGCTTTTTCATCAATCAAATTTCGAAATCAACCTTTTCTTTTAGGAACTATCCGAATATTTCATGATTAGATACGGAATGGAAAACCGGCAACCGAAATAACCCAGTTGATTTGCGGAACATATCCTTTATAAACTTGACATTATTAACATTAAATCAGGAATCCCAACTTAAATTTCAGCCTAAGAAAAACCCATATTTGGAAGGAATTGTCTTGTTTGAGGAGCCGAGGCATCTTTTACGAATATTTATAAATAACGCGAACCTTATTATGTCGAATTTGTCTTGAAATTCCCGTTCCCCAGCGATAGAAAATTTGTGAAGAAAATTGTGGGTTGGCAACTTGGGCCGAAGTCATCTATTCAAACTTGGTACGAATACGGGAGATGCCGACACGCTAATTTGTGCATAATTTCGTTGGGATCGTATCATTCTTGACGAGGAGATTTTGCGATCGAAGTGTATCGGCCAAAATACGTACATAGAAAATGCCAAAAGTCCAGAAAATTACTCACCTAGCGTTTTCGAACGTTGCAGAAGGAGAGCTTCCAATGGCACCAAAGTCTACTCCCACAGCCAGACCTTCTGGAATATTGTGAACGGTGATAGCGATCACCAGAAGAAGTATCCTCCTCCACTGACCGTGTTGGATTTCTTCAATAACAGACGCATCCTCGAAACTCTGTTTAGAAACCTCTTGTTCAATACTTCGAGAAGCACTTTTCGGATTACCTACTGAAAGGAAATTTTCAAAATCAATTTAGGAAATAACATTGAGGGAGTTCCATTTGTTGTGATTAGTATAGTGTCGGAAGTATTTGAATTCTGAAAATATCAGTTTGATGAACACAAGAATCATATACAGGGAGGGCAAAATTCGTTGTCTACTGAAGAGATCTCGAGAACTATAGCAGCTAGAAGAAAACTGATAACACATTCTCTAGCTCTTTTTTCCTGACTAATCTGAATCTGAAAACAGATCCAGCTTATCGTTCATAGAACTTGAGTTATGAGCGAAAATTGAGAAATTGTCATTTTCAATAATACTGAATAACTCGCTTGTTTGAACTCGTATTCGAAATCTGTTGATACATGCTACACGCACTTTTTTAGGAGTACTTCAAATATAATATGACTGAGTTTTTTAATCCAGCCATTTTCGAGAAATGAGAAGGATTTCGGATTTTTTGAATGTAAACTATAGTCGAAAGATCTCTAATCTTGCTACAAAATTTTTGCTGATTTCAAAAATGTATCAGATGTCGCTATTCACATGAATAACACATGAGAAAATATTCATTACTTTTTTCCTGCTTTTCTATTAACTGTTGAATTTTGAGTAGGCTGACGTTACCATAGCGACGATTCAATATGCATCAACTTTGTGTGAACTTGCGCCTCCATGATTGGAATTAGCGATTGCTGAATTGATATTTCTATGGTTAATTTGTCATAGCTCTTAAGATCAGCAATATTTCGGGTCATTAGGGATAATATAATTTTCCATTGCTAATCTTAACAACTATGACAAATTAACCATAGAAATATTTATTCAGCAATCGCTGAATCCAATCATAGAGGCGCAAGTTCACAAAAAGATAATGCTATGGCAACGTCAGCCTACTCCTAATTCAACAGTGAAAAGAACAGCAGGAAAAAAGCATTGACAATTTTCTCATGTAATATTCACGTGAATAGCGACATACGATACATTTTTGAAATCAGCAAAAATTTTGTAGCAAGATAAGAAATCTTTCGACTCTAGTTTACATTTGAAAAATCCAAAATCTTTCTCATTTCTCGAAAATGACTGGATTAAAAAATTCAGTCATATTATATTTGAATTACTCCTAAAAAAGTGCCTGTGGAATGTATCAACACATTTCGAATACGAGTTCAAACAAGCGAGTTATTCAGCATTATTGAAAATGACAATTTCTCAATTTTCGCTCATATATCAAGTTCTATGAACGATAAGCTGGATCTATTTTCAGATTCGGATTAGTCAGGAAAAAAGAGTTCGAGAATGTGTTATCAATTTTCTTCTAGCTGCTATAGTTCTCGAAATTCCTTCAGTAGACAACAAATTTTGCCCACCCTGTACATGTACTCGAGAGAATTTCTCAACAGAAAATCCGTTGTCCCTAATATCTTCGAAAGTTGATATCGGATCAAATAGAAATTTGGAACCTTATTGTTAAATACTGACCCCAAGGTTTGTGCCAAATTCCATTGGAATCCAATCAATATTTTCAGAGGAAAAAAAATGTCATCAAAAATTTTCGGATAATTTTTTTTGATTGTTTTGACAACCGCTGTTCCCTAGAACAAGCGCGTAAAAAATATTTTAGTCTTAATCTTTAGTCATAATCGATTATCTTCGGAATTCAGCCTAGAGAGCTTTATTGAGGGAATTATATTTGTTTGAAATCTAGTGTTTTGACAACAGAGTGACGACTTGACAGACACAACATATTTAACCTCAAAATTATCTTCGCCTCTTCCATAAACCTACAGGAATCCGACCAAGGGCGCTTATCAGGAATGACCCCAATACATTATAATAAATTTAATTAGAAATAGGTACATATGACGAAAGCGATACGGCGGTTTAAAATGAATTATCTACTAATGGAGAAAATTCGCACGATATGAAAAACTTGAAAAAAGCCAATTAGCTTCCATCCGGTCAATTTTTTTTCCGAACGAGTGACAAATTTTTTGAATATTTTAAATATTCGATACAGTAAGTGAGACGTAAAAAAAATTAAGAGATAATTTTTGGTTCCGATGTGATCCGTGGAAGTAATTTCAAATTTCACTTCTGATAAGAATTTAATTTAAAATATTTTGTGTGAAATATTCAGTTAGATTCTGTAGTAAGCGTCATAAGCAGTAGCAAAATTAATTATTCCAATATACAGTGCGCGTCAAAATTATTTAACAACTTCATTTTCTCAGAAGAAAAATATTTGCCAACAAAATCCTGAAACAGGTCAATTTTTGTTTCACTTTTACCAAATTGTATGCATTTTCGCATGAGTTGCACCCTGTGCCATTCCCATCAACCCTCTAAATTTTTTGAACAGGGAAAGTGGGTCGTGTGGTACTTTTTTGGCAAGGTCTTCGTATCTTCTTTGCAGGTGTGCAGAAATATTTGAGAAATTTTTTTTTTTTTCGAAAAATTAGTTACTTCAAAGACGTTTTCAGTATGTGCCCTTTGGTCATGGCTCATTTACTTTGAGACGATAGTACCTGATGAAATTTGTCACCGAATGAAAGTCGACCATTACAGTTTTTTTCATGCACAACTTTCAACCCCTACGAACCCATTAATGGAGGAAAAAATTTTTTTTTACGTGATGGGGTTGAAAGTTATGCAAGAACGAAACTGTAATGGTCGACTTTCTTTCGGTGACAAATTTCATCAAGTACCATCGTCTCAAAGTAAATGAGCCATGACGAAGTGCTACATACTGAAAACCTTTTTGAACTAACTAATTTTTCAAAAAAAAATTTTTTTTTCTTGAAAATTTCTGCACGCCTGTGAAGAAGATAAAAAAACCTTGCCAAAAAAGTACCACATGACCCTTTCCCTACTCAAAAAATTTAGAGGGTTGATGGGGATGGCACAGGGTGCAACAAAAATCCTTCAAATGTGCATATGAATCTGGTAAGAGTGAAACAAAATTTGACCTGTTTCAGGATTTTGATGCCAAATATTTTTCTTCTGAGAAAATGAATTTGTTCCATAATTTTGACACTGTATAATTGATCAAAATTCATCGATGCCGTATCAATAACATCAGTCTCATTTTCAATATAATGGGAGCAATAAATTTGTTGAAAGCTGAAAGTAGTAATTTGTATGTTCGTTTTTCTTATTACCTTATAATTAATTTTGGCATATCGAATGCAAGCCTAAGAGATATTTAGGAATTCCAAGGGCACAAGTACGATTTTTGTATACAGCTCCTTCCGCTATATTTCAGAGCTCCAAGGCAAACATGGAATTTTAACCACCTCGAAGCTGAACAGCGATATACATGGGATTGTCAATAACAAGTACAAGTTTCGCACTTAGTAAGTTTCATTGCGTGTGGTTTCAATAAGTGCCCTGTGTTTTAAAGCTGGCATTGAGTATTGAGTTTAATTTATTCAACAGGTGTGAATCGAAACGGTGCTCAAGATGACGTCATATGCGAAAAAGCCGACACTGACTCATAGAGGGAATGTCGAACATTTTGTCATAAATAATAGATATTAGGCACACACTGCCTGCGCCTTCTATTCAAAACTAAACACGAAATGGCAGAGAATGTGAGAGCGACCAAGCAAACATTCCTCCAAAGTTTTTGCGCGCATGTTCTGGGGAACAGCGTGCTATCGTTTTGTCTAAATGTCAGTAATTTTAGAATTTTGAGCCGAAATGATCTCAAACGAATAGGTTGGCTCACTGATGACGAATCCAGTGTCAAAATCGATTCTGTCCGGCCGGCCGTATGCACGATTACGGTCGTACGGGAATCCTATCGACCTGATAATTCCAGGGTATTTCGAAATACGACGGTTAAGTTATTTAATGGACAAAATCGGCCAAATGGTTCAAGAGTTAGAGTCTTTTGAAATTCTGAGGTAATTTTCGTGATAATTCGGGAACTACTCGAACGATTGGATCGATACTTGGCAGTTAGTTGGAGTATACCGACGCGCAACTTTTCACGAAATTTTGTTGAGATCACAATGTCAGGAAATTTAAAAAAATTAATTTTTTTCAAAATTTGTTTCCAAAAAAATTTTTTTTGGAAACTGTTATTCAAATTTGGAGAAAATTTAGACAGTGAGCTCAATATTTCACAGCAGTGTACCAAATTCCAATTTGATTATTTTTTTCGAAGATATTGGGAAAAATATGTAAAATTATATTGTATTCTGTGATATCTAGAATATTTTATGTTCTGTGTCGAAAATGTTCTTTGTTCTTTATTCATCAGAAATAAGGGGATGGTTCGATTTATATCTGGAGGTAATCCCATTATAAATTTTTCAAGGAAATAATATGAAATAATAATATCATTGTGAATAGACATAGCATTTTGAAAGAATTGAATTTCAAGAGCGAAAATCGTGATCCTTCCGAACATTCCCTCGTGTGCAGTTGTCATTTTGTGGATATGGATAGAAAAAATCTAGAAAAGCACTGTCGTGAAGGCAGCAGTTTTTGCGCGCATGTTCAAATTCGTTGCCAAGCGGTCATCTAAGGCGAATTTTGGCGCTGTAACCACAGGTAACCATAGTTAGTAGTTACCCGTGACGTCATAGTCACGTAGTTACTTCTGTCTGTCAACTCCAAAGAGAACCTCACTTTTTTTTCTTACTTCTGTCTGTCAACTCCAAAGAGAACTTCGATACTATCTTGTATCGGAAGACTTCTTTTATTTAGAAGAATGGAAATTGTTTCCATTTTGATCAAACAAGCGTGCAAAAACAATAATAAAAAACCTGCCAGATGTTTCAAAAATGAACATTAAAAATTGGGTAGAATTCTCGACTTCGTTGGAAATTAATTTATCGTTATCGGGAAAGAAGTCAAATAAATTAATAAGGACTACAAGTGTATTTTTTATTGATATTTCCTAGCTTTCGTTCCTACTTTTGGAACTTCTTCAGGGACTGAAAACGAAATGATGTAACTTGAAATGAGCTTTCACTTATAGAAGTGCTAAAAAAAAACTCACATTCAATGTGAATTTTGAATACATAGGACCAACTACTATCTACCATATAATCTAATGTTTCATCAATAGCTGCAACTTCTGAACCATAATTGGTTACACAATAGCAATTATCAATTAAAATTTCTTACACTTTCTTTTGAAAATCTAAAAACAACAACTAATACAAGCTCAAATGCAATCTAAAAAATTTTTGCACCGGTACAAAACGACAGGAGGAGTGACTTCTTTCCCGATAACGATATATGAACATTAAAAATATTTGAAACTTCCATAGAATATGACCCCCTATTATTTTCATTCTCGAATCTATGTTTAAAACCTCAATCCATTTCACTCTTTCGAAAGAGATAGAAGTACATACTACACGGGTAACCCTGCTCAAGAGGAAGGTTACGCGGTATGGTATGCGTGACGTCATCAATACGTCATAGTTACATAGTTAGCTCCGCGAAAATGTGGTAACCCAAGTAACTACATGTAACCACAATCTGTAGTAAGCTGTGGTTACAGCGCCAAAATTCGCCTCTACATTGAACATGCGCGCAAAAGCTGCTGCCTTCACGACAGTGCTTTTCTTGATTTTTTACATCATGCCCGCCATTTCAAATCGAGTTCATAAGTTTCTAAATAGATGCATTCTATGCATCTTGGTTTCTAATGAGCTCTACGTCCAAAATTTAATAATGAAAATTCGGTTAAAGCACCGACAAGAATCCGAGAGCTTTGGCACCTATGTTCATTTGTCTACCTAATGTCCCCAAGAGTACCAACACTACAAATCAATTCGGGCCGAAATTTCATACTAGTTAGTAAAATGGTGTATTGTATAATAAAGGTTCATGCATAATTCAAGAACAAAAGGTCAATTACTAGCCGAAATATAATATTTTTCTTATCATACGATCTTCAAAAAATTCTGCAAGTGTTTCACAAGTATTCACCAATTTAAATTCCATAGAATCACTATTTCGTGACTTATTGAAGAAATAAGTACACAATTTCATATAGGTATAACTCTGAATTCTGTTTCCGAATTATGCTCATTAAGAAATTTGCTTGGCACATTCAGATACAACCTACCCTTTATATACTGTTGGCTGATTCCTTTGAAAATTGCACAGCAATCACACCTAATATTGAAATATCATTATTATTAATGATTAATCATCATTTGAATCGGCGAAAATTTTCATTCAAGTACATAAACCTATATACAGGTCGATTCTGTTTGCGTATTGCTATGAACCTTGCTATTCTAGTCATATTGCTATCTTTCTAATTTATAGCAATATGGCCATGATGTTACGTATTCTGTTTGGAGTGTTATAGCAATGTTTGTTATGAATTTTGTCATAACAATATTGCTATCATAGACTTCCATAATTGGTGATTTTAGAGCTGACAACACTGTATTTTGTGACTTTAGAACTACAAGGAAGATGAAAATAACCCTAATTCGTGAGTTTTCTTTATGGTTTCGCATACATAACCTCTATCTCCGGCTTTATTCATATAAACATCGACATAAAAAATGTTAGGAAACGAAACGAGTCAAATTGACCAATAACCAATTTCCTGAACACCAATAACATACTGATTATCAGAAATCGAATGCAGCAATTTTATTCAGGCGTTAAATAATTCGAAATTCGATAAACTTTTTCGTTGGCACTTCAAAGGGATTGCTGTTGTTGAGATGATGAGAATAATCATCTCAGCTGTTGCCTATGCCTGTATCTTAGTCTAAGAATTTTCCTTGAAATTAAATAATATTCTAGAGAACCTTGAACACGTTTCCTTTAGCATATACTTTTTTTTATTCATGTAAACATCGACTTATTCGAAAATGTTATGAAACAGAAAAACCAATTAAAGTCAAATTGACCAATTTCCTGGATACCGATAGAATTTTGGTTTCCAGAAATCAAATGCAGCAATTTTATGCAGGAGATAATAATTCGAAATTCGATGAACTTTTCTGTTGGGAATTCAAAGGGATGGCTGTTGTTGAGATCATTAGAATAATCAGGTCAGCTGTTGCTTACTATACCGGTGTTTTAGTCTAAGAATCCTTAAAATTAAATATTCTAGAGAACCTTGAACACATTTCTATTAGCACATTCTTCCCTATCTTCAATATTTTCGAATTCTTGGAAGAAATAATACTGAAACAGATGGATCTCTTTAAGATTCCCTCTCCAACCTATCTTGTTATCAAGCATAGCAAGTACTATTTT
Organism: Myrrha octodecimguttata; assembly: GCA_958510865.1. Lineage (NCBI taxonomy): Eukaryota > Metazoa > Arthropoda > Insecta > Coleoptera > Coccinellidae > Myrrha > Myrrha octodecimguttata. The sequence goes on along the minus strand of OY294056.1, from coordinate 87,923,987 downwards.
GAGGTTGCTAAGATAGCAATGTTGATAGCAAGATTCTTGTTAAAATGACAGACCATATTGCTCAAAATCGTTGATCAGAATATCAATAATTCCAATCTTGTTATGATAGCAATATCTTTTTCCTAGCAATATTGCTATTTGCAAACAGAATCGACCTGATAATATTGACCGACTACTTCATTTGGATATTTCTTTCCAGTGACCTAATGGGTATTTGTCAAAATAGAAAAAGCAATCTTTCGGAGATAGCTATTCGATGGTGAAAACAAAAATGAAATAATCCATTTGAAATTTATATCATTATTTGAATTTCAATACGCTTTGAACAGAAGATAGAAGCCTTCATAAATCCTTCATTTGAAAGTAATTGACATAAACAGAGGACTAGCAAATGAGTTTCGTGAAGCAAGAATGCAAGATCAGAAGAAAAATCTAAATTGAGTTTTATCTTAATCATCCTCGATATCCACTGATCGCATCAGAAATAATTTTATATAGATCGATTAACAATCAACTTTTATTGGCTTATTAAATATATGAACGGACCAGAAATTTTATTATCATCTCTAGCACTGAAATTGAAAGCTCACCTTGACATTGTAACGTAGGAACAAGAATGTATAAATCTCCTACAATTATGCAAAAACTGGCTAACATTGTCCAAAATCTATTGAGTTAATGATAATCAATTTGGCATCTATTTTGACTATAAAAGGAACAGAAAATATTACTGCATGAGTAGTGAATATTGAGATATGAAAGCTTACTACCTACAATGCTGGACTGAATTAATTATTTGGGGCTTGATTTTACAAAAATGAATCATTAATCAACATAATTTAATCACTTACCCCTTCGTCGATGATGAACTCCACCTGCATCTGGAAACCCGTCAATGGCAGTCGTGTCCGGTAAAACGTAATGAGTTTCTCTTCTTACACTATTTCTTCTGTCTTTACGAGACAGAGATGACGAGTTGAGCGCTACAAAAATATCAAATTAGAATTTTATTTCATAACGTTGCACTTAATCCCATGGTGATAGGATTCCAACGGAATCAAGTAATAACCGATAACCAGATTCCTGGACATTGAATTCACTCACCTAGCATTACATTAGGTGAACTGATTCCTAGGTACGTTATGAGAAGGTCTGTACTGTACACAAAAAGGGCTCCGAGTAGGAAACCTAAGCTGACTGGGGCAAAAGCATATTCTCCATTTGTTCCATAAAACTTTGAATCTACTGCCATTTCGATAGCAGGAGCCAATAAGGACCAAAATGAGGCTGCTGTCATTACCCCAGCAGCAAATCCTAAACTAGCATCAAGCAATTTTCTCTGAAACCAAAATTTTACATTGTTTACATAGCGAAATTTGAGGTTATAATGTCATCACCTGCGAACCCTGAATGAAAATCACAACAGCAGCACCTGCAGCAGTTAAACCCCAGGTGAAAAGTGTACCCAGGAATGCCTGCATAACAGGTCCATATCCCTGTATCATTTTGTTGATTTATTCACCTAATGCTAGCGCTAACCTAACAAAATCGCGAACCGACACAGACTGCCATCAGACCGGGAATAATCACAAGTTCAAATAACTTTCATTTCTGCTACTTGCCATGCGCGAAGATCGATTAGAGATTTTTAAACATTTCTTCCTTCAATTTGAAAAAGTATTTCTCAAGAAATTGAGATGAATTATAAGAAACGATACCTTGACTGGTTATGATTTTATGCTTAAATACCAGATCTAGGTTAGGTAACAAAAATGTGCATGCATAATTCAAGTATTTTCAAGAATTCTTATTGAATTCGTCACATACGTGATCGAGGTGAAAGAAGGTGTTAAATAATGCAACAAATTGGTTCTACTTAACTTTATTCTCAGGATCAATTCAATAAAAACTCATTAACATAATTTAACTCCTATCATAGCTAACCTCACCCGAGTACATGTCAAAGTCTATATTCTATACTCTTTGTGTGACGCTGCGCATGTTTCTGTCTGTGGTCCCAATTTGACATTCTACAGAACTATGAAACACGGCTGGCTAAAATAAAATGCTATTCTTCTTGTGGAGGGCGTTGACAAAGAACCATTAATACAATATTTCAACACACTTCCTTTCTTTGTCAGCGATCTCAAATTTAACTTAATTTATAAAATATTATCATTAATAAATGTTTAACAAAAATCTAAGTTTCTCAAATCTCAAATACCCTAATGCTTTTGTAAAGATATCAGCTATCTGATCTTCGGTAGAAATCTTGCAAATCTTAATAATGTTATTCTTAACGTAATCATGAACATAGTGATAACTAACCTCTACATGTTTACTATTTTTAGAAAAATTTCCATTAATAGCCAAAAATCTTGCGGCTGCATTATCTTCAAAAACTTCAATAGTTTCAGATTTACATACATTCAATTCTCTTAACAAACCATCAATATACAATACTTCATCAACTGCTTCTGCTAAAGCAATATATTCTGCATGACAAGATGATTTAGTCACTGATTTTTGTTTTCTCGAGATCCATAGCACTGGATTATCAAACACTCTAACTAAAATTCCACTTCGTGATTTACGATCTACAATATCTGCTGCCCAATCAGCATCAACAAAACAATCTACAGTACTATTATGTTGAGAAGTGAAATTTAATGTCAGATCTTTAGTGTAGTACAAATATTTTAATACTCTTAGAGCATACTTGAAATGAGTACTATTGTTACAGTTTTGAAAACTACTTAAATAATTTACGGCATATGATACATCGGGTCGTGTACCCTGACTTATGTATAACAATGCACCAATTAAATTTCTGTAACCTAAATTTTCATTGGTATCAGTATCAGGTTCTAATTTCAAATTCAGTTCAATAGGTGTTTTATATCGTTTACTTTCGGTTAAGTTGTATTTCAGAACTAGATCTTCAATGTATTTGCTTTGACTCAGATTCATTTTTCTTTCTTCTTGATTATAAGTTATATCTATACCTAAATATCTTCTGACTTTTCCTAATTTCTTCATTTCAAATCTTTCGGATAATTGCTGTTTAACAAGGTTCAACTGTTCGAGATCTGAACTGCAAATTAACAAATCGTCGACGTAAAGAACGATATAGACTGAGAAGTGTTCGTTTTTCTTGAAGTACAAACAACTATCATAACTTGAATTGCAAAAGCCTATAGACATGAGATATTCGTTGAAGCATTCATACCATGCCTTAGGACTTTCACGAAGTCCATACAACGCCTTTTTCAATTTGCATACTTTATTTTTATCATCATTAAATCCTTCAGGCTGATAAACATAGATATCCGATTTCAATTTTCCGTTTAGAAAGGCAGTTTGAACATCCATTTGTTCCACAAACCATCCTTTAACGCATACTACTGACAACAACGTTTTCAAAGTGCACATACGCGCTACTGGCGAATAAATTTCTTCTTCTAAAGATTTTGGTTGTTGACAACCAATCGCAACTAATCTGGCTTTAAATATATTAGGTGACTTTTTCTTAAAAATCCATTTGACTTGAATAATTTTGTTATTGTCTGGTACCGAGTTAATATTTACTAAATCCCACGTATTGTTTTTCATTAAGCAATCGTATTCAAGCTGTATTGCGGTTGACCAGTTTGACTTTTCATCGGAATCAAGTGCTTCTTGCAAAGTGCTAGGTACTATATCTGAAAAATTTGCGTCAATTATATAATCATTTTGCCAAAGTGGCCTTTTAATTCGTCTTTTTTGTCTATCCAAATTCACTTCCTTACTACTAGCTTCATCATTCATCGATAATTTTATGAATGTTTCATTTTGTTCTATGAATCTAACGTGTCTCGATTCAACTATATTATTATCTATCAGCATTCTATAGCCTAAATCTGTGTAACCTACTAGAACACCTTTAACAGACTTTGGCTCCAATTTGTTTCTACGTTCTTCAGGAGTTCTTACATATCCTATGCTACCGAAAATACGTAAATTTGATACGTCAGGTTTCTTGCCTATAAATAACTCATAAGGAGTTTGATTAAAATTGTTGACTCCGATCGTTCTATTCCTCAGATAAGTAGCAGTTTTTACACACTCTGGCCAGTATCGCTTATCTAGATTTGAGTCGGCTAACAAACATCTGGCTGTGTCCATTACAGTACGATTGAATCTTTCTGCAACTCCATTGAGTTCGTGACAATAGCTAGGACTAGGACGCAGGTTTACACCGTTTTCCTGTGCAAAATTAAAGAAATTACGATTTAAATATTCGGTACCACGATCGCATCTTATTTCTTTGATTTGTTTTTCTGTTTGATTATTAACAAGTTTAATGTAATTTTGGAAACATCTGAATACCTCGTTTTTACTTTTAATACAATACACAACAGCTGATTTGCTATAATCATCTATAAAACTTACGAAATATTTCTCACCATTAATACCTTCGGGCGATATCGGTCCGTTTACATCGGTATGTACGATTTCACCTATGGCTTTAGCCCCACTTCTATTGTTCTGAAATTTAATATTAGTCATCTTTGAAGATAAACACACTTCACATTTGAGAGAAATTTTTTCAACAGCCTTTGGTAACCCCAGTACTATTTGATCTTTACACATTTTTTCTAGATTATAAAAATTTATGTGACCAAGTCTCTTATGCCAATTTTCTTTGTTTGTTATCTCAGAAATATATGCATGACTGTTAGGAATTCCTAAATTAACATTTCCTGTCAAATAATATAAACCATTTTTCTTAGAAGCTACAGCTACAACATCATTTTTAGAATTATATATTTCAAGAAAATTATTTTTGGCCCAAATAGAACTTCCAAAATCAGTAATCTTTGACACACTCATTAAATTTTTTTTCATCTCAGGAGCAAAATAACAATTTTTAATTTCTACTTCTACTATCTTACTGTTTACTTTGAAATTTACATTTATCGTTCCAATTCCTAGAGCCTGAATTGTGAATCCGTCACCTACCTTGATACTAACAGGTTTGTTCAGTTTTCTATATGCAGAGAAATAACTAGCCTTGTTGACTATATGATCCGAGCAACCACTATCCAATAGCCAAGTGATGGAAGTACCTGCCTCCTTTGACTCGTACATCTGTGAGTGAGCCACTGTTGCATGAAATGTGTTTCTTTCTTGTTCATCTTCGCCGTCGACCTGGGCTGTATTGCCTGTATATGAGTTTGTTTGTCTGTGACCTCCTCCATAGCTTCTTCGCTGCTGTATTCTTGGATTGTTCCTAAGTGTTGGACAATACCTCTTTATGTGTCCAGGTTTTCCACACTGGAAACAGTTTCTGTTATTTTCGCCTTTTCGAAATTGTGGACCTTTCCATGGTTGAGAGTTGAAAGCATGCGTCAGATTTGTACTTCTTTCTTGTGAGTTTTTATGTGACTCGATCAACAACTTTGACTTAACATATTCGACTGTCCTTTGTTCTGGTGGCAAAGCATCAACAATATCGACGATGTGGCTCAAGCTTTTTGGTAGTGCTAACAGAAAATAATTTAATCGGTCGTCTTCAGTGAGTGTTTCTCCTGTACATTTCAACTCATTTACACACTTCTCAAATTTGTTTATGAAATCTTTAGGGTCTTCCTGTTCTGTTAATTTCAAATCCAAAAGTTTTCTCTTTGTTATCAACTTTAATGCTGTGGACGTAGGGAGATAAATTGAGTCCAACTTTTTTATCATTCCAGCACTGGTGGGCTCATTTATAATGTGTTCCAATTGCATGTTCGAAACACCCTGAACAATTACGTTTCTTGCCTTAATGTCTTTTCTTTTCCATTCATTACGTGCGTTTTCATCTAGAGGGATTTCTTCCTTGAGTGGACTTAGTACGTTTTTCGATTCCAAAACCAGGTTCAATCTGAATTTCCACTTGTTATACTCGGCCCCATCAAACACCGGCAACGTGATATTGTCATCTCTTCCTGTAGCCATTTTCTAATTTGTTGCACGAAATTATTAACCACGGACTTCTGCTACCATGTTAAATAATGCAACAAATTGGTTCTACTTAACTTTATTCTCAGGATCAATTCAATAAAAACTCATTAACATAATTTAACTCCTATCATAGCTAACCTCACCCGAGTACATGTCAAAGTCTATATTCTATACTCTTTGTGTGACGCTGCGCATGTTTCTGTCTGTGGTCCCAATTTGACATTCTACAGAACTATGAAACACGGCTGGCTAAAATAAAATGCTATTCTTCTTGTGGAGGGCGTTGACAAAGAACCATTAATACAATATTTCAACAGAAGGTATGGGAGTCACCATCTAATTATGTATATCTCCTTGAAGAATTTTCTATATTGTCATATTGGCAGCTACATGCTTCGCCCATTTCCGAGTTCTTCAATGATCTTGAATTGAATTATCAGTTCTTTAGAAAAAACTTATGAGAATTGGATTAATTCCATCGCAAAAAATAGTTTCAAATGGATAACCATCAGATAGCTAGCTGATATTTGAAATTTTCATTAATGAAATTTCACAATTTTGGATTACTTCTGCCAAAATTTCTTGAACACAGATAAGGAAGTTATTGTGATCTGTGATCATAAATCATAGAATAATAATCAAAGTTTTGTATGATTCGATTGAGACCATAAAGTTTGTATAGGTACAATTTCACAGGGGTGACCAAATATTTTCATGGCAGTTCAAACAGTTCCAGTTCTAGAGAATTGTTGTTTGATCAGTTCAAACTTTCAGTTCTATGTATAAGAAATGTTACCGAAATATATTATTTATTAATCAGGTGAATTGAAGACAATTCCGCACAGAAAGCGATCTTTCGCGACGGGAAGCGATTCAGCGGTCTACGCCACATATTATAATGGTTCAACAATTTTATTATATTATATTTTCTGTGGTCCACGCACTACTTGTCGCGTAGGATGATATTAGCCATAGACATGTCTATGATATAAAGTTTTCATAAGGCAAAAGTGAATCTTGTGTGACGAGAAATCATTAGCATCATTAATGCGATAATTATATATCTATTTTATAAAATCTATTTACAATTAAAAGATGTGGATCGAAAAATTCCACTGAATATAAATTCTTGTTGGAAAATTATATGTTTTGTAGGTCATCAACAATCAGCAGGCTTATTTGATTCAATATTTGCACTATACCCATATTCCATTTCGAAATTTCCACAGGTTGTAAATTGAGTAGAAAGTAGATTCCTCAATACCTCAATTGACCGAAAGCTTCTGTATCATTTTCTTTACAGGAAGAAACTAAAAATCGTTTACATTTTGTCTGTATTAACTTCGTATCCTTATCTTCGAAGATAACTGATTTTTCAGCTATCAATTTGCTTTTCATTGTGGAGTCCTCAACATCGGGTGTATCTAGTGTTGTTGATAATCGAAGCTTACTCTTTCTTTTACCACCTTTTTTGTTCGCGCTAGCCTTGTGTTCAGGTTTTTCCGAAACATTTGGTGAATTAACATCTTTGATATCAATGACATGCTCAGTCGATTTTTCCTTCATTATTGAGGGCCTTTCGAATTGTAGGTCCCTTAAACTCCCCTTTTTATGGTAACTGTGCGACCAAGTACCTGTATTGAATATCGGTTTTATCCTGTTTTGATGAACATAGCTGAAATAGTGGGATATGTCGTCTTGATCATAAGATTTCTTGGCATCCGAGAATTCTGATAGTCGCGCACGTATTCTTAGGCCCTCTTCCGCGTGAAACGTATTGAATTGCCTAGCATTCTTGATCTCCACTTTCCAAAACTGCCTTCTTTGATTGTTCAGCACAGCGATTGGAGCGACCTCTTTGATCTGAAATGAATTATTGGATAAGGATACTGCAAGGCTCTTGGCGAAGGAAAGATTTTCTTATCACTTATAACTGTTGTCACATGAACTCACCTTAAAAATACAGATTGCGGACAGATATATGCATACAATATTCACCACAGTGAGACAAATGCTTATGAATCCCAAAGTTGACAGTTCAATGAAATCATTTTCGGAATATTGCCTTTTGAAATCCAATGAAGAGTACCTAGTACTCGAGTTGCCTTTTATATAATACACAGATGCCATTGACCATAGTAAACCCTGTGAAATGAACTGAAATAATCCGCAATAATACTTTGGAAGAATTGCAAGATGACGATATGATAATAATTGTCATAAATAAGGAATTTTCCATGCTTTATTGGCGTACATAGAATTCATAATCGTTTCTTTTAAGGGATGACCAAAAGCTTTCATCAATTCAAATAGTTCCCGTTCCAGGAATTTAACTGTTTCAAATACCAGTTCCAATTTTTAGTTCTCAGTAAAAGTGACCTTAGTATTTTGATGACAGTTCGTTGATGAAAAACTCACAGCATTCACTGCAGGCGGCATTAACGACGTCGAAATAGCTACTCCGACGAGGGATGCAATATTATCGCTCAGAATTCCAAGAGCCACAGCTGCCCCTGATAGTAGAGCTATCACAAATCCGATCCAGAGCGATCTAAGTTCCCCTCTGAAATGATGAAAGAGTTTTTCTACATATTGAACTACGGTAAAACATATGAAGTATTCGATATAAATTTAGAGAATTGTAGGAATATGAAATAAGTTGCAACGACTTAATACCAAATTTGGTATCACTACAATGACATAAAAATGAATATCTATTACCTAGATGTTATTTCATATGTAGGCCATTCTTGATTGCCATACTTATCAGTTATTACACACGTTATAGCACCGTAGCAAAAACCTACTAAGGTAGCAACTGCCAAACCCAGTAATGCGTTTCGTACCCCAGTCTTCTTCAGGTGGGTATCTCTTATAACATTTCCAAAAGTTGCTGCCATGACTGGACCCTAGAAAATATTGATACAATGATAACGTTACGTTTATTTCGAGTTAATGAACGAACCATCATAGGTGACATAACCATACTGGATAGCAAACAAATTGTACTGTTTTCCACCAAACCCAATGCACACATTGTTCTGAAAGGATTAATAAAAGATTGTTATCAATCATGGGTATCAAACAAAATTATTTATTGGAATTAAGTTCATGATTTGCTGTGTTATCGACGATATAAACCTTGTTCCATTAAAAATTAAAATACCATATGAAGATATGAGCATGGAATACGTCCATAGACTGTGTAGAAATCTTGTTCTAGGGTACAACACCTCTATGAATTGTAATATTTTCTCATTGCTGCGAAACTTAATACTTACGTAGAGATCAATAACAAGCAAACAAAATCAAATGTTAATACTGCTTTATTCCTGACAGTTTCTACAATTTGATCAACTGAGAGTCGGGTGTTCTTCGATGAAACGATGCTATTCCAAGTATTTCCATCTTGATTGAAATCTCTGTGGACAAAAAAAGTTTTTGAAGTTGAACCATAGACCTAGTGAATGAAAATGGATACCATAGGCAAAGACCAACTTCGGTGCGGTTGGTCTGTGCCATAGACATGGATGACTGCGCAAGAACCTCACAAATTCGCCATTTTCCAAAAGGAAAAATCTTATGCCATCAAATATCACAGACAGAGGTCATCAGTCTGTGTCTTCTTTTATCACCTGTCTCTACTTTCTATGATAAAAAAAACAGCGCAGTTCTCTGCGAAATTGATCTTCCCTCTCTGAATAAAGAACATAAGGAAGGAGAATAATGCCTCACAATGTGGTTCCGGGATGGATGTTGCACATGGCCGACTTTCCTCTCACTTTGAAGAGAGAACAACGATGTTCCAAGACTTCTTTGTCTGAAGAAACTAACTAACATGAGTCATACTTGGAGGTTCAATATGGGCGCCTATGTCCCAATGATATACGAAGTAGAAAAGCATTATGCTACTTCCTGTTGTTCTTTATTCAAAGTCTTCCCTAGCTTAGACATGTCTATGATTGCTAGAAGAGACCATAGATATAACCGATACGAGACATATATCTCAATGTCTATGCATTCGTAGGTTTTCGGTGCACGTAAGATGCATAGAAATATTCTATTCGTTACAGGTGCATGTCAGGCCTCGCCCTCGAATCTTTGACTGAACCACAGTAGGACTGCTCAAGAGAAGTTTTGTGGAATTTCCGTTCTCATTAGAAATGCTAAATACAACTCACCCCGTTTTTTTCTTCGATGATGGATCTTTATCATTATTGTTATGCCCGAAATAATGAATGCAACAAGGAAGGACGCTGACGGCTGAATCGCATGCTTTTCCTATATCATTCTCGTTTAATTTATGAAGAATTGATTCACATTGTTTCTGGGATTCCAATGGAAATACAACTTGGACATAATCTCTACCACCTGACCAAACTGCATTTGTGATGCTGAATGATTCGAGTATTTCTTCCAAAATCTGAAAAGAAAAATAGTCATTCGATGTTCCAAAAATTCGAAGTGATAAATATTCATGCAGTGGACGAATTAAAAATCAGTTTTACATGCGATGCTCCTGGATTGCAGATTAATAAGAAGTGAGGTCTCTTCATTTCGGAGGTATTGAGGTTTTAATTTTTAGCATAAAATTTGCTCTTCTTTAGATATTCAACAGAAGTTTCACAAAGATATCACACTCTGATGCACGCAGGGCTGGGCAAAATACATGCTTGGCTTAATTGAAATACAAATTACAAAATACTTTCTCGCAGGTATTTCAAATACAAAATACAAAATGCTTTCAAGTCGGGTATTTGAAATATAAAATACAAAATACAGTATTTTAACTATTTGTATTTGAAATACAATTTACAAAATACATTCAGGTGTTACGTAAAATGTGAAAAGAGTACAACTAATTCAGCTCAGCTATTTTATCGCTAAATAAAGAATTTCCTTTCAGGAACACAAGATTTTTAAATGTAGTATCAGATAACAACAACCTGTAGAACCTGTAGAAACAATCTTTCTACAGGTCCTGATGGGCAGAAATTTGTGTTATATTATATGAACACATTTTTTATTTTAGGATAGTGTTCTAGGATGGTAAGCTATTTGTTCTTATCGTTTTTAGAAGTTGACTAACTCTAACTCCATGATGAAATGACCTTTGCGCAGGACCTTTTCTTCCTTCCCATTTGCCGAAAATATGATTGCTTGCAAAAGAACCAGATGAAGCAGATGAACGTCGCCATCTGAAGGGAGATTCAGGAACTATTATCTGTAGAGCGCTCAGCGCAGAATGTATTTGTTCGAAAGTATTTCGAAGACAAAAGTATCGAAATACAAAATACAAAATACTTCAGCGTCAGGTATTTGAAATACCAATTACAAAATACATTTTCAAGAAGTAATTGAAATACAAATACAAAATACGTATTTGTATTTCAAATACGTATTTCAATTAGAAGTAATTGAAATACTGCCTAGCCCTGGATGCACGAATAATTATAGTTTGATATTTTTCAGGGGTGATGTCCTTTTTTTCTCTCTAGAACTCTATCGTGATGCGGTACTGGTAGTATATTAAGAAGCAAATATAAAAAGGAAATCTCTGTCTCTTGAAAAATATTTGACCTCTTGCAATTTTTACGCGCTTTTTCAGTGAAACCACGCGTTATCGTTTTGTCCAAATGTCTGATGTTCGACTCTCTGAAGAAGAAGCCTTGGTCAAATTCAATTCTGCCTGTCCGTTCGTCCGACGGTCCGTCTGTATGTGCTCTAACGTTCGATGGAAAGAACCCGGCGATTTGAAATTTTCAGACAAGGTATGGGGTTCAAATATCGCGGTTGAAATTTTTAATGGGTGAAATCGAACGCTTTCGCAGTTATGCCCATTTGAAATTTCGAGGTTAATTCTTCAATATCTCAAGAAGTACTGTTGCGATCGGTTTTAAACTTCGAAATCGTTCGTACGAATCTAATGCAGAACTCAATGCAGAATTTCGTGGGGATTCACTCGTTAGAAAACTAAGAAGAAAATTTTCGTAAATTTTATGGATTTGTTGGAAAAATTCGGTTCTTACTCAGACCATCAGATCACAATGAAATTGGGCCCATATCTCAGAGTTAATATCCAACCATAGCGCTTCAAATTCAGATTAGATCATGTCTTTATTTTTGGAGGATTTGTAAGAAAAATGTTTGAAATTTCTGTGTAAATCTGGAACTTCGAAATTATTTTTTCAATATCCCGAGAAATACCGAAGTGGTCAGATCAAAACTTTGTGTTTATTTGTAGGATACTGACGAGCAAAATAATCCAATATTTCTTCGGAAATGGAATGATATGGAAAACAATAAGAAAACTCACTTTTATCATTGGCATACGTATAGGAGTGGAAACATCCCCAGAATAGTAATTCTTCGGATTTTCATCTAAAGACCAAGTCACTACGTTGGAGTCTCCATTTTTCGTTGGAGAGACGATTTTAATTTTCCTCTGTTTGAACATGAAATCATTTTCCTTGATTTCTGTTGGAACACATACCATAACAACAACTCCTGACATTTCAACAGGTTTCTAGCATTCAACATCCATTCTGTTAATAATGTTTATTTTCAATTTGGCATCTGTGCAGATTGGGATTTATTATAATTTTTTTTTATTGGTTCAACAGACCTGATCTGTTGGTGAGGTATTTTATTAAGGCAAGTAATCACTGAGTAAAGTAAACACTAATGGAAATCGAACAGGAAATACCATGAATTCAAGAAGTATACAGGCTAATTTAAGACACATCACAGTAAAATTCCAATTCAAAACTTAACTGGATTTCTTCGGTTAAATCTAACATCTAATGTTACTTCTCTGGTGAAATAGTTTGATTTATGTTGTTTCAAAACAGTTTCTCTATCAGAACATGTCGTTTTCACATTTGTGAAATTTTCCTCCTGGAAAAGTTACACCTACGTTTGATTCAACAGGTTGTAGTTGCAATTCTCCAAAAACTTGCCAGTAAATCTTATTAAAATTATATTATTGAATTAGAAAATAATATGTATCCCAGAAAATGAGCAAATTCTGGATAGCAAATTTTTCGTACTGAATAAAAACAGTTTTGAAATCATTTCAAATTTCTGATTGAATATTCTGAGGCATCTTATGAATGAAAAGGTTATAACTCCCGAAGAATAATGAAGATAAAAGAAGAATACTGAATATTTTATTTTATAATATTTTATTTTATATTTTTAAAATTTAATCACATTATGATATTGAATATTTATGAAAATGCCAGAAATAGGTACCGGTTGTCACATTTAAAGGAAAGAGAGTTCTCTTCTAATGAAGAAATCCAGGCTTTCAAAAAATCATAAGGAACTTTCAATTTTGTTCTTGAGGGAAACATTTTCTCTTGAAAAATCTATTATTGGCAACCCCGACTTCTTGGATTTCCAAAATGGAAATGGATTGCGCGATAAAAACCTTGTGAACGTGAGAATTGAATATTTTTTGAGATTTATCATCGATTCGTTTACGTAATACTAATTTCAAAAAGATAATGAACCAGGAGAAAATTTCTTGTAAAAAACAGGATAAGTGTCCTGAATATTTCAATTTAACAAATTTTCGGATTGAGCCCCTCCAAATTTCATCAATTCTGCATCAACTTCCGCCTCACAACTTTCCGGCTACATTCGTGAACAATCCACTTGCGTAATTCTTCAAGAATTCCTATTAATTCGAGGTCGTAGATCACGAAAATGTCATTTGAAATCGTCCAGTGACAACCGTTTAGAAATTATGGCGGAAATAGTGAAAAAATTTCGAAATTTTGGTCAACTTTGAGACGTCGTGCCGACCAAAATAATGAAGCTGGGTGATGTCGAATTTTTTACGTGCAGTTCGATCCTTTATCTATGAATTAAAATAGATTTTATCGTCCTACTCTCATCGAGTCGGTAATAATGATTTTTTGAAAAAAGGTCCAAAATTTTGGAACTTCAAGGACCTCTCACGTCCAGGACGATTTTTTTAAAAAATATCTGACCTTATATTCTTGTTCTACGCCCTCGAATCAGTAAGTGTGCTAAATTTCACGGCGATAGGAGTCGGAAAATTATTTTTCGAAAATTGAGATTTTCTTAAGGGTAACCCCTTAAAATTTTACCAAAAATCGACCTGAAATTTGAAACATATACTAATTCGAGGGCGTAGATTAAGAAAATCCAATCAGAATGTTAGTGGAGAGTCTGGTTCGTTTTTGATTATGTGGATAAGTTTTTTATTTTAAGTTGCCCCACCAGAAGAAGTGAAAAAGGGAAAGATCTGGAGATCTGGCTGAACATAATATGTCATTATTTTCTCCTTCAAGAACCAAATGGACAGGCCTGACCAATTTTCCAAAATCATGATTTCTCTATTAAGAAATACATCCATTTCCTTTCAATGTGACACCCTGTGTACAATACTAGATTGAAACCTAGTTTACCAGGTTGAGAACTGACGACTTGAAGGTTTCTGCAAAATTTTAACAAAATCTGAAAGATAGTTTCTGGAGAAAAACATTCTGTAATTTTTCTCTAGTACTATGATTCTGCCAAATTTTTGCACAAGCAAACAAATTGACATTTCACGTTAAAATACCATGTTTAAATTTGAGTTATTGAAACGGTTAGTCAAATGGGTATCACTCTGAAACAGCCAGGCAAATTTTGCCAACGAAGAAACTCAACGGAGATATTTTGAAAACAAGTCCACCCTGAATATTTCAAGGCTCTAGGTACTTTTTCCGGAAGTAGGAGCGAAAAGAATCATCCGGCAAGACAGACAGACATAATTGAATATTGACAGCAATCCTCACGACCAATTTTATCCTGTTTCTACCCTCAATAATATCCTTTCTGTAACTCCGAATCTACAGGTCACCAAACACCCTGTATATCAACATCTCCAATAAATCATAACTCCGAAATAAAAACAAACCCACCCCTTCCGATAAAATTGTATCCCCCCAACGAACAGACATTTGCAATACATCCAGCGGCAAACATACTTGCAATGAATTTTATCGGAAGGACGCCCTGCGCCGACGTCATCAGAAGACGCCGTCAGCTGTGCCCCGACGCCCCAGTCTCACGGTACACATGGCTGCAACCGGCAGGCTTGTTCTCTCCTAGCCAAGGCCTATATGTGATGTATTTGCTGCTTCTCAGCCCGAGCATCTCCAGAAGGGCCTGTAGACACGGTTTGTTTTCACTAGTGGTGCTTTGGTTGTTGCCCTTCTGCCTCCCCAAGCCGCCCAACCATGCTTCGGACACGTCCAAGCACGAAGCCGTCAGCTTGGACTCGAGGAACCAGGACGTTGGGGTCTTGTACAGGGCGATCACCACCGACCAGCCGAAGATACAGACTGCTGTTTTGGACGCAGAAAGAATCTCAGCTTCTGATCCAACAGTGGAGAAGACAGCTACAGATCCGTCTCCTTACTTGGACCGATATCACGTGATTAAAGTTTCGTTCGATAGAGTTCAAACTCCGTTTATAATCGGACTGTGGATATTTTGTGCCAGCTTGGCGAAAATTGGTGAGTGTCAAGGTCAATTCTTCTTGCAGATTGTCTGCATGATTATTGCGGTGCCCTTCAAGAAATATTTAGCGATGCAAACATTTCCTTTCCTTTTTATTCGAATTTTTTGTTTTGTTGATTCTAACAAAGTGACTGAGAGAAATGTAACCGATGCAATTGATGAAAATCTGAATGGTTTGTTATGGAATAAAAATCGATAAGTTGTTGCATAAGGTTCCCTTGGATGGTTAGTGTGGGTCGGAAGTTTCTTGGGTTTTTTCCATTTTAAATGACTGAGAATTGAGTAATATTTAGTAAATGAACAAATTTCTTGAAAATTCGACGATGTTTACCACTTGCTCATTGAATCTTCCTTGTTTAGATCTACAAATTTCCCCAACAATTATGCTGATCGAGAACTGTTGAGGAAAGTGTATTGAGATGAACAAGTTTCATCTAAGGACACAACAGAATAAGAACTGAAGTTTCATGAAGTTTGTTGATTGGTCTTTCAGAAATTTTAATTTACCATACGAAAACAAAATTTCTAAACGATTTCCTAGATGGAGATTATATTCTCTTTTGCAAGTATTTATATGAGAGCTATTTATTTATGTGATGTTTCTACACGTGGATTGAAGCTCTTGAAGTTTTTTGATTTTTGTGTTTGTTACTGATGAAATATGTATTCCTTTTTCCTCGTTAACTATTATACATCTCCTTCTTTAGACAAAATGCCTGATATCTTAGAAAATGAGAAGAAAATGTTCATAAATGATCAAAATGAACTGACTGGCGAAAAATATGTGGTCAAAATCGACCAAACGGTTCAAGAATTTGGACCATTCGAAATTTTTCTCTGAATCAATCGAAATATAGAGATCTGATAAAACTGCAACTTGATAATTTTTGATCGTTTAAGCCTTCACTTCACAGAAATTCATCTTCATATGACTGGAAATACAACACATTATCGTCCATATTTATTGTTCACACAACAATTGTCAATTATATTTGGACTTCATAAGGTAGCTGAACCCTCTAGCAAATCAGCTTTCATGAATGAAATATGCCAAAAAAAACGTTATATTAGTTAGTGTTGTTATTTTCAGAACTTCTGTCTACTCTTCACGTAAAATGTGTTTTTTGAATTCGATTCAATCAAATTATGAAGATTATTGTTTTATAATGCAGGGATATACCTAGTGTTTCAAGAAGGACCAGGCTATAGCATTTATTTTCTTTATAAACCACTTCGAAATTATTGTTGAACCATTGTCTTGTTTCTAGAAGGTGGTTGGCATAGTATAGGTAGAATTTGATTTATTTTTGAGAAATGAATTCTGATGTTCTGATGAAACAATTGTTCCGTAAACAATGAATATTAGCAGAAATGCTAATATCCAATATATTTTATAGAATTGATATTTGGTTTGCGGTTTAATTACGTAGATTGAATTCGTGAATGAGTAAAATCCACCAAATGACTCCGTTGATATATCCATTTGGGATTTTTTTTTCAATATTTCCAAAAATAAAGTTCCGATTGAAATATGAGATTTAACATATAGCTACTACCATAAAAATTACTACTGAATAAATACATATTGCACTGTTGCGATGCAGTGAAGGTTTGCTTGTGCTAAACAAAGATCGTGTAAACAGCCTGAAAATGATCTCATTATAGCTTTTATCTGAAATACAGACAGGCGGAATACGGAAATAATAAATAATGTATAATTTTTTTTTCTGAATTCTCAACCAGATTCAATGTTACCTAAACAAGGCACATGTTAATGATCGTTCCTTAATAGGGATAAAACTAGATACAAATTATCTGTTATTACCCAACATAACATGGTTAGTAACACATTTTCCGATATTTTTCTTCATTGGAGATCAATTCTTATAGGCAACCAGTTATATATGGGAATTTTTATATCATTTTACTCGGAATCATTAATAATTGAACTTATTCAATATCATCGTGCAATCATTAATCACGTTGCAGGGGAAATTATCAAACTTCCAAACACACCTTGAATAGATTCACGTTTGAGGGTTATTCATTTTTTAAACTCCTGTTTGTATATTCATTTTACAGTAAAGATGATAGATATCTTTCTTGTAGTGTTGAATTAACTATTTTCGACGGAAAATATGATGCGAGCATTAATCCGGTAGTTGAAAATATGTTGAATATACGACTGATAGGCATTTCCCGCCAGCTCCATCGACAAATATACGGAATTTCTATAGATTACATTGCATCAATGCCAAACTGCACTCTTCGAGTAAGTGAATTTTATATGTCTCCGTCATACAGCGGAGCTGAACTTTTCAATCATCTGTCTACTAGACTGAAGGTTTCGGACCAGAAGAGTTTCAAAAAACAAGAGAAATCACCTCCACTTGAGAGATGCTTTTACAGTAGAAATTAGATTTTCAGTTCGATTATTGTTTGATTTTGATTGAATTATTTATTTGTAATTGCTCATTGATGTATCCTATACCAATTCGATTCGTCAAAAAGGGCGAATAAACGATTACTTTTATTATCTTCGGGACAGGCCACCTCGCGGTTTTACAGATGAGGTTATCTACGGATGCGTTGTGAAGGGTTTTCCAATAAGAGGTGTTATTTTGATATTCAAAAAAAATGACATTTTTCAATATAAATGATCGGATGTTTATTTTATTATGAAGAAGAGCTATGCCGTTAATAGTGGAAAATAACATCAGGCAAATGACCACCACGACCACGCTTACAGGACCATAGCCTTTTAATGAAATTTTCCATAACCAAATCGCAGAGTGGCTGCCCTATGTCCCCGATAGCCTCACGAATTCCATCTTTGAGGTCTTGAATCGACACTGGGCTATTGGTGTAGACCTCCTCTTTCACGTGACTCCAAAGGAAGAAGTCGCAAGGTGTTAAATCACAAGATCTCGGTGGCCAATTGTGATCACCTCTTCGGAAGATAACACGGTCCGGAAACTTTTCCCGCAAAAGATCAATGGTTTCGTTGCTTGTGTGGCACGTAGCACCGTCTTGTTGAAAGTAAAAGTTGTCCAGATCAATACCATCCAATTCCGACCATAAAAAATCATACCGTAACTGTTGCTCCAGCTCATTTTCGAAAAAGTAAGGTCCAATGACTCCACCGGACCATAAACCGCACCAAACAGTCACACGTTGAGGAAAGAGAGGCGTTTCAACAATAACTCTCGTGTCTTCCGAGCCCCAGATGCGACAGTTTTGCTTGTTGACGAAGCCACCGAGGTGGAAATGAGCCTCATCACTTAAAATGATTTTTCGATGGAATTCCGGATCATTTTCATTCATTTCATTATCATTTTCGGCTGTTCTTGAGCGACGTGCACGGGTTTTATTCTTCACATCACTAACTTGTCCCAACAGCTCGAATTTTTTCAACAATTTCTTTATTGCGGTCGAACATGGTGCTTCACGACGACCCAAAAATGTTCGAGTTTTACGAACCTGCCAAATTTTCACCATTTTTATAGTGAATTTTAATAATTTCAATGCGTTGTTGAAGTGTGTATCGTTTCATTTTTTTAATGGCGCAGTTTCTACTTGTCAAATGTCAAAAAATGACAGCTTCAACAGGGACATCTACCGAAATAGCGGGCTATTCAAAATAACACCTCTTATTGGAAAACCCTTTATCTATTCCACCTCGTCATTAAGCCTCAATATCACTCTATAAATAGCACTTAGATAAAACAACAAATTTATAATTCAACCACTTATACCTTCCCATTCTTTCCAGGATTCCACATGGCCCCACAACTAAGCAAGAAGTTCCCGGAATCGTGTCTCCTGATCTTCGTCGGAGTGGTCATCGGAGTGATCTTAGTCCATGTTACAGACAGCGTTCATCTCACAGACAGTGCTCACGTATCACCGTTAACACCAGACACATTCTTCTTTTACATGCTTCCACCCATCATTTTAGATGCAGGATACTTCATGCCGAATAGACTCTTTTTCGACCACTTAGGGACTATTTTGTTATTTGCCGTCATTGGAACGATATTCAACACTTTGACTATAGGTAAGTGAGTATTTGAGTGAGCAAATATTGAGATACCACCTTGATTGGTAGTATCTCTGAGGAAGATATTGGATAAACAAATTTCATGGATTTTCCATAATATAAGAAGTATAAGTAGGTACATCTTGATTAGATTTGTAACTTCTTCTAGAGCTGACTAGGTGTATGAAGTTCCAGATTTCTTCTGAAGAATTTTCAGTAGCTGAGACAGCTTTCAACTTCCAATTCGAATGATTTGATGGCCAAAATAGTTTTGCTGCTTTCGAAACTCAGGAAGTGTCTCTGTTACTCTCACAGAATCTACAAGTCTTGTTCCTTTTCTGCTACATCTTATGTCTTCATGAGTGCTCTGTAATAGAGGAGATACAGCGTTTTAAGTGCATCAATCAAAATAATTTCTTGATTTCTTCAGTGATTAATTTCTTGGAACTGTGAATATGCCTCTGAATCCCTTCAAAATCACCTATGGCACATAGTTGTCATCATCTAGTTGAATGTGAACACGCAATCCAAGAAACGCTTGAAATATAGGGTGATTCGAAAGGAAGTTCAAACAACAATACATGTGCAAACTTATAATTCATTTAAATGCTATAAAGGGAGAATACTCCTTGATCAAGGAAAATGACACATTGTTTGGACTATGGTAGAAAAATAGCTGGAAACTGTTCTGAGAGCATTGTTGTACCCAAAATAATGGTGATTATTGGTTTATGTGTATTTGCTGAACAGTGAACACATCTGAGCACACAAATGATATCAAACCAAGAGCCAGAATCTACAACCAGCCCCAGATCTTATCTTTATAGGCTCTTTATGCTATGTTATCTGTGCACCATGCTCTTCACTGAAGCCGGTCTCTCCAGCATTCTTGAGTACCAGTCAAAGTTCTTTTTCAAAGAAGTAATGCCATTTGATGCTTTCAGACGAGATAGCTCACCAAACTGTGGCTTTTGGGCTTGAAGGTGTATTCGATGTTGATCTTGATAGTTCTCGTTTTCTCAGAATGTCCTTTTCTCTTCTCACTCATTACCTAAACTCTTATTGTATCAGAAAGCAGTAACTGAGATAGAAAGTGTAGAACAGATAAGAACTTTGTTTAACGAGATGTGAGAATCTCTTGAGTATCTGGTACCATGCTTCCCTATTGGAAGCTTGATTGTGCTTGAGTCTCAAAATCATAAAGGATTGAGATGAAGACAAGTCGTTTCAGTTACTGAAATCGATAAAACTCTGGCACTGCTTTAAGAGCTACATCTGAAGGATGGGGAGGTACAATGGATGCACTAGTTTCTAGTCTTGATCCTTAAGCTTATGAATGAAGATGCATTTCCTTCTTGTTTCTTATCTTTTCAATATTCTCTGTTGCAGGTGCTTCCCTGTGGGCAGTCGGTCAGACAGGATTGTTCTCCTGCGACACACCTCTGCTAGACATGTTCCTGTTCGGATCCCTCATCTCCGCAGTGGATCCAGTGGCTGTGCTCGCTGTCTTTGAAGAGATCCACGTGAACGAAATTTTGTACATTGTTGTGTTTGGCGAATCTCTCCTCAACGATGCTGTTACTGTTGTCCTTTACCATCTGTTCGAGTCGTACAAGCTGATGGGAATCGAAGAAGTTGCCTACACCGATGTTGTGTCCGGCCTCGCGAATTTTTTCGTCGTTGCCATAGGCGGTACTGTGATAGGGGTTTTATGGGGTCTGGCTACGGGTTTTGTGACCAAGTTCACGAATGAAGTGCGCGTGATCGAACCTATTTTTATATTTGTGATGGCTTATCTGGCCTATCTGAATGCTGAGATATTCCATATGTCTGGGATACTTTCGTAAGTATTTTGTGTCTGCTTCATTTTAATATACAGGGTGATTCCAGAGGAGACCGTCAGATTTTAGGATAAGTTTAGTCAAGACAGCCTCGAAACAATGTTTGGTTTATGGTTGGGGGTCTCTATTGAGAATATACAGGGTGATTTGTCCGATTCGACCTTTTGCACTTTTATTGATAACTTTGATATGCCCCATTCGATTTCAATGAAGTTTTCACCGAAGTACAATATTGATGAGCACATTCATTATTTTCAAAATTTTCTTCAAAATGAGCGGTTGTTATTTTGATAATTCCAGATTAATTGTGCAGGTTGAAAAAACACCCTGTACATCGCGTTTCCTGAACTTCGCTATCTGTTTACGATTCCACTATAATGAGTCGTTATTTGAGAGTTCCTAATTTTTTTGCCGCACTTCTAGTTTTCCGAGAAATTTTTATCAAAAAAAGACAATGTCGAAATTTCGCTCCAATCGATTTTTGCTTTTATTAATAACTTTGGTAAGGCTCATTCAATTGTGATGAAATTTATATGCATAAACCCAACAAATCTACACACATGAAAACAAATTTTGAACAATCATACGAAACAAATGACAAGTGGACTTTAGGATCAACAGAAAATTCACATTGAATTTTCGAAATGGTTTCCCCTTTTTTTGAAAACATGTTTTTTTGGAATTTTCAATTGACATTATTGAATGAAATCACATAACGTCACTGTTTCCTAGAAATAACCCTCATTGAAAAGCGGAGTTTTGTGAAAAAATCAAAATAAGTAATTTCCTGAAAGGAATGATTTTATACAGAAAATGAGCAATTGAAAAATAAATTTCGAATTTGAATAGAGTATTCTAGAAGTGACGAACAACTTTGCATCCTTGGAAAATACAGCTTTTCTACCTAGTGCAGAATACTCTCTCTGCTAGTTAGCCAAATTTCGATTATGCTCTTCTTCAAAAATGTTTTCTAGGAGGTGTGTCAAAGAAACTGAAATCCTCTCAATAATGACATATTATTGTAGAGTCTGAAACGAGTAAAAATTTTGGAATAGCAATGTACAGGGTGTTTTTTTTCAACTGCAATATTAATCTGAAATTCTGAAATTATAACAAATAGAACTCTATATTTTGAGATATTGTTGCAATTATTGAATGTATTCATTCATATTGTTCTACACTGCAAGTTTCATCAAAATTGAATGAGCCATACCAAAGTTATCTATAAAAGTAAAATCGATTGGAGCGAAATTTTATACTTGATTGAAATTGATTGAAAATATCGATTTTCGAAAAATAATTTTCCGACTCCTATCGCCGTGAAATTTGGCACACTTACTAATTCGAGGGCGTAGAACAAGAATATAAGGTCAGATATTTTTTAAAAAAATCGTCCTGGACGTGAGAGGTCCTTGAACATCCAAAATTTTGGACCTTTTTTCAAAAAATCATTATTACCGACTCGATGAAAGTAGGACGATGAAATCTGTTTTATTGCATAGATAAAGGATCGAACTGCACGTGAAAAAATTCGACATCACCCAGCTTCATTATTTTGGTCGGCACGACGTCTCAAAGTTGACCAAAATTTCGAAATTTGGGTCAACTTTGGGTCGTCGTACAGATCAAACGCGTGAGGCTGGACAATATCGAATTTTTGGTTATATCTGGATCCTTTGTGAGTACGTAGCCCCTTATTTTATAGACGTAAGTCTTCTGGTTGAAAAATTATGATTTTTTTAAAAAAGGTCCAATTTTTTCGATTTTCCTCGGGCCATAAAAAACGAAACAGACTCTCCACTAAGATTCTGATTGGATTTTCTCAATCTACGCCCTCGAATTAGTATATGTTCCAAATTTCAGGTCGATCGGAGAACTTTCGATTTTTGGTAAAATTTTAAGGGGTTAGTTAGTTACCCTTAAGAAAATCCAATTTTCGAAAAATAATTTTTCGACTCCTATCGCCGTGAAATTTGGCACACTTACTAATTCGAGGGCGTAGAACAAGAATATAAGGTCAGATATTTTTTTAAAAAATCGTCCTGGACGTGAGAGGTCCTTGAAGTTCCAAAATTTTGGACCTTTTTTCAAAAAATCATTATTACCGACTCGATGAAAGTAGGACGATGAAATCTGTTTTATTGCATAGATAAAGGATCGAACTGCACGTGAAAAAATTCGACATCACCCAGCTTCATTATTTTGGTCGGCACGACGTCTCAAAGTTGACCAAAATTTCGAAATTTGGGTCAACTTTGGGTCGTCGTACAGATCAAACGCGTGAGGCTGGACAATATCGAATTTTTTGGTTATATCTGGATCCTTTGTGAGTACGTAGCCACTTATTTTATAAACGTAAGTCCTCTGGTTGAAAAATTATGATTTTTTTAAAAAAGGTCCAATTTTTTCGATTTTCCTCGGGCCATAAAAAACGAACCAGACTCTCCACTAACATTCTGATTGGATTTTCTTTATCTTCGCCCTCGAATTAGTATATGTTCCCAATTTCAGGTCGATCGGAGAACTTTCGATTTTTGGTAAAATTTTAAGGGGTTACCCTTAAGAAAATCTCAATTTTCGAAAAATAATTTTTCGACTCCTATCGCCGTGAAATTTGGCACACTTACTAATTCGAGGGCGTAGAACAAGAATATAAGGTCAGATATTTTTTTAAAAAATCGTCCTGGACGTGAGAGGTCCTTGAAGTTCCAAAATTTTGGACCTTTTTTCAAAAAATCATTATTACCGACTCGATGAATGTAGGACGATGAAATCTGTTTTATTGCATAGATAAAGGATCGAACTGCACGTGAAAAAATTCGACATCACCCAGCTTCATTATTTTGGTCGGCACGACGTCTCAAAGTTGACCAAAATTTCGAAGTTTGGGTCAACTTTGGGTCGTCGTACAGATCAAACGCGTGAGGCTGGACAATATCGAAAAATCTCAAATAATGACTTATTACAGTAGAATCGTAAACAGATAGCGAAGTTTTGGAAACGCGATGTACAAGGTGTTTTTTCAACCTGCACAATTAATTTGGAATTGGAAAATTGCTGGAATGAATGAATGTCATCAATATTGTACTTCGCTGAAAATTGCATCAAAATCAAATGAGGCATATCAAAGTTAACAATAAAAGTAAAATAGGTCTAATCGGACAAATCACCCTGTATATTCTCAATAGAGACCCCCAACCATAAACCAAACATTGTTTCGAGGCTGTCTTGACTAGTGTAAACTTATCCTAAAATCTGACGGTCTTCTACGGAATCACCCTGTATATATTTATGAAAAAAGGAGAATGAAATGGTCATGTGATAAAATGAAAGTCTGAAACCAAAAATTCCGAGAATCAAAGACAAATTTGAATTTAGTGCAATCCAGATCTACTCATGAGTTCTTTCAAGTCTTTGAGTGCAATGGTAATTAGATTAGCTTACAGAACCCATTTGAATTGGACTAAAATTTTGCAATTTTATTGTATCTGTTATCGTTTTCTAGAAATAACAGTTAATGATTGAATCTCGGTAGCTATTAAAACAATTGTGAGTAATCAGATTTCCTTCGAATAAAAATAGATTCTGCTCAATATTTTCTTCATGTTTTAGTGGTGCAGCGTGCACCACAAGAAAGTTCTGGATAGTATAAAGAGACTTTGCTACAAAAACTTTAACTTTTTGGATTCTGACGAGAAAATGAGATGATAAATAATGTTAGCTTCAAAGGTTAATATTTCACAAATTCCAAGTGAATATTTAGAACGATGCAAAAACAATGACTAAGCGAACTTTGAATGATTTTAAATTTGAACTCCCTCGATTTAGATGACGTAGCATTAGCGGATTTATGTTCGGGAAACTTTATTGATTTTTTTCTACAAAATTTATGACTCTTCATAAGCTATATTTTTTTCCAGAAATTTTCTTGATTGATTTTTGAATATTCTCTATTCCGAGCTATGGGCATATTATATTCCACGTTTTATTCTATATAAGGCGTTTTCTTAGGAGCTTGTAACATAAATTTGATATGGGCTTTCATAACTATCTCCCAATGATTTTCTCCACAATTTGGGGTTCGTAGCAGAAACATTTGAGAATCAGGAGATATGTATGAAGAAGGGCTATAGATGACTCTTGAAAAATAGAATTTTTTATCGATTTTGATATTCATCTTGTAAAAAAAAGAAAATAGGAAAAATTTCATATTGAGTTTGAGGGAGTTAATAACAATTATACAATCAGAAATTTCTCATTAAAGTTTTAACACAATTCAAAAGAAATTTTCCATTCGAGAATATTTCCATAATTTATAGGGTTAATTCGTATTGAAGCGCTCCATATTGAAGTCATCAATATGAATCGTTGAAGTAGACGGCTTTCCAATATCCAGTCTCTATAAATCGTTGTTTGAATGGATTATAAAGGTATTAATTACTACGTGGGTGTTCCCAAGCTGAGGTTCTCTGAGCTTTACGTCGATACTCCTACACATGCTAACATTAATCTTTGAACAGGATAGGAAAACAAAATAATAATTCGAGACGAACGCAGCACTTACGTAAACTTTGAGGTTTTCCTCTTCTTCTCATATTACCATTACGTCCATGTTGATGCTTATCTGTCTATTTTCAAAAAGCACAGAATTTACCGTTAAACTCCAAGAAAAACTGCCATTCGAGAAAAAATATCTTCACTCTGACTGGGCTGTTTTCGAAAAAAACAATTTTTACTTCTGGTTGAATAGCAACATATAGAGTTTTTTCGATGATTCGTTCCACATATTTTAGAGATTGCAATGGAATATTCTTTTTATTTGTGACCCTTCTACATTTTTGCGATATTCAAAAAATATTTTATAAATAATGGTGAATATAAATTCAAATAAATCTGCTTTCTAAAGGTTTTTCCAATAAGAGGTGTTATTTTGATATTCAAAGAAAAATGCCATTTTTCAATATAAATGATCGGATGTTTATTTCATGATAAAGAAGAAGCTATGCCGTAATAGTGGAAAATAACATCGAGCAAATGACCAGCACGACCACACTCACAGGACCATATCCCTTTAATGAAATTTACCAAATCGCAAAGTGGCTGCACTATGTCCTCGATAGCCTCACGAATTCCATCTTCGAGGTCTTGAATCGACGCTGGGCTATTGGCGTAGACCTTCTCTTTCACGTGGCCCCGAAGGAAGAAGTCGCAAGGTGTTAAATCGCAAGATCTCGGTGGCCAATTGTGATCACCTCTTCGAGAGATAACACGGTCCGGAAACTTTCCCCGCAAAAGATCAATGGTTTCGTTGCTTGTGTAGCACGTAGCGCCGTCTTGTTGAAAGTAAAAGTTGTCCAGATCAATACCATCCAATTCTGGCCATAAAAAATCATTAATCATCTTTCGATAGCGTAATCCATTCTCCGTAACTGTTGCTCCAGCCTCATTTTCGAAAAAGTAAGGTCCAATGACTCCGCCGGACCATAAACCGCACCAAACAGTCACACGTTGAGGATAGAGAAGTTTTTCAACAATAACCCTCGGGTTTTCTGAGCCCCAGATGCGACAATTTTGCTTGTTGACGAAGCCACCGAGGTGGAAATGGGCCTCATCCCTCAAGATGATTTTTCGATGGAATTCCGAATCATTTTTATGCATTTCAACGACCCAATCAGCAAAGACACGACGTTGTTGATGATCGGCCGGCTTGAGTTCTTGTGTTAACTGAACTTTAGAAGCCGAATCTTTATGCAAAATACGGTGTAATAACGTTTGAGGAATGCCTAATTCCAAAGAAAGACGAGGAATGGACATACCTGGGTTTTCTTCAACACTTTCGGCTACAGCAGCAATATTCTCGGCTGTTCTTGAGCGAAGTGCACGGGTTTTATTCTTCACATCACTAACTTGTCCCAACAGCTCGAATTTTTTCACTTATTTCTTTATTGCGGTCCGACAAGGTGCTTCACGCCGACCCAAAAATGTTCGAGTTTTACGAACCGTCTCTGCCAAATTTTTACCATTTTTATAGTAAATTTCAATAATTTCATTGCGTTGTTGAAGCGTGTATCGTTCCATTTTTATTACTGGCGTAGTTTCTAATTGTCAAATGTCAAGAAATTACAGCTTAAAAAGTGACATCTAATGAAATAGCGGGCTATTCTAAATAACACCTCTTATTGGAAAAAATCTCTATGAAATATTCAAAGGAAAATAATCCAACTAGAAATAGCATATTTAAGTAATAATAATAATATGCATAATAGTCTACTGTACATAAAAGTTAAGATTGACAAAAAAGAACGATAACACTAAGTTTCGACAGAGAAATCCCTGTGTTGAATTTGCAGAATTTCTTTTTTTGTTTCAGGATAACCTTTTGTGGAATAACCATGAAAAACTACGTAGAGGCGAACATATCTCATAAATCCCATACAACAATAAAGTATACAATGAAGATGTTGAGCAGTTCATCCGAAACTATTATTTTTATGTTGTTAGGAGTAGCGACTGTTAGTAATACTCATGAGTGGAATACCTGGTTCGTTTTGCTCACAATACTATTTTGCTCAGTTTATAGAGTCATTGGTGAGTATGTTGATAGCTCCTTTCTCTTCTGTTCATACTTGGGCTGCTATTTATGTATTGAAAAATAATGACCAGTCAGTGCCATCAATCGATTGAAGCGATAGATACCCTTTGTGGACGGGTGAAATGAGCTGGTAGTTTCGAAATCTAAATGAAAGACATCATTCTTAGTACTATTTTCACGTGTTTCGAAATGGCGCAGGAACCGGGAGCGACAGGTTACTGTGGCGTTTTTAGGAATTTGTTTGAAGATACTCGGAATTGTCTGGAAAAGTTAAAATTCCGTTTGAAGTTTTCTTTTTCGAGATCAGGAACGTCCTGATTGACACCGTATTCGATTAGTACAGCAAATAAGGAGGAATACTCGCAAATTATCCTGTCGTGAAGATATTCATGAGAAATATTGCCATCAATGTACCCAGAGTGTTCGCCAGAACCAAATATCTACTGTCGAAACTAGGCGGTTTCTCATAATTTGGAAGATATATAAATTCTGAGAAAGATGTGTATCTTCAGGTCACTTTTTCCATTATGAAAACAATCACTTACTGCTTTTAAATAGTTCACAAATTGTCTTTCAACCTTAACATAACGATTAGTGGCGATTGAAAATTGAAAGTACCAGAGAACCATTAAACCTCCACCACAGGAACGTGTTAACGATTTGAAGCCATTTTTTGTACTAGAGAAAATGTTCAATTAGAACCAAGAATTCGAAAAATTTCTGTGAGAAAAAATGCTTATGCCTACTCTCAAAAATGTCAAGCTTTACGATATCACAATAGACGACTTTGGTCCAAGTTGTCAACCCACAAATTCCGCCCCAATTCACTATAACTGGGGAAGGGAAATTTCAGAACAAATTCGACATGATAATGTTCGCGTTAATTATAAATATCCGTAAACGGTGGCTCGGCTCTTCAAATAAGATAATTCTTTCCAAATATGGGTTTTTGTTAAGATGATCTCCGATTGGCTGAAATTTTAGTTGGGATTCCTGATTTCATGTCAATAGTGTCAAGTTTATATACGATATGTTTCGCAAATCGACTTGGTTATGCCTGTTGCCGGTTTTCCGTTCCGTAAATATGAAATATTCGGTTGGTTCCTGAAAAAAGGTTAATTACGGAATAGACGACTTCGGCCCAAGTTGCCAACTCACAATTTACTTAGCAAGTTTACTTTCACTGGGGAACAGGAGTTTCAGGACAAATTCGACATGATAAGGTTCGCATTATTTATAAATACCCGTAAAACATGCCTCGGCTCTTCAAACCAGATAATTCCTTCCAAATATAGGTTTTTGTTGAGATCGTCCCCGATTGGCTGAAATTTAAGTTGGGATTCCTGATTTCATGCAAACAGTGTGAATTTTCATATGATACGTTCCGAAAATCAACTCTGTTGTTTCGGTTGCCGATTTTCCGCTCGGTAAATATGAAATATTCGGATGGTTTCTGGAACAAGCGCGTGAAAAAGGTTACTTACGGAATCTGGTTGATGAAAATGCGGTCGATTTACTGTCACCAGAACGTTTTTCTATGGTAAATATCCATAGCATAGAACAATCTATGTTTACTTTTGGTTTGTTTTGGTTCCGAGTTCAGATCTGTTCGGGACGGTTCTAGCATAGACCAATAGTCTGTGGTTCTGAAGTGGAAACCAAAACAAACCTAAAGTAAACATAGATTGTTCTATGCTATGGATATTTACCATAGAAAATCGTTCTGGTGACAGTAAATCGATCACATTTTCATCAACCAGATTCCGTAAATAACCTTTTTCACGCGCTTGTTCCAGGAACCATCCGAATATTTCATATTTACGGAGCGGAAAATCGGCAGCCGAAATAACCGAGTTGATTTACGGAACATATCCTATATAAACTTGACATTATCATGAAATCAGGAATCCCAACCTAAATTTCAGCCAATCGGAGATGATCTTCATCAAAACCTATATTTGGAAGGAACTATCTTGTTTTCAGGAGCCTAGGCACCGTTTACGGATATTTGTAAATAACCCGAACCTTATTATGTCGAATTTGTTCTGAAATTCCACTTCCTGAGTGATAGTAAATTTGTGGGTTGGCAACTCGGACCGAAGTCGTCTGTCTATTGGATCGCACCAACAACAACAGTGTTGCCCAAATTCAATACATGAAAGCAATTTCTCGTATTTAATTTTTCTTAATTTCATAATTTTCTCAATCTTCGTTTTTTTTAGGCGTTATTATTTTCACTGCGATAGCGAATCGCTTCCGTCTGCATCAATTAGACAAAGTAGAGAAATTTGTGTTGTCTTACGGAGGCCTAAGAGGAGCAGTGGCGTTCGCCCTAGCACTTTTAATAAAAGAGGAGGCTGTGCCACACAAGTCCATGTACATAACAACAACCATAGCTGTTGTTTACTTCACAGTTTTCTTCCAGGGTATGACAATTAAACCTTTAGTTAAAATACTAAATGTTAAAACTGCCGAAAAACGAAAACCTACAATGAACGAAAGAATACACGAGAGGGTAAGTGATAAATTTTTTTTCGTCATTTCTTCATTTTAATTGTACTTATGCAGTTGATGGATCATACGATGGCGGCCATCGAGGACATTTTGGGCCAACATGGAAACTACCACATCAGAGATAGGTAAGTTTTCTCAGAGAAACAAATGAAGGGGGATTCAAAATTAAGATAATTCCAGAAAGCGGAGATAGTACATATTATTATGACGTTTAATTCAAATGTTGCTAGTTCAGAAGATTCACGGTGGGACAGTTTCTTCAAGAGAATTGAAAAATTGCTATGATTAGAATAAATATGCTAAAAGTCGCATAATCATTGATATCCAGGGATTTTTTAGGTGACAAATTGGAGGATATATATTACTTGAATGTAGTTCATAGAGGTCTCTATACTCCATTTACTTTTTAAACTATCCGGGTTGGCCACGACATACTGACACATTTCGCCGTGTATATTTTGAAACTGTTTGGTTATAGTCATTTTCCTGTCAGACAACTACACAAAGTTGTCCTATCTACAAAGAGGTCTTAGTAATTACTTATTTTTCAAAATGGGAATTTATTCATATAAATATGGTCGGAAGATTCAGTTATGCTATATTCTTGTACGGAAATCAAGAATCGAGTGTTGAAATTTTACTGAAAAATAATGAATAGAGCAGTCCGTTATCTTGTGATAGTTCATTCTAAAACAAAAATAAAAGTACTAGAATAACCCTGCAGTGACACTTCTAAACGAACAGACAAACCTATGGAATTCCCTACTTTTTGTAATTGTCAAGAAATAAGTGTACAGAAGACATTTAAATACCTTGTTGCACAACTTGAGATACTCCAGTATGAAAATGTAATATTACTACAAAACCTGTGTCACCTTGAAAGAACTAACTCAATTTACAAAGTTCTTGGGAATCTATGTGAATGATACTCTGGGTTTTCACCCACAAACGTCGAAAATGTTGGATAACTTGTGATAAATTATTGATTCCAAATTTTCAGCACTTTCTGGTACTTTGTCTCTGCTTCTTCAAAACTTCTTTCGGCATTTTCAGTTCGCAAGCGTGATGATTATGTTGAGATTGAGAGTTGAGATTGGCATTGGCATTTGGCAACGACGCTGAGAACTATTTTGACATTGCCAATATTTCACGAGTGCCAACCTGCAGCAGTTTTAAGTAAAAAAACTTGATAGACCTAAATGATGGCCAACCGGGATAGTTTATCAACGTGAATGGAGTATAGTTGTAGCCTACTACATCCCGTACTTTTTAATTGTGAAAATGGTACAGAGATAAATGGGAAAACTTGTTGATAATATGTATTCTTACTGCGTTTTCTAGATATTTCGATTGAAGTTTCTATTTATTAGCATTTTGCAATTTCATCTTGAAAACTAAGTATGCCGGGATAGCTTTTGTTTTTCATTTTAATAAGTAGACCTCTGTCAAAAATCATAACTCGTGATATTATTAATTATCGGGAAATTTTTCGAAGAAAAATGTTACACCATATTTCTTGATGTAAACTAGCAATATTTATATGAGTCGAGTTTGTTTTAATTGGTGTAGTATATCCGGTTGATCTTATTCTCTGGACAGATTGGATGACATTTCATTTTCAAAGTCAATGAATAAAATCATTCTGTCATCTCTCCTATTCAAATTTACCGGATTGGGGTGACCCCGTAGAGGGATGAAATGGTATGATTTTATGTGAGAAAATGTTCTTCTCAAGAATGAAATGACGAGTCCGATGATTTTTCTCAATAGAAATCGAGAGAAGGAACAACTTGAAACCTCGATATTTGTAGAGAACGTTTGGACCTCGATCACGAACGCTGAATTCGTGAATGGGTCAAATCCACCCTATGATTCCCCAGATATACCCATTCAAAATTTCATTTTTCCACTATGTCCAAAAATACAGATAAGATCGAATTGAAATCCAGTACTTGATTGATAATATGCTCAGAAGATCTGAAAATATTGATTATATGAAAAAAAAATTTGACATAATCATCCAATTTTGCACAAATCTGTTCATCAGCATTCGCAAACTAGTTACCAAGTTTCATCATGATTGAATCAGTATTTTCAGTTGTTCCGGAAAAAACAACGATACCGAGGAAAAATCCACGAAATTTAAATATTTTATTCCAATATCTCCGAAAATTATAACCTTATCGAATTGAACTTTGATAAACTGGTGTGAAATATGGAGTTCGAGGTATGAGTAAATTTACTATCGAATATAGTTCATAGTTTCAGGAAAAAAAAATTTGAAAAAAAATTCACCAGAACTCACCAGAATTTCGCAAGAAGATGCGTGTGATTATACTTCAACTAACTAAGTTTCGATTCAATCTTTTCAGTAGTCTCTGGAATATCAGGGAAATGACGTTCAAACTTCAAATGGCTATAACTCCGAAATTGTTGAGCGAATTTTGCCCATTAACTTACTCAACTGCGGCATTCTGATTCGTAACGTACCATGAAAGTTTCAAGTTGCTAGCTTGCTCCTTTCGACAGATATCGTGTCCGGACGGCATGTATTTGAAATGCCGTATTCGAAAGCACTCAAAATTTCGTGAGAATCGTAATACCATCTGCGTGAATGCCTATCGCGTCAGAGATCCCTGTTCTATACTCCCTTGTTAACTGAATATTTTTCCAAATTTGTTCCTGAATTCTCCCTACCCTGACTGTTCTTGAATTCAAAAATTTCAAAAAGCACTGTCGTCAAGGCAGCAACTTTTGCGCGCATGTTCAATGTAGATGACCGCTTCAGCAACGAATTTGAACATGCACGCAAAAGCTGCTGCCTTCACGGCAGTGCTTTCTGAAATTTTTACTGATAAATTACTGGATTTCAATTCGATCAAATCTGTATTTTTGGAAATATTGGAAAAATAAAATTTTGAATGGGTATATCTACGGAATCATTTGACGGATTTTACCCATTCACGAGTTCGACCTTCGTAATTAAGCCTCAAAACTACTCTACAAATATGGAGTTTCTAAGTCGTTTCTTCCGGAAGTTATTGTGTTTACGGTCAGCCTAACGGCCGACTGCGTAAACACAATAACTTCCGAAAGAAACAACCTAGGAACTCGATATTTGTAGAGAAGGTTTGGACCTAAATTACGAAGGCCGAGTTCGTGAATGGTTAACATCCACCCAATGATTCCGTGGATATACCCAATCAAAATTTCATTTTTTCAATATTTCCAAAAAAACAGATCAGATCGAATTGAAATCCAGTACTTCATCGGAAAATAACAGTTCGAAGTTTCATACAGAATTTAATGAGGATGATATGATAAGAAAATCATAGAAATTTTTTTTTTCAAATTGTTCTAATGACACGATTATCACGAAATTTCGCATGAAGTTGTCTTTCAGCATCTCAAAACTAGCTGTAAAGTTTTATCAGGACTGAATCAGTATTTCTCGAGTTATACCGAAAAAATAAACGATATCGAGAAGAAAACCTCGAAATTTGACATATTTTTTCCCGAAATCTCCAAAACTTATGATCGTATCGAACTGAAATTTGGTACACTGCTGTGAAATATGAAGCTCAAAGTGTGAGTGTACTGTTTTTTCGGATATGATGAATGGTCTCCGGAAAAAAATTTTTTTTTTAATTTACTGACAATATGATCCTGACGAAATTTAGCTCAAAGTTGCGCGTCGTTATACTCCACCCAACTGCCAAGTTTGAATCCAATCTATTAAGTAGTTTCTGAAATAAAAAATAAATAACTTCAAAACTTCAAGTGCCTATAACTCCGAAACTATTCGACCGATTTGGCCCATTAACGAACTCAATTGCGGCATTCTGATGCACAACCTATTCTGAAAGTTTCAAGGTGCCAGCTTGCTTCTGTCGACAGTTATCGTGTCTACGGCCGGACAGAATCGATTTTGACACCGGATTCGTCATCAGTGAGTCCAACCTAGTCGTTTGAGACCATTTCGGCTCAATTATCCAAAATTACAGACATTTGGACAAAACGATAGCACGCTGTTCCCCTAGAACATGCGCGCAAAAACGCTGAATCGTATTTGTAATATAAACTCAATTCGGTTCACATTCAACATCGAATTGATGGCACTTCACAATTTTAAATTCGGAGGATCCTACGGGACCTGGAACAATATGACTTGAGCCGCATAGTTTTACGTGGATCAATACCTGAATAGCCTGCATTCAGCTTATTAGGTTAGTTACGCAACAGAAAAAGAGCAGATAACCAGCTATAAATAAAATTTAATATTCCTGAAAGCTCGGATTTGATTTGAATATACTTGGTGGAAATGACAAAGAAATCTGCTTGTGAGAGCTTCTTATAATACACGGTCATACTGAATTTAAAAGCAGATTCAACACTCGATGTTATGAATTCAATATGCACTTACATCACGTTCAAATACGCATTTTCCATCCATATATTACGTCTGGAAATGACTGAAAATATCAATAGAGCAATTCCAGCTGACGTCACAACATGGCCGATGAGGGGGACCGTAGATAGACTCTATCTACGGGGGGGACAGGTAAGTCACAGAATAGAGAAGTATATATTCTGTGACCTCACTTTCCCGTTTTGTTTATGTTAAGAAGTACTGCATTTCAACAATTTCAGGATAAATTCACAAGTTAAAATGATTTATAATAATAGAATTGGTGAATTACTAGGCCAAGTTAGTGTGTCGTTGTGAAATTCAACATAAATACACCGAGAGACGAAGGAATACATTCGCTTTGTTTACATTGGCGAAGAGCGATTATTTGGAGATTTTAGTGATTTCACAAGTGAAATTTCGTGATAATGGATCTGATTAACTGATATTCAATCTCAGATGATAATCATTCAAAACGATATAAATGCAATTTGCTGTATTTATTTTTGTCTTTCAAAGCCTAGAGTATCAACATCAGAGATAGCATTTACTATAGGTATAACTTTTGAAACTGAAACAGTAAAATGTTTGGCTCATTTATTCCTGAAAATAAAAAGCAGAATGAAATCCAACAAATGTGTGGAATGGAAAAAACATGGGTTCCAGAGAACTTCTCAGTACTATTTCAAATAACGTTATATGTTGCAAATTATCAAATTACCACAATATTGGTCTGCAGTTGCTATGACAGTGCTATCATAATATTCAATTATATATTTATTATACTACATATATGTTACAAATAAAATAATTCCTATGAAATTTTTTCCTTGAACACCGGTTTCGATTCATCCTCAAAAAATGCTTTACTATCCATATAAAATGTTTTTTATTATGCAGATGCAATGTTAAGGATTTCATAATCTTTAATTGACAATAAGTTCAATTCGAAACATATTACAAACAACAAAATGTAGAAGTTCCATCCTTGGGTAGTCGAGACACATCGGAATGTGTTGAGAACAGAGGAAGTTATCTGGTTCATTATTATTTGAAATACATACAATATTTTGGG
Source organism: Myrrha octodecimguttata (assembly GCA_958510865.1). Taxonomy (NCBI): domain Eukaryota; kingdom Metazoa; phylum Arthropoda; class Insecta; order Coleoptera; family Coccinellidae; genus Myrrha; species Myrrha octodecimguttata. Next base: position 87,887,996 of record OY294056.1, on the reverse strand, counting down.
AAACGAATTGCCTTGATTGGCTTTATACAACATATAGAGATGTGAGTGGTAAACAATCAGGATGGGTTGGTCCATCATAACGCCAGCTATCGTAGGTTGATATCATTCTTGAAATGTGTATAACAAACACGAAATATTCTTATCATGGTTTAACTTATTAAACAGAACAAATTGAATAAAACAATTAAATACAGATTTTTCTGTATTAACCTTTACATAATAATATCTTTGATCATTATATGCCAGTTGATATAATAATTTTGTCATTGAAGACGTAGTTCGTCGACGACATAAAAGTATATCGAAAGATATCAAATCAATATCGAAAGATATTATTATGTAAAGGTTAATACAGAAAAATCTGTATTTAATTGTTGTATCAATAGCCTTTAACAAGTAGACTTTTTTGAATTTATTACAAATTGAATAGATAGTCTAACATAATTCATTCACCAGTGTGGAAATGTCTCCAACAAACTCTACCATAGTTTGTTACTTTGTCAGAACAGTTTTTTCAATTTATGGTGAGAATATAGTATGTTTGCCTTCCCTGGGATAGTTCACATAGTATTCTGTTTCTTCCAATACCCGATAAAATTCAGGGGAATGGGTCAAAAATGCAAATATTCAACTATAAAGTCTACAGTACAATATATCTGAAACATCGGATTCTTTCGTCTCTCGTTGTATTTATGTTGTATTTCACAACGAAACAATAACTTGGCCTAGTTATTCACCAATTCCATTAATATAAATCATTTTAAATTGTGAATTTATCCTGAAATTGTTGAAAATATTGTACTTCATAACATAAACAAAGCGGAAAAGTGAGGTTGTGTTGTTTAACTTTCAACGTTTGACATGCTGTCCCCCCATCAGCTGATTCATCTCGATGAACCATAGATAGCTGGAACTGTTCTATTCACTCAGAAAACAGTTAAAGAACAAATATTTTGTGTGATTCCGTCAGCATTTATGGGCAATATTCATAATGAGAAAAATCTTCTCTTCCAGATTCAAACGATTTGATAACAAATTTATAAGGCCACTTCTTCTGAGGAATCATCAAGGGGCTGAACCCAAAATTCTGGAGACCTACTCCAAATTGGCAATGAGGGATGCCATGGATTACATGCGTAGAAACGCATCTACTATAGGCAATATTTCTGGAACAGAGAGCATGTCTGCAATATTCAAAAACTACACAGCAAATAACCTCAACGGAAGGTGAGTCCTTGTATTTGTCTCTCTATGCCAAAAGCAACCCGAATGTCAACGGTCTATTGAAATATACAGGGTGAGTCTTTGAGTTGTAGATTTATTTTAACCATAGATTTCTCTCATCAGATGAAATACTTTTTTCATTTATCATTTTTCCAGATTCGGCTCCAGCGGAAAGATACAGGATGTTTAAATTTCCAAAAAAAAAACAGTTTTTCTTTTGTAGCTTTGATATGGTAACTCCGAAGGAGATGAATTTTGGTGTGAAGTTTTCTATAACTATGACACATATTCTTCAGTAATCATTTTCATCCTACTTGGAACAGTTTCCAAGTTATAGACTTGCCGATTCATAAAACTATACGCAATCAGGATGAAACATGCAGATACAGTTTATCTTATGTCATCATAAGAATCTTCAATCATTTTAAAATATTTGATTATTCTTTATAATTTCTCCTTAAACGCACCGTTTCGCAGATATTCAACGTTGAATATTATAAAATCGGATAAAATTCGAAAAATCTCCTTATATTTGTGGATCCGCCCCTGATCTAGAAAAGGAAGTAAATTAGGCTGGGTTCACGTTTATCCGGACCGAAGAATATTCGTCTATTTCGCATAGAACTAATATCAGGTATATGCATAGATATAACATTAAGTTATAATTTCTATGGGTATATGCTATTTCATGACCACACCACAGACATAGTCCCGGTCTATGGACTAGACTTTCCATAACCATAACATTCTAGAGAATGATTTTAGAATAGTTTATTGATTTCATATAATTCATCTATGAATTTAGTGAAAAAAGTATAATTATGCAGTTTTCCATAGAATGGGCGAGGATGGAAGTGTGTATAATCTTATAGTGGAATTAAACTGGATATTGATGAACATCAAGTTGAAGATCAGTGTAGTCCTGTGTAGTGGAATGTTTTCCTTGCGAACATATGGCAAAAAGCACCAAATCATGAGAATTAAGAGAGTAAATGAGTTTTCTCAATCTTGTTTCTTTGAATTTCAAACCTTGGATTGGTTATTCTTCAAGAGGGATCACCGTAAAGGATATCTGTGGTGAACTCGCAAACAAAGCGCAGGAGTGTATTAGCCCATTGGGAAATATTTAAATACTTATAACTTTTTACCTGCGCCGAATCTGAAAAAATGGCAAAGGAAAAAAGTGTTTTAGTTGATTAGAGGAATCTATGGTTAAAATCAATGTACAACCTAAAGACCCACCCTGTATAGAAAATACAAAGGGAAGATTCCAAACCAAGTAGCTTTTACGAGCGATATTGTATCCCAAGGATTTTTAGTATTCCAATGTCCGCATGCATCAACATAATTTCAGCAGAAGAGATTTTTCCATTCCATACTAGTGATGATAGCTTATCCAATATAGTATATTTGTTCCTACACAAGCAGAAATATGCTTTTTTGATCAATCCTGAACTATTTTTCTTTCAGCATCAAGTCTTTCTGTGTTCGAAAAACATTGCTTCATCGAACTCTAGCAAAATATATGGAACGCTTATTTGTTCTGAGAACAATTTTTCAATTATCTGTAAGTGAATCAGGATTCTTTAGATGTTATCATCTCTGTTTTAATTCTTCTTGATGCATCATCCATTTGTTGTTTGTTACTGAACCAACATGTAACTATACTGGGTTTATTGGTTCCTATCTGTTGGAATGGAATTTCTAATTTTTCCTCTGTGGTCTGCCTGCTGAGTGTTTATCGATTTCATCGTTCATTACTGTCTTTCCAATGATTCGTGTCAGTATTTTCTGGATTTGTACTTTATTGTGAACTTTCATATACCCAAATTTCCGTAATGAGGACATTAGAGGAAATACGAGGGCTGTAAACCTGCCAGCCTACCTGATAAGCTAGAACATTTGAAAATACCTTCCACAACAATTAACATACTATAAAATGTATTCGTCAAGAACGGTGAGTTCCAAACAGATTTCTTCGTTTTCAGTACCAGCTTCAGTCAATTGGACTCTAGCACGTGGAATATCGACATGCAAGAGTTAGAGTATAACCCATCAAAGAAGGATTTGACTGACGCCAGAATTCATCACCTATTGGCAGAGGAATTAGTGAAGCCGTACAGAAGGGTAAGTATTCACCTCACTGCACAATCTGAAGCACGGATCAGAAAAAGAAAATAATTTCAAGTTATGGTATCAGAAATAATCATCATGTTTGCTTCAAAATTAACCACAATTTTAAATTCTTCACCATTATTCAGTTGCCGTAACAGCTATAAAGTTGAAGCAACCGCATCTCGAATATTTGGTTTGAGCATGAAGCAAGTATCACAGCTTTCTTATAAGTACTTTTTTGCACGTGAACATCATCATTTGCCAAAATAGTGACAGTCATGTTGATCATTCATAGGAACTTGTTTCTTTTTCTCTACGTTTCAGACTGTAGTTATTCATGCATATACATTTGAGTTAGCATCATTCATTGATTTCCCATTACTACTAATTGGTCCAGGTCTTGTTGCAGCATCGAAGACTCAGCTATAGCAGACATGCTGTGAACGATAGAGATCTGTCAACGCAAGTCAATTACAAGATGCACTACAATATGAGGAGATTGGTAGCTGATAGAAAACACCATCACAGCAAACGTCATAGTAAAAAACTGCATAAGGTAAATAGTTTGAAGTTCTTACCATTTTAAACCTGCAAGTAGAGTTGAATACTGTTAAGTTTTGACCCAGTACTAAGCCGTGGATTCTACCGAATGAATCCGACGATTTAACCCATTCTCGATCAGATCTGATTCTTTTTGGGGGTTTTACGTTTCGTTGTGGTTCAGTCTGGAGCAATTCTTCAGGGCATGCAATAACCTACACCATTTCATGCATAAGCAAGTGAACATCCATAAAGTGTGCCAGATGGTCGGAGATTACTAGGGTAATAATATCTCAGAAGGATCTTATAGGTACTTTTATATCCTTGAAACTATGTTCGACTTATATTCCTTCTTTTGTGAATCTTATCTACGGTATTTTTTCAAATTGAGAACTTTTGTTGCAGGAAGGTAAACATAACCACGTCAGTTTTCCAGAATTCCAACAGAATGGCAGTGCCAAGCAATTTTCACATGGTGAGTAGACTTGGGAAATCAACAATTAGGTTAAACGCACACGACAGACAATCGGTGGACGAATATTTTGTCTAGTGTAAACGCAGGCAGTCGACAATCGAACCCTCATATGGGATAAATCAATTGTGGCACGAGCTGTGTGACATGTTGCGCCTTCTTGTTGAAACCCTAGCTGCTGCACATCATTATTGTTCAATTGAGGAACAAAAAAGTCAGTAATCATGGCTGTATAGCGGTCACCAATGACTGTAACGTTCTGGCCAGCATCGTCGTTGAAGAAGTACGGAGCAATGATTCCACCAGCCCATAAAGCACACCAAATAGTCAGTTTTTCTGGATATATCGGTGTCTCAACATACACTTGAGGATTATCTTCACTCCAAATACGGCAGTTTTGTTTATTGACGTAGCCATTCAACCAAAAATGAGCTTCATCGCTAAACAAAATTCTCTTACGTAAATCGGGATCAACGGCAATCTTGTTTTGGGCCCATTCACCGAATCTACGCCTTGTTAGGTGATCGTGTGGCTCCAATTCTTGCACGAGTTGGATTTTGTAAGTACGCAAACCAAGATCTTTCCAGAAAATCGTCCATAAAGTGGTTGGACACATATCCATTTCCTGTGCACGATGGCGGATAGACAGATTCTGGTCTTCCTCTACGCTACGCTCTACAACAACAATGGCTTCTTCTGTTCTCACTGCTCGACGTCTCTGTGGATGCGTATCATCAGTTGGAATAAACGGTCCATATTTAGTAGCATTAATTGCTCTGATGGACCATTATGTTGACCGTAAACTGAACGTAGAGCGTGATAAGTGTTTCGAACATAACCATTGTTTTCAAAATATATTTGCACAATTTGGAAGCGTTGTTCAGGCGTCAGTCTATTCATCTTGAAATTTCAGACCAAACTAAACACAAATCACTTGACAGCTGACAAAATGGCTGCCAAATATAACAGTGTTGCCAACTTAAATTTCTATACCTCTGAAACAACACCCTTTACTTGTTCTGCTTTTCAACCGACAAAGTAGTTGTCCACCGATTGTTTTTATTGGACCTTAACTTAATTTTTCTGCATGCATCTAATCTTGTGAATATATATTCGAAAATTATTTCGTGCACAAATTCGATTCTCTTCGTCCTGTTGTCCGTCGCTGAATGCGATGCATTAGACAATTATAGAGCCATAGCGTTATAGCCGAATCATGTAACATGCCTGAACAAATACAATTGGTTTTCCATTTTGCGCGCATGTTCTGTCAGCAATGTTTTCAAAACTTTTTTCTCACTTCTCTATGAGAATTGCCTTGGAGACTCAAAATTGGTAGAACACGAATTCTAAAGTATTCAAATATACAACATGGTCTCATTAGAAATTATATTTATTAGAAATTCACAAGATCACTGACAAAAATCTAGTTATTGAATATAGGATAAGTACTTGAACTTTCGAAAAGAATGTATCATTCACTTATATAGGATGAATAATTTCGAAAAACCCATACGTTCCTCAAAAACATGTTATTAATACAAGAATGAACTCTGTCAAAAACCTAAAATGACTAAGGCCATTTAGTCTTATCTCAAATAAAATTTGAAGATAACTCTGTTGAAAAGTTTTAAGTTCTGGTATATTTTCATAAGTCTTATTTTTTTTTCGTATCCGTCACGAATAATTTGACTTATCTGTATACAATTGAATATTTCTCTTGATCAGATTACATAAACGATGTACTGCAAGAAGATAACGCGGATTCTAAGGGTGATAAAGAAGACTGGGATAGTCCTATAACTTTTACAGCAAAATCATCACGTAAGTAGCACATCATGCAAGAACATCACCCACATCAAGATAAAAGCTTTTATCATCTTCTCCTTGAAACATGCTGGACATAGAAACGTATGGAAATTAAAAAAAAGCTGGAAAGATATTTCGAAAATCGAAATAGAACAAATGATCCAAAAATTTTTTCGAAACGACTGTCAATAATATTTGCTTCTCTTTGTACATTCTTCATTATGAGTATTTGAATGACTATTTGGTTATGATGAATATAAATATCAATTTGTTCGTCGTTGTTCGGTATTATGGATTTCATCTCCTTTAACATTCGTAATTACACGGATTGAAAGAGATAATATGGAATCAAATGAATTTCTTCAAAGTATTTTCATCAATATATCATCAAAGTATTATCGAATCAAAAAAGTATGAGTGGCGCATTAAAACTTTTAAATGGAATTAACAAACAATTTACACCTATAGTTTCGATATGTTTCAATATTGAGTACATCCAAATGAAAATATATCATGTCTTCAATTTTTAAAAAACAGGTTGAATGTACAGGGTGGGCAAAATTCGGTGTCTACTGAAGGGATCTCGAGAACTATAGCAGCTAGAAGAAAACTGATAACACATTCTCGAGCTCTTTTTTCTTGACGAATCCGAATCTGAAAACAGATCCAGCTTATCGCGCATAGAACTTGAGTTATGAGCGAAAACTGAGAAATTGTCATTTTCAATAATGCTGAATAACTCGCTTGTTTGAACTCGTATTCGAAATCGGGTGATACATTCTACAGGCACCTTTTCAAGAGTAATTCAAATATAATATGACTGGATTTTTAATCCAGCTATTTTCTAGAAATGAGAATGATTTTGAATTTTTCAAATGTAAACTATAGTCAAAAGTTCTCTAATTTTGCTGCAAAATTTTTGCTGATTTCAAAAATGTATCATATGTCGCTATTTACATGAATACAACATGAGAAAAAGTTCAATACTTTTTTCCCGCTTTTCTATTCACTGTTGAATTATTATAAGTAGGCTGGCGTTTCCATAGTGACTATTGAATAAGCATTATATGTATTATTATATATGTTGTTTTGATATATAGACTTCCCTTGCAACTCGGCTATTTCCATTCGCTTGAATATAGCATACCAACATATCGAATTTTTCGTTATTGGCAATATTTCGGGCCATTAGGGATAATACACAAATTTTCTATTACTAATCTTAAGAACTATGACAAATTAACCATATAAACATTTATTCAGCAATCGCTGATTCCAATCATAGAGGCGCAAGTTCACACAAAGATAATGCATATTCAATCGTCGCTATGGTAACGTCAGCCTTCTCATAATTCAACAGTGAAAAGAAAAGCACGAAAAAAGTATTGAATTTTTTCTCATGTAATATTCATGTAAATAGCAACATATAATTCATTTTTGAAATCAGCAAAAATTTTGTAGCAAGATAAGAGAACTTTCGACTATAGTTTACCTTTGAAAAATTCAAAATCTTTCTCATTTCTAGAAAATGGCTGGATTAAAAAATTCAGTCATATTATATTTGAATTACTCCTAAAAAAGTGCCTGCAGAATGTATCAACGGATTTCGAATACGAGTTCAAACAAGCGAGTTATTCAGCATTATTGAAAATGACAATTTCTCAGTTTTCGCTCGTAACTCAAGTTCTATGCTCGATAAGCTGGATCTGTTTTCAGATTCGTATTAGTCAGAACAAAAAAGAGCGCTAGAATGTGTTATCAGTTTTCTTCTAGCTGCTATAGTTCTCGAGATTCCTTCAGTAGACAACGAATTTTGCCCACCCTGTACTCCAATTCAAAATATAATCCTGAAAGAGTCACATTGTAGTAAGAAGATACATTGAAACTATATGTGGGAATGGAAATTTATTTTTATTAAAAAAAATGAGTTTTCATTTATCTGAAACTTTTTGAAGATTTTAACTCATATATTGCTGATATATCATGATATCTTAATTTAACACAACAAAGCCCCTCGGATCGAAAGAAAGCGAATATATGATTAGGTCGAAATTTTCGCATTCAAAAAATGAAATCTAAATGGAATAAAGACAGAAAACTGTCAAAAATTTCAATTCGACCTCCAATAACCATGTGAAACTATTGACACCCAATTAACTAACTCAATACCCAACACAAATTCATATCTCTGATCGAAAATGATCATTATCATGAAGAATTCGTTCATTTTTAGCGAGTACGGAAACTGACATTAGTGGCAGTTTCACAAACCAGAAAATTCCATTGATGAGTGCGATCAATAAAAAATGTACCATTTCCGAGGCAGTGCTTCCTTGGAAAAGAGAACGCCTCACTCTCCCAAATGGTACGATTTTAAAACGAAACAGGTTAAGGTTGAAACTTAGTGCTGTTGATTCCGTAGATTTTCAGTAGATATTGAGCAATATTTTCATATCAGCAAGGAGTTTATTGCCTGCTTATTGAACTGAATGGTAGTTGCATATTTGTTTTTTCAACACTACATTTAATTCAATTTTGAGATTTGGGGCGCCAAGAAATGCTACGGATAGGGTTTTGTGCACCAGACATCTTATTCGAAGCACTACATAGACAGCTTACTCACAGCCAAGCCAACACTATGAGTACCGAAGTTTTTACCTCAGTAGAACAGTCACTCAAAGTTTTCGCATAAATAACTATTGATCTTACCAGCATAGACACAGAATATTTGTATCAATTGAAACCTCCTTGCCACTATCGAGAAAACCCTGCAAAACCTCTATAGACTCAATATGTGTTATGTCCACTGATGCCATCATTTGAATGAATATCCAGTACCTATTTCACAGGAATCAGATTCACCACCAAAAAAATTTTCATTTCATTCTTGAAATTTCAATCCGATTTCTTGAATAATGAAGATTTTTGGAGGGTGAACCTGATTCCTGGGACACCAGGTATATCGCACATTTCCACTCTATATCAGAGGATATCAGCAAATTCGAATATACTGCAACGAAATATAATATCCGCTTCCATTCGATGCCAAAAATCAATTTCATACGTCCCCTCAGGAAGTAGAAATGTAGGCGCCCTTGGCTCATACTAACTGATAGAAAATTCAATAGGAAACAAGAGGGTAGTGATGAAATGCATCGTAGAATAGAGAAGGGTGAAGAATCGATCGGACAAGTTTTGAAACAGGTAGAAATCAAACGGTTTGAGGTCTGTGTACAACTTTATTCGTATCTAAGCCTTGTAAGGTTGAAATGTTCATAAACCTGATCGTTCAATTATTTCTGGAAGGGATGCATAACCTACTTCATTTAGTTCAAATTGTTGCAGACTATCTGAATTGTGATGAATTATCAAGAGCCCTGTACTTACATCCGTTTCTCTTGGACTCTATCTGACATTGAGAAAGAGAAGCCTGGGGGCCGATTCTTGAATCTCGATCAAGAATTGAAGACTATGACAATTGCCATATAGCCACGTCGATTTCCTTAGTTAAATATAAAAAACAGGTAGATATGACCTGCCCATGGAACCGAATGTCACTCGACAATCGAATGTTATATCTCCTATACTCCGTACCACTCGTTGCTAAGTCGAAGGAAACGATGATAAGGTTATATTTATATTCCGATTTGAAATTTCTCGATATCTTGCATTCAGTTCATTTCTTGAATATTTGCTTGAAAACATAGTCGAAATGGCGAATAGAACTCTCACAAATTTTGCAGATGCTCGGGAAAACTTAGAAAATCGACATAAACATATGACAATTGTCATACTCTTCAATTCTTGATTGAGATTCAAGAATCGGCCCCCTGTGCGCGAGCTTTTCACAATATGTCCCATGCTGGTTCGCCTTTGTGAAGATATTCACACTTCTATTTATTTTGTGCTCCATGGTGAAGTGAAAAGTGACCGACATAAAAGTATCCTAAGACAACCTCATATTGACGTTATAATTCCGTCACTTTGTATCCACCATGTTTCTGATCAATATATGACCTTTAACGCAGTTTTGATCCCAAAGATGTCTCCTTAAATCTTTTTGTAGATTGGAAATAATGAAATTCAAAATTTTGATTCGTATTTGTTCCGAACCAGATTTCTCATTGCATTTGGGAAAAGTGTGATATAGAAAAATCTCTCTGACCTGACCCACAAATCATTTGGTTATATTGGTCCCAATTCGTTAAATTTCTGATTCAAAAACTCCAGTAGCTGAATGATTTTTCCCAAAGGATATGGAAGCTGTGTGTGTACAGAGAAACTTTTGGGTTTGCGTCATTATCTGTGTCTCAAAATCAGCCTCTACATAGCACTCCTTATTTTCGAACAAAAAGTGAATTTGGTATATTATGCAGTACCCATAGAAAGGACATCTTGTGGTTCAGACATCCTGACGTTAATCCGGGTTTCTCCGACATCATGCACTTGACTCTAGACGATTCTGTTTCTTGGGAAATGATTTTTGAGTAGGAGGAAAGTTCTCATCGAGCACAGGCTATTCTTCATCAGAAACTCTCAGCAATGTAGCTGGTGAAATAATTTTTTTTTCTGGAAATGAAAAATTTTTCGGTAGTTCGATTTTTCTTGAAGATTCCTAAGTGTAGCATAATCTGAAACCATAACAATCACCATCTTAGTGATACCTATGCCCCCTTGAAAAGTCATGAATGAAATCATCTACACGTCACTCCTTAGTGTTCTAGTTTTTGCATAGCTCATTTGATCTGCTGTTCACCTGCTTGCTTTTCACGAGCCAAAAATTTTCATGTCTTTCTCCGTTTCAAGTTGCAGGTGAAAGCATGAGCTCAGGCAAACGTTCCTCAAGAAGCTCCATAGACGGTAAGTTGTATTCATTTGGGGGAAAAAATTGGCAGTTCCAGTTCCAGTTCTTCAAATCAGTCTCAGTGAGTTAATACGGTTCATACTCGATTATACAGGGTGATTCCGGAGGAGACCGTCAGATTTTGGGATAAGTTTACACTAGTCAAGACAGTCTCGGAACACTGTTTGGTTTATGGTTGGGGGTCTCTGTTGAGAATATACAGGGTGATTTGTCCGATTCGACCGATTTTACTTTTATTGATAACTTTGGTATGGCTTATTCGATTTCAATGAAATTTTCAGCGTAGTACAATAGTGTTGAACACATTCATTGATTTCAAATTTTTTTCCAAAATAAGCGGTTGTTATTGTGATAAATCCAGATTAATTGTGCAGGTTGGAAAAACACCCTGTACATAGCGTTTCCTGAACTACGCTATCTGTTTACGATTGTACTATAATAAGTCATTATTTGAGAGTTTCTAATTTTTTTGGCACACTTCTAGTTTTCCGAGAAAATTTTTCCAAAAAATGATAATGTTGAAATTTCGCTCCAATCGATTCTACTTTTATTGATAACTTTGGTATGGCTCATTCAATTTTGATGAAATTTGCAGTGTAGAACAATGTGAACGAGTACATTAAGTAATCGCAACAATCTCTCAAAATACAGTGTTGTAATTGTGATAATTTCAGACTTTCAGATTAATTGTGCAGTTGAAAAAAAAAACACCCTGTACATTGCTTTTCCAAATTTTTCTTATTCGTTGCAGATTCTACAATAATATGTCATCACCCTGAGGTTTTTGATTTCTTTGGCATACCTCCGGTTTTCCTAGAAAACATTTTTGAAAAAGATCATTATCGAAATTTGGCTCACAAGCAGTGAGAGTATTCCGCACTAGGTAGGAAAGCTGTATCGTCGAAGGATGCAAAGTTTTTCGTCACTTCTAAAATATTCATTTCAAATTCGAAATATATTCTGAATTGAATGATTTCATACAAAATATTAGCCATTAAATATGAGTTTGGAATTTGAAACGAATATTTTAGAACTTAAGAACTGCTTTGCATCCTTGGACAATACAGCTTTCCTACCTAGTGCGGAATACTCTCACTGCTTGTGAGCCAAATTTCGATCATCTTCTTCTCCAAAAATGTTTTTAAGGAAAACCGGAGGTGTACCAAAGAAATTAAAAACCTCTGAATGATGACATATTATTGTAGAATCTGAAAGGAATAAGAAAGTTTTCGAAAAGCAATGTACAGGGTGTTTTTTTCAACTGCAGAATTAATCTGAAATTCTATAATTATCACAATTGCAACACTGTATTTTGAGAGACTTTTGCGATTATTGAATGTACTCGTTCAGATTGTTCTATACTGCAAATTCATCAAAACTGAATGAGCCATACCAAAATTATCAATGAAAGTAGAATCGATCGGAGCGAAATTTCGACATTGTCTTTTTTTGATGGAATTTTCTCAGAAAACTAGAAGTGTGCCAAAGAAATTAGAAACTCTAAAATAATGACTTCTTATAGTAGAATCGTAAACAGATAGCGTAGTTTTGGAAATGCGATGTACAGGGTGTTTTTTCAACCTGCTCAATTAACCTGGAATTATCACAATAATAACCGCTTATTTTGAAAAAAAATTTAAAATCAACGAATGTGTTCAACACTATTGTACTACGCTGAAAATTTCATTTAAATCGAATTAGCCATACCAAAGTTATCAATAAAAGTAAAATCGGTCGAATCGGACAAATCACCCTGTATATTCTCAATAGAGACCCCCAACCATAAACCAAACATTGTTCCGAGACTGTCTTGACTAGTGTAAACTTATCCCAAAATCTGACGGTCTCCTCCGGAATCACCCTGTATACAATGTGTTTCATGAAACCAGCAAATGTCAGGTAAACAAGATATTTCTAGATACATCTCTTGTCCCGAGGATGTCAAATATAAACAGTTCGAAGTGTTTTTCGCTGGAAACTAGAACTCGAGAGCCTTATGGGGAATAAAGTTACATTGACTATTTTCGTACCACAGAAAAAGATGATTCCATGGTTAAAACTATAAAACATATTATCTACTCCCTTCTGGAATTTAAACACTGACATATCATTTCATCTGATAGCAGAAAAAACGTTATGAGAACGTTTCAGGATACTAAATTCACAATCTGTTTTTTTTGTAGGTGGTGATTTGATGCGAGTTACAACTCCTACGGCTACAGAGACAATGCTACCATGGAAACGTGGCGAAGAAGAAAATTCGGCACCTCTACAACAATGTGAGTTTCCTGCCTGGGCGTCCAACAAAGAATATTTGGCTTATAATTCTCCATCAGCAACATTTTTAGGTGAGTTGTTCAATGTAGTAATGGCGTTTTTTTTAGCAGGTATTAGAGAACTCGTTCCCACTGCCTGAAACAGAGAGATTTTCGGGAACGATGTCGCTAACATCCATAGATGTGGGTAGGTGCTCAAAGAAGAAGAATAAAAAGTTTCTATGGCTGTTGTCTATGGTTTGACAGTTCAGAATATTGGACTGCTTACATTTCTTTGAAGAAAATAGATCTATTCGTGAAGTTTATAGGGCACTTCTTTAATTTTACAGTCGACATAATCGACCTTGCGAGCAAGAAATTCGCACAGTTATTGATTGTTTTCGCACTTATTTTAACCTTCCCGACTGAAAACCGTTAACAAGACAAAGGAATGTGTTAACAAAAAATATTTCTGACGTAACACGTCGTTGCTGATTGATTTTTAGTTTCCAAAAATGAATCAGCTGACCTCGACGACTTTTGGCTCAAAAAAGAAGGCGCAACTTGCCATACAGCGTGCCCAACCATCAATTTATTGCGGAATCGATTTGGTGACAACTTTATATCCAGAGGTGGTCCTATTAACATTGATGAATAGACTATGTTACCGGTTTCTGCGGCACAAAGTTGTATATCAGCATTTTTTAACTAACTTCCAAGTTTGATTTCAATTTTGAATCAGCATTTTCTGAGTTATGCCGCAAAAAAGCAACGATACTGGGGCAAAATAAACAAAATTCGACAGGTTCTTTCCAATTTTTCAACAAATCATTTTCTTTTTAATTCAGTAACAAGTCGGGCTCTCAAGATCCTGCAGTAACTTGCGCGTCGTTTTGATTCAACCAACTGCCAAGTATCAATCCAATCGCTCCAGAAGTGGCTGAAATATCCGCGAAATAACCTCTAAATTTCCAATGCCTATAACTCCAAAATCGTTCTGCCGATTTGGTCCATTAACGAACTGAACCGTGATATTCTAATGCGCGACCTACCCTGAAAGATTCAAATCGCTAACTTGCTCCGTCGGACCGTTAGGCTGGTTGTCCACTGGACGCGATTTCGAGACACGTGATAGGAGCGTAAAAGAAAGAAGTTGCGCTACAGATCCAAACGAATAGAATTCTAGCTTCCCGACGGAAAGATAAATGTTGTGTGTGAACGAAATATTTTTTGAAGCTCGTTGTTAATGAATTTCAGATGAATAAGATCGAAAGGTTAATGAATATTCTCTTTCTCTCACATTAAACTCACTACCAACGGTTCTGTAGGTGTAGTTGCCTACCTGAAATTGTATTCTCAACTAATAATAATCCCTTTCAGGTGGAATAGAAAATCACAGATCGTCAGTCATTGGACTATTCAGGAGGGAAAGTGTAAGTTCCGATCACTACAGCAGCAACGATTCAACACCCAAGAAGGAACGACGCGAATCATCAGGTACTTATAACATCTCGACGACTTTAGTCGACGATGGAAATCCAGATCCTCTAGGCGTTATGCCAAAAACACTATCAGCTAACACCATTCCACCATTGCCACAACCTCCCCAAACTCCTGGACAACGAAGACAAAACAGGAGAGGTTCGATGCTGGAGCTGACTGGGTGGGTTCATCACCAGAAATAGATTTTGCAAGTTTCTAATCTAAGGGTACGAACAGAACGAGTTAGTCACGTTAGAGGTTTAGGGCGATGCCATCCAGGAGGTTAACATCGATTCTTTTTAAAATCAAACAGTTTGCTTCACCTGGATGTCTACTGCGCGGTCTACAACAATGCTTCCCTGTGATTGGCGCGTTCAAAGCATAGTTCCATCCTCCTTTATAGCAACTCGCATGGAAAGATGTGTTTTGGGGAAATGCAAGATTATAGCAGCTCACAAGTTTCAAAATGAATACAAACACTTTACTACATACAATTCGGCTATACGCCAAGGCATAAGTATTAGTGAATGGCTTGAAGGAAATGTTAAGGAACCTTTTCTGAAAATCTCGAAGGATTTCAAGAGATGGATAGTCGATAGACATTCAATTCATTCACAATATGCCTTTACTCACAAAATTACCCTCATGCAATAAAATTCCTTACAAATTGTCAAGCATGCAGTATTCCGAGCTCGACAGAGCATCGCAAGTAACCTTCTTGTTATGTGCTGTCAACATCGACCGCGACTTAACCAGTAGCATTGACTTCGACCACGACTGCGATCCACTTGTTGTGTTCGTACCCTAACGATTCCCTTCAAATAATGCAGTAACCTTAAGGTAATCATTTCTCGACTCATAATCAAATTTCAATTCGAACGACTTCGTTTTTTCAGAAAAATTCAGGAAAATATAATATAATCTCCTATAAATTTTACCCAGTCATAAATGAGAACTCTTTACTGAGCAGCAAATCTTCTCTACCAATATTTGGGTCAAGAGGAAACCATACAGATTCTCGAATAAACCGGCAATGTTTTGAAAATAAGAGGATCAACCTGTTATTTTTGACAATCCGAAGTTATTGTGTTTACAGCCGACCGTTGGGTGGATTTCACCCATTCACGAATTCGGCCTTCCTTATTAAGTTCCAAACACACTCTACAAATATCGAGTTTCTAAGTTGTGTCTTTCGGAAGATAGTGTGTTCACGATCGGCCACTAGGGGCTACATTACGATGTCAGCTTTCTATGTTTAATTACTCTGGAAAATCCTCGCTCTTTTAGGAGAACCAACCGGAAGATATAAATATTTATTTCTGTTCATTGAGTGAATTTCGAATATTCCTCAATAGATTTTTTCCTACACTTTCTTATAAGTTCAGCTTCACGCCTTTTTTCTCTGTGTGAAACCTTGAAGTGCGCGCCAAAATCATGCTTTTCCATTATAGAGTGTCCTGGATACGTGAAATATACCTTAATATTGAGAAGATCTATGAACTTAAGATTCGAATCTTGAAGAAACGACCTGTTCGTCCGACATACATTTTTAGACAGGACCACATGATGTTGTATTATCTATTGTGGGCTTAAAATTCTTCAAAATCAAAGACGTTCTGTATTATTCATTCCATTCTGGTGTTGAACAGGATAAACTCAGCTCTGCAACTCTTACTAATGGGCTTAAATTACAGATCAATAACACAAGTCACCATACCAGAAGAGAGTTCCAACAGGAATGGAGGAGCTGTGAGAAAATCGACATGGTTACAACCAAATACCAGCAGTAGGATCAAACCTATTGCAAGTAAGCAACCCAGTTTTGGAGCACAGCTTATAGGAAATGTGTCATCTCCTTCTACAATCAGTGATGAAAGCGATCATTCTGATACTGACATAGAATGCCTTATGAAAGGTGGCTTGTAAGGAGAAACCTAGGATGAGGAGAAAATTTTGGAGAAAAAACTATGTCCTTTATTAATTTTTACACCAATATTCCTTCTTGCTGTTACTGATGAACCGCTTGATCTAATCTTAGAAAATTCAATGAACCTTTATAATAAGATACAGTTACAGTAGATTTTGTGGTGACAGGACATACATGGTCTCGGTAGACAAGTATTTGTGGTGAATTGGAATGTAAAATGTAACGATTTTATTCGATAGAACTGACTGTTAGGGAAAATTTCCAAGAAGTTACATCATTCATTTTGGGTTGTTCATTAGAGAGAGAAGAAAAATTGTTAGCTCTTAAGACCAGGGGTAAAGGCCATAAGAAGAGGAAAATCTATGGGGTATCCGTAAAGAAAAATGTGTTGAATGAAAATAATTTTTTTTCTTATGTTCTTCTCCAAAGAAACTTCAATCAGATTAATTTCATGAATAGCCAATAAATAGAGGAAAATGAAGAGAAACGAACAAATAATTTCCGTCATGATATGAAATGAACTACATATAGTAAAATGTTCTGATTTGAAACGAAAAAATAACCATAAAATAATAATGAGAATACCTATACAGTGAAGAATTATACAATCGAAGATGCATGATGTTACTGGAATATTAGGTATGAGATTTCATCCTTTGAATGTGAGAAATTTTATTTTCGAAATTTAAATTCGAAAGGTGAATGATATGAAGTCAATATTTGAAGTTTAGAGTGATGGATATGTACATAATATTTTTTTTAGAATTCCCGTATATCGAAGATATAAATTTCGAGAAAATAATTATCTTAAATACTTACGGTAGTAAGTAGGTAAGCACTTACATAAAACATTGTCTGAAACTGGCTCTACATATCCGAAATTTCCAACCAAAAATTAGCGGAATCGAAATCTCAGTTATATGGAATTTGACAGTGTACGGTTTATGCTGATTGTAATTGGCATTTCACCAGCAGATTTTTACGAGAAATTTTCAATTATGATGCAAAAAAATCATAATTGAAACAGAGTTATGTCCCCTGAATTAATAATGATATGTGGAAATATATCGTTTTATTGAATATCCGTATAACTTCGAAAAAGATAAATTTCACCGCTGAAAAAATCTGCTGTGTTTGAGTGCATTAAAGTGGATAACCAAAACCTTTTTAATTTCATGAAACATATTTCTTTGAGTATGAGGAACAAACCTTTCCATTTAGGAATCAAAAGGTTTTGGAGGAAGAATTACTTCTTTTATCAATTCATGATTATAAAAGACCTTCAAATTAGTAATATAAATTTTTGTTGTAAGTGCCTTAAATCTAAAATAAAATGAGAAGATTAAGTAACAGATTACCTAATGACAGCAGGGTTTGTTCCATATTGTAAAGGTATTTTTATTTCGCAGCTATAACTTAAGGGTAAGCATTTTATGAAAAACATACCTTATATACTAATAAGTATAATTGAAAGTACAGTACGTACAGGAGCATTAAAGACAACAATATCAAAGTTTGATGTAGCTCATGAATTGATAATATTTTGCAATTTTAATTTCATATTTCGAAACCTACCAAATATCAGACCTGAAATTTCAGGCTCAACGAGAACACTCTTCAAACATTCCGTGCAAACTTGGGAAACTTGGCAGATTATGCTCTGTTGGTTATGGAATTTTAATGGATTCTATACAGAGTGTTCCAAGGTTGGAGGTCCAATGAAAAGAATTGAAGATTTCGTGAATGTTTCGCTTTCGAAATACAAAAATTTGATTTTTTTCTCCATACAGCATGTGAATCATGTTTATGAAACATTTATTCTGGATATCATTCAAGTATTTTGTTTCCAATTCAGACACACCCTATATTCGGTTTGATTTCGATGCCCATGTCGCAGGTATTGACTGAGTGTATTGTTGGTTGCAGAACATTACACTCAGAGTTGAGACAATTCAAATCAGAATACTGTTCTTCAATTTGCCCAGAAATCGTAGTCGTTGATTTCTGGTGGTCATAAAATGGATGTAATATACAGGGTATTCAATTTGGAACAAGTCTGCTGAACAATGAAATTCATGACAATTTTTGGAAATGCACTGACGTGAGTTCAGCAGCCAGTACCCATGTTTCATCATGATTGGACTAGTACTATTTGAATTTTTCCAGAAATAACTATGATTCCAAGGAACAAATCCATGATATCAGATATTCTTTCCCGATATCTCTGAAAACTATGCTCAGATCTTACTGTAATTTGATGCACTGTTGTTAAATATTGATTTCAAGGTCTTTGTGGAATGTCATTCAAAAACCAGTGGAAGTTTTCAAAAAAATAAATGTTTTCAACAAAATTCTCGAAAATTTTTAAAAAAATTTCTTCAAATTAACGTACTCTTCAAACCGAAAAAAATTCTGCAAAAAATTATTCATAGTGGTATTCTAATTTATCACGTCGTAAACATCATCAGTGAGTTTAACCAAGTCGTTTAAAACCATTTTCGACGACATATTCGAAAGATACGAAAATTTGAGCAAAACGATAGCACGTTGCACCCGAGAACATGCGAGTAAAAATTATTAAACTGAAATTTTTTCGGAGCTATAGTTCAGGGTATGAATTTTTTTTATTAACCCACTGAGACTTGTTAAAATGGAATGAAAAATATGGTCTGAATTTCGGGAAAAGAAGTCAAGACACTCAGGGAGTAAAGTGACTTCCTAAAATAGGAACAAATATAATCTTAAACCTATCAGAAAAATTCGACAGTTTTCGAGACATTCATGAGTGCCACTCTCAGTATGGAACACCCTGTATAATATCAATTCATTCCTTTAAATATTCCTTCAAATTTTCGTTAGCAACTTTTCTGTTACTATTTAATGAAATATCATGAGACCAATAAACTATTTTTTTTTATGAATTCATAGCCGTCGAGAAAGTATACTGCATCAGATTCAAAATGATACCATTCCACTCTGCAGACCTTCAATCTAAACCTATTTAAGGTCCTCTGGTTCCAAACTTTGTGCAGAATATAGTCAATTTCGACTAAGTTGAAATATTTATATTGTCAATAATTTTCTTCGACATTAGAATTTTTCTGACATAACTACCTAATTGAACTTCAAGAAGATTCTGAATAAGTCATATTTAAAATCAGAATGGAGCCACTTATTCATATTTGGCATCCCGTTCATTCAGAAGAATGGAAATCATTTAAGTATGACGAAAGTTGACATAATAATTATGCAGAAAATATGTAGTTAGTTCCATAGAATCTATTTTCTATAGAGTGCTGAATTATTTGTTGTTGATTCATTGAATTGAAATAAATTTTTGCCAGTATTAATCGCCTTATTATTTCTTTACGATTCAAAGTGAACATGTAATAGTATATTATTCACGAGGCTGAATGACTGCAATTATTAACGAGGGTGAAGTTTGGAAAAATTTTGGGCAAAACAAGAATGATTCGATGACAATTCCATTTCCGTATTGGCGAATGAAGATAAGCGGTACTCCCTCTGGTGGTTATCAGAGTAACCTGAGATAGTTAGATTATCATTGAAAATCAAAAGAAATGTCAAGAAAATGAGGAAGTTTATGCATTTTTCTTGGGTTGTGTGATTTTACAAGTGTTCTTATTGAGAAAAAGAAGACTCAAATGTCCCTTTTCCTTCGCATACATTTCCAAAACCCAGTGAAATATTTCGAGTTTGGGTAAAAGGAACTCTGAGAAGTCGGACCTGAAAGTGTTGAACAACCCATAAAACCTATGGCAACTTTGAACTCAAAATTGGTAAACCAACAATCAATATTTGTGAGAGTCTGTTACTTGCATTTTACCGATGTTGATCATTTTATGTAGAGGGATATATACCTTCGAGAAATCTTCATTTTTTATTGATCATAAAGGATCAACGTAAATGTCCAGTGGTAGATTGAAATACAGGAGTCTCAACAAAGAAATATCCGGTGATGAATACTCTCCGCTCAAAGAGCTTCTGCCGATGAAATCCAAGCTACGAAATGCTTATTACAGCTTCTTCGATATCAATCTTATAATAATAATTAATAATAATGAATAAGGCTTATACAGGGTGATTCCGGAGGAGACCGTCAGATTTTGGGATAAGTTTACACTGGTCAAGACAGGCTCGAAACAATGTTCGGTTTATGGTTGGGGGTCTCTATTGAGAATATACAGGGTGATTTGCCCGATTCGACCTATTTTACTTTTAGTGATAACTTTGGTATGGCTCATTCAATTTTGATGAGATTTGAAGTGTGAAACAATCTGATTGAGTACATTCAAAAATTGCAACAACCTCTCAAAATACAGGGTTGTATTTGCGATAATTTCAGAATTTCAGTTTAATTTTGCAGTTGGATAAAAAAACCCTGTACATTGCTTTTCCCATTTTTTTCATTCGTTTCATGACCATAATATGTCATTATTTAGAGGTTCTCAATTTCTTTGGCACACCGCCGGTTTTTCTAGTAAACATTTTTGAAGAAGAGCATAATCGAAATTTGGCTCACTAGCAGTGAGAGTATCCCGCACTAGGTAGAAAAGCTGTATTATCCAGGGTTGCAAAGTTGTTCGGCACTTCTAAATATTCTATTCAAATTCGAAATTTATTTTCAATTGCTCATTTTCTGTGTAAAATCATTCCATTCAGGAAATTACTTAATTCAATATTTTTGCAAACCTTCGTTTTTCAATAAAAGGGTTATTTCTATGAAGCAGTGACCATATGTGATTTCGAATACTGTCGATTGGGAATTCAAGAAAAACATGAATTCGAAAAAAAGGAAACCATTTCGAGAATTCAATGTGAATTTTCTGTTGATCCTAAAGTCCACTCGTCATTATTTGTTTCGTATGTTTGTTCGAAAGTTGTTTCCATGTGTGTAGATTGGTTTGGTTTATGCACATAAACATATGCACATATGAAGTAATATAATGAATTGAATGATTTCATACAGAATATGAGCAATTAAATGTCAATTTGGAATTCGAAAAGAATAGTTTAGAACTTAAGAACTGCTTTGTATCCTTGGGATATACAGCTCTACGACCTAGTGTAGAATATTCTCACTGCTTTTGCGCCAAACTTCGATTATGCTTTTCTTCAAACATCTTTTCTCGGAAAACCGGGGGTGTGCCAAAGAAACTAAGAACCTCTGAATAACGACATATTATTGTAGAATCTGAAACGAATCAGAAAGTTTTGGAAAAGCAATGTACAGGGTGTTTTTCTTTCAACTGCACAATTAATTTGAAATTCTGAAATTATCACACTTACAACCCTGCATTTTGGGAGATCATTGAAAATATTGAATATACTCATTCAGATCCTTCTATACTGCAAATTTCATCAAAATTGAATGAGCCATACCAAAGTTATCAATAAAAGTAGAATCGATTGGAGCCAAATTTCGACATTGTCCTTTTTTGACAAAAATTTCTCGGAAAACTAGAAGTGTGCCAAGAAAATAAGAAACTCTCAAATAATGACTTATTATAGTAGAATCGCAAATAGATAGCGAGGTTTTGGAAACGCGATGTACAGGGTGTTCTTTCAACCTGCACAATTAATCTGGAATTATCAAAATATCGACCGCTCATTTTGGAAAAAATTTTGGAAATAATGGATGTTCTCATCAATATTGTACTTCACTGAAAATTTCATTAAAATCGTATGAGGCATACCAAAGATATCAATAAAAGTAAAATCGGTCGAATCGGATAAATCGCCCTGTATATTCTCCATAGAGACCTCCAACCATAAACCAAACATTGTTTCGAGACTGCCTTGACTAGTGTGATTCCTCCGGAATCACCCTCTATACGGTACACGTGACATTCGTTTTATGTGAATGTACTCATTATAGGTATTCATAAGATATTGTGTGAACTGAGTCCTTCCCTGTATAAATGAAGTTCTTATCACAATTTATCTATTATTTCAAAAAGTATATTTTACAAAACTTTCTGTTTTTCAATTTTTTGAGCAGTAGATGTGAGGGGGAATTTGATGAATGATCCATTCGGGGAAGTTGAAACGCTGCAAATTTCACATAAGGATTTATTATGTTCTCAGTTAAATAACCCTTCACCATCTCATCTTAAATAAAACTTATATTGGTAATCAAAGTTGAGAGTTTTATGAAAATTCGGTTTTAAGTTTTCGAGAAATATTTTTTTTCCTCCTACCCCCAGTTTTGAGCCCTTAGAGTACAACGATCAATAATGAAGCTGGGTGATGTCGAATTTTTTCACGTGCAGTTCGATCCTTTATGCAATAAAACAGATTTCATCGTCCTACTTTCATCGAGTCGGTAATAATGATTTTTTGAAAAAAGGTCCAAAATTGTGGAACTTCAAGGACCTCTCACGTCCGGGACGATTTTTTAAAAAAATATCTGACCTTATATTCTTGTTCTACGCCCTCGAATTAGTAAGTGTGCCAAATTTCACGGCGATAGGAGTCGGAAAATTATTTTTCGAAAATCGATATTTTCTTAAGGGTAACCCCTTAAAATTTTACCAAAAATCTCCGATCGACCTGAAATTTGAAACATATACTAATTCGAGGGCGTAGATAAAGAAAATCCAATCAGAATGTTAGTGGAGAGTCTGGTTCGTTTTTTATGGCCAGAAGAAAATCGAAAAAATTGGACCTTTTTTAAAAAAATCATAATTTTTCAACTAGAGGACCTTCGTCTATAAAATAATTGGTTACGTACTCACAAAGGACCCAGATATAACCAAAAAAATTCGATATTGTCCAGCCTTACGCGTTTGATCTGTACGACGGCCCAAAGTTAACCCAAATTTCGAAAATTTCTCACCAAATCTGGAATATTTTCCAAACTGAATCAGTTACGCAAAATCTAATTACAGATTCGTAATCTACGTGTTCGAATCCATAATATATGATGTGCATATTGTCATAGCTTCAAAAATAAAATTTCGCACGGAATCGCTAAATCTTACCCTCACCCCTCTGCGCTTTGATGTTTATTCGCGGTTCTTTATGAAAAATTTTTTAAGTCCCAAATAAATTTTGTTTTTCGAAAATCGTCGACCTTGTTATCGTTTCCTATTAAATCGAGGTCGTAGATCACGAATATGTCATTAGAAATCGTCCAGTGACAACCGTTTAGAAATTATGGCGGAAATAGTGAAAAAATTTCGAAATTTTGGTCAACTTTGAGACGTCGTGCCGACCAAAATAATGAAGCTGGGTGATGTCGAATTTTTTTACGTGCAGTTCGATCCTTTATCTATGAATTAAAACAGATTTCATCGTCCTACTCTCATCGAGTCGGTAATAATGATTTTTTGAAAAAAGGTCCAAAATTTTGGAACTTCAAGGACCTCTCACGCCCAGGACGATTTTTTTTAAAAATATCTGACCTTATATTCTTGTTCTACGCCCTCGAATTAGTAAGTGTGCCAAATTTCACGGCGATAGGAGTCGGAAAATTATTTTTCGAAAATTGAGATTTTCTTAAGGGTAACCCCTTAAAATTTTACCAAAAATCGAAAGTTCTCCGATCGACCTGAAATTTGAAACATATACTAATTCGAGGGCGTAGATTAAGAAAATCCAATCAGAATGTTAGTGGAGAGTCTGGTTCGTTTTTTATGGCCCATCATGAAAAGCTTGGAGGATCAATCCAGAGCGACACACAATTTTTCTGCCAAGTTTCATGGATTTCGGTTCTGTACTTTCACAGAAAATCCCAGAACAACGGACGGCGGACGGACGGATTTTTTTTTATTAGTTCATTCAAATCAACATACTTCTAAATGTAAACTGTGAATTTTTCAGGGGTGGTAATTTTTTTTTGTCCATCACTGAGGTTCATTATTTGATTTTATCAAATAATAAACCAAAATTTTGAGAGTAAATTATTTTCGAAAATAATGCAACATAATATCCTGAATCATAATATAATTCATGTGTTCATTCACTTCGATAATATTCTTTGAATAATCTTGATTGTTTTCCTCTGCAACATCGTGCCAGCCTGAAACTTTCTACCATCTATGACTTCAATATACTCCAAACAATTCAAAATTGATCGTGCCATTTAGAGTTTGAATACGTTGAGATAATAATACTTTATCCATTAATAGTAGCATTGCTACTCTGCAT
The DNA here is from genome assembly GCA_958510865.1 of Myrrha octodecimguttata. Lineage (NCBI taxonomy): Eukaryota > Metazoa > Arthropoda > Insecta > Coleoptera > Coccinellidae > Myrrha > Myrrha octodecimguttata. Next base: position 87,863,136 of record OY294056.1, on the reverse strand, counting down.
TAGAATAATTTCCCTCATAAAAAATTTCAAAAAGCACTGCCGTGAAGGCAGCAACTTTTGCGCGCATGTTCAATGTAGATGACCTCTTCAGCAACGAATTTGAACATGCACGCAAAAGCTGCTGCCTTCACGGCAGTGCTTTTTGAAATTTTTTTCTGATAAATTACTGGATTTCAATTCGATCATATCTGTATTTTTGGACATATTGTAAAAATTAAATTTTGAATGGGTATATCTACGGAATCATTGGGTGGATTTTACCCATTCACGAATTCGGCCTTCGTAATTAAGGTCCAAACCTTCTCTACAAATATCGAGTTTCTAAGTTATTTCTTCCGGAAGTTATTGTGTTTACGGTCAGCCTAACGGCCGACTGCGTAAACACAATAACTTCCGAAAGAAACAACTTAGAAACTCGATATTTGTAGAGAAGGTTTGGACCTTAATTACGAAGGCCGAATTCGTGAATGGGTAAAATCCACCCAATGATTCCGTAGATATACCCAATCAAAATTTTATTTTTCCAATATTTCCAAAAATACAGATCAGATCGAATTGAAATCCAGTACTTCATCGAAAAATAACAGTTCGAAGTTTCATACAGAATTTGATGAGGATGATATGATAAGAAAAATCATAGAAATTATTTTTTTCAAATTGTTCTAATGACACGATTATCACGAAATTTCGCATGAAGTTGTCTTTCAGCATCTCAAAACTAGCTGTAAAGTTTCATCAGGACTGAATCAGAATTTCTCGAGTTATACCGAAAAAATAAACGATATCGAGAAGAAAACCTCGAAATTTAACACATTTTTTCCCGATATCTCCTAAACTTGTGATCGTATCGAACTGAAATTTGGTACACTGCTGTGAAATATAAAGTTCAAAGTGTTGGTGGACTTGTTTTTCGGATATGATAAATGGTTTCCGAAAAAAAAAATTTTTTGGAAAAAAATTTCGAAAAAAATTTTTTTTAGAATTAAATGACGATCTGATCCTGAAGAAATTTGGCTCAAAGTTGCGCGTCGTTATACTCCACCCAACTGCCAAGTTTGAATCCAATCTCTCAAGTAGTTTCTGAAATAAAAAATAAATAACTTCAAAACTTCAACTGCCTATAACTCCGAAACTATTCGACCGATTTGGCCCATTAACGAACTTAACCGCGACATTCTGATGCGCAACCTATCCTGCAAGTTTCAAGTTGCTAGCTTGCTTCTGTCGACAGTTAGCGTGTCTACGGCCGGCCGGCCGGACAGAATCGATTTTGACACCGGATTCGTCATCAGTGAGTCCAACCTAGTCGATTGAGACCGTTTTCGGCTCAATCATCCAAAATTACAGACATTTGATCAAAACGATAGCACGCTGTTCCCCTAGAACATGCGCGCAAAAATGAAAAATGAACATACAGAACCACTTCCAAATAAACAGGCAAACACCAGGAAACCGAGCTCCTATCTGTCTATCTAAGGTTCTCAAACTGGCCACTGTGGCGCTTCAATTTAAATTCAGATATATCTTTCAATGGGGAATTCCGTTTTGGTGGTAACAATGAACTGAGTTACACCCGAGGCCCAATATTACGGTTTTTAGGAGACAAAAATAAGTGTTGTTTCAGGAACAAACAAAAATATTTCGATAATTTAGTTGCCATGAAATAGGAAAATGAAGGGAGCCGGGGGAGCTTGGTTAATTTATCTGCTCGAAGGCAAGTTAATTGTCAGATTAATTTCGTTTGATTTTGAATCGGACACTCATTTTTGTCACCTGAAAAAGCACTTTTGGGTCATTTTGTTCAGCTCCAAATGGGTCTCCCTCATTGATGTTTTTACTCTACCGAAATTGTCGAATTATTCATGTTTCGCACAACATTTTTTCGCAACTACTTCGTATGCGCAGTACCTGGTGATATTATTTTAGAAAAAAAATTCAATGGTTGGAATGAAAAGAAGAAATCCTGGTTTTTTTCAATTTTAACATTTTATGTCTGGTTTTTCTTTTCACTTTCTTTCTTGACTTGATTTGAGTATTCTTGTGACCAAGTGAGAACAAATTTCAACAACATATCCATGAAGAATATTGAAGATGTGTAAATCCTGTTTAACATATTCAGATTTCTCCCAATGAAGAACTTTGGGGGGCAATTAGTCCCACATTAAATTAAAATTTGTCTTACATCATAGTTACCCTGTTTCAATAAATTCAATATTATTCTAAAATACTAAAAAATAATTTCGAAAAATTCTAACATTCAGGAAAGAAAAAAATATGCGAGATTTTCCATAACAAAAGTTTGTTGTTCTCCTGATCAAATCAAATGAATTCACTCAACTTGTGCTGTATACCGGATCTCTGCCTATGACCACCTTGAAATATCAATGAATGCACCTTCAGATAAACTGAATTAAAGATGTAACACCAGATCAATTAAGTGTTCATTGTCATAACTCCAGATCTAGTACTCTGATTTTCGAGTTTCATTGGATCCCAGCAAATTTCTCAAGGTATTGTTCCTTAATTAACTCACCTTATCTCAGATCAAGAAGCCATGTAGTCCTTCAGGAGATCGGAAGATATAACTACTCATATCTCTGATTCGTATGCGATAACACAGAGAGGATATCCGGCGATGGCCAACTCGTGGTATTCTTTCAAGTCACTCGGCGAGTGTAACATTCGGAATCATAAACTCTGTAACATTTCGTAACATCCTCTATTTTTCAGCTATGAGGTTTTTTTTGAACGAGATAAAATTCTTCAACAAAGACGCTGACGCGAATTCAGGAGCTTTGATGCTCTCGTTTAAATTCATAACAAGAGCGGTCACCCATCCACGTTTGGACCACGTCCAAAGCAGCTAGACTTTCTTGTCTTTATAGAATGATCAAGCCTTCCAATTTTTGTGTTTACGATCGGTTTCTGGGCTGACTGACTTGAATGTTAACGAAATAATGGGTGCGTTTTTACGAGCTTGTTCTAGGGAACAGCGCGATATCATTTCGTCACGATGTCTGTAATTTTCGAATTTTGAGCTGAAATTAATTTTAAACGATTGGGTTGAACTCCCGGAAGACGTCTGGCCGTCCGACCGTCCGTCGGTATGTGCTGTAACTTTCGAAGAGAAAGACTTAGCGACTTGAAATTGTTGGATTAGGCTTGAAGTCCAAATATCTCGGAGTTAGGCCCACTTGAAATTTTGAGGATAATTCCTCGACTTCTCATAAAGTATAGACTCGATCAAATTGAAACTTCGTGGACAATTTTGGGATACCAACGCACAACTAAGACCAAAATTTGGTTATCAATTCGATATGCATTTCCGGAGATATTCAAGGAAAAAAAATGTGCCAATTTTCGTTGTTATTTGGAATTTTTTTCCGCAATATCTCAAGAAGTACACATGCAATCAGATTGAAACTACGTAATCAGGTGGAGATTACCAACACGCAACTGGGTGCGAAATTTCGTGTTGATCTAATAGTTAGAATTTGAACAAGCGCGTAAAATCTCCTGAACTCACGTGACTGCTTTTCTGGATTTTCATTTTCATCGTACTGATCGGCGTATATTTTCTTTTGTTTTCCACCAATCGTCTCGATATTTTCATGGTATTAATCCGATTTAAACGAAGTTTCGCACAGACCTTGATTTCTATATTTCACCACAGTTTCACAAATTTTAATTCGATAGGAATTTATCTTTCTGAGATTTTAGGAAAAATATTTAAGATTTTTTGGTTTGCTTTTCGTTATCGATGATATTCCCGGAATGATTCAAAAAGTACAGATTCAATCATGAGGAAACTTAGTAACTCTTCGCGAAATTTTTTGGTTATCGTGTGATTGAAACATCCGAGAAAAATTTTTCTTGAAAAGAATGTTTTTTTCGGAAAATGTCCCTCCGTTTCCGAATGAATTTTTTCCGGCCCTTGAACCTCATGTTTTACAACAGTACACCAAATTTAATTCAATTTGATCCAATTATAATTTTTGGAGATATTACGAAAGATATATGAAATCTTGTGGTGTTTTCTCCGATATCGCTGTTATTCGAAATAGTGATCCGATCACTCATCAAAATTCTGATGCACAAATTGGACAAAATTTCGTGTAATATGTAATGTAATGTTAGTCAAATTCGTGAATAGGATAAATCCGTCCAATGATTTCGTAGATATACCCACTCAAATTTATATTCTTCCTTTATTTCGATACAGATAAAGATTGGATCGCTTCGATAACTAGTATTCTCCATTCACTTTTATGAACTATCCCGGTTGGCCATGATTTAGGTCTATCATGTTTTTTACTTGAAACTGAAGCAGGTTGGCACTCGTGAAATATCGGCAATGTCAAAATAATTCTTAGAGATGTTGACAAATGTCAATGTCAATTTCTACTCTCAATCTCAGCATAGTCATCACGCTTGGAATCTGAAAATGCCGACGGTAGTTTTGAAGAAGCAGAGACAAAGTATCAGGAAGTACTATGAAGAATTGAAATCTGCTTTTTCTGATAGTAACCCTGAGAATTTGGAATCAATAATTTATCACAAGCTATCCAACATTTTGGTTCTTTTAAGGTGACACAGATTTTGTTGTACTACTACATTTTCATAATGTAGTATTACAACTTGTGCAACAAGGTATTTAAATGTCTTCTGAAGACTTATTTCTTGAGAATTTCGAAGACTAGGGAATTCCATAGGTTTCGTTTGGAAGTTTTACTGCAGGGTTATTCGAGTACTTCAGTTTTTTTTAATGAACTCTCATACAGTAACGGACTACTCTATCCATTATTTTTCAGTAAAATTTCAACACAAGATTTCTGATTTCCGTACAAGAAAATAGCATAACTGAATCTTCCAACCATTTTTATATCCGTGAAATATTTCTAGATGTTCCGTCCACCATGATCCGGAGGAATAACCTTTTCTATAACCCCGGTACATACAATTTTACGCGAAATCTCTGCAAGAGTCATGTGGTACATATCATATGGGGCTGGAAAGAGAAAAAAACACATAAGAAAGACAATCGCCGATGGGCAAGGAGATCACGTTCGATCGTACCGCTAATTCGCTTTTTGAAAATTCGAAAGTTTTGAAAACTCGTCATCTGACAAATAGTTTAGTTTTAATTAACAAGAGACGCCATAAGTGACTCTATAAGTGACGCTATAGTGCACCTAAAGACGTTGGGGAAGAACCGACCAGTGAAAGGTGAAGGAAGGAGACGCTAGTGAGTTCAGCCTCAAAAGAAATAATTAATCATACAGTCCATCAAAAATCGAACACTAGAGCAAAAAAGTTTCTTCAACATTCGCCAGGTCTTTAGAATTATTGAATTCACATAATATTTTCTCTCAAATTCATTATTTTCTCAAAGTGAATCCACATTTTGAAAAATACGTAATTACTGCGAGCTCTATATATGTAAAGAGGACAACGTTGTGTAGTTATCTGACTAAAAAAGCTGCCGACTTCACACGTCAGTGGTTTTCTAGAATGTTTCATTTTCCTTGAAATACAACACTTGCGAAATTCTGCACATCGTATTTCATAGAAAAAATGCGCACGCAAAATTTCGTGACTATCTCAATACCAAAAGCAACTCAGACAGCAAAGAATAAATTCCTTTTTATCGGTTATTTTCATTAAATTTGCTTTATCTGCCTCCCGATTCCGAATAGTTTCAGAAATAGCAGAGTAACATTGGTCAATCACTATGTGCGATATGCTAACTGTAACATCGCCTAAAAACAGTAACAACAATTGTAACACCTGGAACCTCCCTGGTCAACAGTCCCTCCTGCAGCCTGCAAGAACGGTGCTCAAGAATCACGTGACCGCGAAGTAGTGGACCTAGCTTTCTTGATTCTTCACTCTCATGCGAGCTTTCTCGAGGCGCGACTCGACCGGAATACACGTTTCTATGGCTTAACGCCGCGAGTTGAACGTCTGGTGCACAACGTTCTCTGGTTCCCGATAGTTTGTTGTCTTCTCGACCATCTTCTGTGACTTTGTGACTGTGACTGGATTTCTGTTGGTGTTTATTTGAGTGGTTTGTGATCTGTTGTGCCTTGGATAATTTTGGATATTCGCATTTCTGACCGATAAATCGAGGTAAGTTCGATCGGGTATTGCTGTAAGGCTAAGAATAGATGGGTACTTAAATGATGTCTTAAGGCGTACTGGAACCGTTAAACGGGAGATGACTGAGATGAGAGGTTACTCAGGCCTTTAAAATCGTGCATTTGCCTGATGTTGTAACATGGTGTTATTGCTGGATTGGTGTTGAGATTTGACGGGTTTCAACGTGAGAGGAAGCGTGTAACAGTAAATTGTTGGTGTTGAATGGACATCCTTTTAAATTTTCGTGGCAGATGACACCTCGGATAAATCCACGAAAGCATTGATATATATTTCTGGATGTTCAAGATAGTCATACAGAATACATATACACCATAGAAATTTCTCATCGAAGCCGCTGAATTATCGCTCTAATATGTCCTGAAATCAGAGAATATTTTGAGGACCCAGATTAATTTCACGAGTAATAACAAAAATGTTAAGAAAATTTCATGTGATAACCTCAGGAATAATACCCTTTCAAATGAAGGAACCAAATTTTTTTCAAAAGACAGTCTAGGTGTCCTATTGAAATCCTCGAAAAACTATCAAAGGCAGAATGAAATCATCCATGAATTTTCCGTTGTCAATTGGTATCGAATTTACTCAGACATTATGAAATAGCAACAATGTCTTCATACCGCAGTTGTTTTATTGCTTGTTTTCGAGTTATTCAAGTTTGAAATTATCAACATACTTAAATTTTAACTTTAATAGTCATATCTTAACTCGATCAACTAGTTATCTGTTAGTTAACTGTCAAAATGATTTCATAATACCGGCCCTTGTTAGACCCATAATGAATCTGACCTGTATAGACATTTTTAAGTTGAATGAATCGAAAAAGGTTTGAGAATGAATGAAAACAGAATAAATGGAGATGATTTTTTCAAACTTATATCAAGTTTAGAATACTTTTTTCTACCTACAGAAACATTGAATGTTTGAATCCAAATTCGGGCAAGAATTTGACGAAATGTCTATAACTGCTCCATCCTTGTTATAATTCAATGTAATTTCCTAGAGATTTTGTGTGAACCTTCAACTCGGCATGTTACAACAGAGCAACAAATTGAAATTAGTTAAGAAAGGGGCTTTCCTGTATATATTGTCCGAATAAATTTTCGAATGGGCATATGCAAAATGTTATTATTATTATTATTATTAAACCAGGTTACAGAGTTGAGGTACATTTATAACCTATAAACTCTAACTTAAAAGAAATTAAAAAAAAAAAAAAAAAAAAAAAAAAAAGGATTTTTATAAATATTCCTCAACTCGTGAACCATTTGGCGGATTTCACCAATTAACTGATCCAATCGGTGCAATTCGAACTTACACCCACCCTGAAATTTTCCGTCTTTATTCTTCAAAAATTTCTTATGTTTCCGGACGGAATTGAATTTGACGACTAATCCTCCATCAGTGAATCTGACCCAACCGATTTTGTATTCCAATTGATTGAATGTACACATGCTTTAATTTACACTCTGATAAGTGAATATTTTCCATCTATTCGCACCTATCCGATAAAAATGAAAACCTTGTAGTATCAATGCAATATAATCTTTAATTTAATGCTGTATTTTCCTCGCTATTTCCATATCAATCAGAAGTTTTTGAAAAAATGTTTGGAACTGCGTATGAAAGAACATTTTTTCAACATCATTGAGGTCTAATCAATTAATTTTGAACATGGCAAAAATGTTCTGTATTTTGGATTAATTTATTACTTGATCCAACGAATTTCACATCACTTGCGCATTCAATATAAAAAACCACCTTGTACGGAATAAAAATAAATAGTTCTTACAATCATCCTGTAAAACAAAGGTTATTATAATTTTTCGTAAATGAAACCTAATTCTTGAATATGTGCCATTGTTCCCACTCTCTGTTTATATTATAGCAATGATATGCCTCTATGTTGTAAAAAACGTGTTATACCTTGCCCGTTAAGAGTATAATCTAAATTATAATTGACGTTTTTATTCAGGAATGAAATATTCAATATAAAGTCAAGGTGCCTTTTTTACTGCATCTGGACTCTTGCATATAATTTAAATTATTTAAGTTACACACAGATAATTGCGGGGTATTTTCGTACCTGACTTCCCGTTGGTCACGGTGGACTTGTGTATAGTTTTTGTGGACGAGTTTTCATTATCATATATTACTAGTAAGCACGTGATTTTCTGATTTCTTGAGAAAAATAGGAATCGTTCGGTCTGCAACTGCGACTTAATCGGAAGTGAATTGTGAAGATTTTTTGAACTTACAGGGTTGATTTTTAATTGATTCTCAAATCCCAAAATATTTGACATTGTCGCATGAGACTGCTCTGACAGGATCTCAAAATTCTTCTTCACAATAAGTCATAAAATTTTATAATTGCACACATAACTCATCGATATTTAAGACATTTCAGTTAGCTCGATGAAACAGTTCTTGAATTGAATTTATTTCATTTTCAGTTGGCCCCTGTATAGAAATCAGTGTGTTTCCGTGAAAAGTACTGAAAGTTTGGTTCTGAAGATTGAAATCGATTCATTTTCCTCAATCGATATGTTTTTGATGTAAAACAAAAAATTGATAGAAAAATTCGGAAGATATTATGTTAAATAAAATTGAATCAATATTCGTAATAAACCAAATACAAATGTATTCTAGATAATCCTACTCATAGAGATAGGAATATTATAATTTCAAATATTTTCACACCATTATTTTGCAATCTGTCCTAAAATATTCATATTCATCCATACACAGAGAAGTTGAGATTCTTCCTCGAAACATAGAAATCCATAAAATCTCCAGGACATGTTTCTCAATGATGACATTGAAAATATACCGGTAATTGAAAATTTTATTCAATATGCGATTGGTATTATTATGGTAGGTATGTACCGTTTGAAACAGTTATCACATCATTATGATTCAAATAGTAAGAAACAGTTCATTATTAATTTTATTGAGTTGTTATTATACGTTCATGAGATATTTGTTGTAACATCATTCAGTTACAATCAGTGTGTGATATCTCTGCCTTAGAGTACCACTGGTTTCTAATTTTGTATTCCTATTCATGCCGTTACATCGATCCTGGTGAAGCAATAAATTCCGGAAGACATTACATTGAGAGTTACATTTGTGGAGCAGGTTTGAATGCTATTTAAGAAAGATGCATTCGTTAATGGGCAAAATCACATCATGATTTATTAATAATAATAATAATCTTTATTGTTGACCCTTAAACAGTAAAACATTACTGGCACCAGGGACTTCTAATTCATTTTATGATTTGAAACTAGGAAATCAAAAACAATTCTTCACCCAACCACAATAACAAAAGAAAAATCATTTCTAGTCTCAAGGAATTTCGCGAATATATCCTTTAAAATTTCGTTTTTCCAGAAATACAGGTCTGATCGAATTCAAATCTAATTTTCGGTTGAAAAATGAGATCTTGAAGTTATGTACAAAATTTCACGAAAATTTCATGATTGAAAGATTGTAAAATAATTTTATGGTGAAGTTAAGTCCTACTGAGTAGGATTATTACCTGGATAGGAGATCGCTCTGGCTACGAATTCTAACAAGCGCGTGAAAGCTCCTAATTATTTGGTATTTTTCGCGCTCTTCTCATATTTTGCCCAAATGTTTGTAATTCTCGAATTACTCAAACAACTTCTCGATGGTCTCAAACAACTGTAGGTTTAGATTCTGTCGATCTGATTGAATTTTTGAGATTATTTGCTCAACCAGGTCGATTCTGTTTGCGTATTGCTATAATATATATATTCGAGTAATATTGCTATAGTTATAGCAATATGGCAATGATATTGAGTATTCTGCTCCAGAGTGTTACATCAATATTTGTTATGAATTTTGTCATAGCAATATTGCTATCATGGACTTCCATAATCGATGATTTCAGAGCTGACAACACTGTATTTCGTGACTATTGAGTTACGAAGAAGAACAGAATAACCATAATTCATAAACATTTCATTAGTTTTCTATGATTTCGCACACATGACATCTACGGTTTTCGTTATTTATGTGAATATTAGCACGTCATACTTTCCTATTTTCAATATTTTCGAATTCTTGGAAGAAATAATACTGAAAGAAATGGATCTCTGCAATATTTCCTCTCTAGTTTATCTGATCTTGTTATCAAGCATAGCAAGAAAGGTTATAGGTTGCTAAAATAGCATTATCGATAGCAAGATTCTTGTTAATGTTACAGATCATATTGCTCAGAATGGATGATCAGAATACCAATATTTCCGAGTTTTTTATTGGAGCAATATCTTATTCCTGGCAATATTTGCGAACAGAAGCCTGATTATCCCAGCAACTACTTATTATATAATTGACAAATAGTTTGTTTGGAACGCAACAATATTTATTTCAAAAAATCTTCCAAATCTTGTTTGAAGACCTTTGTTTTATCGGAAACTATTCATCAGACTTAGATGGAATTTCCCACAGACTTTGAAGTCAAAAAAGTATGTCAGAATTAAGTTCGATGTGATTTGAATTTTCGCAGATATGAGAGAAAAAATCGATCAAATTTCGTTTTACTCAAAAAATACTGATGAAACTCAGTAACTAGTTGGTAAACGCTTATTCACAATTTTGTGCAAAATTTCTTCATAATCGTGCCACCGAAACAATTTAAAAAATTCAACATTTTTTTTACCAACGTATTTGAACGAAGAAAAAATTTGGAAAAGCACTGACGTTAAGTCAGCAGCTTTTACGCGCTTGTTCACATTTTGAAATGGTAACATGGAATTTCAGTGGAATTTCAATGAAATATTAAAAATTTTGAAAAAAAAAAATTTTTTTTTCGAATTTTTCCATTGATAATTCTTTTTATTGGCACTGTTCATCTTCCAACTAAGTTTCATTTCGATCAGATGAATATTTTTCGAGTTATTGAAAAATCAAAATTTCAAATTGCTATATTTCCAAAACTAGTAGGCAGATTTGGCCCATTAACGAACTTAACCTATCTAGGATCTTAACCTAACCTGAAAATTTGAAGACTCTTTTCTTTCGAGAGTTACAGCGCACACGGCCGGCCGGACAGAATCAATTTTGACTACGGATTCTTCATCAGTGAGTAAAAACTAGGCGTTTGAGACCAATTTCTGCTCAAAATTCGAAAATTACAGATATCGTGACGAAATGATAACGCGCTGTTCCCCAGAACAAGCGCGTAAAAAGCGAAAAAGCTGATGACTCTACGTCAGTGCTTTTCGGGAAGGTTGAACGAAACGAGATCCAAAATAGCAAAAATTTTGAAAATATTGGAATACAATAACAAGGTAGACACACATTTGATGAGCCTTATTCTCTCGACAACAAATCTTCTGGTAGGTTATATTTCTTCTTCACCTTGAGTGCTCTAAAATCTCCCTTACAAAGAATGAATCGACATCATAAAATATTCCTACGTCGTAATATTTTCCTTTGATCTAGGAAATAATCGCTATACACTGCTTGAAACGCATCCCGACATTCTAACTGAAATAAATACTGAGCCCACTTTTCAAATTGGCGGATCGAAGAAGTAAAAGCTAGGTACAGCTGATAATTCCTTGACATTTACAACCAGATCCAACGATCATGTTCAATATATATGACTTCTCAAGAATGCACTTTGTAGAAGGTGTAAGTTGATCGATAGTGGGTTTCAGAGCATTAACAGTGAATAAATTTTAGATTATATGAAGCATGAATAATGACATCGAAAGGCTTACAAGATAATATGCGGAATATTGATGTGAAATATCGGATATATTTTTCAAATAACGAAACCAGTCTAGAGCTCTCATTGGAATATCGGATGGGAGAGATGTTTATGTCAAAAGAGCTTCGAGGAGAGTCTTCAAAAAAAACCTAGAAAAGCTGCCGTGAAGTCAGCAGTTTTTACAAGCTTTTTCACATTGCCAAATGATGACTTGGAAATTAAAGTGAAATTTGAATAAAATATGAAAATTTCTAAAAAAAATATTTTTTTTCAAAATTTTCCATGGATAATTCTTCCTATTAACACTGTTCATTTTCCAGTCAAGTCGTTTGAGACCGATTTTAACTCAAAATTCGAACATTACAGACATTTGGACGAAACGATAACTCGCTGTTCCCTAGAACAAGCGCGTAAAAACTAGAAGAGTACAGACGTGAAGTCAGCAGCTTTTGCGCGCATGTTCAAAGGAGGTGAACGCTTTGACAATGAATTCGAAAATGCGCTCAAAAGCTGCTGACTTCACGTCAGTGCATTCTTAGATTTTACAACGTATTCTTGAGTTCCTTCGAAACCGAAGAAAAAACCACGAAATTTAACATATTACCAAACATTAAAATCGTTTCGAACTGAAATATAGTACAATTCTATGAAATATGAAGCTCAAGGAATGACCGAAATTTCTTCGAATGTTATGAATGATTTCCGAAAAAAAAATCGAAATTTTTTTTTTATTTACCGACAGCTCGATGTCAATAAAATTTCGCAAAAGGTTGCGAGGATTTATGATCCAATCAATTGCGAAGTTTCAATCTAATCCCTCCAGTAGTTATCGAAATATTAGGAGATAACCACAAAACTTCAAATGAATGTAACTCTGAAAACGTTTGGCTGATTTGGCCCATTAACGGTCTAAACCATCGCATTTTGGAATTCAACCAACCCTGAATTATTCAAGTCGATAGAATGCTTTGTAAGCCCATAATCGTGCATATGGACTGCCGGCCGGACAGACTTGATTTCGATACCGAATTTGTCATCATCGAGACCAATCTAGTCGTTTTGAGACCATTTTCGGGAAAAAATTCGACAATTACAGACATTTGGACAAAACGACAGCACGCTGTTCCCCTAGAACATGCAAAAGTTGATGTTTTTTGACAAAATGTCAACTGCTATTGCATGTGTTTCATAATACGATAACAGTTGGTTGGCAACTCAAATAAGCATTCATTCGTGACCATAAAATTGCATTACGTAGCGACTATAATGATATTGTACTTTCACCAAAATGTCCTAAACGCTCCAATTTCGGTTATTTTGCGTTGCTTATTGCGAACATGTCCTTTCTCGGAATTATGAATAAACCAGCGGATATTATACAGTTTCTGATAGTGATTAGGTCAATTCAATGGTAGTAGAGAATAATTGAAAAATTCTCTTCGAGAGTATAAATCGTTTTACTAACAGGGTCGAAAAAAATTCTACATTTAACTTATACAGAGAGTTCCTAAATTGGAAGTAAGAACGAAGAGAGGAAATCCTTCGCATAATATTAAGGAAAAAATTTCCTATGAACATGGGACCGCGAATGTTTCGTTGTTGAGATACAGGGTGCTGAAGTTTGATTTTTTTTCAATTTCTAGTCTTTCCATAGCACCTGCACTTCACAAGTTGATAATTGTTACAGATCAGGAAAAATATCCGTGAAAACTAATACTTTAATTAATTCCTCGCAGTTTAGTAACTGTATTTTTTTCAATATATATTTGGATTTCGAAAGAATTGTTCGAAATTGCTTTCTACTAGTTCCAATTACTGAATTTTCTTGAATAAACCACGAAATCGATCACCTAAAGTTTTGAACCTTCGACTTCGAGAGCATATGCGTTCGAAAGATATATACTCCATTCACTTTCATAAAGTATGCCGATAGGCCAAGATTTAGTTTTATCAAGTTTTCACTTAAAACTGACGCAGGTTGGCACTCCTGAAATATCGGCAATGTCAAAATAATTCTCAGCGACGTTGCCAAATGCCAATGCCAATTTCTACCTTCAATCTCAACATAATTATCACGCTTGGAAACTAAAAGTGCCGAAGGTAGTTTTGAAGAATCAGAGACAAAGTATCAGAAAGTGCATTGTAAAATGGAAATCGGCTTATTCTGATAGTAACTCTTATAATTTGGAAACAATAATTCATCACATGTCACAAGTTTTTCACTTTATTCCCGATATTTTATTAGATTTTTAGTTCGAAATGAACAATTATGGATCTATGGGAGATGATTCCCCAATAAAGGGGCTGTAGCGTTCTTCGTTTATCTGAGGATCTGAAAATCATCGCTTGGAGGACTGAACCTGGTCGAAAGACCCTCTCGGTCATGAGCAAATGTAGGTGCTATTATTTACTGCTTCCTTCTGGTTTTCTGTCCCTCTTTCTGTTTAAGATATTATGTCAAGATATTTTGTCGAAATGAATTCAAGATGACGAAAAAATTATTTTCCAATGAAAAAGATGCCATCCAAAATCCAAATTACTACACCTATACGGGGAGACAAAATTTTTCCTGAGGTTTTTATCTGTGCTCTTGTATCATACGCAAAAATGTATTGTACCCCGTTTACATTTCCTCTGCTAACACTGTGATATATCAAAGAATGTAATGCTCGTTCTCAAAAGAATATATATATATATATATATATCACAAGCTATCCAACATCTTCATACTGGAGTTTTTAAGGTTGTGTAAAAAGTTATTTTAATGTCTTCTGTTGAGAATTTAGAGAAGTGGGGAATCCCATAGGTCAGTCTGTTCGTTTAGAAGTTTTTCTGTCTAGTTATTCGATTACTTTCATTCTTTTTTCGAATGAACGATTACAAAGTAACGAAATACTCTTTCCATTTTTTTTCATTTCAACACTCGATTCTTGATTTCCTTACAAGAAAATAGCATAACTGAATCTTACAACCATGTTTATATACGTGAAATATCTCCAGTATCAAGAGAGAAAAAAGTTTCTTCAACATTTCCCAGGTCTTTGGAATTATTGAATGCACATAATATTTTCTAAAAATCATTATTTTCCTAAAGTAAATAAACATTTTGATAAATACGTAATGACTACGACTTCTATATAGAGAGCACCACGTTGCCTAGTTATCTGACAGGAAAATGACTATAACCTAACATTTTCAAAATATACACGGTGAAATGTGTCAGAAAGTTATGGCCAAACAGGATATTTTATGGAAGTGAATGGCGTATTTTATTATATTTCGATATATTGAATTCGCAGCACTGTACTCTTTCTCCTTCTCTATATAGAGGGTGTCACATTGAAAAGGAAACAGGAGCTCTTCTAGTAGAAAAATGAAGATGTTGGAAAATCCTCTGGACCCGTCGATTTCATTCTTGAGGAGGACATTTCCCAGCCTAAACTCCAGGCTTATATCATGTCATCCCTCTTTGTGGGAACCCCGCACCGTGGGTCGTGCAATATACGTTCTCAAAGGGATCTTCGCTTTCTAAACATGACAGTCATTTTCATTTTGAGATTTAATAATTCCTTCACTCAATATTCGAATTTGAAAATAAAATACCACCCAATTTCTTTTTCAATGTGGCACCCTGTATGTTGATATGTGTGAGTCTTAATCAATTTACATAATGAGCATCATTCCTTGTGGTTACACATTTGTGGTTTCAACCGCGATACTTCTGAAATTTTAATTAATCAAAAACCTCAACCACACACTGAACTGAGCAAACGATTTAATTCAACATCATTGTCAATTTTTAAGCCTATTAAACACCGAACTTCACACTCCGTATAACCTTGGTCTCCACCAAGAGGGACGTCAACTTTCTAACGCATAATGACTACAGGTGAAACTTCAGGTCAATTTTTTTTATATAACTCGATATGAATCATTCTTGATAACCTTAACCTGGTTCAAACACATCATCTCTTATTGGCGAATTAATTAAAATGGCCATTTTGAAAATAGTAAATGAAGATAATAGATGATATTTCGACGCGATATATCGGTTATTATTCTGTTGAAGCTAGCATGAAATTGTTAATTTTGATTTCGATTTCCTAATTGCAGCAATAAATCATACTAATCCGACTTGGTGAGTTGTATTTTCATCACTTCTATTTCAAAAGAGGATGTATAGAACTACCTACATACATAATTTTCGGTGACACTCTATCGATAATGAAATATACACTGAAAGTGAACTGCCACGCTGGTGCAGTGGGTTGATTACCTGCTTGTAAAACCGGAAGTACTGGGTTCGAATCCCGGCGAGGTTATGGATGTTGGGGTTAAGTTTGTGGTGTAGGTAAACGTTTGTGTGTCTATAAATGAAAATTCTCTAGTTGGTATGAATCTGAATGAATGTCAATGTATAAATGTAAAAAATTGAAAGCTTGTCTAAATGGTAATAGAAGCCGAGGACACTTAAAAGAATGAGTGAACGAATGAACTGAAAGTGAGATATGTTGATACGCGTATTGTGATCCTTTCGTTTAGCTAATAGGAGATGATATGCTCCAAGGGTTTTCGAAACATCGTTCATTCCCTCTTTAGTTGTCTGGGCTCTTTAGCCTTTACCCTAAATCAAACTTCCAAAACTCTAGGTGTGTACACCAGGTGTCGACACAGTCCAATTATTACCCAATAAAATTTTGGGTCCAAAAGGCGCTCCTAGAGTTGTCAAGTATTGTTCCATTTCCCTTTGATAACGTTGAACGCGCTAAGGTCGCTTTTTCATATAATTATTTCCGCAGAATAAAATGAATTGAGCTATAATCTGATTGATCAGATGAAGCTATTTCCAAAAAAAGGAAATTGGATATTTGAAATGTTCTGTTAACCTGCTACTGTTAGTTCATCTGTAATTTTCGGCCGACTGTAAGCACGTTCACAGGCTTATGGAGAATTCTATCAATTTGAAAATTTCAGGGTGAGTTTCATTTCAAAATACGGAGGTTAAGTTCGTTAGGGGACAAAATCGGTTGAACGGTTTCGGAGTTATAGCCATTTGAAATTTTGAGATTAATTTCCTGATATTTCAGGGACTACTTATGCGATTGGATTGAAACTTGACAGTTGGTTGGAGCATAACAACGCACAACTTTTCACGAAATTTCGTTAAGAGCACTCTGTCAGAAAATTTTATAAAATTTTTTTTTACAAATTTTTTCGTGAACATTTTTTTTTCGGAAAATATTCATTGATTCTGGAAAAACTTCCGCTTATACCTTGAAAATCATATTCTACAGCAGTGTACCAAATTTCATTTCGATACAACCATAATTCTTAGAGATATCGGGAAAAATATATTAACTTTCGTGTTTTTTTTCTCGATATCGTTGTTTTTTTCTGTTTAACTCGAAAAATACTGATTTAATCGGAATGAAACTTGGCAATTAATTTGGAAATGCTGATAGACAACTATGTGCGAAATTTCGCGATGATCGTGCCATGAGAACAATTTAAAAAAAAAATTTTTTTCCAAATATTCAATACTCTGCGATCTTCTGATCATATCATCTTAATGATATTTTGTATGAACCTTTGAACTGTCATTTTTCTATAAAACACTGGATTTGAGTTGGATCTGATCTGTATTTTTGGAAATATTGGAAAAATAAAATTTTGAATTGGTATATCTGCCGAATCTTTGGGTGGATGTTACCCATTCACGAATTCGGCCTTCGTCATAAAAGTCAAAACCTACACTCTAAATATCGAGTGTCTTAGTTGTTTCTTACGGAAGTTATTGTGTTTACGTGGATGGGTATAATCCGCCCAATGATTCCGTAGATATAACCATTTAAAATGTTATTTTTTTTCAATTTTTTCGAGAATACAGATCAGATCGAATTGAAATCCAGTAGTCTATCGAAAAAACCTTGAAAAATACTGCCGTGAAGGCAGCAGCTTTTGCGCGCATGTTCAAATTCGTTGCCAAAGCGGTCATCTCCATTGAACATGCGCGCAAAAGCAGATGACTTCACGGCAGTATTTTCGTGGTCTTTGATATTGAATTGTATTCTCGGTGTATTATGATGAGTAGAATAACTATGGAACATCTACTGATTTATGCAAAATAAACACTCAGAACAGAATACTCAACATCATGTCTATATTGCTATAAATCAGAAAGATAGCAATATGAATTAAATAGCAAAGTTTACCGCAAGAAGCAAACAGAATCGACCTGATTTTTCTGGAAAATTTGTTATATGGTCGAACATCTTAACCTCGATGTTACAAACAATATATATATATTCTTTTGAGAACGAGCATTACATTCTAAGATATATCACAGTGTTAGCAGAGGAAATGTAAACGGGGTACCATACTTATTTGCGTATGATACAAGAGCACAGATAAAAACCTCAGGAAAAATTCTGTCTCCCCGTATAAGTGTAGTCATTTGTTTATAGAAGATGGATGGTATCTTTTTCATTGGAAAATAATTTTTTTCGTCATTTCGAATTCATTACGACAAAATATCTTGACATAATATCTGAAACAGAAAGAGGGACAGAAAACCAGAAGGAAGCAGTAAATAATATCACCTACATTTGCTCATGACCGAGAGGGTCTTTCGACCAGGTTCAGTCCTCCCAGCAATGATTTTCAGATCCTCAGATAAACGAAGAACGCTACAGGCCCCTTTATTGGGGAATCATCTCCCATAGATCCATAATTGTTCATTTCGAACTAAAAATCTAATAAAATATCAGGAATAAAGTGAAAAACTTGTGACAAACAATAACAATAACATATAGGATTTCTAACTTATCTTGTTATCAAGTATAGCGACTACCATTTTTATTACTAAGATAGCAAATATTGATAGTAAGATTCTTGTTAAACTGACAGATTATATTGCTCAGTAGGGATGATCAGAATACCAATATTTCTTTTTTTTGTTATGGAGGCAATTTCCTTTTCCTGGCAATATTGCTATTTGAAAACAGAATACACCTGAATATCCATAAGCGTCGCATGCGTCATCATCCATGTTCTTGAATTCATCAAGTTCAATAAATTGTATCAAGATTAAAGCTTTCAAGGTGAAGCATCAATCTGCACCATAATTATTATACAACTCTCGAGAGTCATGATCATCTGGGGTTGTAAATCACTTTAGCTCATATAAAAAAAGTTTACATTGAAAAAAATCCTTATTAGATACGCGTGATTGCGCTCCAATCCAAATCGAACGAATTAAATCAATACAAAATTGAAGACATAAATCTTCACTTGAAGGAAACTGAAAAACCGAGAATGAAGATAAACCGTCAATTTAAACTGTAGCAAAAAACGAATAAGTACATTAAGCCGCTGACCTAGAAGGTGTAGTATCTAGGTAGCCTTCCAATCTTTTTACTAGTGTACCTCTAGGCCGGATGCCTAATTCTAAATATTTGAATGGAAGTTGGAATGATTCGTTTCCGTTCCATACGTTCACTTCGATAGATCACCGTTACAGACTTATCACAGTGACTTGTCACACCAACGTGTGCTCTACCTTAAATTGATATTTCCGTTATGATATGGAAAACATATAATGATATGGTTCGACGAGTTTGAGAGGCTTCATGAGGATTCATTCAAATGGATCTGATTTCGACATCAAGGAATATTCAAGCTCATTCCGTTTTATGACATCAGAAGGTTTCGTCTCGAACAGTAAGGCTTCAGATGTACAGGGTGGGCAAAATTCGTTGTCTACTGAAGGGATTTCGAGAACTATAGCAGCTAGAAGAAAACTGATAACACTTTCTCGAGCTCTTTTTTCCTTCCTAATCCTCTCGACATTTTGAATCAATGGTAATATTTCATAAGAAATCTAGAAAAGCACTGACGTGAAGTCAGCAGGTTTTGCGCGCATGTTCACTTCTGTTGATATCTGTTGATAACATGCGCGCAAAAGCTGCTAACTCCACGTCAGTGCATTTCTAGGTTTTTTTCGATAAACTACTGGATTTCAATTCGATCTAATCTGTATTTTTGGAAATATTGGAAAAATAAAAGTTTGAATGGGTATATCTACGGAATCATTAGGCGGGTTTTACCCATTCACGAATTCGACCTTCGTAATTAAGGCCCAAACCTACTCTACAACTATCGAGTTTCTTCCTGAAGTTATTGTGTTTACGGTCGGCAGAACGGCCGTCCGTTAGAAACTTAAAATCTCGGTATTTGTAGAGAATGTTCGGAACTTAGTTACGGAGGCCAAATTCATGAATGGGTAGAATCCACCTTATGATTCCGCAGATATACTCATTCAAAATTTAGTTTTTCTAATATTTCTAAAAATACAGATTAGATCGAATTGTCATCCAGTATTTTATCGAAAAATCACAGGTTGAGGGTTGATACAGAATATCATAAGGATAATATGGTCAGAATATCGCACAATATTGAATATTTGATAAAAAAAATTGAATTTTTTTTTCAAATTGTTCTGATACACGATCATCACAAAATTTTGCACAAAGTTGCCGATCAGTATTTCTAAACTAGCTGCCAAGTTTTATTTCGATCGAATTAGTATATTTTGAGTTATTCCGGAAAGAACAACGATTTTTTTTATAATTTTTCCCAATATCTCCATAAAATTATAGTCATATCAAAATGAATTTGGAACACTGCTGTTCCATATGATGTTCAAGGTATAAGCGGAAGTTGTTTCAGGATTCAATGAAAAGTTTCAGGAAAATAAAATTTTTCAAAATTTACTGACAGTGTGATCTCAGCGAAATTTCGTGATAAGTTGTGTGTTGTTATACTTCAACTGTCAAGTTCCAATTCAATCGCATAAGTTGTTCCTGAAATTTATCTCAAAATTTCAAATGACGATAACTCCGAAACCATTAGATCGATTTGTCCCAATAACGAACCAATCCGGTGCATTCCAATGCGCGACCTAATCTGGAAATTTTAAGGCGCTAGCTCACTCCGTTCGACAGTTATCGTGTCGTCAGCCGGCCGGACAGAATCTATTTTGACACCGAATCCGTCCTCAATGGATCCAACCTAGTCGTTTAAGACCATTCTCGGCTCAAAATTCGGAAATCACAGATGAGATAAGATCTTTAGTCGATGCTTGTACAATATCAATACCTATTAAATTTTCCAAGAATCATCCTGATGTGCAGAATCGATCTGAGACGTTTTATGGTCGCAAGAGAAATTGGACCAAAGCTATACAACAGTCTTTTTACGATCGGTCATATGTTAGATTTTTTAATACCTCATTAACGTCGCATTTCAACTTGAAAATTCCAACCAGTGACCTTTTCACAATCCACTCATTCAGTCCCGGATTTCTAATCTAGAGCTGAAATCCGACAAAAACATCCTCTTGTCATTTCAAACAATCAGATCCAACGAAATGGACTAATATTTCGTGATCTAGGAATCTTATTCGTTATTCGGCTGTAACTGTAAATAACATTTTGATCGGCGTGACGATGACGTGATGATATTCCGCTCACGTTTCTTTGAATTGTGATTCGAATGCCTAAGTTGGATCGATTCGATTGAGATATTGTATTCTTCCTGAATCTTTTCGATTCATCCATAATATCATAAGTAGGCCCTTTCGAAGCGTAACTACTAAACGGGTGTTTTTTTTCAGAGGTATAGAATTTTGAAAATTGACATGAAATTGACTGTATCCAAAAGATAATCATTTGGCATTATAATTTAAATATAATTTCTGGCATATGACCGGCACGGCTGTCTCAGACGTAATCTAATCTGGAGGTCCAATTTTCAATCACTTCCTCCAACATTTGTGGCCGTATATCGACAATAACGCGGCGAATGTTGTCCTCCAATTGGTCGATCGTTTCGGGCTTATCGGCGTAGACTAGCGACTTCACAGAAAATAGTCTAGCGGCGTGAAATCGCACAATCTTGGAGGCCAATTCACGGGCCCGGAACGTGAAATTATGCGGTTATCAAACTTTTCCTTCAGTATATCCATTGTTACCCTTAAGAAAATCTCGATTTTCGAAAAATAATTTTCCGACTCCTATCGTCGTGAAATTTGGCACACTTACTAATTCGAGGGCGGGCGTAGAACAAGAATATAAGGTCAGATATTTTTTTAAAAAATCGTCCTGGACGTGAGAGGTCCTTGAAGTTCCAAAATTTTGGACCTTTTTTCAAAAAATCATTATTACCGACTTGATGAAAGTAGGACGATGAAATGTGTTTTATTGCATAGATAAAGGATCGAACTGCATGTAAAAAAATTCGACATCACCCAGCTTCATTATTTTGGTCGGCACAACGTCTCAAAGTTGACCAAAATTTCGAAATTTGGGTCAACTTTGGGTCGTCGTACAGATCAAACGCGTGAGGCTGGACAATATCGAATTTTTTTGGTTATATCTGGATCCTTTGTGAGTACGTAGCCTTTTATTTTATAGACGTAAGTCTTCTGGTTGAAAAATTATGATTTTTTTAAAAAAGGTCCAATTTTTTCGATTTTCCTCGGGCCATAAAAAACGAACCAGACTCTCCACTAACATTCTGATTGGATTTTCTTAATCTACGTCCTCGAATTAGTATATGTTTCAAATTTCAGGTCGATCGGAGAACTTTCGATTTTTGGTAAAATTTTAAGGGTCTACCCTTAAGAAAATATCGATTTTCGAAAAATAATTTTCCGACTCCTATCGCCGTGAAATTTGGCACACTTACTAATTCGAGGGCGTAGAACAAGAATATAGGGTCAGATATTTTTTAAAAAAATCGTCCTGGACCTGAGAGGTCCTTGAAGTTCCAACATTTTGGACCTTTTTTCAAAAAATCATTATTTTTCGACTTGATGAAAGTAGGACGATGAAATGTGTTTTATTGCATAGATAAAGGATCGAACTGCACGTAAAAAAATTCGACATCACCCAGCTTCATTATTTTGGTCGGCACGACGTCTCAAAGTTGACCAAAATTTCGAAATTTTTTCACTATTTCCGCCATAATTTCTAAACAGTTGTCACTGGACGATTTCTAATGACATATTCGAGATCTACGACCTCGATTTGATAGGAAACGATAACAAGGTCGACGATTTTCGAAAAAAAAAATTTATTTGGGACTTTTTGAAGCTATGACAATATGCTGTGTGACATGTTGAGCCGTCTTGTTGAAACCACAGCTGCTGCACATCATGGTTGTTCAATTGAGGAACGGAAAAGTCAGTAATCATGGCTCTATAGCGTTCACCATTGACTGTAACGTTCTGGCCAGCATCGTGTTTGAAGAAGTACGGACCAGCCCATAAAGCACACCTAACTACGTCTCTGTGGATGCATATTATCACTTAGAGTAAATGTGGTGCGAAAACGGTCCATAGCAAGTCGAATTAATTGCTCTGATGGACGATTATGTTGACCGTAAAATGGACGTACAGCGCGATACGTATTTCGAACAGAACCATTATTTTCAAAATAAATTTGCACAATTTGGAAGCGTTGTTCAGTCCTCAGTCTATTCATGTCAAAATGCTAGACCAAACTAAACACAAAGCACTTGACAGCTGACAGAATGGCGGCAAGTTAAAATAGTGTTGCCAACTTAAAGTTTTATACCTCTGAAAAACACCCGTTATTAGAGAAATATGGGTTTTTGCTCGAAAAAGGTTTGAAATTTTGAGGTTATTTCCCTCATATTTCAGATAGTAATGAAGCGATTGGATTTAAACTTGGCAGTTGGTTGAAACATAACAAAGCGCAACGTTTGGCAAAATTACGTTGAATTAGTACGGTCACTCAATTCAAAAAAATCAATTTTCAGAATTTTTTTCGAAAAAACTTTTTTTTTCTGAAACTTTTGTTCATATTCGGGAACAATTTCAATTATAACTTGAACTTCATATTTCACAGCAGTGTACCAAATTTCAATTCGATACGGCTATCAGTTTTTGAGATATTGGAAAAAAATATGTAGAATTTCGCGATTTCCTCTCCGATATCGTTGTTTTTTTCGGTATAACTCATGAAATGCTGATTCAATCGTGATGAAACTTCGCAGCTAGTTCGAAGATGTTGATGGACAACATTGGTCAAAATTTCGTGATGATCATGTCATTAGAACATATTTAATATTCTGTGTTCTTCCCATCATATTATCCTCATAAAATTCTATATGAACCTTCAAACTGTCACTGTACTGGATTTCATTTCGATCTAATCTGTATTTTTGGAAATATTGGGAAAATAAAATTTTGCATGGGTATATCTGCGGAATCATTGGGTGGATTTTACCCATTCACGAATTCGGCTTTTGTAATCATGGTCCAAACCTTCTCTACGAATATCGAGTTTCTTAGTTGTTTCTTTAGGAAGTTATTGTGTTTACGGTCGGCCCTTAGGCCTATCAGAAAGTAGAGGTGCGTTGGCGGGGTCAATAAATGAAGAATGACCGATTTGACAACAAATTTGAACATGGGCGTAAAAGCTCCTGACTTCAAGTCAGCGTTTTTTCATAAGTGGGACGAAAAGACTGCATTTCATCTCAGACCTTCCTACAGTAAGATACAGTTCCCTCATTTATTTTATACACATGATGATTTTGTTTCGAGTCCCACTTCACACCATGATCTCGAATCAATGTTACATAACAATGAAGTCATCAAATGCAAGTAAACAAGTAGGACGGATTATTTAAAAACCATCTTGCAGAAAATCCACCACAATGAAAATAAATATTACGCCAACAATTGCAAGCTGCATAGAATGATCTCAATTAGACGAATGGTCCGTTATATCTTCCTATGAGACAATGTTAAAGGTTACTGACTTGTTACATCTTCAGGTTGGTCATTATCTACTTGCGTTCAAGAGGAGAACGAATGCTTGAAATGAATAATGCGAAATTATTATGGAACTGAAAATCAGATCATAATGGTTAATTGGCTAATTTATGAGGCTCTACTCCAGTACTAATAAGAGGTTGTGCTAATGAAACACATTCAAATAACCCTTTTTTCCGACTCGTTTCAGGACACTATAATTTCTTAGGAATGGAATATCAGATATAATTATTACAATACAAAGTCGAATTTTATAGGATTAGGGAACAAGAAAGAAGAAACCATTTTTGTGATGACCAACGTTTCAAAAATTCATTTTCATCATCAGGGTTCTTAAAAAAATTATCCGGTGACTCATTAGTACAAATATAAACATAAAGTCCAAACGAACAGATCCTCAATAATAAAGGCACAGGAGCAACAAAAAAACTGTCGAGAAAACTCTGAAATTGTAGACAACAGTTATAATTTACAATAAATTCTAAATCAATAATATCAATCCTGTGAATATTTCATTATTTTGAGTGTATGTTATTATTTATTCAGAATTAATTTTACTTTATTACTGTCGTCTAAATTATTCAGGGTTTTTTGCGACTGTTGTGATCTTGTTTATATTGTTTATCTCTGATAGGGTCTTTTTATTGCTCTTCTTCCGTGTCCCTTATTCCATGAAATTCTACTTTGTATTGTTATCGGAACAAAAATATATTCTATAATTATAACAATCTAACTTTTAATCGTATGATTCCCTCAGAATTTCGTATAAACCTTAGAAACGGCATGTTATAACGAAATGATAGATTTTAAAATAATGTATATTTCCAGATATTGTGCAATCTAAATTTTGAATTTGAAATATTTTCGCCAGTATCTCATTGGAATCTTATCGAAATCTATTGGAAAAGATCAATGAACTGATCCTATCACACATTTTGAGTTGCTATCATTTTATGTTTTTCAAACTGTTGTAATTTGCGATACTGTGGGTTGCATCATTGTTCTGCATTAAATTTATGTTTCATTTTTTTCTTTGTTAAACTATATTTGGGTTTCAAAATTGTTGTTGTAAGTATTCCATGGTCACTTTTGTGAAAGTTTGATATTCTAGAATTGCGATCGCATTTCTCGGGTTTTCATTCAGCTGTATGTATTCCAAATTCTTCTTCTTAGGACGCCGTCTCCCTACGAAGGTTGGCGATCCAAATGGCTATTGTTGTGCGGGAAACCGCAGCTCTGAAAATTTCTATGGACGTCTGTCCGAACCATCTACGTAAGTCCCTCAGCCATGAATTTTGTCTACGGCCGACTGACCGTTTTCCTTCGATCTTTCCTTCTATTATCAGGCGGAGAATCTCATATCGTTCGCCTCTAATGATATGTCCTAGGTACTGCAGCTTTCTCTCCTTGATTGTCGTGAGGAGTTCTTTGTGTTTACCCATCCGCTGTATAACCTCTATGTTTGTCTTATGTGCCGTCCAAGAAACTCGCAGCATTCGTCTGTATGCGTACATTTCGAACGCATCGATTCTCTTCTCTGTGATTGCATCAATGGTCCAGCTCTCACATCCATACAGAAGGACAGGGAAGATGTAGCAGCGAAGTAATCTAATCCGGAGGTCCAGGCTGAGGTCCCGGCTTGCCAGAAGTGTCCTCATGTTATTCAGAGTTTTCCGTGCTTGCGTAATTCTTGATCTAATTTCGATCTTTGAGTCGCATTGCTGGCTGACGAGTACCCCCAAATATTTTATAGATGACACTTGTGTAATGTGCTCTCCGTTGATCATTAGAGTAACGGGTCTTGGTGATTTTGAGAATACCATCAGTTTGGTCTTGGATGTATTCATATAAAGCCCAAAGTTCTCACTATACTCCACAATAAGGTTCATAAGGGATTGAAGTTCTGTTATACTACTGGCTATTACGACGGTATCATCTGCGTATCGAAGGTTATTTATATTCATTCCATTGATCTTTATGCCTGCAGTTGAATTTTCGAGAGCTTCGATGAATATTGCCTCAGAGTAGAGATTAAACAGTAGTGGGGACAGTACACAACCCTGTCGCACGCCTCTTCTTATTGCTATCTCTTCCGATGTGGACCCTTCGATTTTGACTGTTGCTGTTTGGTGCCAATAAAGTTCAGTAATGATCTTTAGATCTTGAGCATCGATCCCGGTTGATTTTAGGATGTTGATCATTTTTTGATGTGACACACAATCAAAAGCTTTTTTATAATCAATAAAGCACGCGAATACATCGACGTTCATGTCCCTACATCTCTGAGTCAGCACATTCAAAGAGAAAAGAGCTTCTCGGGTACCCGTCCCATTCCTAAAGCCAAATTGCGAGCGGCCAATTACGGACTCACACTTTTTATATATGCGGTTATGAATGATCCGCAAGAATATCTTCAAGGCGTGGGACATCAAACTGATCATGCGGTATTCGTCACATTGTGATGCCTTGTTCTTCTTTGGCAAAGTAACAAAGGTGGATCTCAGCCAGTCTGTGGGTATTTTTCCGACTCTGTACATTCGGTTAAATACAGTAGTAATGAGATCTAGACCAACCCCGTCCTCGGCAGCTGCAAGTTTAAATGTTTCCGCATGCACGTTGTCAGGACCAACTGTTCTTCTGTTCTTTTGTAGTTTAATTGCATGTTTGACCTCTTCTTTAGTGATTTCAGGAGCCCTTTCGTTGATTTCGTATATATCAGGAGGTGAGTCTGGTCTCATGTCATTAAAGAGATCTTCGGTGTATTCTTTCCACCTTTTTAGTTTCTCATCTACTCCTATAAGAATTTCATTGTTGGAACCCCTTAATATTCCACCATGACCTCTCCGCTGCCTGCCCGTAAGCTCTTTGATATTCTTGTGCAAGTTAAAGAGATCGTGCTTCTTCTGAAGTATTTCTATTTCCGTGCATTTGTTCGCCAACCATGATTCTTTGGCTTGTCTGCATTTCGCACGAATGAGCCTGTTAATTTCGTCATATTTATCTGTATTGTTGTGTTTTTGTTCTCTTCGTTCATTCATAAGTGTGAGGATTTCATCAGTCATCCACTCCTGTTTTTTGGTGTTATTTGTAAATCCAATGTCAGTCTCTTGGGTTGTAGTTAACGCTTTCTTCAGAGCTTCCCATGAAAACTCAATGTCTTCATCTGATACGTTGTTTATAGATCTTTCAACTTCTTTCAACCTGTTCTCAAGTTTTTGACTGATTTGTGTTCTTTCTGCCAGATTCTCGAGTTTCCCTATATCAATACGTTTCTGTCGTGGGGCCAGTTTAGATTTAACAAAGCGGTGTATTTTAATGTCCATCACAACTGGGTTGTGGTCGCTGTTGATATCTGCTCCAGGGTATGTTTTGACTGATTTAATAAACTTTTTATATTCGTGTCTTACGAGAATATAATCTATTTGATTTCTTACTATATATCCGTCTCGATCGGCAGGTGAACGCCAAGTGTATAAACGTCTTTTGTGGAGCTTGAAAAAAGTGTTGGCAATGCTTAGACGTTGTTCTGAGCAAAACTGTGCAAGTCGATCGCCTCTTTCATTTCGTTCTCCCAGACCATATTTTCCCACATAATCTCCATCATCATTTCCTGATCCGATCTTTGCATTAAAGTCTCCAAGAATTGTTGTAATCTCACCATTTTTTGTCAACTTCAAGGCTCCTTCGAGTTCGGCGTAAAAGTCTTCAACCATGTCATATTCCAAATTGAAAAGATAAATAAAGAAATAAATGAAATTGCCGAAAAGAGCACTTCCATAGACAGTTTGTGTTCCATCTATTCTATGCATTAATGGAAGAAGTTCCTTACTATGATAGATGTATGTATACCGTATACTTACTGACCAAAAATATTGTTGTATCAGAATAACCAACGATTTGTTAATGACGCTGTTTTCTGCTCCATTTCGATTATATGCAAATTTCCATAAGCTTAATGGAAACCCATCATAAGCTCCAGTCAGGCGCAACGATCAGTTCAAAAAACCTTACCTGTAGGCAAGTCTTGAAGTCTTGAAATATCCATGACCATTAATTAGATCCAGATAAATACGAAGTCATGAATCCGTTATAAGATATTCATAACTGACATCACCTTCTGATAAATCACATATTGCGCAATGATAAGTCATCGATGCGAAAAAATTCTTCTAAAGCAATGACGTGGGGTCGGAGGCTTCTAGGCGTTTGTTCAAATTTGTTGTCAAAGTGGTAACCTATTTACGTATTGACCCTGCCAAACGCAACTTAACTTCCTGATGGAAATATTTGGCAATCTTATAAATATGGTCCCGTTTTTTCAAAAATTGTCTATCGATACCATCCCTTGTATTCTACAACTCTACCCTCTACCCTTCAATTCATAGAGATCTGATGGATTTCCCATGAATTTTTCTAAGATTTTTCAGCGATTCGATTCCCACGGAATTTCGTACTTTGTGCCTTAATATATAATATCATTTTCGGCAAAATATTCGAAAATTCTTCACTTATAGGCAGAAAAATAACGAGATATTTCTCAGAGCAAGCGCGAATAAAAATCACTTTAGGAAAATATCACGGTTGTATTCGTCAAATTTGTAATGAGGAGAATTGCACTGGTAAGAAGAAGAACAAAAGAAAAGTATAGAACCATCATAATGAACTAGATAAAAACAAATTGTTGAGAATTTAGTATACAATTAACTCATTCTGGTTCGTGAGCAAACAATACGTCGTGTCGGTAAATTACGGCTAGGCAACACAGCCATATTCAAGTTTCATTAAACCTCCTTAATATCTCAAGGTCAGGCCCCTGCAAGCAGACTCAATGCTTCAAAGTTTCCAATAGCCGCGGGAAATATTAGAATTTGGAGAAATTTCGACGTTTGTAGGAAAAAACGGGGTGTCATTTTACAGGTTTCAGTAAGTATTTTTTGAAATTTTTTTTGGGATGTACTTAATTATTTTGTGAAAATGTGCAATGTCAGTTTTTTTCCGTTTTTCACTCCATTTCAGTTTTTATTTTCCCGAAACTTCTTGAATATAAAAATATGGCAACATTGTTCATTCTTACGAATAATGACAGCTACACATATAATATATAATATATATATCTGGATCCTTTGTGAGTACGTAGCCACTTATTTTATAGACGTAAGTCTTCTGGTTGAAAAATTATGATTTTTTTAAAAAAGGACCAATTTTTTCGATTTTCCTCGGGCCATAAAAAACGAACCAGACTCTCCAATAACATTCTGATTGGATTTTCTTAATCTACGCCCTCGAATTAGTATATGTTTCAAATTTCAGGTCGATCGGAGAACTTTCGATTTTTGGTAAAATTTTAAGGGGATAGATACCCTTAAGAAAATATCGATTTCCGAAAAATAATTTTCCGACTCCTATCGCCGTGAAATTTGGCACACTTACTAATTCGAGGGCGTAGAACAAGAATATAAGGTCAGATATTTTTAAAAAAAATCGTCCTGGACGTTAGAGGTCCTTGAAGTTCCAAAATTTTGGACCTTTTTTCAAAAAATCATTATTACCGACTCGATGAAAGTAGGACGATGAAATCTGTTTTATTGCATAGATAAAGGATCGAACTGCACGTAAAAAATCGACATCACCCAGCTTCATTATTTTGGTCGGCACGACGTCTCAAAGTTGACCAAAATTTCGAAATTTGGGTCAACTTTAGGTCGTCGTACAGATCAAACGCGTGAGGCTGGACAATATCGAATTTTTTTGGTTATATCTGGATCCTTTGTGAGTACGTAGCCACTTATTTTATAGACGTAAGTCTTCTGGTTGAAAAATTATGATTTTTTTAAAAAAGGTCCAATTTTTTCGATTTTCCTCGGGCCATAAAAAACGAACCAGACTCTCCACTAACATTCTGATTGGATTTTCTTAATCTACGCCCTCGAATTAGTATATGTTTCAAATTTCAGGTTGATCGGAGAACTTTCGATTTTTGGTAAAATCTTAAGAAAATCTCAATTTTCGAAAAATAATTTTCCGACGCCTATCGCCGTGAAATTTGGCACACTTACTAATTCGAGGGCGTAGAACAAGAATATAAGGTCAGATATTTTTTAAAAAAATCGTCCTGGACGTGAGAGGTCCTTGAAGTTCCAAAATTTTGGACCTTTTTTCAAAAAATCATTATTACCGATTCTATTTGAGTAGGACGATGAAATCTGTTTTAATTCATAGATAAAGGATCGAACTGCACGTAAAAAAATTCGACATCACCCAGCTTCATTATTTTGGTCGGCACGACGTCTCAAAGTTGACCAAAATTTCGAAATTTTTTCATTATTTTTGCCATAATTTCTAAACGTTTGTCACTGGACGATTTCAAATGGAATATTCGTGATCTACGACCTTGATTTAATAGGAAAAGATACCAAGATCGACGATTTTCGAAAAAAAAAAATTATATATTATATATATATATAGCTGTCATTCCTACGATTTGTTTAAACCATTCGAACCCAAAATTTTTCTAAAAAAAACGAACTCAGGCCAGCAAAAGCCACCCCGTTATATTCGGGCTATTGTTTGCTCTTAAGTAAGGAATTCACGAAAATGATTTAAAATTTCACCTTGTCTAGCATTCAGATTGACTATAATAGAATTTACTCCTGAGAAAAAGACAAATTACTAGGTACCTATGAGAAATCGTAATGGCATCTCACGTTCATACACATTTTTAATTTGATAACGGTTACGTGAATGTTAATTTCGATGTAATTACATAATCTCTTGCTAGAATAATATGAGCTTAAATAGTTAACTGTAGTTTTTACCTGTTTCAGTTGACAATTTTCAACTTGCTTGTTTTTACGATTGTTCAAGAGAACAATGATACCATTAGGTTGAAGGGAATTGGGTGAAAGCTAACTGGACAATTGGTATATTGTTTTTTGAAGTGCTTCAATATTGCAAGGATGCTAAGTGATACTTTTTGCGTAGGAATGAAAATTGGCATCCAATAACACATATCACCTACTATTACCTGAATGAGGCAACTTGAGAAAATTGATGCTTGTGTTATAAGATTTTGGTTGTAGAGGGTTTCTCAAGATTAACGAAATAATTTAATAGTTCTTATGCTCTTGCCTTATCGTTTTGCCCAAATCTCAATATCTCAAGAAGTACGGATGCAATCAAATTGACTTATACTTCTTGTATAATTAAATGGAGAATACTAATATGAAATTCAGTTCGTGAGTATGTATTAGTTGGAAATTCAGAAAAAAATAATCTCGCAGATTTTCTAAATATTAAGTTTTTCTTGTCAGAGATTTCGTTGAAATTTGGTACACAACTTGAAGCCAATATCCAACTTTACTCTTTTAAACTTCAATTCAATCCGCTGTTCATTTTTGGAGATATTGGGAAAGGGCAATGAAAAATTTCGTGTGGAATTTTAAGGTTATTTCTTCAATATCTCTGTTATCAAATTGAACCTTTGTGAGTGGTAGTAGAGAGAGAGAGAGGGAGAGATTTATTGGTGTCTTACAATATAATATCGTTTACACAAGTCAAAATAAATTAACAATAATATGTATAAATAAAATTTTGCAATGTAACATCATATAAAGAGAATAAAGTATACAAAACAAAAATACTCAAAATAAAATTTGACTCATCTACTGTCACAGAGTAGAATGCGTCAATTGAATAAAATGTCCCGTTTCTTAAAAATGAAGTTAGTTTCATTTTGAACTGTCTTTTTGACAGATTCTTAACCACACCAGGAAGTTGATCGTAAAGGGTTGCAGCGCTGTGAAGTGGACCCTGCTGCGATCTACTGAGTCTAAGAAAGTCCTTACGATTCAGTGACCTTCCTCGTGTATAATGAGTATGAATATTTGATTGCATATGGAATTTGTCTTTATTGGAGTGAACGTATAAAACGCTTTCCAAAATGAAGATCGAAGGAAAAGTCAGTAAGCCTAGATCTTTGAATGCCCTCCTACAGCAATCGCGGTACCCTAGTCCACTCAAAATAGTAGAGTACCAACAAGAAACTTCATGCAAAATATCGTGGGGATTGTATCAGTAGCGAATGTGATTGAAAATTTTCCAAATATTCTTGACAAAATTGTTTTTTCGGAAACTATTCTTTCAATTGGGCACAGACCTTGAAGTCAATATTTACCAACAGCGCTTTAAATTCCAGGTCGATTCGAAATTCATTCCCGGAGGTATTGGAAAAGAAATTGGTCAAATTTTGTCGGTTTTTGAATATTTCATGAGAATAGTATAGGTGTAGAATGAAGAAAAATTCTGAAACTTTCCAAATTTTTGTTGAAGAAATCTATTTTTCCGGAATAAGTCCTCAATATACTATCTTTCGACACTTTGACAGATATTGGGGAAAATTATATCAAATTTTTCGGTTATTTCCTTCGTATCGTTGTTGTTTTTGAAACAACCCAAAAATACTTTTTTTCATATTGATACATTATAGCAAAATAAAGCCTTAGTTACCGTAACTATAAAAATGGTAATAATTCCCTTGGGAGTTAAACTAGGCAGTTATAAATCTTTAACTCCCTCTAACGTATTCACAAAAACAAACCGACAATTGTCGAACTTTCCAGTTCGTGAAATTCTCTCCCATCTGTATCATTATAAGTTCTCATCATTAGTTATGATATTGACCATTTCAGACTGCAATAAAAAAAAATTTCAGGGGGGGTTAAAATTTTTTTTTTCTTGGTCGATCACTAAGGTTTATTATTTGATTTCATCAAATAATAAACCAATACCAATTCACTCAGACTAGAATGTAGAAGAATAAATACATACCATGTCTGGAAACTAAACCATCATCATCATCCTTTCACTGATATTTTTGGTTTAAATACGGTTAACTTTCAGCAGCTGCTGCAATTTGTCATACTTTGTTTATACTTTGGTTTCGACTTTATCGGTAGTAGTACGGCACGAGTTATCTCAGTCTATTGCAACAAATCTCAACTATTTCCAAGCTTTCAACTTAACGAATAAATAAACTTGACGAATATTTACAAACCTGTCAGTTGATATATCCATGGTAATCCTGTATATATACTTCATTCTCAAACAATGTCCATCTGATTTCGAAAAACAACAAAATTTGGTTTTCATATTTCATTAGTATGAAATAAAATCAATTATTGATATTAACAACCTCAGGAAACCTACAATCCATCGGGTGAAATCTGTTGCCCTCGGTAATAAACATCCTCATAACTCCCTTGATACATAAATAACTATACCTGATCAGGATGAAACTTAGTAACTGTACGGCAAATGCTAATTTCAAGCTTCAAGCTCTCGTGTTTCAATCAAGTACTGGATTTAAATTTTTCCCGATCTGTTTCTGTTGCTGGATTTTTCTCAATACTCTTCCTCAAAGTTTACATACCAAAGACTCGTTTTTTGAAGACTTCTCACTGTCATTCAGAAACGTCATAGTAGAGAAAATATGTCCAATCACGAAAACACTGTGTTCTATCGATCCATTTTCTTACCATGAATTGTCAGCTATTAAAA
Organism: Myrrha octodecimguttata; assembly: GCA_958510865.1. Taxonomy (NCBI): domain Eukaryota; kingdom Metazoa; phylum Arthropoda; class Insecta; order Coleoptera; family Coccinellidae; genus Myrrha; species Myrrha octodecimguttata. The sequence continues at coordinate 87,828,823 of OY294056.1, read as the reverse complement.
TTGTTTGTTTTAATAAATATTACCATCAATTTTTTGGCAAAGATGTCGGTAAATTCAACTCTTACAGAGATATGTGCATTTAATCAATCTGCTGCTTGTTGAAAAATGTTTCTTTCTAAATTTATCAATGCACAGAATTGCATTTGGCGTCGATTTATTGCTTTTAGAGGTAAGTCTGTTGCCGAATGATTCACGAACATTTTGATGAAATTATAACGAAAAAGCGAGCAAAAATATTTCACTATCTTTTTCACTTTCGGTATTTCTAATAATTAACGCCAGGTCTAATTTTGAGGCTGATAATACAAAATCTAGCATATGGATAAATTTCATTGCAATATTTCCTGGATGTGAATAATCCATACATTTTTATTGCAAACAATGGACAATCGTTTCGATACAATAATCTCTTCTGATTTACGGTTGAAAGAACCTTAATCTGCTTGAACCTAATCGTCTGCAACCCATTCGGATATTTCATACTTTGCGAAGCATTGCAAGCATCTGACTAACTGTGTCTCCAAGCCGAAACGTGGACAATCATTAATGATGGCGTTTTAGTCCGAGTAATATGCAGAAATAGTTGTGGGAATCATTGAAACGTTTCACCGGCAATTTCGTTGATTAGCAAGGACAGTTATTGTCATTACCTTTTTTGCTTTGTTTATGTAAGTACTCAACCTACTAACATTAAAATTGTAGTAAAATAGCTAATGAGATGATGATATTTGTACTCTGAGAATAACATTATGGGGATCGAGGAAATGTTTTGAGGATAGATGTGGGCTATTGTGAAAAAAAGTGACATATATTTCTTGATGACTTTCCTTCGATGGGGTCGATGAGCTTGGTATGGTACCGGATATAATGATGATTTGCTTCGGCAATTCGAGTTCCGCGTAAAATGTTTAAGGTGAGAGTACAATGATGGTATAACATACTGGGTAAATAGGTCTTGAATGAAAACAATTGAAAGGATAGAATATTGCAGAATAATTGAAAAAACTTTTGCAAATTTTACACAAAAGTTTATTTTCTTAGTTGAATAACCCAACATACCATTGATATCTTAAACAACTTAGAACCGAATGCGATGATTCATTTTCGATATTATTGGAAATTTGTAGCGTTTTCCTTTATATTTCAGGAACCACTGGTCGGAAATCATCCGGGTAAATTTTTTTTGGTTAAGTTAGGCAACAGTAATTAACGTTCAGAGTTTCATGAAAATTTGGTGGTAAGTTTTCGAGAAATATGTTTTTTCCCCCGAACCTCCCATTTAGAGCCCTTAGGGTAAACTGATCCTGTTGAAAAGCTTGGAGGATCAACCCCGAGTGACACACGATTCTACCAAGTTTCAAGGATTTCCGTTCAGTACTTCCAGAGAAAAGCCCCGGACAACGGACGGCGGACGGACGGATTTTTTTTATTCGTTCATTGAAATCTACATACTCCAAAACCTAAACTGTGAAATTTTCAGGGGGGGTTAAAATTTGTTTTTCGTTGGTCGACCACTAAGGTTTATTATTTGATTTTATCAAATAATAAACGAAAAATCTGTTCGCTGTCCGCCGTCCGTTGTCCAGGCTTCTCTCTGGAAGTACTGAACGGAAATCTTTGAAACTTGACAGAAAAATCGTGTGTCACTCGGGGTTGATCCCCCAAGCTTTTCAGCAGGATCGGTGTACCCTAAGGGGTCTAAATGGGGGGTTGGGGGGAAAAAAATTATTTCTCTAAAAATTACCACCGAATTTTCATGAAACTCTGAACGTTGATAACTTTTGCATAACTAAACCTAAAAAATCTTACCCGGATGATTTCCGACCAGTGGTTCCTGAAATATAAAGAAAAACACTGCAAATTTAATAAATATTCGAATAAAACTACCGATTCGAACAATATTAATATGTATATGAGAAAAAGCAATATGGGATTTATTGTTAGAATTCCGAAGCTAGAAAAACAGTAATTACTCAACAGGGGCGATTGATATTAATCATGAATTTTATCGGTCTGTATCTCGTCGAAAATTTTTATAAATATGTTGTTTATAAATTCTGAATGTATTAATAATACAATCAATATATTCAAATGTTGAAAAATGTTTACACAATAACGGAAATATTTCGGGAAAATGTTTACGTTTATCATCATCATCAAAATATTAATTATTCTAGTCTGTACATGTTATCATGAGAATTTGTCAGGAGCATATTGAACGAGGCGAATTAATTGCATGCAATGTTTCAATTCCTATAGGTGTTTTGAACACGAAATTTTGGAAAGGTTCTTGTCCATGAACCGAATAATGAAAGAATTAATTCCTTCTGTGATAAATATTCATGAATATCAAGTTTCGAATATGGGTATGTAGAGAAATGAATCATCCCATCTTGGAATATATAAAAAGCTCTGATTTGACTAGTTGCGTGCTTGTTCTAGGGGAACAGCGTGCTATCGTTTTGTCCAAATGTCTGTAATTTTGGATGATTAAGCCGAAAATGGTCTAGATCGACTAGGTTGGACTCACTGATGACGAATCCGGTGTCAAAATCGATTCTGTCCGGCCGGCCGTAGACACAATAACTGTCGACAGAAGCAAGCTAGCAACTTGAAACTTTCAGGGTAGGTCGCGCATTGGAAATCCGCGAAATACGAACGCGTTCAGGTTGAAACATCATGACTTATTGTGAAATATTGACACTCAATTTAATGCAAAATTTCGTGAGAATTGTATTGGAAAAATCGAATTTTTTTTTAAACATTTTTTTTTGAATACATATTCATCAAAGTTCAATGAAATTTCGTACAGGTTTCAGAGTCAAAATTTAGAACACAGTGTTTCAAATTTCAGTTTTGACCGATATTTAGTTGTGCAGATATTGGCAAAAAATTTCGTGACCATTTTGAATATTGGTGTTATTTCCCTTATATCTCAAAAAGGGCAAACCCTATCTGATTTGAAGTTCATTTTCAGTTGTAGAATACCGACACGAAATTTAATAATTGTGGAAAATAGTTAGATTTTCAAAGAGGAGAAACGACTGTGGAACGTCTCTTCTCATTCAAAATATTATTTTGAATTTTGCTACTCAGTTAGCGTTCTGCATGTGGAAATGTTATTCAATTATACAAGTGTTTTTATTGAGATTTCAATGTTCACATGAATCATTTCATGGAATTGGTTTCTGTGTTGTGAGAAACCAATGAGTTATGCATAATATATAAGTTTTTTAAGATATCAATGGTAAATTGGGTTATATAACTGAGAAAATAATAAACCCTTGTGTAAAATTTGCAGCGTTTTCCGATGAAGTACTGGATTTCAATTCGATCTGATTTGTATATATATATAACTTTTAGACTTCAAACATGCTTTCCATATTTTAAATCTATGTACAGGGTGGGCAAAATTCGTTGTCTACTGAAGGGATCTCGAGAACTATAGCAGCTAGAAGAAAACTGATAACACATTCTCGAGCTCTTTTTTCCTGACTAATCCGAATCTGAAAATAGATCCAGCTTATCGTTCATAGAACTTGAGTTATGAGCGAAAACTGAGAAATTGTCATTTTCAATAATGCTGAATAACTCGCTTGTTTGACCTCGTATTCGAAATCTGTTGATACATTCTACAGGCTTTTTTTTAAGAGTAATTCAAATATAATATGACTGAATTTTTTAATACAGCCATTTTCTAGAAATGACAAAGATTTTGGTTTTTCAAATGTAAATTATAGTCGAAAGTTCTCTAATCTTGCTACAAAATTTTTGCTGATTCCAAAAATGTATCATATGTCGCTATTCACGTGAATATTACGTGAGAAAATATTCATTACTTTTTTCCTGCTTTTCTATTTACTGTTGAATTATGAGTAGGCTGACGTTGCCATAGCGACGATTCAATATGCATTATCTTTGTGTGAACTTGCGCCTCTATGATTGGAATCAGCGATTGCTGAATAAATATTTCTATGGTTAATTTGTCATAGTTCTTAAGATTAGCAATAGGAAATCTGTTTATTATCCCTAATGGCCCGAAATATTCCCAATTACGAAAAATTCGATATGTTGGTATGCTATATATTCAAGCGAATGGAAATAGCTGAGTTGCAAGGGAAGTCTATTTCGAGAAATATCCAGAACGACATATATAATAATATAAATATAATGCATATTCAATGGTCCCTATGGAAACGCCAGCCTACTTATAATAATTCAAAAGTGAACAAAAAAGCGGGAAAAAATAATGAACTTTTTCTCATGTTGTATTCTTGTGAATAGCGACATATAATACATTTTTGAAATCAGCAAAAATTTTGTAGCAAGATAACAGATCTTTCGACTATAGATAGACATATATAATAATATAAATATAATGCATATTCAATGGTCCCTATAGAAACGCCAGCCTACTTATAATAATTCAAAAGTGAATAGCAAAGCGGGAAAAAAGTATTGAACTGTTTGTCATGTTATATTCATGTGAATAACAACATATGATACATTTTTGAAATCAGCAAAAATTTTGTAGCAAGATAAGAGAACTTTCGTCTATAGTTTACATTTGAAAAATTCAAAATCCTTCTCATTTCTCGAAAATGGATGGATTAAAATATTCAGTCATATTATATTTGAATTACTCCTAGAAAAGTGCCTGTAGAATGTATCAACAGATTTCGAATAAGAGTTCAAACAAGCGAGTTATTCAGAATTATTGAAAATGACAATTTCTCAGTTTTCGCTCATAACTCAAGTTCTATGCGCGATAAGCTGGATCTGTTTTCAGATTCGGATTAGTCAGGAAAAAAGAGCTCGAGATTGTGTTATCAGTTTTCTTCTAGCTGCTATAGTTTTCGAGATCCCTTCAGTAGACAACGAATTTTGCCCACCCTGTATACTTTGATTTTAAATATAATAACTTCTGCATTGAATCACATAGAATCTAGATAATTTTAGAGTAACCTAGGGCATGATCACGTAGGTGGAATTCGTAGACTGCTCAAATAAGTTCGATGGTTCCATAGATATGATACTCACGAAATTTTGCATGAAGTTCAAGGTCGTCATTTTCGACCAATTTCTAGACATCAAATACATCTCCGTGAAATTGTGTAATCAGAAACTTAAGGTACGGCTGAGAGGGGTCAATATGGAAAGGTTACCACTCTGGCTACGAATTTGAATATATTGGAGACTGAGGCTGCCAGAGATCCCAGACGCAGCAAATATCAATATAATCGCAATATGTTCTATTATCACTTATTTCTTTTGGCAAATCGAAAAAAGCCAGCAAGGACAGTGACCACTAATGACCTATCTGCAGACCAGAATCGAGCTAGGTACAATCTATCACCTACGTTATCTAACAACACGGTTGAGACAGTTTGAAGTGGAACGATTCGCAAGAACTGATACGAAATTATCCCTGTCGAATGTATTAGATAAATAAATGTAGTATATCTGGTGGAGCAGAAACGATCAGAATGCTGTCAATGTTCGCAGTAAGTCACCTATCAAAACATGGAGGAATGTATGTACCTGGATCGGATGAAATCGGAAGATGACAGGAAGGTGTGGTTTTTATTTTCAGAAAAAAAGATGATAGTTCTCATGAGATACATATAATGTGGCACTCTACTTCAACTCCTATTTCGGTACTTATTTGACTTCAATCAATCCTTGGATGAGTTGCTGTAGTTCAATATCATGGGTTCTATACTATACTAATCGAATAGGAAGTGAATTGCGCAGAGCTTTATTTCGAAGTCTAAAGGATCCAAGGAAACTTCGTCTTTTCCATGAGGAAATGAAAGATCCAAGAAACTAATCAGCCATTTCTCGTCTATCGCAGAAGTGTCAGAGTATTCTCAAAACATTTTCAAAATTGACCAGAAAAGAACTGTGACCCGGCTCGTTCGCCATTTTGTACGTCTCAAAAATTGGCAGGTATGTGTAAATTTGAGTGCCTTCACTAGTAAAAACATATTTTCGATTGAGAGATGATGATTTTCTGATTTCACAGTGAAAACATCATATCGACAAGCGTATGTTTCATGAAAATCATACTGCTATTCTGGGAAAAATTCCAGGAAGCTATTATCATTCCTGATTACTCTAATTACATATTTTCCACTATTTAGTAAGATTTTTATGCGTATCAATTATGATCCTCTGAACATACATCTTCATGGTAGAAAGACTATGGAAAGTGAGGTAGTAAGATCGTAATCTGGATCGAATAAAATGTTTATACAGGATGGACAACTGAAAACCAAACAGACCTGTATCAAGAAATTCGTAACCACTTTGAAGATTGCAAGGACCCGCTGATTTTTCATTGGAAGGAAACAATTTTCGCGTCATTTTCGACTCTGGCACTTAGAATCAAGATAAAGAAATTTGGCGTTCGGAATGGAATTCGTGTAATGTTTTCAACAAAGGTTTGATCAGCGATCCTTCAGAAAAAGTTCATGGTTTTAATCTTCCTAGGAAAATTTGGTGCATTCTGAATCGACTTAGAACCGGTCATGGTCGCTGTAATAGTTTCCTCTTCAAATGGAATTCGGTCGAAAGTCCAACGTGCGAGTGCGGAGAAGAAGAGCAAACAATAGATCATTAAGTTAATAGTTGTCCAAGATTTCAACCTGAATCGAATAGAAGAGAAGAAATTTTGTCGATGAAAAAGAAGTCCTTCAATAACAAACAGCAGTTTCATTACACTTATACGGGGAGACAGAGTTTTTCCTGAGGTTTTTATCTGTGCTCTTGCATCATACGTAAAAATTTATGGTGCCCCGTTCACATTTCCTCTGTTAATACTGTTATGACACATATTGTTTGATATAAAAAAATGAATAAATATATATATAGAATCAAGATAGAATGAACTCACAATATTCGAATGGCCTCAGTAGGTTCGATGCTCAAACATTTGTCATTGGAATGATCTCTGAAATTGACGATTCGAATTGTTATTCAGATTTTGACTTCTATATCTGCTCTGCCAATTCAACACTAATTAATTTTTTCTTTGCAGGCAACCTGAAAACAAAGGCTGACCTTCTACTAGGGTAAGTTATCCTGATGTCATTCGATTACAATAGCATCAGATAATCTGAGAATTCTAGGAAATGCACTACTTGAGGTCAGGAAATTTTCAACTCCTATTCAAACTCGAAGCAGGATCTTCAGGAAATTTAGCAGGAACGATCCCGACAAAATCTTGGTAGCAAATGCGCTTCGATATCCTATAACTTATTACCAAGTTTTAAATCGATCGTGAGATCTCTTTTTGAATTGCAATAGGTATAACTCTGAAACCATTGACTGGCGCATTTTGATTAATATAGTCTATTCCAAAAATTTCATATCGCTAGCTCTTTTCATTTTCGAGTTGTTGTGGCAACGAAGGAACAGCCAGCCGAACAGAATCGATTTTAACATCAGATTGTTCCCCAACGATCCAACCTATTCGATTGAGACCATTTTCAGCTTAACTTTTGAAAATTCTGGACATCTGGCGAAATTATTGTATGTTGTTTCCTAGGAAATGTGTGCAAAATCTAACAAAAATGAAGAAAATATATCTACGAATATATAAGCTGAACAGGCTTAAGTTTGAGGGGCAGTTTGTGACGAAAGTTTGTTCGAAAATATATTTATTTTCGAGTCAATATATTTATTAGTTACACCAATATCTTGTGACGATATATTTATTTTTCATTCTGATATATTACAATATATTTACGAGTTGGGAGTTTCAAATATATAAAATATGATAATTATAACCAATTTATTCATCAATTTTATTTATCAAACAACGTCAAGAGAGGGCGCGACGAAAGCACGCTTACAGTTTTCCACAATTCCGCAATCCTAGTTCGAAGAAGCTCAGAAATATTTATTACCAGTCCTCACTTTTCATATGGTTCGTGTATATTTAGTGCGATTCCTCTAATATTTGTCGTGATTATCGTCGTAAACTCAGATTCTAATCAAAATTATAGGCCACTGTACAGGGTGGGCAAAATTCGTTGTCTACAGAAGGGATCTCGAGAACTATAGCAGCTAGAAGAAAACTGATAACACATTCTCGAGCTCTTTTTTCCTGACTAATCCGAATCTGAAAACAGATCCAGCTTATCGTTCATAGAACTTGAGTTATGAGCGAGAATTGAGAAATTGTCATTTTCAATAATGCTGAATAACTCGCTTGTTTGAACTCGTATTGGAAATCTGTTGATACATTCTACAGGCACTTTTTTGGGAGTAATTCAAATATAATATGACTGAATTTTTCAATCCAGCCATTTTCGAGAAATGGGAAGGATTTTGGATTTTTTAAATGTAAACTACAGTCAAATGATCTCTTATCTTGCTACAAAATTTTTGCTGATTTCGAAAATGTATTATATGTCGCTATTCACATGAATATAACATGAGAAAATATTCATTACTTCTTTCCTGCTTTTCTATTCACTGTTCAATTATGAGTAGGCTGACTTTACAATCGCGACGATTCATTATGCATTAACTTTGTGTGAACTTGCGACTCTATGATTGGAATCAGCGATTGCTCAATAAATATTTCTATGGTTAATTTGTCATAGTTTTTAAGATCAGCAATATTTCGGGTCATTAGGGATAATAAACAGATTTTTTTTTGCTGATCTCAAGAACTATGACAAATTAACCATAAAAATACTTATTCAGCCATCGCTGATTCCAATCATAGAGGCGCAAGTTCAGACAAAGATAATGCATATTCAATCGTCGCTATGGCAACGTCAGCCTACTCATAATTCAACAGTGAAAAGAAAAGCAGGAAAAAAGTATTGACAATTTTTTCATGTAATATTCATGTAAATAGCGACATATGATACATTTTTGAAATCAGCAAGAATTTTGTAGTAAGATAAGAGATCTTTCGGCTATAGTTTACATTTGAAAAATCCAAAATCTTTCTCATTCATCGAAAATGGCTGGATTAAAAAATTCAGTCATATTATATTCGAATTACTTCTAAAAAAGTGCCTGAAGAATGTATCAACAGATTTCCAATACGAGTTCAAACAAGCGAGTTATTCAGCATTATTGAAAATGACAATTTCTCAATTTTCGCTCATAACTCAAGTTCTATGAACGATAAGCTGGATCTGTTTTCAGATTCGGATTAGTCAGGAAAAAAGAACTCGAGAATGTGTTATCAGTTTCTTTCTAGCTGCTATAGTTCTCGAAATCCCTTCAGTAGACAAGGAATTTTGCCCACCCTGTATAATGGAAACTGTATGGTTCCAGCGCTTCATCTCTTGTTCTATTGATAGAATTAATAAATATATTGGATCCTATATGTTTATATATTTGAAACTCCCAACTCGTTGATATATTCTGTTCTGTAGAAAACAAATTTATCAGCTCACAAAATAAATATATTGCTGCAACTAATAAATATTTTGACTAGGAAATGAATATATTTGTAAACCCACTTTTGTGTAGAACGGCGCCTCATACTTTTGTTGTATGCGCGAAATGGGAAAATCTGTCCAACGATTCCGTAGTCATTATTTATACTCATCCTAAACTGTATTTTCCCGATATTCCGTGATTGAAATAAGGGAATGAAGGTTCATGCAGAATGTCGTGGAGAGATCGCTTCGAATTCGGACAATTTCGAAGTCCCCGACTTCCCTTCTTATTTTTTTCATTCATATATTGAACTTTTGTATAGGTACCAGGAAGGAATATGTTCCTGTAGGATTCATGCAAGAGCTTTTATCAGCTGGCTTATCATTTTCGTTATCCAGATGCTCTGTACTTGTATCAAGTTTTGAATTATGAGAACGAAGAGCCACACAAATAATGAATAATTACTGTTCCCAGTCATGAATCGTAAATGTCATACTAACAAGTTCAAGAATCAGATTAAATCAGCTGTCAAGATGTTTTCTCCTGCCTTTGAGAATTCTCACAGATGCCACTTTCACACCCCACTTGGTAGAATTTCACTGACAATCGGATGCTACTCCGATAAGTGATTTACCTTCAATTTCGGAAAGTACTACAGAACCATTGTTTCCAGTAGTTTCTCCTAAAATTTTCACACAAAAACAAACAGAAATTAATCACAACAATTATCATATTCCCCTTGTTGATTATCATAGAATAGAGTTTCACTTTCTCTGGGAAAATATGAACATAGAACAAAATGAAAAGTTATTTACGCAATCAACATGAATGGAAGATTAGTGACTTCTTTGAATGTATTATTTAGTAATAGAATTCAGTGAGAGATGTCGATTATCATAATTTAAAATGTTCAATCGATTGGATCAATATTCAAGCTTGGATTTTACAACCGAGTCTTAAATTCTACATACATGTATTTTGGAAATTATAAAATGAATTATCGAAGTCAATATTCAACAACGGTGTTTGATATCAATTGGAGTATGGAATAATATCTAGAAAGGCACTGCCTTTCCAGTACTTTATCGAGAAATGACAGTTTGAAGGTTAAAACAGAAATTAATGAAGATAATATGATGAGAAGATCGCAGAATATCAATTATTTGGAAAAAAAACTGTTCTAATGAAACGATCATCACGAAATTTTGCACAATGTTGTCTATCAAGACCTTCAAACTAGATGCGAAGTTTCATCACGATTGAATAAGTATTTCTTTAGTTATACCGAAAAAAACAACGATATCGGGAAGAAAACCACGAAATTCTACATATTTTTTCCCAATATCTCCAAAACTAATAGCCGTATCGAATCGAAATTTGATACACTGCTGTGGAATATTTATTTCAAGGTATAGCTGAAATTCTTATCGAATATGCACAATTGTTTTTTTTTAAATTTTTTTGGAAGAAAATTTTGAAAAAATTTTTTTTTTCACCTGAGTTATCATAAAATTCAACGACATTGCGCGTTAAAAAAATGCGCAACGTTAGGCTCCTAAAATATGAGGAAGTTAACCTGAAAATTTCAAATGGCTATAACTCCGAAACTATCTGGCCGATTCGGCCCATTAAAGAACTTAACCTTCTTATTTTTAAATACAACCCTTCCTGAAATTTTCAAGTTGATAGAATCCTCCGTACGCCCGTTATCGTGGTGACGGCCGGCCGGCCGGACAGAGTTGATTTCGACCATTTTCGACTCAATCATCGAAAATTACAAATATTTGGACAAAACGGTTGCACGCTGTTTCCCTATAACATGCGCGCAAAGAGTATATCCAATTTCGTGTATTGATGGAATTTCCTGAATAACAAGAAAACTACTGACTAGATCTTGATGAAATTTGCTTATACTAATTGTCAAATGCTCATGCACAATTTTGTGTGGAACTTCGTGATATTGTTAAGCAGAATAATCGAAACAAAAATTTTCTAAAATATTTTCAATTCATTTCAAATGTTTTTATAATCTCAAAAATATAGATCTGATCGACCTGAACGATTATTTTGTCGGGAACTAATGATATCCAGGTTCATCAAAATTTCGTGTGAATCATGTCTTATTTGTTTCACGGTCAACTTTAATTTTTAACCGTTAATCTTTCCTTGAAAATTTTCCAAAAATTGTGAAATTTCGTACAGATGTGCTCCTAGCCACATAAGAAGTAATTACTCGAAAAGTTTCAAATCGAAACGAAAAATCGAAAGAAAATAGTTTTCTGCTTTGTCTGATGAAATAGTCAGATTTGTACTCTGAAACGTCACAGTTCTCTTACTTTATCGTTTGTATTGTTTCTGTATTGTTCATCAGGCAATCTGTTTTGCAAGAAACTACCCTTGACGAATAGTTTGATACTGCTTATTTAATTTTCAATAGTTCTGTTTCATATATTGGAAGTGAAAACCCATAAAAATCCTAAACATGAAGTAATAACTCAGTTTCGATTTGATCGTATCATTATTTTCATGGACAGATTAACCTCGAAATTAAAGAGGGGTTCAATAAATTTTGCCCATCATTTAAATTAACCTTGAAAATTCAAATTACTCTTGAGAAATATGTAGATCGAATAATCTGCACCTAGCTATTATAGGCGTCGATGGAATTGATTGTCCGCTTCACGTTCTATAAGCAATAAATTAAATGTTATTGGAATTGTAATGTTTCGAAAAGTTTGCCTGATTGGTTGACAAGAGATCGAGGTATGTAGTCCAGAGATATTCCTTTAGGAGTCGCAAAAATTTTATCAGTGTCACAATTTCAAAAATAACAAATACTCCATGTCGTTCAAGAGGTAGACATAATAATCAACAAAGTATCTCAATTGCCATTAACCTGTTAGAATCGGGGAAAAAAACGACCTACTTGTACTAATGATCGATTGAATTGTGCCAGAACAGTGGTAATAGTATTTATTGTAATTATACCACTCGCTATCCATATACCGTTAACTTCTCTGCGAAATTGTGAGGATTGATTCAGAGTAATTTTTCTTGGAACACTCTCATTTAGATATCGAAGTGTGAAAAGGTAGGACATTTCTTCAGTGAAGGATATTATCTTTTCAATTTGCACAATTCGTTAAAGAGTGCATCCGTGAAGCGAGCATATTCGAAAGACATATCAGGAAGAATATCAGGATGCTCTGTACAGGGTGTCTCAAATTGAATGATCAATGAGATATGAATAATTTCAGGACTGCGACGTTGCCACTCATGTCGAAAAGTGACAACAACTTTGTTATTTTGAGAGGGATCCCCAGCAAAATTTGCTGAAAATTGCGCATCGGTATTCTACAAATATCTACGAAATTCAAGGCTGATCGTGGTTGTTCTCTAGTTATTGAGGACATTACCTGAAAACTTCATAAGAAATGTAGCATGTTCCTTCTCCAGTTTCTCCTGAAGTGAATATTATACTGAAATTTGAAGCAGTCTTGCTGAATATTGACTCGAAAGTTGGTGCTAAATTTCATTGCAGTCTGATAAATGGTTTGTAGCGAGCGCCCTCTCTCAGCTCTTACTTAAGTCGCGCGCGCAGTACCATCTTGCGTCTTAAGTATCCTGCGTTATCTGCCTGTAACGCTTGGCCAACATCATCGGTCAGCGTACAGGGGGCGCTAGCGCGCACGCTGTCCCGGTTAGCTCCTCTCAAGATCTCGGATATACGCTCATCCCCAACGGTCTGGTACACTCCCTTGTGGTCCTCACAAGGGGTGTCCACTCACGTAGGCATGTAAACGGCTTAGTTTGGTGCATGCCCTGACGAGTTCCCCCAAACTAAGCCGGGACGAAACGTGACATTTCCCCAAAGAGGTTGAAGCTACCTCGCAAACCTTCAAAAGCTTCAGTGGTGACCCCGACGTGATTCATTTCAACGACGGTGTCACAGTTTCTGTCCCTCCGCGATCATCTTCGTTTCCAGTGAGAACCTCGCTTGTCACTGTGTGATCCTATCCGTTCCTCCCTCGGCGATGGTTCGACAACCATCCCGAGGAGGTTCCACACCGCCACTTCGCTCTCGTGCTGCAACTTGCTGCTCAAAGATGTGCTCATTAATGCACCCAGCTCACTGCACGATATCGAGTGGTATAGGAACTCACAAGTGGCGCAGCGTTTCTCAATCCGGGTTTCTCACATTTCAAAGGCACACAACTGCTCCGCATCACGGCCGCACTTGTGGGAAATCTTCTGGTCTATTCGGCCATGACTACATTCCGTCAAAAGCTGACCTCCTCTAAATCGGTCACACTCCTCGAACGACGAGGCAGAGCGCTCTAGCACACAGTCTACACGGCTCAACACAAACGGTTTGGTCAACCGTGCAACGCCGTAGACTCGTGCTCAACAGCGCAGCAATGGCACAACGGCTCTCACACAGCCGCGTTTTAGAGGAGCACACCTTTTCGGTCTTGGTCACATTCCTCCAGATACATCTTTCTGGTATCGTTTTCACTGGAAGGGGAGTCCTGTAGCGAGCGCCCTCTCTCAGCTCTTACTTAAGTCGCGCGCGCAGTACCATCTTGCGTCTTAAGTATCCTGCGTTATCTGCCTGTAACGCTTGGCCAACATCATCGGTCAGCGTACAGGGGGCGCTAGCGCGCACGCTGTCCCGGTTAGACTCTCTCAAGATCTTGGATATACGCTCATCCCCATCGGTCTGGTACACTCCCTTGTGTTCCTCACAAGGGGTGTCCACTCACGTAGGCATGTAAACGGCTTAGTTTGGTGCATGCCCTGACGAGTTCCCCCAAACTAAGCCGGGACGAAACGTGAAACTGTCCCAAAGAGGTTGAAGCTACCTCGCAAACCTTCAGAAGCTTCAGGTTTTTGCAAAACCAATTTTTTTCAATAATTGGAAAAATTTCCGAAAGGAAATGATTTCACCTTTTCCACCACTTCAAGCCTCGAGACATTTTCTGTAATCTGTCTCGGCAATATTTTACAATTTGTTACGGAATGTCAATCTGATGGCGTCAGTTTGTACTTTTCGGGATGTTGAGGAAAATTTCGAATAGCAACGAAAAATTTCCAACGAAATTTGGAAAGTTTCGAAAAATGATTCTTATGAAATTTCCTGACGACTAGATCCTAGAAAAATTTTCCAGATATTTTTTTCTACGAAAAATATGATAAACTTTTGAGTAATTTTTCTAAAATTTTTCGTTCGATGTCTAAATCAACACAAAGTTTTGCATAGGAATTCTCCTACTGATTATAAAGGTTCAATGTGGGGAGATAATATAACGTCAAAAGTTCGAATAGTAAAGGAATTTGACATTTTTTTTTCTTATATCTCCGAAAGTAAATACTGGATCCAATTCAAATCTGGAAAATTCTCGATAAATACTGACTCCTAGGTCTTTGCGCCAAATTTCGTCCAAATCTAATCAGCAGTTTTCGAGAAATTTTTTTTATTTCCATTATTCACTGAAAACGATGATATATGATAGCATAATCACAAGGATTGGAATCAATCAAAAATTGGAATATTGAAATGAATCTTAATCGATGTGAAAGTCTCACAACCTATACATTTTCCATTTAATTCATACAGGAGTTTAAGATGAGACATAATAATCGGTAGGTATTGTAAATTCGCTCTCGAAATGGTTTCCGTTTTCATCGAAAGTCTTAGTGTGATTCTGATCTTGTGATTTTTGAATCCCGAAAAATCTCCTTTTACATTTTGATTCAAGGTATTCCAAAGTATTCAATTTGACAGCTGTTTTGAGGAAGAAGGATGTGTGGTAATGTCTGTTTTGCGCGCATGTTCTAGGGGAACAGCGTGCTATCGTTTTGTCCAAATATCTGTAATTTTGGATGATTGAGCCGAAAATGGTCTCAATCGACTAGGTTGGACTCACTGATGACGAATCCGGTGTCAAAATCGATTCTGCCGGCCGTAGACACGCTATCTGTCGACAGAAGCAAGCTAGCAACTTGAAACTTTCAGAATAGGTTGCGCATCAGAATGCCGCTGTTAAGTTCGTTAATGGGCCAAATCGGTGGAATAGTTTCGGAGTTATAGGCACTTGAAGTTTTGAAGTTGTTTATTTTTTATTTCGGAAACTACTTGAGCGATTGGATTCAAACTTGGCAGTTGGGTGGAGTGTAACGACGCGCAACTTTGAGCCAAATTTTGTCAGGATCATATTGTCAGTAAATTAAAAAAAAATTTTTTTTCGAAATTTTTTTCCAAAAAACTTTTTTTTTTGGAAACCATTCATCATATACAAAAAAAATTCACCTCACACTTTGAGCTTCATATTTCACAGCAGTGTACCAAATTTCAGTTTGATACGATCATAAGTTTTGGAGATATCGGGAAAAAATATGTAAAATTTCGAGGTTGTCTTCTCGATGTCGTTGTTTTTTTCGGTATAACTCGAGAAATACTGATTCAGTCCTGATAAAACTCCACAGCTAGTTCTGGGATGCTAAAAGACAACTTTATGCGAAATTTTGTGATTATCGTGTCTTTAGAACAATTCGACAAAAAAAATTTCTATGATTTTCTTATCATATCATCCTCATTAAATTCTGTATGAAACTTCGAACTGTTATTTTTCGATGAAGTACTGGATTTCAATTCGATTTGATCTGTATTTTTGGAAATATTGGAAAAATAAAATTTTGATTGGGTATATCTACGGAATCATTGGGTGGATTTTACCCATACACGAATTCGGCCTTCGTAATTAAGGTCCAAACCTTCTCTACAAATATCCCCATACCCATTCAAAATTTTATTTTTCCAATATTTCCAAAAATACAGATTTAATCGAATTGAAACCCAGTAATTTGTCAGTAAAAAATTTCAAGAAGCACTGCCGTCAAGGCAGCTGCTTTTGCGTGCATGTTCAAATTCGTTGCTGAAGCTGTCGTCTACATTGAACATGCGCGCAAAAGTTGCTGCCTTCACGGCAGTGCTTTTTAAAACGTTATTTTTCTCAAGGTCGGAAAGACGCATTTCCCGCAAACGATGAAGTGGTTTGTCTTGGTGATCTGTAGTATAACAATAAGTGGGGGGAAACACTTCAAAAGTTGAAAGTAATGAAATGTTTCCGAGTTCTTGGTAATTCATAGATTTCCTCAGGTTGCTCAACCTGCCATCGATGCAGTAACCTCACCTTTTCTAGTTCGTTGACTGAATATTTTCAATTATGCGAAGCAATTGTGCAACTGGCAAGGGATTACCGCGATATTAATAGAAGTATTCATTGATGCAGGATGCGCGCTAAGTCTGAAAGATTCCCAATGCAATATAGATTATAATGATCTTCTGTATCGGCATTTAATTCCGCTGAGAACTGCAGTCTATTACTTTGAAAAAGTCGGGAGTCTTCTTCAGATCTTCATGGGCGTAATTGTTGCCATTAGACTGAATTATACGAATCTGGAGATCTTTTATTCGTCTGCTCGATATGAATTCCTTCATTATGCCGTATAAAAGTGAAAATATAATGTAATGTAATGAGTACTTTCAATTATTCGATGCTTTGATAATAGCGAATTGCTATTCAGTGATGTATTATCAGGTAAAAATAGAGTAAGAGGAACGAATTCTGTATTTAGAATCCAGTTGTTTCTATGTGCAATTTAATTAAAAGGTAATACGATGGAATTGCAGGTGTTTACTGCAGATACATTACAGTGATACACAAAGTGTTTCAAAAGTTTAATTATATGGAAAATGCGTCGGAAGAATGTTTTCTCATTCGTGAATAATCTTGATTTTTTCATAGGGTTATTGTAGTATGAGAATAAAAACCTAGAAAAGCACTGACGTGAGGTCAGGAGCTTTTACGAGCTTGTTCCGTTGCCAAAGCGGTCATCTATAAACGTATTGACTCTGCCAATCGTAGATTTTCTCATATGTTTCTCACGAAATTCTAAATAAAAATAAACATAGATCGAATCATCCTTCAAGTAAAAATGCTTCCTTAAAGTTGGACCAATTTCACAGAAGGTAGCTAGAATAATTTTCAGGCAATAATATTAAATCTCCTATACGCCGTTATTTCAAAATTCAAATTTAATGTTTAATGCCAAGGATAAAAACAACAAATTTGATCATCGAAAATATAACTCTAGCCTTGAAGTTTCAGCCAAATAAGGTCTACAGAACAATGAGCAAAAGAAATTAAAGAGTCCTGCATTTTGTTGAATGGAGAGAGTTATTTTACTCATTGTTCTGTAGGCCCTTTTTGGCTGAAACTTCAAGGCTAGAGTTATATTTTCGATGATCAAATTTGTTGTTTTTATCCTTGGCATTAAACATTAAATTTGAATTTTGAAATAACGGCGTATAGGAGATTTAATATTATTGCCTGAAAATTATTCTAGCTACCTTCTGTGAAATTGGTCCAAAATATGTTAGTTTCGCAAGTTTTATTTGTCATTTATAAATCATTGATCTGGACACAGCTAGTTTATGAGAATAAGAGTGGTTCGGAAATTTGGGGGTTGTATTTGACATAGTAAGTTTTTCAAATATAATGGATTAAGGTTATGTTAAAAAATGTATTGGGTTTCATGATAACTCCATAGTAAACTTGAATTAATGGTGGAGTGGAATTTTGTTGAAAAAGAAATCTGATAAATATTTGCCTGAGTTACTGAACTTTTTTAGCCCTACAATCCACACGAAATTTCGCACATGTATGATTCGAATTTTTTTCAATTTGAAAGAATAACTCTCCTTCGAAATATCAGTAAACAAAACTAGAATCCACACCTAACAATAGAAGGACCTCAAGAATAGAAATTTATCGTTTTCGCATTCTCTGAAACATAAACAATCAATTCGAGAACATCTTTTTCTGGAATCGATAGAGGGATAATTAAAAACATTAGCTATTTCCGAGAATAGAAACGAAATCGTTCGAGTATTTCTACACACAAAACTCTGCCGCCACGGTAATTGGCCGTTCGAGCCGGCGGCGTTCAGCGGTACAGAACGAGATGCAACAGGGCAGTTCAAGCGTGGTGTAGCGGAAAGTTTGGCCATTACAATTATTTTCACTTTTATACTCCTAATGTCCATATTTCAAGACGAAACTGATGGGATGTTCCGAGGAGGGCAGAAGAAATTAATTTGTTCTGGTTGTTTCGTATGTTTTGTCTGTCTGGACGTGTTTGTTGGATTGCTGTGAGGAAAGGAGTATTCTAAGTTTTTGAGGTCATAATTGTAAAACGAGCCATCTTACGACCACGTGGACATGAACAGATCAAAGAGTCTTCTTACTGTAGTGGAAAAATCACTTTTATAAATTTATCGTTATAGTGACATTCGTATAATTTAAAAAATCATTTGATTTTTGCCCCTCTCTCAAATTTTTACAGGAAACTCACAGAATTCATCTTTTACCTTCTTCATCCCAACAATTTCTTGAAAATTCTGAAAAGGCTTTGGGAAAACTGTTTTCAATGGCAGTTTTTTCAAATGGTCAGGAAAAAAATATTGCTTTCATAACACGATAAGAAATGTTTGTATTCTGATCATCGACTCAATATAATCTGTCAATCCAACAAGAACCTTGCTAACGATATTGCTATCTTAACAATCCAAAATAGAACTTCGGATACTTGATAACGTAGAAAGGGAATATGCGACAGAGAAACATTTGTTTCAGGATTATTCCTTCCAAGAATTCAAAAATATTGAAAATAGGGAATTATGTACTGATGGAATTTTGTTCAACGTTTTCTAAATTATTATATTTTGGGAGAAATTGTCAGACTGACATACCGGCATTGTAAAGATACCATTTGAGTTGTCAATTCAACAGAAAACATGATCAAATTATTCTGCTGGAATAAAATTGCTGCATTTGATTTCTGCTAACAAATATTCTATTTTTATCCAGCAAATGTGGCATTGGTCAATTTGTCAATATTTGAATCATTAATATTAATCCATGTCTACATAAATAACGAGAACCGCAGTTGGAAGTTATGTTCGCAAAATCATAGAAAACTGGACAAAATGTTTATGGGATATTGAGAAAATAATATTTCAAATAGCTTCAATTTTGGAATTGTAAGGCGGATTCTGCCTATTAAGAACTGCACAGTTGAAAATGGACCTAAAAAATGAAAAATTATACCAAGGAATTTGACATAAATTTTCCGCAATATCTACGATATGTAGAATGGGATCGAATTAGAATTCAGTAGGTACATTATTGTAAAATATTAACTTCAAGGTCAGTGCAGAATTCCATTGAAATCTAGTGAACAATTTCCGAAAAAAAAATTCAAAAAACCTCTAAATTTAGTGTTTTTCAAAATTTACCAACGATACGTTCCCCACAAAATTTTGTGAGCAGTTGCAAGTTGATTTGGGTCTTTAAATTCTCGATATTCACTTTAGTGACACAAGGGGCCGATTCTTGAATCTCGATCAAGAATGACAAGAGTATGACAATTGCCATATGTTTGAGTCGACTTTCTAAGTTAAATTTAAACAAGTATAGACATGACCTGCTCAAGGAACCGAATGTCACTCGACAATCGAATGTTATATCTCCTATACTCCGTACCACTCGTTGCTAAGTCGAAGGAATCGGTGATAAGGTTATGTTTATATTCCGATTTGAAATTTTTTGATAGCTTGCATTCAGTGTATTTCTTGAATATTTGCTTGAAAACATACTAGAAGTGGCGAATAGAACTCTCAGAAATTTTGCATATGCTCGAGAAAACTCAAAAAATCGACATTAACATATGACAATTGTTATACTCCTCAATTCTCGACCGAGATTCAAGAATCGGCCTCCAGGAGTGCTACGATCAACTTTAGGTAATATTTCGATGTATATCCTTCTTAGAATGAATCCATCCAAGAAATAAAATAAACTCAAGGTCCTTTCTAGGAGTCGTTCCACCTACGAATATCTATGACCCAGACAAACTCAAACAAAACATAAATGGGCTATTTGTAAATTTAATTAAAAATGAGTCGAAATATTTACTCACCTGATTAGAACTCCAAATGAGCTGTATCATCTTATACCGCTATTTTTGCAATTATCGAATATAAAATATTGGCAAAAATCCAAACAATTAGCGCGAATCAAGGTGAAATGGTTTATGGATGTTCCGAACGAAAACCCATAAGGTTTGATTCTGAAAATGATCTCCCGAAATTGAATATTTGAATGTTGTTGAAACAACGAACTGATGAACGCAATGAAGGATATGATAAATCTTAGATTATATGTACTCTTTCTCACCAATCCAACGTTGATATTCTGAGCTGCATAAGTATATAGACATTAATCACTTATATTTGTAATTATCATTTACTTCAGATCTTAGATGTCTTGATGGGATATTCACATACTAATTAGCGAGAGAGATGAAATAGAAAGCTTTGACCTCTCTTACAGAAAGTATTCTGATTATTTGTCAACAAATTAACACAGGTGTCCATCTATGCGGAGATTATACTGTCATTTCTCTGCCCTACTTGAAAACATTTGAAAAGTCTCAGTTTATGGTATGAACATTGCCGATAATTTCTATCAATCGTCGCGAAAAATATTTTTCTGTTTCTAACCATATATCTTGAAACGTTGAACTGTTCGCATAGAAGGCCCAGATAAAATTGATGTGTTCAGGACAAAATACGCCATATGGTTTCGAAACCACCCATAATTTTTTTTTTCTATTTCAAAAACTAATAATTCAATGGGCAGCGTGTAGATGTTAAGTGCCAACATAAATATTTCTATATGGGGATAAGGCCCCTGCTGAAAAATTTCAAAAAGCACTGCCGTGAACGCAGCAGCTTTTGCGCGCATGTTCAATTTAGATGACCGCTTCAGCAACGAATTTGAACATGCACGCAAAAGCTGCTGCCGTCACGGCAGTGCTTTTTGAAATTTTTCAGCAGAGGCCCGATCCCAATATAGAAATATTTATGTTGGCACTTAACATCTACAAGCTGCCCATTGGATAATTAGTTTTCGAAATAGAAAAGCAAAATATATGGGTGGTTTCGAAACCATATGGGGTATTTTGTCCTGAACACATCAATTTTATTTGGGTCTTTTATTCGAATAGTTCAACGGTTTTTTTTTTTTGATAAATTACTGGATTTCAATTCGATCTAATCTGTATTTTTGGAAATATTGGAAAAATAAAATTTTGAAAGGGTATCTACGGAATCATTGGGCGGATTTTACCCATTCACGAATTCGACCTTTGTAATTAAGCCGCAAACCTAATCTACAAATATCGAGTTTCTAAGTCGTTTCTTCCGGACGTTATTGTGTTTACGGTCAGCCTAACGGCCGACTGCGTAAACACAATAACTTCCGAAAGGAGCAACTTAGAAACTCGATATTTGTAAAGAAGGTTTGGGGCTTAATTTCGAAGGCCGAATTTGTGAATGGGTAAAATCCACCCAATGATTCCGCAGATATACACATTCAAAATAATATTTTTCCAATATTTCCAAAAATACAGATCAGATCGAGTTGAACTCCAGTACTTCATCGAAAACTTACAGTTCGAAGGTTCATACAGAATTTAATGAGGATGATATGATAAGAAGATTACAGAAATTTTTTTTTTTAATGTTCTAATTACACGATTATCACGAAATTTTGCATAAAGTTGTCTTTCAGCATCTTCAAACTAGCTGCGAAGTTTTATCAGGACTGAATAGGTATTTCTCGAGTTATACCGAAAAAAACACCGATATCGAGAAGAAAACCTCGAAATTTGACATATTTTTTCCCGATATCTCCAAAACTTATGATCGTATCGAACTGAAATTTGGTACACTGCTGTGAAATATGGGGCTCAAACTGTGCAAGGATTTTTTTTGGATCTGATGAATGGTTTCCGAAAAAAAAAATTTTTTTAAAATTAACTGACGATATGATCCTGACGAAATTTGGCTCAAAGTTGCGCGTCGTTATACTCCACCTAACTACTAAGTTTGAATCCAATCGCTCGAGTAGTTTTTGAAATAAAAAATAAATAACTTCAAAATTTCAAATGCTTATAACTCCGAAACTATTCGACCGATTTGGCCCATTAACGAACTTAACTGATGCGCGACCTATCCTGAAAGTTTCAAGTTACTAGCTTGCTTCTGTCGACAGTTATCGTGTCCTCGGACGGACGGCCGGCCGGCTGGACAGAATCGATTTTGACACCAGATTCGTCATCAGTGAGTCCAACCTAGTCGATTGAGACCATTTTCGGCTCAATCATCGAAAATTACAGACATTTGGACAAAACGATAGCACGCTGTTCCCCTAGAACATGCGCGCAAAAACAATCGATATACTATTTCAGGTAGGAATTTTGGGTCTTAATATGAGACATGCGTCCGAAAAATAAGTATTCTACCTTGGCAGAAAATTAAGAGTAACTATTGTGAGCCCCTAAACTTCAATAGGACAACAAGAATTACTTCTTGTGAAAGATGCTGTTTGAATTTCTTTCGACAACTTTTTAAATTGAATCGGGAGATGTGCGTTAGGTAATATCGATACGAAGATTTTAAGGGGTGACAACAGGGCCGTAGGTAGAGATGACTTTGAGGTAGGGTAATGGAGATTGAAGGTAGGGCAGTAAAAATTTTCATCGATCTAATGAAGTTTTCGAATATTTTTTGTGTTTTTTTAAGGTGGGGCATTGCCCTACCACGCCGTACATTAGCTACGGCCCTAGGTGACGAAGAAAATCCTAGGAAATATATAATGACTATGTTCCAAAATATTGAGGAAAGCTATTTCTCGAAATAATTTGGGCAGATTCAACATACTATTTTTTCCAGGACACATTCGTCTATTTGTAATGAAATTTGCGTTCAAACCTTCAGTCGGTACTACTCAATAGTTCTATAGGATATGTTCTTTAGAAATATTAGCAGACATGTACAGCAAAGCCACAATTCTGCTATACAAACATCGAGTCTCTTAGTTATTTCCTCCATAAGTTATTGTGCGCATGATCGGTTGCGCAAATGATACCGTAGAATACCCATTCAGTATTTAGTTTTCCTAATCGATCGAATTGAACTATTTTGCAGAGTCGAAAATACCAGCGGTGAAAAGGTAAAAAATTCGAAAATTAGAGACATTTGGACTAAACGATAGCACGCACCAGAATATTTGACATAATTTTTCACCAATATCTTCGAAAACTAGAATCGAATCAAACTAAAATTTAACGCACCGTTGTAAACTAGTTACTTCGAGGTCTTTGCAGGATTTCATTGAAATCTGTTAAATGGTTTGCGAAAAAAAAAAAATTACTAAGGATACGATCCCAACAGAATTTGGCAAGCAGTTGCACGTTCTCATTCTATAATTAGATAATGATCTAGTTTCAAATAAATCGCAAGTTCCTGATGAGATATTGAGGAATAATTTCAAAAATTTAAATGAGCATAACTCAAAGACAGTGTAGCCGATTTGGCCCATGCCGTCGAATTTAATTCGCAACCTTCCTAGAAGTTTCAAGTCGCTAGCTGATCTTGGTTTATTATTTTATAAAATCAAATAATAAACCATAGTGATCGACAAAAAAAATTACCCCCCTGCAAATTTCACTGTTTACATTTTGGAGTATGTAGATTTGAATGAACTAATAAAAAAAAATTCGTCCGTCCGCCGTCCGTTCTTCGGGGCTTTTCTCTGAAAGTACTGAGCCGAAAGGCGTGAAACTTGGTAGAAAAATCGTGTGATTGATCCCCCAAGCTTTTCAGTAGGATCAGTGTACCCTAAAAGCTCAAAATTGGGGGTTGGAGGGAACAGAAATCATTTCTCGAAAACTCACCACGCAATTTTCATGAAACTCCCAATGTTGATGACTGTTGAATAACTCAGCCTAAAATTTTCACCAGAATGATTTCCGACTAGTGGTTCCTGAGTTATAAAGAAGAACGCTGCAAATTTTGGGGTGAAAAACCATTGAGTTATGAATAGTATAAAAGTTTTGTTTAAGTTAACAATGGTAAAGGGTTATTCAACTGAGAAAATAATAACCCCTTTGTAAAATTTGCAGCGTTTTTATTTTCAAGTTATTCTGACAAAATCGATTTTGACATCGGATTCATCAGTGAGTCCAACCCAGTCGTTTAAGAACTTTTCGGTTCAAAATTACAAACATTTGGTCAGAATGATAGCAGGCTGTTCCATCGTCAGAACATTCGCGGAAAAATCATAACTGAACTGTAAAATTTTAAGCGAGGGAGGTAGGAACTGGATGGATTCATAAATCAAAACATCACAAACCTCCGATGAACACTTCTTCCGTTTCGGACAAAAACAAAATGAAAATAATCAACAATAGAGCAATTCCAGCTGACGTCACAACATGGCCGATGGGGGGGACAGGTAAGTCACAGAATAGAGAAGTATATATTCTGTGACCTCACTTTCCCGTTTTGTTTATGTTATGAAGTACAGCATTTTCAACAATTTCAGGATAAATTCACAAGTTAAAATGATTTATATTAATAGAATTGGTGAAATACTAGGCCAAGTTAGTGTGTCGTTGTGAAATTCAACATAAATACACCGAGAGACGAAGGAATACATTCGCTTTGTTTACATTGGCGAAGAGCGATTATTTGGAGATTTAAGTGATTTCACAAGTGAAATTTCGTGATAATGGATCTGATTAACTGATATTCAATCTCAGATAATCATTCAAAACGATATAAATGAAAATTGCAGTATTTATTCTTGTCTTTTAAAGCCTAGAGTATCAACATCAGAGATAGCATTCATTATAGGTATAACTATCGAAACTGAAGCAGTGAAATGTTTGGCTCATTTATTCCTGAAAACAAACAGCTTAATGAAATCCAACAAATGTATGGAATGGAAAGAACATGGGTTACAGAGAACTTCTCAGTACTATTTCAAATAACGTTATATGTTGCAAATTATCAAATTACTACAATATTGGTCTGCAGTTGCTATGTAAGTGCTATCATAATATTCAATTATATATTTATCATACTTGTTACAAATAAAATAGTTCATATGAAATTTTTTCCTTGAACACCGATTTCGATTCATCCTCAAAAAATGCTTTACTATCCATATAAAATGTTTTTTATTATGCAGATGCAACGTTAAGGCTTTCATAATCTTCAATTGACAATAAGTTCAATTCGAAACATATTACAAACAACAAAATGTAGAAGTTCCATCCTTGGGTAGTCGAGCCACGTCTGAATGTGTTCGGTTAAGAACAGAGGAAGTTATATGGTTCATTATTATTTAAAATACATACAATATTTTGGAAAATCTATCACATATCGAATTGCCTTGATTGGCTTTATACAACATATAGAGATGTGAGTGGTTAACAATCAGGATGGGTTTGTCCATCATAACGCCAGCTATCGTAGGTTGATATCATTCTTGAAATGTGTATAACAAACACGAAATATTCTTATCATGGTTATCTCATCATGATTTAACTTATTTAACAGAACAAATTGAATAGATAGTCTGACATAAATCATTCACCAGTGAGGAAATGTCTCCAAAAAACTCTACCATAGTTTGTTACTTTGTCAGAACAGATTTTTCAATTTATAGCGAGAAAATAGTATGTTTGCCTTCTCTGGGATAGTTCACATAGTACTCTGTTTCTTTCAATACCAGATAAAATTTAGGGGAATGGGTCAAAAATGCAAATATTCAAATATAAAGTCTACAGTACAGTATATCTGAAACATCGGATTCTTTCGTCTCTCGGTGTATTTATATTGTATTTCACAACGAAACAATAACTTGGCCTAGTTATTCACCAATTCCATTAATGTAAATCATTTTAACTTGTGAATTTATCCTGAAATTGTTGAAAAAATTGTACTTCATAACATAAACAAAGCGGGAAAGTGAGGTTGTGTTGTTTTACTTTCAACGTTTGACATGCTGTCCCCCCATCAGCTGATTCATCTCGATGAACCATAGATAGCTGGAACTGCTTTATTCCAATCGGAGTTAATGACCTGGCCATTTTCTATTTCAATGGAGAGATCAAACGGATGCTAAGATCGCCTTTTAATAGTTTTTCGACAAGACAGTTGCACCTGGTGTCACGAAGGTGAAAATTCCTCAGTCCTCAGATGTGATCACGAACTTAACTTTCACTCCTGGGACAATGATGAGAGAAGGCTGTCGAAAACAATATCTTTCAATTCTGACCCGAATGGAGAAAACTCCCACGAATTTGCTTCCATTCTTATTTTACGAGGGGGTTTCCTCTTTGTTGAGAAATTTGTAAATTTAAAAGTTCGCAGAGTGGAATTAATTCAGGGGTTATATCATTCGTATCAATATTTATGTTGTTTTATACGTAATAGGATCAGGCAATAGTTGGGTCGCATCATGTGCCTATTGGAGTCTCAATTTAAGATTGCAGCGCTACGGTGGCCAGTTTGGGAACCTTCGATAGACAGATAGGAGCTAGATTTTGTATATTTGATTGATTAAAATTGTATTCCACAATTTGTTCAAAGACTTTTCTAGTTAACAGAAGTGATTCTGTGTATACATGTTTCATTTTTATGAAAGAGTTATGTATCATCTATTCTAATTAAGAGTAGCAATGCTACAATTACTGTTAGAAGTATTTTAATATCAACTTCTTTCAACTCTAAATGGCAAGATCAATTTTGAATTATTTGGAGTAGTCACAGAAGCTAGAAGTATTCAGGAAGATGCATGTGATATTATGTTGCATGTTATTTGCAATACTAATGAACTTTCATCCTTCTTACTTACCCAACTTTATCATTGATGAAATACCCTCAGATCTATTGCTCAAAAAGTTGAAAAACAGATGGTATTGTAAAACATACTTTTCGGAATAATAATAGACAAATACTCATTACTATTTATATAGGAAAAGACTCGGTTTACAAAATATATTGTGAATAAAATGAATACATTCACATAAAACTAATGCTACTTTACCGTAAGCCTTAGTCATCATGGATTGACAAATTAATTCTTCCAATACTCATATAATTGGTATTGAAAAAGCACTTTGAGCGAAGAGTATTCATCACCAGATATTTCCTTGTTGAGACTCTTTTGTTTCAATCGGTCAGTTCTATCACTGAAACATTTACGTTGTTCCTTGATGATCGTTCAACAGGCATATTTCTGGAAAGCATAATAGCATTTCTCTCAAGTAACTTTCTCTGCTTGGATTAGGGGCCTGAAAAAAAATTGTCCTCATGAATGTGATCTATTATTTCATGAGCAATTCGTGCTTACCTCTATAAAAATGATCATCATCGGTAAAATGCAGATAACTGACTCTCATAAATCTTGTTTGTTGGTTTACCAACTTTGAGTTATAAGTTGCCAATGTTTTCGTCGATTATTCAACACTTTCAGGCAAGACTTTCAAAGGAAGTTTCTTTCACCCAAACTCAAAATTTTTCACCGGGCTGTGGAAATCTATGGAAAGGGACATTTGAGTTTGTTTTTTCTCAGTAATAACACTTGTACAATCATACAAACGCCAAAAAAATGCATAACTTGTTAATGATAATCTGATTCTCGGGTTACTCTGAGTTTTTGAGGAAATATCAGAAAATTTCCCTTCTCAATATGTCCAAAAATGAAATGATGAATATCAGATCGAACTGCAATTTTGTAATTTGATGGAAAGTTTTTTTTTAGCCTTTAAACGGTAAACTCTGCCAGAAACTTTGCATGGAGTTGCGGTTTGGTATTTGACAACTTCCAAACTGTTTTGCCGAATGTTCGCATTAAGGAGCTTGATCGTGGTATTTGGATATACAAGAACCCACCCTGAATTTTTTGAGTAGCTAGCTCGTTCTGTTCGGAATTCATAGCTGTCTTTAGCATTGAATTCTTCATCATGGCTTGGGTGAAAGTTATAAGCATTTCAATATTTCTGAATTTGCTATACTATTGTACTCCAAGTTTAAACCAGATATCTTTCACGGTGATCTGTACTGTAGAATTCCCAATCGATTGCTTGAGATTCAAGGAAAAATGATTCAGAGAACTCATTAACTCACTTAATTTTTAGGATTTAGCCCTTTTTGCAGTATAATTGTTAAGAAAATATTTCACTTCACTCGACCCTTGTCACGCTAATCTTTCAGTTGACATTCATCCAATATATAATTGTTTTCACTACAGGATTATGAACGAATTCATCGTTGCCCATTCTGATATTGAAATTTTCATAATTATCCAAATCTTCATGTACTTTATAACTGAATCATATGAAACTGAATCAGTCAACCAGCGTGAAAACAATTTTAGAACTCAATGGATTCTATGGAAAGCTTGGTCCATAGACATGGAGACATAGCCACAGCCAATATATTCTGTGAGTTGGATGATTGTGGAAGGAGCTCAATTTACTGAAAACTTCACACCAAAATTCATTTGATTCAGAGCAACTATCTGAAAGCTACGAAAGAAACAATCTTTTTTTGGAATTTCACCAGCCTGTATCTCTTTACCGGAGCTAAATATGCAAAAATAGCAAATGAAAAGTGTTTTTTTCATGAGAGAAATCAATGGTTGAAATTAATAAAAAACTCAAATACCAGTATATTTTCAGAAAATCTTGATGAAATAGACTTTATGATAAGTATTTGAAGATAGAATATGTTATGTATTTATATAGTATGTATCATATTGAACATGAATATCTAATTCTATTCAATCAACAAATGATCTGGTTCTTTTCAATGAGAACATCGATCTAGGTGCAATGATCACACAGAAGAAATTATCAATGAAATTCCTTCGTTATTTATTAGTGAATACACTTTCGTAATATTATTTTGTACACCTCCACTATCTTCAAATGAATGTGAGAACATCAAATGATAATTAAATCATTGAATATCTCACATCTTTCCTTGAACAAAAGACTGATTATAGTAAATTCGAAAGAGAGTGAAAGTGATATGGTAATATTAGCCATGTCCCCCATAAAACAAGAATATTTCATTGCGTTATTTTCTTATTCTCCTACAACTTTTGTGAAGTGAACCTCTCAATAGGCTATACTTGTTTTGAAACGAGTTGTTGAAACTGTACCAAGCTTAAATATTCAGCCACTCAAAACCTGCGTTTTATAATGAGTTACAACATTATATTATTGAATCAATAATGTTTGTTCGCTCTTTAGCAAGTAGGTCGCTACCTTTAAATTTTAATCGACAAAGCAAAAATTGTAGAAAAGCAATGACAAGAATTCTATAGCTCGTGTGTGGTCGTTCATCTGACCATATCTGCGTTGAATCTTACCTTCTAACTGCAAGTTCTTCTTTTCGAAAGCATAATAACAGTCGATCTCGAACATGAAAACTGTCGAGAGAACACTGCAAATTTCACACAAGGGTTTATTATTTTCTTAGTTAAATAACCCAATATACCGTTGATATCTTAAACAACTTAGGACCTAATGCGATGATTCATTTTCGATATTATTGGAAATTTGCAGTGTTTTTCTTTGTTTATTTGATTTTATCAAATAATAAACCAAAATCAGTTTATAGCCACGATATTTGCAGAGCAGTTAAGGGAGCTTTGTAACGAAAGTTGTATTCATGAGCGCAAAAAAATGGAAATAAAATCATATACCTATGCTGTTTGATTTCATGGTTGTATGAATGAAAACTTCATTGCAATGCTCCGTATGAAATTCTTTTATTATATGTTCGAGTAATCCAAGCCGTAAACGTGATCTACGTACTTTACGATTCCGATGTCTGTGAGGCCAACGTCTGAAATACGCATAAAGCACATCAGTTAAGAACAACTCAAAATTAAATTCATTGTCACGACTGATGACAGTGTATAACCTCTGTTGGAAGAGAAATCTTGGATTCCGTTCCGAGCAAACTCAGGTATTGTGGGAAAATGTGTAGCGTGAGAGTAAGACGAAAAAATTTCTAACGCATATCATGTTTGATGTGAGATCTTTCAAGGGCAAACGGAACTGCCGGCTTCTTGGATTTCGGCAAAACAGCCGCATTCAGGTTTTAAAAAATCTCGTTAAAATCACAAGGTCGGCACTTAACCACGGTCTGCATGCTTTAAAGTTGCCAATAGCCGCGAGAAATATTAGAATTCGGAGAAATTTCCACGTGAATAGGAGAAAACGGAGTGTCGTTCTGTAGGCTCCAAAGATTATTTTTGCGCGCACGTTCTAGAGGAGCAGCGTGCTATCGTTTTGTCCAAATGTTTGTAATTTTCGATGATTTAGCCAAAAATGGTCTCAAACGACTAGATTGGATTCACTGATGACGAATCCGGTGTCAAAATCGATTCTGTCCGGCCGACGACACGATAACTGTTGAACGGAGCCAGCTAGCGACTTGATAGTTGTAGGGTGGTTCG
This sequence comes from Myrrha octodecimguttata, assembly GCA_958510865.1. Lineage (NCBI taxonomy): Eukaryota > Metazoa > Arthropoda > Insecta > Coleoptera > Coccinellidae > Myrrha > Myrrha octodecimguttata. Next base: position 87,797,963 of record OY294056.1, on the reverse strand, counting down.
CGCATCGGAATGCCGCGGTTAAGTTCGTTAATGGGCCAAATCGGCCTAACAGTTTCGGAACTTCATATTTCACTGCGGTGTACGAAATTTCAATTCGATATGGCTATAAGTTTCGAAGATATTAGGAAAAAATATGTAGAATTTCGTTGTTTTCTTCTCGATATCGTTTTTTTCTTCGGTATAACTCCGGAAATACTGATTCAATCGTGATGAAACTTGACAGCTAATTCAAAGACGCTGAAGTACAATATTGTGCAGAATTTCGTGACAATCGTGTCAATACAACAATTTGAAAAAAGTTCAAATCTGTTTTTTTTTCAAATATTCAATATTCTGTGATATTCTTGTCATATTATACTCATTACATTCTGTCTGAAACTTCGAACTGTTATTTTTCGTTAAGGTACTGGATTTCAATTCTATCTAATCAGTATTTTTGGAAATATTACGAAAATAAAATTTTGAATGGGTATATCTGCGGAATTATTGGGTGGATTTTACCCATTCACGAATTTGGTTTTCGTAATTAAAGTCGAAACATTTTTTTCAAGTGGATATACTCATTCAAAATTTTATTTTCCCAATATTTCCGAAAATACAGATTATATGGAATTGAAATCCTGTACTTTATCGAAAAATAACACGTCGAAGGTTCATACAGAATTAAATGAGGATAATTCATCGAAAAATGGTTGCATGTTCAAATTCGGTGTCGAGGCGGTCATCTACATTGAACATGCGCGCAAAAGCTGCTGCATTCACGACAGTGCTTTTCTAGATTTTTTCCAGTTAAACTTGAACTGTTTCCGACTTTTGTTCCAATCTCATTGTAGCAATAATTTGTTCAATTTCAGTTAGCAAATACCAGTAAATCGGAACAACAAGAAAACGCCCTGATATTTCCTAAACATTCGTCGACCAGAGAGGCAGCATCGAGAAGAACTTTAACTCAATGCTATTTAAAAGGGAAGAATGGAAAAGGAATACACTACCCAAAACTTCAAAGCAAATACCGTTGAATGGTATACAGATGGTTCTAAAACCACGACGGGGGCCGGCGCTGGAGTATACGGGCCTAGAACTAAATGTACACTATCGCTAGGCTCCTACTCGAGTGTTTTTCAGGCAGAAATACTTGCTATCGAAAGATGCATAGACATAAACCTGGAAAGAAACTATCAAGGGTGTGACATAGTGATCCATTCTGATAGTCAGGCTGCTATTAAAGCCCTGAACTCCTATGTCATCGATTGAAAGCTGATATGGGAGTGCCGAAGGAAACTCAATGAAGTAGGTAAGAATAACAAGGTCTTCTTAGTCTGGGTTCCTGGGCACTCAGGAATCAAAGGAAATGAAGAGGCCAACACTCTAGCCAGAAAGGGAGCACAAACGCTACCTACTGGCCCAGAACCTTTCTGTGGTATAGGCAAATGTACCTATAGGAAAGAGGTTTTGGAGAAAGAAGAAAATGAAAGAGGGGCACTCTGGAGGAATTCTCCAGGAATGGAACGCTCTAAAAAGTTGCATCGGAACTTTGAAATTACTAGATCCAAAAATCATTTGGATCTTAGTAAGAACAAGCTATACCTCCTCACTGGTTTCCTCACAGGACACTGTTGCCTGAGGAAGCACATGATGAGAATGGGCTTATCAGAAACTGACGAGTGCATATTCTGTGGGGAAGAGGAGTAAACTCCTGTTCACCTGATCACAGAATGCCTCGCCATTGTGAGCCTGCGCAAGAAATATCTTGGACTGGAGCATTACAGGAGGAATGAGAACTTAGCCTCCTTGAAGTCCTCTTAGATATTAGAATTCATCAGAGCTCTAGAGCTGGAGGGCGAGCTGTAGATACCGCATGCGAAAAACAGCTTCGACGAGGGGACACAATAAAGCTTAAGGTCTAAGTGGAATGTAACCCCTTACCAAACTATAAACTAAACTATAATAAAAGCTGCTGCCTTCACGGCAGTGGTTTTCTAGATTTTTTGGATTTATTTTCTGCTATGTACTTCATTCTTTTGTGAGAACGTGCAATTTGAGTTATCTTTTCTATTTTTACTCCAGTTCAGTTTTTATCTCCCGTAAATTCTTGAATGAAAAGAAGTGGTGTAGCGAATGCATCCGTACCCTACGTTACCTGCATGTAACGCTTGGCCAACATCATCGGTCAACGTACAGAGGCCGCTAGCGCGCACGCTGTCCCGGTTGGATCCTCTCAAGATCTCGGAAATACGCTCATCCCCAACGGTCTGGTACACTCCTTAGTAATCCTCACAAGGGGTGTCCACTCACGTAGGCATGAAAACGGCTTAGTTTGGTGCATGCCCTGACGAGTTCCCCCAAACTAAGCCGGGACGAAACGTGACACATTCCCAAAGAGGTTGAAGCTACCTCGTAAACCTTCAAAAGCTTCAGTGGAAACATTGTGCATTCTTACAACTTTTCCAACCAGTTGCACTCGGAAAATTTCTTGAAAACGAACGAACTCTGGCCTCAAGAAGTCACTCTGTTATATTCGAGGTATTGTGTGCTTTTAACGTTCGAGATAATTTTTTGCACGATATACACACTGAGTAAATCTTTCATCGAGTCATCCGAAGTTGGTTTCTGCATCGATCATTTAACTCGACAATCCGTGTTGACTGCAAGTCAAGAATGATGACACTTTTGAGCATGATTTTGCATTGAGAGCGAATAAAGTTAGTCAAGCGTGTTATATGTGCTATTTCTCCAGGTGTTTGTTTATTGTTGCATAAATTACCGTCTATGAAGCTCAGTCAATCAGGCAATTAGAGCAACAGCAAATATAACAGTTATTAGACGTGAAGTGATATTTCCGTTGTTGCTTCATTGATTTTCACCATAAATGGCATTTGTCTGTGGATTATAGAGAAATTTAAACAATCAATTTGATTATATTGTTATTGAGAGCGGGTTTCATTGCGTTGTTATTACTCTAAGAGTAATCAAGTTATCCATTTATAAAGATTTTCAATGATATTTTCATTTAACCTTTTCAAACTTCATGTCCAAGAATTCCCGTTTATTTTCTGTAAATTGCACGTCAAAATTATGGATCAAATTAATTTTCTCACAAGAAAAATATTTGGCAACAAAATCCTGAAACAGGTCAATTTTCGTTCCACTTTTACCAAATTTTTATGCATTTTTCAAGGATTTTTGTTGCACCCTGTGTCATCCCCATCAACCCTCTAAATTTTTTGAATAGGAAAAGTGGGTCATGTGGTACTTTTTTGGCAAGGTCTTCGTGTCTTCTTCACAAGCGTGCAGAAATTTTCAAGAAAAAATTTTTTTTTTGAAAAATTAGTTCCTTCAAAGATGTTTTCAGTATGTGCACTTTGTCATCGCTCATTTACTTTGAGACGATGGTACCGGATGAAATTTGTCACCGAATGAGAGCCGACCATTACAGTTTTGTTCATGCACAGCTTTCAACCTCTACGAATCCTTTAGTGAAAAAGTGCACATACTGAAAACCTCTTTGAAGAAACTAATTTTTCAAAAAAAAAAAAAATTTTTTCCTCGATTTTTTCTTGAAAATTTCGGCACGCCTATAAAGAAGATACAAAGACCTTGCCAAAAAGTACCGCATGACCCACTTTCCCAATTCAAAAAAATTAGAGGGTTGATGGGGAAGGCACAGGGTGCAACAAAAATCCTTCAAAAATGCAAATAAATTTGGTAAAAGTGAAACAAAAATTTACCCGTTTCAGGATTTTTTTTTGCCAAATATTCTTCTTGTGAGGAAATGAATTTGTTCCATAATTTTGACGCACATTGTATATTTTATGTCCAAGTTATAGACGAGTAGTAGAATTCCCAAAAGAAATTTTATTGCAGAAATTTAAATTCAAAACATTGATTTATTCAAAATTGATTTCGATGAAAATCGTTCGGAATCAAGTGTGGTAGCGATCACATGTAAAACTTTGACTATTGGCGAATGCAGATAAGCGCTACTCCCTCTGGTGACTATCCGAGTAACCCGAGGTACAGACATTATCATTGACAAGTTAAAAGAAATGTTAAGAAAATGAGAAAGTTTATGCATTTTTCTTGGCGTTTGTGTGATTTTACAAGTGCTTCTACTGAGGAAAAGCAAACTCAAATGTCCCTTCCCATAGATTTCCACAGCCCGGGGAAAAATTTGGAGTTAGGGTGAAAGAAACTTCCTTGAACAAGTCGGGCCTGAAAGTGTTGAAGAATCGATAAAAACCAACAAACAAGATTTATGAGAATCTGTTACTTGAATTTTACCGATGATGATCATTTTCATAGAGGTAAGCACGAATTGCTCATGAAATATTAGATCACATGCATGAAGACAATTTCTTTCCAGGCCCATAATCCAAGCAGAGAAATTTACTCAAGAGAAATGCCTTCCAGAAATCTGCATGTTGAACTGATCATTAAAGAACAACGTAAATGTTCTAGTGATAGAACTGACTATTGAAAAAAAAAAGAGTCTCAACAAGGAAATATCTAGTGATGAATATTGTTCGCTCAAAGTGCTTCTGCCGATGGAAGAAAAGTTGTACAAGGCTTATTTATTACAGCTTTTTCAAGAGCAATCATATGAGTGTTGGAAAATTTATTTGTCAATCCATAATGAATAAGGCTTACGGTACAAGTAGCATTAGTTTCATGTGAATGTATTCATTTTATTCACAATATATTGACTATTCGGTTCAGTTATGAGTATTTGTCTATTATTCCAAAAAGTATGTAAACGGTTGTCACTGGACGATTTCTAATGACATATTCGTGATCTACGACCTCGATTTAATAGGAAACGATAACAAGGTCGACGATTTTCGAAAAAAAAAATTTATTTGGGACTTAGAAAATTTTTCATAAAGAACCGCGAATAAACATCAAAGCGCAGAGGGGTGGGGGGTAAGATTTAGCGATTCCGTGCGAAATTTTATTTTTGAAGCTATGACAATATGCACATCATATATTATGGATTCGAACACGTAGATTACGAATCTGTAATTAGATTTTGCGTAACTGATTCGGTTTGGAAAATATTCCGGATTTGGTGAGAAATTTTCGAAATTTGGGTCAACTTTGGGCCGTCGTACAGAACAAACGCGTAAGGCTGGACAATATCGAATTTTTTTGGTTATATCTGGATCCTTTGTGAGTACGTAGCCAATTATTTCATAGACGAAGGTCTTATAGTTGAGAAATTATGATTTTTTTAAAAAAGGTCCAATTTTTTCGATTTTCTTCTGGCCATAAAAAACGAACCAGACTCTCCACTAACATTCTGATTGGATTTTCTTTATCTACGCCCTCGAATTAGTATATGTTTCAAATTTCAGGTCGATCGGAGATTTTTCGATTTTTGGTAAAATTTTAAGGGGTCAAGAAAATATCGATTTTCGAAAAATAATTTTCCGACTCCTATCGCCGTGAAATTTGGCGCACTTACTAATTCGAGGGCGTAGAACAAGAATATGAGGTCAGATATTTTTAAAAAAAATCGTCCTGGACGTGAGAGGTCCTTGAAGTTCCAAAATTTTGGACCTTTTTTCAAAAAATCATTATTACCGACTCGATGAAAGTAGGACGTTGAAATCTGTTTTATTGCATAGATAAAGGATCGAACTGCACGTGAAAAAATTCGACATCACCCAGCTTCATTATTTTGGTCGGCACGACGTCTCAAAGTTGACCAAAATTTCGAAATTTTTTCACTATTTCCGCCATAATTTCTAAACGGTTGTCACTGGACGATTTCTAATGACATATTCGTGATCTACGACCTCGATTTAATAGGAAACGATAACAAGGTCGACGATTTTCGAAAAAAAAAATTTATTTGGGACTTAAAAAATTTTTCATAAAGAACCGCGAATAAACATCAAAGCGCAGAGGGGTGGGGGGTAAGATTTAGCGATTCCGTGCGAAATTTTATTTTTGAAGCTATGACAATATGCACATCATATATTATGGATTCGAACACGTAGATTACGAATCTGTAATTAGATTTTGCGTAACTGATTCTGTTTGGAAAATATTCCGGATTTGGTGAGAAATTTTCGAAATTTGGGTCAACTTTGGGCCGTCGTACAGATCAAACGCGTAAGGCTGGACAATATTGAATTTTTTGGTTATATCTGGGTCCTTTGTGAGTACGTAGCCAATTATTTTAAAGACGAAGGTCCTCTAGTTGAAAAATTATGATTTTTTTAAAAAAGGTCCAATTTTTTCGATTTTCTTCTGGCCATAAAAAACGAACCAGACTCTCCACTAACATTCTGATTGGATTTTCTTTATCTACGCCCTCGAATTAGTATATGTTCCAAATTTCAGGTCGATCGGAGATTTTTCGATTTTTGGTAAAATTTTAAGGGGTTAAGAAAATATCGATTTTCGAAAAATAATTTTCCGACTCCTATCGCCGTGAAATTTGGCGCACTTACTAATTCGAGGGCGTAGAACAAGAATATGAGGTCAGATATTTTTTAAAAAAATCGTCCTGGACGTGAGAGGTCCTTGAAGTTCCAAAATTTTGGACCTTTTTTCAAAAAATCATTATTACCGACTCGATGGAAGTAGGACGATGAAATCTGTTTTATTGCATAGATAAAGGATCGAACTGCACGTAAAAAAATTCGACATCACCCAGCTTCATTATTTTGGTCGGCACGACGTCTCAAAGTTGACCAAAATTTCGAAATTTTGTCACTATTTCCGCCATTATTTCTAAACGGTTGTCACTGGACGATTTCTATTGACATATTCGTGATCTACGACTTCGATTTAATAGGAAACGATAACAAGGTCGACGATTTTCGAAAAAAAAAATTTATTTGGGACTTAGAAAATTTTTCATAAAGAACCGCGAATAAACATCAAAGCGCAGAGGGGTGGGGGGTAAGATTTAGCGATTCCGTGCGAAATTTTATTTTTGAAGCTATGACAATATGCACATCATATATTATGGATTCGAACACGTAGATTACGAATCTGTAATTAGATTTTGCGTAACTTTCAACTCTCAAATGTAGTATTTATCAAAAATTTCAATCGAATATCTTGTAGAATACAGATCCTATGAGAGAAAAACTTGAGAATAAATCAAACTCAAACACCTTGTTTTCAGGACTTTTTTCCCGTATAATTATGCAAGAAATCTATCTTCTTCATTTGTACCCATAATTCAGGAACACCCTGTATATACGCATATACGCTATTGATACTTCTGAACCGAAGATCCGTATTATTTAAAGATTGTAACCCTGAACATTTCACTACTTTTTGAAGTAATACTTCCATTTAATTTTCACCTCCGATTCTCGGTCTTTGAGTCCGAACTAGTCGTTCGGGTCGAAGTCCGAAACTACGGACATTTGGTCAGAATGATATGGCTCCAGTTCCGTTGAATAACTTCTCAAAAATGATGAGAATTAGAGGAGTGAGTTCATAGAACTTTGATACGTTCATCAAACACATTTATTGTGAACAATTTTGTTGTTGATTAAGATTTTACCCTATTCATTATTTTTTTTTCGATTTCAGATCTAATGATCTCAGCCGAACGAATCACAGACATTCATTGGTAAGTTTCTCAAGATCCCACACCTACAATCATAGGAACATTATGAACACCATTCATATAGAACCATATAATCTTATAATCTAACGGGAATTCATTTCGATACTTGGTAATAAGTGGCATGAGCAAAAAGTTGCATAACACTCTAGAGGTATTCGATTTATGCGAACGGTATCAAAATTACTGAAACATTAGATCTAGGAATAATAGAAACTTCTCGCTTACGGTGTAAAAGACACCATTGGCCTTGATGGTTGACTGGGAGATAGAGTTCGCTCGAAATTGTGTCGGAAATCACAGTAGTTGGTTCGGATCAAATGATATATTCCATTTTCGAGACCGTTAAGACATCGGCGAGCGTGTTGTTTTCTGCCGACAGCTGTATGGCACGACTGCTAGGTTGGTACGATTGTGGGAGGCGAGAAAATTTCAGTTCAACGGGATCGGTGCTTATTCTGGAATTTTTCGAACGCATCATTGCTCAGGTCATTATTGGCAATTGTGTCGTTGGTGGGACCGGAAGTAACTGAGATGGTTGCAGTGTGGGAAACTCTTCGGAGCCGAAGCAAAAACTACAACCCGCAGATTGTTCCTCGTATTCAGCAAAGTTTCGGCAATTTTCACTTCCGTCTTCAGGCTACCAAATCACATGCATTGAATTCTAGAAAACCACTGACCTGAAGTCAGCAGGATAGGTATGGAAAATTCTAAGAAAAATTAAAGTTTTGAATCAGAACACAAACTAGTTTCACCATGAATAGATCATTATTTTTTGCGCGCATGTTTTAGGAAAATAACGTGCTATCGTTTTGTCCGAATCTCTGTAATTTTCGATGAATGAGCTGAAAATGGTCTCCAACGACTAGGTTAGACTAACTGATGACGAATCTGGTGTCAAAATCGATTCTGTCCGGCCGGCCGGCCGTGGACACGATAACTGTCGAACGGAACCGGCTAGAAACTCGATACTTGCAGGGTAGTTCGCGCATCGGAATGCCGCGGTAAGGTTCGTTAATGAGCCAAATCGGCCGAATGGTTTCGAAGTTATATCCATTCGAAATTTTAAGGTTATTTCACTCATATTTCAGAAACCACTGGAGTGGTTGGATTGAAACTTGACATCGTTGATATCATACGGTCACTCAATTTGAAAAAAAAAATTCTCGAAATCTTTTTCGAAAAATTTTTTTTTCGAAAGTATCGTTAATATTTGGGAAAAATTTATACCTTGAACTTCATATTTCACAGAAGTTTTTCAAATTACAATTCGATACCGCAATTAGTTCTGGGATATTAGAAAAAAATATGTAGAATTTCGTGGTTTTCTTCTTGATATCGTTGTTTTTTCGGTACCGTAAACGCGGGCTACTTTGGCCCTAGGGTTCTTCTTTGGCCCAGAGTGAAAACAAAATTGAACCGTCTCTAGGTACCTTCTGGAAACAGACATTGAAATAGTTTCGCTTTTTTCTACAAGAGTGCACTACCATGCAGCGACTGACGTTCGCGAAATTGTTCGGTAGTTCCCCATATATCCAGCATTTGTGGATTGTTCTCCTTTGTGAAAAAACGCAGTTTATCGAACTCCTAAACTTGCACCTGGAAAAGGAGACCTACGTCTACTAGAAGTGTGGTGATTTTTTTTTGACAACTCACTCTAATACCTCGAGCAGGGGTATAATTATATTTGTCCTTCTTGTTCCCGTTTTGATCATAATATTCAATATTGATAACTGCTCTGGTAACTTCAAAAGTAACAGTAGGTCTCACTTTTTGGGCACTTACTTTCTGCGAAATGCACCTTGTCTTAATGCATTATTTGGATTTTATTTTATTGCATGTGTTCGTTCTCGGAGTGATGAAGATGCCGTATAACTACAAACGACAGCCATGAAGAAGAGCCTAGTCACACGGACAAAATGTGCGAATTTGGATTCCCAATTGTTGAACTCGATTTAAGATACATAGTAAAAAATTATGTAACAAGACAAGGGAAGACTATCAATGTTTTTGTAATAATTTACCTGACCGTGACTGGACCAAATCTTTTCTCAAAAGACATCCGCAATTGACAATTAATCTGAGTAATAATTTGAGATCTGGTTTTAAAAAGGCTGACTTATATCCCATCGACAAAGAAGAAATATTAAAATGATTCTAATAATGTCTCAGTGAATTGGGAAATGGTAGGCGAAACCTTCATTCAACACTTGGAACAGAAAAGGCAAGAAGTTGTCAAGCCCCGATCAACAAAAAGACAAAAGCTAGATGTTCCAGCTGGCAAAGGCATAAAAGCCAATGATATTCTTCACTATGAAATAAAACGAAAAAATCAACAAAATCAGAAGAAATGGGAAAAAAGAGAAACAGAAAAGGGAGAAGAGGAAAAAAAGACAGTTGGGGATCAGGAAAAAAAGCGAAAAGTTAAGGAACAATACCAAAATAAGAAAATCACTAAAAATTATGAAGCCTCATCAACAGATCTGAAGATTTACCGATAGCGACAACTATAGTCTTGTTTCATCAGGCCACAGTGTCATGGTGTTTTCAAGTGAAGAAGAGTTGTAAACTATTGTCAGTTCCCAAGGAAAACTACAAGGATTTGAACCAATTGCATCTACTTCCTCAAACGCCAATCTCGAAACTGTTGGCAGTCCGGCAAAAGATGGCTCAAATATTAATCTGACCACCTCAACCACTTCAGACGGCATGAATTATCAAGAAAACATTGAGAAAAATCGTCAGGAAGGCAATTTTGTTTTGGTTGAATGGGATAGGAAGAAGTGTTGGAAATGGCCAAAACAAAAAGATTCATTGTTCTACTAATTGAAAGATATAAAGAGAATAATTTGTTCTCCAAAACTTATCAAAAGAGGACTTTTTTTCCTTGATACCATATAGTTAATACATATTCGAATTTCTGCATTATTTTTTTGAGGAAACTTGTTTAACTTGGTTTGAAAAATAGTTTTCTTCCACTGAAAATTGATATTTCGACTACCCCATCTCCTTCTTTGACCCGAGATATTCATAACATGCTCAAAAGTATTATAGATGAAATCATTATGGGCAAAAGTAACCCCAAAGCATGTGTAATATTGGCCCAAGTAAAAAACTGAGAAAAAAAATAAATCTTATAAAAAATAATCGAAAAAGTCTTATATATTTCATGAGAAATAGTCTAACTCTGTGATAAGCGTTTTCAGAGCTTATAAGTCGAAAATACACAAAATTATTGAGAGTTGATTGAAAACTTCACAAAAAATGGGCCAAAGTAGCCCAGGTTTACGGTATAACTCAAAAAATACTGATTCAATCGTGATGAAACTTCGCAGCTAGTTCGGAGATGTTGGACAACATTGTGCGAAATTTCGTGATTATCGTGTCATTGGAACAATTTGAAAGAAAAATTCTTGTGATCTTCTTATCATATTATCCTCATTAAATTCTGTATGAACCTTCAAACTGTCATATCGAGTCTTTCAGTTGTTTCTTCTTAATGGCCTACCGTAAACACAATAGCTTCCGAAAGAAACAACATAGAAACTCGATATTTGTAGAGAAACTTTGGACCTTAATTACTAAGGCCGGATTGGTGAATGGATAAAATCCACCCAATGATTCCGTAGATACCCATTTGAAATTTTATTTTGTCAATATTTTCAAAAATACTGATTAGATCGAATTGAAATATATTACCTTATCGAAAAAAAACTTGAAAAAGCACTGCCGTGAAGGCAGCAGTTTTCGCGCATGTTCAAATTCGATGCCAAAACTGTCATCTCCAATGAACATGCGCGCAAAAGCTGCTGCTTTCACGGCTGTGCTTTTCTAGCTTTTTTAGATATATTCCGAAAATAACTTCGAGACCAAAAACAAAACCATGCAATTTGAAATATTTCTTGGAAGAGATAACTTTCTTGATCTTTCCAACAAGCTTGCAGCATATATTTGGAGGAATTCCTAAATTGTCGTTGATTTAGTTCTATTTTCAAATTCCTCAATCAAAACGTGTAGAGACGACTTCTCTTGATTGGAACTTAATTAATTTATTCAATTCATTTTGCCTTGTTGAATTCCGTTGAATTTATTGGACAATTCTAGTAATGAAATGCATATATTCGCCATCGCAAAACGCCATTTGTCATGAAATTTATGGATGATCCGTAAAATCAATTTGAACGGACGACTGCAAACTGATATTCGATTCTAATTTCATAATTATCCTAGAAAATTTGAATATTCAAAGAAGAAATATTTCAGGTCAGCCAATTTGGGATGGTGAGTGATGTGGGATTTTTGTATCTGCGATTCAAGACGAAGGTTGGGGTTTCAATTTTGGTTTATTATTCGATAAAATCAAATAATAAATCTTAGAGATCGACAAAAAAATTACCCACCCTGAAAATTTCAGTTTACATCTTGAACTATGTTGATTTGAATGAACTAATAGAAGAGATCCGTCCGTCTGCCGTCCGTACTCCGGGGCTTTTCTCTGGAAGTACTGAACCGAAATCTGTGAAACTTGGTAGAATAAACGTGTGTCGCTCGAGATTGATCCTCCAAGCTTTTCAGCAAGATCGTGGTACCTTAAGGGCACAAAATTGGGGGTTGGAGGGAAAAGAAAATATTTCTCGAAAACTTACCACCGAATTTTCATGAAACTCTGAACGTTAATTACTGTTGCATAAGTCAACCTAAAAATTTTCACCCTGATGACTTCCGACTGAATCCCTGAATTATAAAGAAAAACGCTGCAAATTTCCAATTATCCCGAAAATGAATCATCGCATTCGGTTCTAAGATTGGAAGTCAGTGGAATAATTCAGAATCATAAATCTAAAGTGGATGAAATAAAATTTTGATCACTGCTGTGAAATATAAAATTCAAGGTCCGAGAACATTTTTTTCAAATTTGATAGTTAATTTCCAAAAAAAATTATAGAAAAAAATTTCAAATTTTTTTTGCAATAAACTTGCAGTACGATCTCGACAAAATCCAGCTAAAAGTTGCGTGACGGCATGCTCCAACTAACTGCCAAGTCTCAATCCAATCGCTCAAATAGTAGGCACCTGAAATATCTGGAAAAATTTCAAATGACTTCAACTCCGAAACCGTTTGGCCGAGTTCGCTCATAAACGTACTCAACATTCGCGTTTTGAAATGCAAACTACCTTGAAAGTCGATTTAAAGTCGATTGAATCTTCCGTACAACAGTTGTTTTGACCTGAATTGGTTTATTCAGGTGTATTGGGGTTTCAATAATAGAGACCCCGTATGGATTAATTATTCGCACTTGATTAATTCTGTCGTTATCAAAATGAAGACACGACCGACGAATATTTTCTGATCTTTAGCAGAAATGTTGATGCTTCTAAAATAAGCAGATAATTGAAGAAGCAAGAAGCAGTTGATCAATATCATTGCACTTATGACACGAAGATGTTGTTAAGGTGTATTAAAAACGCACTTTTAACACGTAACAAAAATGTATTTTCTTGTATCTGTATTAGATAACAAGACCGAAATGGTATACACGTGATTTGCACAGTAGAATCTTCCTTTTATATCTTATTCGATAGCAAGGTCGAAGCGACTTTCAATGAGAAGTTACGATTTTTACAATACAAAAATTAACGTAAAGTCTTGTTTGTAAATTCGAAAGCGAATTGTTGTTTACTATACAACGGTCAAATGAAGAGTGTCTAAAAACTAACGAAACCCAAATTAAGAAAATTCCCTTCTTCACATTGTAGAGGGGGAATATAAATTTTGATTGGTTTTTTGAATTAAGCGACGCCCTTCTAAAATCCGAAAAATCACCTCGGATTGGCTGGTGTGAAAGAGAGAGCACAAATGTGTGAAGGAAATTTCCCTAAATGGTCTGGGACGATGAATTCTATAAACTGTCACATGTGATGTCTGGATTCTTCTAGGACCGAAGTATGCCACCCACAAAGCTCCGATTCCTGGAATGCTAAGAGCTTGAATTTTATCTGAGTGTTTTCTGTCATGCAAAATTATACTTTATCGTTGACTTGAGATAAAATGCTCTTGAAGCCGGTGTCAATTGATTTAAACCAAAAAATATTGAATTTCGGGCATATTCCTGTTAACCAAAGAATTCAGACTCCGACGTTTGAAAATCAAGAAAAGACAATATATCATAAAATTCTGGGTCCAGGATACGGGACACAACAACAGTAATCGTGCCCACAAACGGCCTCGATTTCGACACCGGATTCGCCATCAGCGAGTCCAACCTATTCGTTTCCGGAAAAAATATCGAAAATTACAGACATTTAGAACATCCGCGCAAAAACACCCGTATCATCCGCCTTGTGCACGATACCATCAGAACATCGGCCTTCGGAACAGTTGCACTCGAAGAATTGGATTGTTCTAAATAACGTACGAGTTCGTAATTGACACACCTACTGAAATGCCATCTTTAGCGATTCGAGGTTATCCAACTTCTAATGGTGACGGGCCTGTCGTCCACCGACGACCAACTTGAGAGCAAGGACGGAGCATTAATTTTATAAGGTTTTTTGCGCCAATTTTCAACGGCTACTTTCGAACTGTGTGGATGAATGCAGTAAAAGTAGTCTTGATAATAATAATCCGATTTCCTTGGCAAGATGGTAATCTATTGTAGGATGTGGGTATCGAATACCTATACGAATATACAGGATGTGCGCTAGATCACCTAACCATTTACGCCCTGAATTCACAACAAAACGTTAGACTAAAGGTTTGTTCGTTGTACATTGAGAATGTTGTACACTACACTCAAGGTGCATATAACAATGGTGCTTTTATTTACATTTGTTTTCCTACTAAAGAATTATTATAAACTGGGGAAACTAATTTTATTTCATAAAGGTACTCTGGCTGCGGACACAAACGCCACCAATCGACCAATCAGAGCGCATGACACTATTAATGGTAATTTGGCAATTGTCATTTTTCGTGTTAGCTTCGAAGAATTGTGAAGATCCTCAGATACTTTTTAATAAGTACCTTTTGTACCTATTTGGACAGTGCACATGTAAATGGAAATTCGTGTTCAACTGAAGAAAGACTCCTATTTATAGGAAGGTATAAACATCATGATACTCTCAGCAGCATATCATTCGTTTCATAATCATTGTCTTTCAATAATTTTCTCTACCCAAGAATCGAGTTATCAACCCCCAATGAAGCATATTATTTTACTTTTGAATGTGTTTTATTTTTCTTGATTCTTCATCGGATTGGAATGAAATCTAGTATATACTACTTGGTTGAAAAATCTAGAAAAGCAGCAGCTTTTACGCGCTTGTTCACATTGCGAAATGGTGAAATTTTAATGGAACATAAAAATTTTTTTAAAATTTTTCCATGGAGAATTCTTCTCATTGACATTGTTCATCTTCCAACCAAGTTTCATTTCGATCAGATAAATATTTTTCGAGTTATTGAAAAATCAAAATTTCAAATGGCTGTAGCATGAAAACCATTCAGCAGATTTGGCCCATTAACGAACTCAACCGCGGATTCTTCATCAGTGAGTCCAACCAAGTTGTTTGAGAACAATTTAGGCAGAAATTTCGAAAATTACAGACATCGTGACGAAATGATAACGCGCTGTTCCCCAGAACAAGCGCGTAAAAATGATGGCTCCAAGACAGAAATGCGCCAGGTATGATTGAGAGATCGCATAATCTATTTATAACGAAGGAATGCTTCGTTTGGTTCCTTCAATACGTGATTTCAAGTTCCTGACTAAAATTTATCATGACTGTATTATTCTTCGGATTCTAGATTCATCTATATGCTCGTTCTCAACAGAATATATATATATATCTATATGGTACATACTATACACGATTGTAAAAATCTTCCTAATTTTGAAATAAAATAGATTATGGTTCATAAGCGATTTAAATAGGAACTTTCCTTAGTTTTCTCACTTCTTCGAAGGGGGAATAATTATTCAGATGCACTCTGTATAGTGGTTCAACAACCCCTCTTAAACTACTCAAGGGGATACTTGGAAAGACCAGCAGGTGCTTATATTTCCTGTATGGCCAAACAAAAACTTCCTCATAGGAAGTAATGCAATTTAATATTGAGACAGGTGCTTATTTTGTGTTTATCATGATCTCACTTCAACGGAATATTTTTCCTTGCCAGGTGGTGTGCACTGAATATTTCAACATGCATATTGAATGCAAAAAAAAATACCAAGTTAAAAAGTGGAAAAATTGATGGAATTTCAGTCATTGTTTCATCCATACAGAGTGTTCCTTAATGATGTGGTAATATTTCAAGGACCTATTCTTGGAGCCTTTTCACGAGAGAAACTTGGGATAGGGACTGATAAATTTTTCGGAAGAGAACCTATTTATAAAACCACAATGCATCAAGATATTTTTCCTGATGTACAATTTCATTATATTCACCTTTGGCCTCTGTACGGGTTTCGCATTTAATTATTCTTGAGGAAAAATGGTACGACACTGTTTTTTCTCAAATTGAAAATTATTTTCGAAATCCTCATTCATTTTTGGGCAAATCTTATCCTTGTTTTCACTCAGTCTGGTTAACAGTTTCAGCTTTGAAAAATTACTCGCGTACAGGCTAAATTTTTTACTCGACACTGAAGTAAAACTATTTCATTCTGCTAAGCGAAAACCATGCGCTGCGTAAAATTAAATCAAGTGATTCAACCTGTTCAGATATTGAAAAATTTCAGAAATATTTTTCAATTTGAAAAAAAGCAGCGCCATATCACTTTTTTCCAAGAATATTAAATGCGAACCCCACAGAGACGCCACTGGTTGAAATAATAAAATTGTTTGTACATCAGAAATATTGAACCAAAATTCACGGAAATATATTTCCAAATAATATTATTTGTAGATGAACATCAGTTCTTCCATTGCAGTTATTCGGTTGTATATGTTTGAACTTCTTTTTCTTCCTACCGTACACATAGAAGAGAAATGAAAAAATCTGGGTTCAACTAAATATAAATAACACCTGTTTTGCCCAGGACAAGCCATATGCTCATCCAATTTTTCCAAACAGAGAATATAAATAGCTGAACTGAGAATAATTAACAATATTACAAAATATTATTTCTCATTAGAACTTCATTTCGAAATGACCATTAATTAAGAGTACTTTTTCCGTTATATGATTGACTAATAATCCAGGAAAATATTAAATCCAATAGCTTATTGAAGTATGGAATAACTCAAACATCTAGTATATCTTCATAACAGTAAGTGAGAGTTTGCATATTCGATCAACAGTTACGTATGTATGTAAAACTTCGATTAAATGCAAATGGATGAATTTCATTTACACCTTGTTAATCAGAGGTGATCTTTTCATCCGTTAATGTCATTTGTATGGATGGAATGGGTGATTACTTCCAGTTATTCATTAATAGGTGAATATGATTGATAAAATGATGCGGAGATTCAGTTCTGTTGATTAAACCAGTTTTTAGCTATGGCGGAAAATTGGTGGATATGTATCGAATAAATAAGTACATATTAGGAACAGAGTTTTCGAGATGACATTCTGGTGTCTAAAGTTGTGAATCTTCCGATATTTCAAAGAATGAACATAAAGTAAACTAATGTCCTGCATCTCTTAGATATTGAGCCTGCTATCATTCTGTCCAAATGTATGTAATTTTCGAATTTCGAGCCGAAAATGGTATCAGTCGACTAGGTGGGACTCACTGATAACGAACCCAGTGTCAAAATCGATTCTGTCCGGCCGGCCGGCCGTCACCACGATTACGGGGGACTCTATCGACTTGAAAATTTTTGTGCTGGTTGCATTTCAAAATGCGAAGGTTGAGTTCGGTAATGGGCAAAATCGATCGAACGATTTCGGAGTTATACCATTTGAAGTTTTGAGGTTATTTTTGCAGAATTTCGTTGAGATCGTGCTCTAGGAATTATTTGAAAAAAGTTGTTTTCAAAAATTTTTTTTTCTTGAAAACTAACATTTGGAAAAAATGTTGGTCATAGCTTGGAGTATATCTTTCATAGCATTGTACCAAATTTTAGTTTGATACAAAAATAAGTTTCGAAGATATTGTGAAAAAATATGTCAAACTTCGTGTTTTTTCTCGATATCGTTCGTTTTTTCAGACTAACTCGGGAAAGACTAATTCAATCATGATGAAACTTGACATCTGGGTTGGAGATGCTGATGGACATATTTGTGCCAAATTTCGTGATGATCGTGTCATCAGAACAATTTGAAAAAAAAATCAAATTTATTTTTTTCAAATAAATAATAATAATAATAATAAAAATGTTTATTTGTCACCCAAAACCTCATACATAAAAGAAAGTATTTTATATTAAACAAATAAACATTTAGTTTCCCACAAAAGTTCGAAACTTGTACGTGGGCAGTACACATAAAAAAAAAATGATAATGCTTAAACAAATCAATTTTTCATACACAGCTAGTTTTAAACGAAATTATTTCTATTTGTGAACGTATACCAGAACGATGTTGGCTTGCTTCGAATCCATTTTTTTATTTTCGTATTGAAGGTTGGTTTGGCCTTAGTTTCTTTGATGTTCATTGGAAGTATATTGTAAAGTAAAGGTGCCAGGTAAGTATGCGATTTTAAACCAATAGTCTTCTTAGGTTTAGGTAAAGGGATGTTAGGAGATCTCATATCTCTTCTATTTTTTGTAGGTGCATGTAGTTGATGTTGGTACATTAGAAGGGCACGGGCGTATATTTGATATTCTGTGATCTTCTCATCTTATTTTACTCATTAAAAATTCTGTATGAACCTTCGAACTGTTATTTTTCGATAAAGTCCTGGATTTCAATTCGATCTAATCTGTTTTTTCGGAAATATTTCCTCATGAATCTCTCAATGAGCCTTCGACCTGGCATTTTTCGATAAATTACTGGATTTCGATTGGATCTCATCTGTATTTTTGGAAATATTGGGAAAATAAAATTTTGAATGGCTATATCTGCGGAATCATTGGGTGGATTTTACCCATTCAAGAATTTGGCCTTCTCAATTGAGGTCCAAGTCTCTTTCACAAATATGGAGTTTCTAAGATGTATATTTCGGAAGTTATTGTGTTTACGGCTGGTCGTTGGGCGATCAGCTTGAAACTTCATGTATTTTGAAAAACCAACACGATATTCAGTGCAAAATTTCGTGTGGATCGAGTTGTTGAAAAATAAAAAAAAAATTGTATTCGAAAATTCCTGGAATATTTGCTGAAATTTTTTTTTTCCGAGACTATCGACTATATTTCAAAACAATTCGACACAAACCGTAGAGTCAGTATGTAACAACAAAGTTTCAAATTTCAATTTGATCTGATAGTTACTTTTGGAGATATACCAATAAAAAAATATGCC
The DNA here is from genome assembly GCA_958510865.1 of Myrrha octodecimguttata. Classification (NCBI taxonomy): domain Eukaryota; kingdom Metazoa; phylum Arthropoda; class Insecta; order Coleoptera; family Coccinellidae; genus Myrrha; species Myrrha octodecimguttata. The sequence continues at coordinate 87,778,965 of OY294056.1, read as the reverse complement.
AACTTCAGTTTTTTGGAATTTTAATCTTATTTTCGCAATATCTCGAGAAATACAGATGCAATCAGATTGAATTTTTTGTCATTCTCTTAGATATGATCATCCAGTCGTGGATCGTGCTTTAAGATATCCATAAAAATATAATACAAGAAATTTTCTGCTTGGAATAATTTCCCAATTTGAAATGCATTCAGACATTTTGGAATTATTTACTGATTTCTTCATCGTCGGCGCCTCATTATAAAATTCATGCAACCAGAACTTGTGTCTTTGTTTTTCGAGTCATCAAGGCTGACTAGTTGTATAGTTCAAGATCTGACAACCTTTGACCTTTTTTTCGGAATACTGCTGCAACAATTATGCTGTCGTCATTTCACAATCCGTGTGAGACTACTAATTAATAACTTCGGCTTTTTCAATATGCATGAGTTTGCAAAATGCTATAGGAATCCTTTCGCAAATTATTTTTCCTAATGGAGTTATCATAGATGCAAAGTATACATTGTGTAGAGACACTATTTACTTATTTGGGTCAATTCGGTAAGCCATTAGACCTACCGAAGGTGGAATTCGGTTAATTCCGCTAAATAATTCCGTAGTTATATCACTTCGAAATTTCATATTATTATAGTCGAAATTGGCATGGAATAAATATATAGGGTGTATCTGAATAACACCGAAAAAATGTGAGAGGAGATTCTGTGGTGATAATTAAGGTGGGTATTTGGTATACATTTTTTTGGAAAACCTTTTTCCGGAACTGTTACACCCCTTCGATGATTAACAAAAAAAACTGTTTCTTGCATTTATTCCCTCTGTTTAGCAAGAAGAAAACACGTCACTGAATATTATTTATCAACAAAACTTATTTTGGAAATTTTTCAACCCTGAAGTATGCTCAGAAGGGGTTGAAATAGTTAACCCTCTGAGATAATTTTTCTTACAACTTTTTTGTGGATATAAATTTTCTATTTAAAGCATGGATTAAGAGCCCAATTCATTCAATAACTTTTTTATCTCTACAAGTTTTCTCGAAAACTCAAGCATTTACAAGAAAAACAAAACTTATGTTGAATAGCATTTTATTGAACAACAGCCAACCAAATTATAATTTTACTAGGCTAAGACTTATACAGGGTGATTCTGCAGGAGACCGTCAAATTTTAGGATAAGTTTACATTAGTCAAGACAGTCTCGAATTGATGTTTATGGTTGGGGGTCTCTATTGAGAATATACAGGGTGATTTGTCCGATTCGACCGATTTTACTGTTATTGCTAACTTTGGTATGGCTCCTTCGATTTCAATGAAATATTCAGCGAAGTTCAATATTGATGAGTATATTCATTAATTTCAAATTTTTTTCAGAATAAGCGGTTGTTATTGTGATAATTCCAGGTTAATTCTGCAGGTTGAAAAAACCACCCTGTTTCCAAAACTACGCTATCTGTTTACAATTCTACCATAATGAGTCATTATTTGAGAGTTTCTAATTTTTTTGGCACACCTCTAGTTTTCCAAGAAAATATTATCAAAGAAAGACAATGTCGAAATTTCGCTTGAATCGATTCTACTTTTATTGATAACTTTGGTATGGCTCATCCAATTTTGATGAAATTTGCAGTGTGAAGCAATCTGAATGAGAACATTCAACAATTCAACGATCTCTCAAAATACCGGGTTGTAATTGTGGTAATTCCAGAATTTCAGATCAATTGTGCGGTTGAAAAAAAAACACCTTGTACATTGCTTCTCCAAAATTTCTCATACGTTTTTAGATTCTACAATAATATGTCATTATTCAAAGGTTTTTAATTTTTTTTGTCACACCTCCAGTTTTCCGAGAAAAAATTTTTGAAGAAGAGCATAATTGATATTTGGCTCACAAGCAGTGAGAATATTCTGCACTAGGTAGTAAAGCTGTATATTCCAAGGACGCAAAGCAGTTCTCAAGTTCTTAAATATTCTTCTCGAATTCCAAATTCATATTTAATTGCTCATATTCTATATGAAATCATTCAATTCAGAATATATTTAGAACTTGAGAAGAATATTTTAGAAGTGGCGAACAACTTTGCATCCTTAGACAATACAGCTTTCCTATCTAGTGCGAAATACTCTCACTGCTTTTGAGCCAAATTTCGATTATGCTGTTCTTGAAAAATGTTTTCTAGAAAAACCGGAGGCGTGCCAAAGAAATTTAAAACCTCTGAGTAATGACATATTATTGTAGAATCTGAAACGAATAAGAAAGTTTTGGGAAACCACCCTGTTCATTAACAGGGTGGTTTTTTTTTCAACTGCACAATTAATCTGAAATTCTGGAATCATCAAAATGACAACCCTGTATTCTGAGAGATTGTTGCGATTATTGAATGCGATCCAAATGGAATATTTTCCAAACCGAACCAGTTACGTAAAATCCAATTACAGATTCGTAATCTACGTGTTCTAATCCATAATACATGATGTGCATATCGTTATAGCTTCAAAAATAAAGTTTCGCACAGAACTGTCAAACTCTTACCCCCACTCCACTACCAGTCGACGTCACCTTGCGGTGATGAAAAATTTTCTAAGTCCCAAATAATTTTTTTTTTTCGAAAATCGTCGATCTTGGTATCTTTTCCTATTAAATCGAGGTCGTAAATCACGAATATTCTATTTGAAATCGTCCAGTGACAAACGTTTAGAAATTATGGCGAAAATAATGAAGCTGGGTGATGTCGAATTTTTTCACGTGCAGTTCGATCCTTTATCTTTGCAATAAAACAGATTTAATCGTCTTACTTTCATCGAGTCGGTAATAATGATTTTTTGAAAAAAGGTCCAAAATTTTGGAACTTCAAGGACCTCTCACGTCCAGGACGATTTTTTTAAAAAATATCTGACCTTATATTCTTGTTCTACGCCCTCGAATTAGTAAGTGTGCCAAATTTCACGGCGATAGGAGTCGGAAAATTATTTTTCGAAAATCGATATTTTCTTAAGGGTAACCCCTTAAAATTTTACCAAAAATCGAAAGTTCTCCGATCGACCTGAAATTTGAAACCTATACTCATTCGAGGGCGTAGATAAAGAAAATCCAATCAGAATGTTAGTGGAGAGTCTGGTTCGTTTTTTATGGCCAGAAGAAAATCGAAAAAATTGGACCTTTTTTAAAAAAATCATAATTTTTCAACTAGAGGACCTTCGTCTATAAAATAATTGGCTACGTACTCACAAAGGACCCAGATATAACCAAAAAAATTCGATATTGTCCAGCCTTACGCGTTTGATCTGTACGACGGCCCAAAGTTGACCCAAATTTCGAAAATTTCTCACCAAATCCGGAATATTTTCCAAACCGAATCAGTTACGCAAAATCTAATTACAGATTCGTAATCTACGTGTTCGAATCCATAATATATGATGTGCATATTGTCATAGCTTCAAAAATAAAATTTCGCACGGAATCGCTAAATCTTACCCCCCACCCCTCTGCGCTTTGATGTTTATTCGCGGTTCTTTATGAAGAATTTTTCAAGTCCCAAATAAATTTTTTTTTTCGAAAATCGTCGACCTTGTTATCGTTTCCTATTAAATCGAGGTCGTAGATCACGAATATGTCATTAGAAATCGTCCAGTGACAACCGTTTAGAAATTATGGCGGAAATAGTGAAAAAATTTCGAAATTTTGGTCAACTTTGAGACGTCGTGCCGACCAAAATAATGAAGCTGGGTGATGTCGAATTTTTTACGTGCAGTTCGATCCTTTATCTATGAATTAAAACAGATTTCATCGTCCTACTCTCATCGAGTCGGTAATAATGATTTTTTGAAAAAAGGTCCAAAATATGGAATACTCATCCAGATTGTTCTACACTGAAAATTTCATCAAAATTGGATGAGCCATACCAAAGTTATTAATAAAAGTATAATCGATTGGGGCCAAATTTTGACATTACCTTTTCTGAAAAAATTTTCTCGGAAAACTAGAAGTGTGCCAAAAATTAGAAACTCTCGAATAATGACTTGATATAGTAGAATCGTAAACAAATAGCGCCGCAGTTTAGGAAACGTGATGTACAGGATGTTTTTCCAACCTGCACAATTAATCTTGAATTATCACAATACCAACCGTTCATTTTGAAAAAAATTTTGAAATCAATGAATGAGCTCATCAATTTTTTACTTCCCTGAAAATTTCATTGAAATCGAATAAGCCACACCAAAGTTATCAATAAAAGTAAAATCGGTCGAATCGGACAAATCAACCTGAATATTCTCAACAGACCATACGACGTCTCAAAGTTGACCAAAATTTCGAAATTTGGGTCAACTTTGGGTCGTCGTACAGATCAAACGCGTGAGGCTGGACAATATCGAATTTTTTTGGTTATATCTGGATCCTTTGTGAGTACGTAGCCACTTATTTTATAGACGTAAGTCTTCTGGTTGAAAAATTATGATTTTTTTAAAAAAGGTCCAATTTTTTCGATTTTCCTCGGGCCATAAAAAACGAACCAGACTCTCCACTAACATTCTGATTGGATTTTCTTAATCTACGCCCTCGAATTAGTATATGTTTCAAATTTCAGGTCGATCGGAGAACTTTCGATTTTTGGTAAAATTTTAAGGGGTTACCCTTAAGAAAATCTCAATTTTCGAAAAATAATTTTCCGACTCCTATCGCCGTGAAATTTGGCACACTTACTAATTCGAGGGCGTAGAACAAGAATATAAGGTCAGATATTTTAAAAAAAAATCGTCCTGGACGTGAGAGGTCCTTGAAGTTCCAAAATTTTGGACCTTTTTTCAAAAAATCATTATTACCGACTCTATGAGAGTAGGACGATGAAATCTGTTTTAATTCATAGATAAAGGATCGAACTGCACGTAAAAAAATTCGACATCACCCAGCTCCATTATTTTGGTCGGCACGACGTCTCAAAGTTGACCAAAATTTCGAAATTTTTTCACTATTTCCGCCATAATTTCTAAACGGTTGTCACTGGACGATTTCTAATGACATATTCGTGATCAACCATAAACCAAACATTGTTCCGAGATTGTCTTGAATAGTGTAAACTTATACCGAAATCTGACGGTCTCCTCCGGAATCACCCTGTATAACCAGAACAATAGCGAAAAATTAACAAAAACCAGTCGAATATCGACAATACAATTATAATAAATTTCGAAAATGATGATGAATAAGCCTGCATCGTTACACACCCTGCTACAATGCGGTTTCTCAGATCATCGAATTTTTATTCTCGTAAATGCTTAAGTTTTCGAAGAAACTTGTAAAGATGTGGTTTTAAAAGGCAGAAATGTGTATCGAAAATAATGTTGTTAGAAAAAATATCTCAAGGGTTGACCACTTCAACCCCTTCTAAGCATACTTAAGGATTAAAAAATTCCAAAATGTTAAGTTTTATTGAAAAATAATATTTATCAAGTTTCGTTTCTTCACCTTATTATAAGAGAAAATATAAAAGAGGAACTTTTTAATCTTCAGAGGGGTGTAACTTTACTGGGGGGAAGTTTCTCAACAAATTGTATACTAAATACACACCTCAATTTTCATTTCATAATCACCCCTTGAATTTTTTCAGTATTTTTCTGAGACACCCTGTATAGTAGCTTGAATAGTTTTTACGCGCCAATTCTATGTGAAAATGAGTGTTTCCTTTTTCCCAAATATCTGTTATTCTAGTATTTCGTGCTGAAAGTGGTCCCGAACGACTATGTTCGGCTCACCGATGAACAATCGGTGGTCATATTCCATTGTGTCCGTCCGGTCGTCCATATATGTCCGTTCTTTCGATCCTAGAGTATGAATTCTTGACATTTTCTGGGTGGATTTCAATCTTGAATATCTGGGTTGCGTTCTTCAATCGGCAGATTTCGCCTGTTCCGGACTTGAACCCGCAAAGAATTTTGAGTTTATTTCATCAATATTTCAAATTACAATGCTAGTTTCACCTTCAAACTTTGTAATTTGTTGTTGCAGGAAAGAAATTATCTGAAAATTTTCAAGATCTTGTGGGTGTTTTTGTTAGAATAATATGACTTAACATATTAGAGTCGATATTCAAAATTATTGCATCAAATTTCAGCTGGATCGAACAAGTGCTTTCTGAAATATTGTAAAAATAAAATTTCCAATAGATATACAGGGTGTTCTACAAGCACTATGACAAACTTTGACAGATGGTAGTGGTGCTTATTCTGAACATTTTTTTTCCTTTGAACATAGGTCTGATTCGTTTTCGTTTCGAAGTAACAAGCATTTGAAAAAATTTATTTCCATGTTTTGATCAAGTTGACCGACATAAAATATCGGTTGATATGGTAATTGACGTTATTTTAATTATTCATTTGACACTGGTGTACTTTTTGAATAACAATGCATTCTTTCACGACTCAGGAATATGCAGATATTGTATTTGAATATGGGTATTCTAATGGTAACTTCAGAAGAGCAACTCGAAAATACCGAATAAAATATCCTAATAGACACCAACCTGCTCACACAGTATTTTGTGCATCATTCCGAAGACTTCGACAAACAGGCAATCCTGATCCAAAAAAAGCCATTCGGCCAACTGAAGTGAATGTAGAAAATGAGGAAAATTTAATAGATGCTGTCCTTGACAACCCTTCGATTAGTGTTAAACGTATAACTACTAATCTTCATTTATCACCAAATTTCGTATGGCGTGTTTTGAAAGGAGAAATGTTGCATCCATTTCATAGACAAAATGTACAAGCTTTACATGCTGACGATGGGTTACGAAGGTTAGAATTTTGTAGATGGTTACTTCAACAACATGCCCAAGATAATGGATTTTTTTTGCTTGGCATGTGGTCTGACGAGCTTGTTTCACTAACGACGGTATCAACAATAACCACAATGAACATTTATGGGCAGATTCCATAATGCATTAGACAAAGACGATTTCAGCAACGTTTCAGTGTAAACGTTTGGGGTAGGATTTTCAACAATGATTTGATACTAGTACATGTTATAAATTACCGTTTAAATGCAGATTTGTATAAAAATTTTTTGGAGCACAACCTTTTTCACTTCATTGATGACTTAGAGCTAAACATTGTAGGAAATATGTGGTATCAGCACGATGGTGCACCACCACATAGAGGGAGACAAGAAGTCAGTTGGCTGAATTCGCAAAAATCGAAAGTTCTCCGATCGACCTGAAATTTGAAACATATACTAATTCGAGGGCGTAGATTAAGAAAATCCAATCAGAATGTTAGTGGAGAGTCTGGTTCGTTTTTTATGGCCCGAGGAAAATCGAAAAAATTGGACCTTTTTTAAAAAAATCATAATTTTTCAACCAGAAGACTTACGTCTATAAAATAAGTGGCTACGTACTCACAAAGGATCCAGATATAACCAAAAAAATTCGATATTGTCCAGCCTCACGCGTTTGATCTGTACGACGACCCAAAGTTGACCCAAATTTCGAAATTTTGGTCAACTTTGAGACGTCGTGCCGACCAAAATAATGAAGCTGGGTGATGTCGAATTTTTTCACGTGCAGTTCGATCCTTTATCTATGCAATAAAACAGATTTCATCGTCCTACTTTCATCGAGTCGGTATTAATGATTTTTTGAAAAAAGGTCCAAAATTTTGGAACTTCAAGGACCTCTCACGTCCAGGACGATTTTTTTAAAAAATATCTGACCTTATATTCTTGTTCTACGCCCTCGAATTAGTAAGTGTGCCAAATTTCACGGCGATAGGAGTCGGAAAATTATTTTTCGAAAATCGATATTTTCTTAAGGGTAACCCCTTAAAATTTTACCAAAAATCGAAAGTTCTCCGATCGACCTGAAATTTGAAACATATACTAATTCGAGGGCGTAGATAAAGAAAATCCAATCAGAATGTTAGTGGAGAGTCTGGTTCGTTTTTTATGGCCAGAAGAAAATCGAAAAAATTGGACCTTTTTTAAAAAAATCATAATTTTTCAACTAGAGGACCTTCGTCTATAAAATAATTGGCTACGTACTCACAAAGGACCCAGATATAACCAAAAAATTCGATATTGTCCAGCCTTACGCGTTTGATCTGTACGACGGCCCAAAGTTGACCCAAATTTCGAAAATTTCTCACCAAATCCGGAATATTTTCCAAACCGAATCAGTTACGCAAAATCTAATTACAGATTCGTAATCTACGTGTTCGAATCCATAATATATGATGTGCATATTGTCATAGCTTCAAAACTAAAATTTCGCACGGAATCCCGAATAAATGGATATGTCAAGAAGGACCAATACAATGGCCACCTCGTTCGCCTGATCTAAAACCCTTAAATTTTTATTCATGGGGACATATGAAGCAGCTTGTTTATCATGTTGAAATCGAATCTCATCAACAATTACTTGATAGAATTCAAGATGCAGCAAACCAAATACGAAACGACCCAAATCTAATCCTCCGAGTAACGGCATCTTTAGTTCGTCGATGTGAAGCTTGCGTTCAAGCCAAAGGTGGACATTTTGAACAATTTTATGGTATCAAAATTTCCATTTATAATTATGATTTGAACATAAAAATATAATTTTTCAAATGCTTGTATCTTAACAAAATCGAATCGGATATATGTTCATAGGAAAAAAAATGTTTAGAATAAGCACAGCTACCATCTGTCAAAGTTTGTCATAGAGCTTGTAGAACACCCTGTATATCTGCAAAATTATTGGGTGATTTTCACCTATTCTCGGTTCCGATCTTCATAATCCAAAACTGCTCTACAAATATCGAGTGTCTAAGTTTTTTCTCTCGAAAGTTGTTGTGTTCACGGTCGGCTGGGAGTTTCTTGAGGAAATATCTTCTGGCGCATGATAGCTCATGCCTTCACGCCAACCCTTTTTGTGCGGATATTCTATGGAACAGCGTGTTGTGGTTTTGCCCCAATATCTGTACTTATCGAATTTTATCCTGAAATTGATAGCATAAGACCTAAAATTTCACGTTTGCATCTCAATGGACAATGCTTCTTTCTATTCACCCAGCTCCTACACTGATATTCAACGTATCCATTCTTGTGAGTCACGACAAGACTCCTTTTACATATCCGTGCTGATAAAAAGTTTTCGCATTATATAGTATCATTCATCTCTGCAAAATGAGAGAGAAATTTCACCTCCGCGTTGTCTTTGGATGCCAGACCAGATCTACCAGTTTCAGTGTGACATGAAGGCGGGTGTTGCCTTATTTATGACACGAAGCTCGGTGTTAGTCATGGCTTTCTGCATTTGAGATCAAGGCGAATCAATGATACTTTTAACAGTTGTTTTATTGATTGTCTCTCGAATGACATATCAATCTACAAGAAAAAACCTGTCGTATAGTTCTAGTTCTTTTGTATTCCGATGTCAATCAAGGCTAACTGTGTCGTTAATAGCAGAGAAGTTGCATTTGATGATCACCTTTGTGCGCTGGTTCCTAACAGATTTTATGATGGCGAAGTCCTGGTCAAATTGAATTGAAGTACTACCTGAATGTTCTCTTAAACATTGTGGTTATTCGTGTTCAGTACCTGGAATGCAACAAGGAAAGATTTGGAGGACACAGTTCGTTTTTTTTTTCAAAAATTGTTTGAAAAAAATAGTAAGAATAGGCAATGCTGTTACTTTTTATTCCCAAGAATTTTGGGAGAATAGAAACTGAAATTGGGTAGGAAATGGAAAATAAATAACATTGCACATTCCCACAGAAAACTTAAGTACACCCCCCAAAAAAAAATTTCAACAAAAATCACTGAAGCCTGCCAAATGACACCCCTTTTTTTTGTCAAGACTCACAAAATTTAAAGCATTTCTATATTTTCCGCTGCTACTGGCATCGTTGCAGCATGCAGATCGTAAGCAGGCAGCTGACCTTGAGGTTTGAAGAGGGTGTTCTTTTAGTGGTATAGAACTTTGAAAAGGGATAAAACAAGGATGAATTTTTAAAATTGACATGAAATTGACTTTACTCCAAATATAATCTCGGCTTTATAATTTGAATATAATTTCTGGCATATGACCGCCACGGCTGGCTCGGATGTAATCTAACCTGGAGGTCCAATTTTCAATCACTTTTTCCGAAATTTGTGGCCGTAATAACGCGTCAATAACGCAGCGAATGTTGTCCTCCAAGTGGTCGATCGTTTCGGGCTTATCGGCGTAGATTAGCGACTTTATATATCCTCACAGAAAATAGTCTAGCGGCGTTGAATCGCACGATCTTGGAGGCCAATTCACGGACCCGGATCCTGAAATTATGCGGTTACCAAATCAGTAAATCAATTTTGGCATGAGCTGTACGACATGTTGCGCCGTCTTGTTGAGATCACAGCTGCTGCACATCATATTTGTTCACTAGAGGAACGAAAAAGTCAGTAATCATGGCTCTATTGCGGTCACCATTGACTGTGACGTTCTGGCCAGCATGGTTTTCGACGAAGTACGGACCAATGACTCCACCAGCCTATAAAGTACACCGAAGAGTCAGTTTTTCTGGATGTAATGGTGTCTCAACATACACTCGAGGTTTATCTTCACTCCAAATACGGTAGTTTTGTTTATTGACGTAGCCATTCAATCAAAAGTGTGGACCGTAAAATGGACGTAGAGCGCGATACTTATTTCGAACAGAACCATTATTTTCGAAATGAATTTGCATAATTTGGAAGCATTGCTCAGGCGTCAGTCTATTCACGTTGAAATGGCAGACCTAATTGAACACAAATCACTTGATAGCTGACAAAATTGCCGCCAGTTAAAATAGTGTTGCCAACTAAAAGTTCCATACATAAATACCCTTCACTTGAAATATCAAGAAAAAACCTCAAAACTTCAATTGGCTATAATTTAGAAACCGTTTTGCTCATTAATAACTTAACCTTCGCATTTCGAAATGCAACCCACTCTGAAATGGGGGTTTTCCCTGAATTTAGGTTATTACTACAAATGCAAATTTGAACATAATTATTATGGGTTTTTTTTTCATTGAAAACACTCTAAATACTGACTAAGAAATTTTGGAGAATTATTTTGTTGAGTGGCGTTTATGTCCAAATTCTAATAAAACAGAAGTTTCTTGTTTTCATTTGAATAATCAACAGAAGTTTAAAACTTTGAATGTTACTTTCAATAATGCCCTTCTGAAATATAATTTCACTCCTAAATATCTTGGAGTGAAATTAGATACCTCTTTAAATTTCATGGCCCATTTAGAAAACTCACGCATGAAGTTGAAATCTAGGAATAATATTCTTCAAAAACTAGCTGGTTCTTCATGGGGGTCTGACCCTACAACTCTTCGTACCGCAGCTTTGGCTTTGGTTTTTTCTGCTGCTGAATATTGTTGTTCGGTTTGGTTTAATAGCGCTCATGTTAGTAAAATAGATGTACAGCTTAATGTTGCTATGAGAATCATTAGTGGGACCGTAAGATCTACACCTTTACAGTGGTTACCAGTTCTCTCAAATATTGTACCGCCCCATATTCGTAGACAGGTTGCAGTGATAAAGTCTTGGGATAAATATCGTTCCTTTCCGAATTTAATCCCAATCAAGTCTTATATTCCGGATTCTAAAATTGCTAGATTAAAATCTCGTAAACCTTTATGGATCAACGATTTTCTTTACACCAATAAAAGTGACAAAGAAGTTTGGCGTTCGGAATGGAATTCGTGTAATGTTTTTAACAAAGGTTTGATCAGCGATCCTTCAGAAAAAGTTCATGGTTTCAATCTTCCTAGGAAAATTTGGTGCATTTTGAATCGACTTAGAACCGGTCATGGTCGCTGTAATAGTTTCCTCTCCAAAAGGAATTCGGTCGTAGGTCCAAGGTGCGAGTGTGGAGAAGAAGAGGAAACAATAGAATATATAGTAAATACTTGTCCAATATATAAATTTGACGATGGTTTCGAGGCAATTCATTCGGTGTCTGATTCTTTTTTGAGATAGATTGCGAACTTCAAATTAATTTAATGAGTACTAAATCATTTACTAGTTCATATTAGTTTTTTCGTCTCCTTTTTTGTTCTCAGGTATGATTTCAATATTTCAACCTGCATCGCATAGGAAGGAGGAAATTTTGTCGATGAAAAAGAAGCCTTCAATAAAAAACAATAATTTCATTACACTTATACGGGAAGACCGAGTTTTTCCTGAGGTTTTAACTGTGCTCTTGTATCATACGTAAAAATGTATGGTACCCCGTTTACATTTCCTCTGCTAATACTGTTATGACACAAATTGTTTGATATAAAAAAAATGTAATGCTCATCTCAAAAGAATATATATATATATGGGTTTAATTCATCATTTTCCCAAATTACCTTCAGAAAGTATTCAAAATCAGAATTCAAAATTGGGGTTTGGGATTCGTCATGCATGCACGAAGTGACAACGTTGTTTAGTAGAATAGCTTTTTCTGCTATAGAATAATGAAATATTTATTCATATTCTGTGGTACACACGTGTTCTTTGTCAATGTAACCAAACTATTTCCGTTTGCGATATGTCAGTAATATGACAGTATGACAGTCTGTGCTCTCCTTTTTCTATTCCTTGGTCGTTGTCTTGTACTCTAACCATATCGCAGTATAGCTATCTCTGTATTTCTAAGCAAAGTACCACATTTGACGGCCTTTTCTTCCCGAAAAAGCTGAATTCGACGTTGCCATAACGTGCACTCATGACAATCCCTTTAAATGCAAATCTCTATTTTTATTTTTCAGTTTTAGGTGATCAAACATTTTTTTAAAAATATAATATTGAAATTATATGTTTGAAATGTGATGTTCTAAAAGTTTTTCATGAAAATAACTGCATTTTCGTTCAAAGGAAAAACCCCCATTTTCAAGTCTATAAAATCCTTCGTGTGCCGCTAATCGAGCATACGGATGGCCGGACAGAATCAATTTTGACACCGAATTCGTCATTATTGACTCCAACCTAGAGGTTTGAGATCATTTTCGTCCCAAAATTCGAAAATCAAAGACATCTGGACAAAACGAAAACATGCTGATTCCCTTGAACATGCGCGCAAAAATGATTTCTTCGGTTAGCAAAACGCACCTTTCAAACCTGTAAATATTTGTATGGCAAAATAAACCTTCGTACTGATTGCAATTCGAACGCATACGCCATGCTCCTAGGAATTTCCAATTTCAATACCCAAATCACGATAATATTATATCCTAATAATTGATCTCGGTAAAGGTCAGCCTCATTATAACGAACGTGGGTCTCTCAAGTGAATCCTGCCGCCATAACTACAGAACAAAATCGCACATAAAAACCACGTCTGTGGTTAAATGTCAGACTAGCGTCGGTGTGGGCCGCACCTTTCTGGATGTATTTATATGTTGGTCGAGTTTTGTCCCACTGACAACGTTACATAACTGTACTCTTGATAATCTTATAACGATTGACTTATGACTTATGAACGTCACTTGTGGTATGGTCACGAGCTAGAGGAGTTTTTCTTAATTATTCTGCGTTTTAGCTACCGGAATATCAACATGTAGGATGAACGACTACCGATGAATCATTATATCTCTCTCTTGTGATAGTTTTCGAATTGATTAGTAGGACTTCAAACTGGAATACATCATAGCTCATCCTAATGCTTATGAGAGTAAATAGAATCTTACAGTTCCTCGCCCTCAACAAACTGTTAATATGCAATAAAATGAAAGTTGTCCTCTGTTGCTTAACCCTTATCTCATCTGATCTTGTTGCTGTGTAATTGCTGCTCATTTCTGGTCTTGTTGTGTATTGCATGGCTTATACTGTTTTTATTGTTTTTTTTTGTATAAGTTAAAGTTGATTTAAGTGTTGATGGTCTACGCACGGGTTTGTCTCCCCCTGTAGACCTGTAGCTATTTGTTCACTTTCATTTATTAAATTTGAGAGTTTCATAATAATGTGAACATTAGTGTGAATAAATTATTATTAATAAAAAAAGAGAAGTTTTGAGAATCTCCACACTTTGTTGAATCTGGTGCGTTCAGCGAATACACATTTGACCAACGTCTGCGGTCCCATGTATATGGGATTTTTATCCTTGAAATTACGCAAGGAATCTCCCCTTCCCGTTTGTACCTACAATACAGAAACACCCTGACTATGAGACTCGATATAAATTTATATACTAACCGTAGATGGTGAGGAACTTGTGGCAATATTGTTCTATGCACAATTCAACAAGTTTGTCAGTAGGCCTAAACCAGCTTAGTTCGTTCGTAATCGAGTGTTGATGAAGGCACATGGTTAGAGTTTGACAGATAATATGAAACCGATGCTACTGATGATTCTAAATCGAAAGAAAAAAGATGATACACTATGTGTAGCGCATGTTCTAATTGTGGTATTTTCTAATTTTGAGCCGAATATGGTGTAAAACGACTTGGTTGGACTCACTGGTGGTAACCCTGGTGTCAAAATGGATTATGTCCGGCCGGCCGTCTGTATGCACGATTACGGGCGTACGGAGACTTCTATCGACTTGAAATATTTAGGTTAGGTTGAATTTCAAATGCGAAGTTGAGTTCGTTGATGAGCAAAAGCAGCCAAGAGGCTTTGGAATTAGAGCCCTTCGAAATTTTGTGGTTATTTTCGTGATAACTCGAAAGCTACTGGAACGATTTTATTTTCACTTGGCAATTAGTCGCACTATAACAACGCGCAACTTTTCGCAGAATTTTGTCGAGATCGTACTGTCAGTAAATGGGGAAAAAAATTTTTTCGGGAAAGTTTTTTTTTCGGAAACGATGCATTATATTCTTGAAGAATCCTGCTTGGTCCTTGAGCTTCATAATTTGGCAGTAGTGTACCAAATTTCAGTTTGATCCGAAAATTAGTTTCGGAGATACTCCGAAAAATATGTAAAATTTCGTGTTTTTTCCTGGATATCGTTATTTTTTATGGAATAACTCAAAAATTACAGATTCTATCATGATGAAAATTGACAACTAGGTTGAAAATGCTGATTGACAACTTTGTGCAAAATTTCGTGATTATCACGTCATTAGAACAATTTGAAAAAGAAAATTTAAATTTGTTTTTTCCAAATATTCAAGATTCTGGGATCTTTTGATCATATTGTCGTTTAATTCTGTATAAAACCTTCGAACGATCATTTTCCGATGAAGTATCAGATTTCAATCCGATCTCATCTGTGTTTTCCGAAATATTGGGAGAATAAAACCTTTAATGGGTATATCTGCGGAATCATTGGGCGGATTTTACCCATTCACGAATTCGGCCTTCCTAACTAAGGTTCAAACCTTCTCTACAAATATCGAGTTACTAACTTGTTTCTTTCGGAAGTCATTGTGTTTACGATTGGCTGTTAGGTACTGGCTCGATCAGACAGAAACTTTGTATATAGTTTTGGAATACCAACGCGCAACTAAGCGCAAAATTTCGTGTGGATCGACTAGTGAAAAATTGTTGAAAAATGTTTATTCGGTAATTTTTCAAATTTTATTGAAAAATTAAGATTTCAATGAAATACGACACAAAATGTAGTGTCAATATTTAACAACAATGTTCCAAAATTCAATTCAATCCTATTTTCACTTTCGTGAATAAGGGGGAGATAATGCCGAATTTCGTTGTTATATCTGGAATTTTAACGTTATTTCCGCAATATCTTAGGAAGTATAAGATGCAGTCGGATTGAATCTTTGTAATCGGGTTAAGAATACCAATGCGCAACTAGGTGGGAAATTTTGTATTGATCAAATGGTCAGAATTCGAACAAGCACGTATAAGCACCCTGCAATGTTTTTCTAGAAATTTTTCTTATGGTCCTCACGAAACACCGCATTAACCGACAAGCTGCCACTTTTCAATTGAGTACCGAATTTCAAATTGATCCAATCTGTATTTTTGGAAATATTGATGGAATAAACACAAACTATAACTATTCAGTTTTCAAGTTGTTCCTTATGAAAGTTATTTCGTTCACTATCGGACGTTAGGCTGGCTACAGCTTTTGGGCGAAATTGTTTAAAAAACGGTCTAGAGCATACACCAGAATCTTCTGGGTGTAATTATGGGACACCATGTATACACGGTGTTGCATTTTCTGTTCATAATATTTCCACTGTATCAGGACCAGATCACTATCAAAATAAGATATAATTATCATTAGATACCCACCAAATGTCGAGAAGATAGATATTCTGAAATGCATTGCACCTTCGGAAGAGTCCAATTATTGAACGATGTGATATGGGTGTGGACAGTATTCCAACGATCTTAATTCATTACCTTCTCCTGATCTATACCTTGACCTTTCATCTCAAACCTGCTTCGGAAAGGATATTGAATAATAGGCAATTTTTTCATCACTGTCTGATAGAGCGGAATGAAGAATGAAATCCAACTTTTTCAGAAGTATCTCAAAATAGCATTTCCAAATCAGGTATTTCATGTACTTAGTTTCAGTTGGATCAATTATGGATTCTAGAAAATATTGCTAAAACAAAATATGGGATGGATATATCTGCGAAATCTTCAGGTGGATTTTACCAATGATTACTGAATTCTACCTTCATTGTTAAGTTCCATACCTGTTATACAAATAACGACCTAGAGACTTGATTTTTGTGGAACAGGCTTAGCGCGTTATCACGAAGGACGATTTCATGAATGGGTAGAATCCACCTATTTATTCTGCATATATGATCGAATTGAGCTTGACGTGAATTGTGTCAGCGAAACATCTATATTATTGGGAAGAAATGGTCACATTGCTGATTCCCTAGAACTTCATGGCATTATAGCATATTTTTTGTTCTACTCCTAGCACAAACAAACACAATTGCCAAGTTCTGGCTAGATCTGATTGTTTTCGGAAATATTGGAACAAAAATATCAAATTTTCTTGTTCTTTTCTCAGAATCGATGTTAATTCCTCAGTTAGTCGAAAAATACCGCATTGGCAGAGGGTTTGTATACCGCCATAATTTCTAAACGGTTGTCACTGGACGATTTCTAATGACATATTCGTGATCTACGACCTCGATTTAATAGGAAACGATAACAAGGTCGACGATTTTCGAAAAAAAAAATTTATTTTGGAATTTTTCATAAAGAACCGCGAATAAACATCAAAGCGCAGAGGGGTGGGGGTAAGATTTAGCGATTCCGTGCGAAATTTTATTTTTGAAGCTATGACAATATGCACATCATATATTATGGATTCGAACACGTAGATTACGAATCTGTAATTAGATTTTGCGTAGCTGATTCGGTTTGGAAAATATTCCGGATTTGGTGAGAAATTTTCGAAATTTGGGTCAACTTTGGGCCGTCGTACAGATCAAACGCGTAAGGCTGGACAATATCGAATTTTTTGGTCATATCTGGGTCCTTTGTGAGTACGCAGCCAATTATTTTATAGACGAAGGTCCTCTAGTTGAAAAATTATGATTTTTTTAAAAAAGGTCCAATTTTTTCGATTTTCTTCTGGCCATAAAAAACGAACCAGACTCTCCACTAACATTCTGATTGGATTTTCTTTATCTACGCCCTCGAATTAGTATATGTTTCAAATTTCAGGTCGATCGGAGAACTTTCGATTTTTGGTAAAATTTTAAGGGGTTACCCTTAAGAAAATCTCGATTTTCGAAAAATAATTTTCCGACTCCTATCGCCGTGAAATTTGGCACACTTACTAATTTGAGGGCGTAGAACAAGAATATAAGGTCAGATATTTTTTTAAAAAATCGTCCTGGACGTGAGAGGTCCTTGAAGTTCGAAAATTTTGGACCTTTTTTCAAAAAATCATTATTACCGACTCGATGAGAGTAGGACGATGAAATCTGTTTTAATTCATAGATAAAGGATCGAACTGCACGTAAAAAAATTCGACATCACCCAGCTTCATTATTTTGGTCGGCACGACGTCTCAAAGTTGACCGATACACTTTTATAAACTATCCCGGTTGGCCATGATATTCTGACACATTTCACCGTGTATATTTTGAAAATGTAAGGTTATAGTCATTTTTCTGGTAGATAACTACACAACGTTTTTCTTTCTAGATAGAGGTCGCAGTAATCAAGTGTTTTTCAAAATGTGTAGACACTTTGGGAAAATAATGAATTTGAGAAAATATGTGGATTCAAAAATTCCAAAGACCTGGCGAATGTTGAAGAAACTTTTTTCTAAGTTGATACTGAAAATATTTCACGTGTATAAACTTGGTTGAAGATTCAGTTATGCCTTTTTCTTGCACGGAAATCAAGAATGGAGTGTTTTACTAAAAAACAATGGATATACTAGTTCATTCGAAAAAAAATTGGAATTACTCGATTAACCCTGCAGTAAAACTTCTACACGTACAGACGAACCTATGGAATACCCTACTACAGAAGTCATTCAAATACCTTGTTGCACAACTTGAAATACTCCAGTATGAAAATGTAGTGGTACTGCAAAAACTGTGTCACCTCAAAAAAACTAACTCAATTTAGAAAGTTCTTTGGAATCTATGTGAACGATACACTGAATGATGAACATATTTCTAAACTGGGATGCAACTTAGCTTCAGTCTGTTATCTTTTGGTTTCGGATATCTCGTTTTAAATTATTGATTTCAAATTATAGGGGTTACTATCAGAAAAATTTCAAAAAGCACTGCCGTGAAGGCAGCAACTTTTGCGCGCATGTTCAATGTAGATGACCGCTTCAGCAACGAATTTGAACGTGCGCGTAAAATCTGCTGCCTTCACGGCAGTGCTTTTTGAAATTTTTTTCTGATAAATTACTGGATTTCAATTCGATCTGATCTGTATTTTTGGAAATATTGGAAAAATAAAATTTTGATTGGGTATATCTACGGAATCATTGGGTGGATTTTACCCATTCACGAATTCGACCCTCGTAATTAAGCCCCAATTCTACTCTACAAATATCGAGTTTCTGAGTCGTTTCTTCCGGAAGTTATTGTGTTTACGGTCAGCCTAACGGTCGACTGCGTAAACACAATAACTTCCGAAAGAAACAACTTAGAAACTCGATATTTGTAGAGAAGGTTTGGACCTTAATTACGAAGGCCGAATTCATGAATGGGTAAAATCCACCTAATGATTCCGTAGATATACCCAATCAAAATTTTATTTTTCCAATATTTCCAAAAATACAGATCAGATCGAATTGAAATCCAGTACTTCATCGAAAATAACAGTTCGAAGTTTCATACAGAATTTAATGAGGATGATATGATGAGAAAATCGTAGAAATTTTTTTTTTCAAATTTTTCTAATAACACGATTATCACGAAATTTTGCATAATGTTGTCTTTCAGCATCTTAAAACTAGCTGTGAAGTTTATTTCTCGAGTTATACCGAAAAAATCAACGATATCGAGAAGAAAACCTCGAAATTTGACTTTTGTTTTCCCCATATCTCTAAAACTTATGATCGTATCGAACTGAAATTTGGTACACTGCTGTGAAATTAGAAGGTCAAAGTGTGAGTATAATTTTTTTTGGATATGATAAATAATTTCCGAAAAAAAAATTTTTTTGGAAAAAAATTTTTTTCAAAAATTACTGACAATATGATCCTAACGAAATTTGGCTCAAAGTTGCGCAACGTTGTACTCCACCTAACTGCCAAAATTGAATCCAATCGCTCAAGAAGTTTTCGAAATAAAAAATAAATAACTTCAAAACTTCAAATGCTTATAACTCCGAAACTATTCGATCGATTTGGCCCATTAACGAACTTAACCGCGGCATTCCGATGCGCAACCTACCCTGAAAGTTTCAAGTTGCTAGCTTGCTTCTGTCGACAGTTAGCGTGTCTACGGCCGGCCAACCGGCCGGCCGGACAGAATCGATTTTGACACCAGATTCGTCATCAGTGAGTCCAACCTAGTCGATTGAGACCATTTTCGGCTCAATCATCCAAAATTACAGACATTTGGACAAAACGATAGCACGCTGTTCTCCTAGAACATGCGCGCAAAAAGCATATTTCAACTCTACATAGCACTTACTGATACTTTGTATCTGTTCCTTCAAAACTACCTTCGGCATTTTTAGTTTCCAAGCGTGATGATCATGTTGAGATTAAGAGTAGAAATTGGCATTGTCATTTGGCAACGTCTCTGAGAATTATTTCGACATTGCCGATAAAAAACGAGTGCCAACCTGCGTCAGTTTTAAGATAGACCTAAATCATGGCCATCCGGGATAGTTTTTAAAAGTGAATGGAGTATACACTGCTTGAAAGCTTCTAGATTTTCTGAAATATATATCCCCCCCATTCAAACTTCCCAAATTCCCAAATTTTCTTAATCTACGCCCTCGAATTAGTATATGTTTCAAATTTCAGGTCGATCGGAGAACTTTCGATTTTTGGTAAAATTTTAAGGGGTTACCCTTAAGAAAATCTCAATTTTCGAAAAATAATTTTCCGACTCCTATCGCCGTGAAATTTGGCACACTTACTAATTCGAGGGCGTAGAACAAGAATATAAGGTCAGATATTTTTAAAAAAAATCGTCCTGGACGTGAGAGGTCCTTGAAGTTCCAAAATTTTGGACCTTTTTTCAAAAAATCATTATTACCGACACGATGAGAGTAGGACGATGAAATCTGTTTTAATTTATAGATAAAGGATCGAACTGCACGTAAAAAAATTCGACATCACCCAGCTTCATTATTTTGGTCGGCACGACGTCTCAAAGTTGACCAAAATTTCGAAATTTTTTCACTATTTCCGCCATAATTTCTAAACGGTTGTCACTGGACGATTTCTAATGACATATTCGTGATCTACGACCTCGATTTAATAGGAAACGATAACAAGGTCGACGATTTTCGAAAAAAAAAATTTATTTGGGACTTGGAAAATTTTTCATAAAGAACCGCGAATAAACATCAAAGCGCAGAGGGGTGGGGGTAAGATTTAGCGATTCCGTGCGAAATTTTATTTTTGAAGCTATGACAATATGCACATCATATATTATGAATTCGAACACGTAGATTACGAATCTGTAATTAGATTTTGCGTAACTGATTCGGTTTGGAAAATATTCCGGATTTGGTGAGAAATTTTCGAAATTTGGGTCAACTTTGGGCCGTCGTACAGATCAAACGCGTAAGGCTGGACAATATCGAATTTTTTTGGTTATATCTGGGTCCTTTGTGAGTACGTAGCCAATAACTTTATAGACGAAGGTCCTCTAGTTGAAAAATTATGATTTTTTTAAAAAAGGTCCAATTTTTTCGATTTTCTTCTGGCCATAAAAAACGAACCAGACTCTCCACTAACATTCTGATTGGATTTTCTTTATCTACGCCCTCGAATTAGTATATGTTTCAAATTTCAGGTCGATCGGAGAACTTTCGATTTTTGGTAAAATTTTAAGGGGTTACCCTTGAGATTTCCGACTCCTATCGCCGTGAAATTTGGCACACTTACTAATTCGAGGGCGTAGAACAAGAATATAAGGTCAGATATTTTTTTAAAAAATCGTCCTGGACGTGAGATGTCCTTGAAGTTCCAAAATTTTGGACCTTTTTTCAAAAAATCATTATTACCGACTCGATGAAAGTAGGACGATGAAATCTGTTTCTGTCTTCTGAAATATAATGAAATCAAACAAGAAAATCACGTGGGTGTTCTCCTTTTGTATTCCTGAATATCAAGCAACAGCTGGTCGAGATAACCAGTGCACTAGACGCAAATAGGTGAGATTTTAATATGCAGCCATAGGAATACATTGAAAATTGCGTGACATGAAATATTGTGCTAAAGCTGATCGCGTCCATGATCGTGAACTCTATTGTAAACAATCTTGTCATTCTCAATACGGCATTGATGTCACCGACCTACGTGTGGGGAATGTGAGAATCCTTATAGGTAGTAGACGTAGTGGGCTTTATGACAATGACATCAACTGTGCGCATAGCATAACACTCTATGGGGAAATGGATACTGAATTTTGGGAGGATTTCATTCATTCACAAACTCGGCCTTCATAATTGAACTACGAATCTGCTCTGAAAATATCAAGCCTAACGGCCGACCGTAAACACAATAACTTGCGGAAGAAACAACTTAGAAACTCGATATTTGTAGAGTAGGTTTGGACCTTGATTACGAAGGCCAAATTTTTGAATGAGTGTAATCCACCCAATGATTCCGCAGATTTACCCATTCAAAATTTTATTTTCCAATATTTCCAGAAATACAGATTAGGTCGAATTGAAATCCAGTATTTCATCGGAAAATGATAGTTCTTAGGTTCATACAGAATATCATGAGGATGATATGATCAGAAGATCACACAATATTGAATATTTGAAAAAAAATTCCAATTTTTTTTCAAATTGTTCTAATAACACGATCATCACGAAATTTCGCACAAAGTTGCAAATCAGCATTTACAAACAAGCTGCCAAGTTTCATTCCGATTAAATAAGTATTATCTGAGGTAATCCGGAAAAAAACAACGATTTTACTGGCAGTGCGATCTCAACGAAATTCGGTGAAAAGTTGTGCGTTGTTATGGTCCAACTAACTATCAAGTTTCAATTCAATCGCATGAGTTTTTCCAGAAATATCAAGAATTTAATTTCAAAATTACAAATGATCTTCACTCCGAAACCATTTGACCGATTTATTCCATTAACAAACCGCATTCTAATGTGCTACCTAATCTGAAAGTTTCAAGTCGCTAGCTTGCTTCTTTTGACAGTTATCATGTCGTCGGCCGGCCAGACAGAATCGATTTTTACAACGTATTCGTCATAAATGAGTCCAACCTGATCGTTTGAGACCATTTTTGGCGATAGCACGCTGTTCCCCAGAACATGCACGCAAAAATTTTATATTTGCATTTCCGAACAAAGCTCACATTTTCCGATATATTCTCGATTTTTTTGGAGATAAAGGGAGTACAAAGTATTTAAATGCCTATTCGTGTAAATTTGAACTACCCTTTCCATCTTGGATCAACCGTGCACCACTGGTTTGTAGTAATTGTTCATTATGTTATTCTGAATCGAACTAACGACAATATTGTTAGTTTAATTATTCGGCGTCCTCTTAGAGGACGTTCAATATAGTAATTAAATGCAATTGCAACATCCGTGTTAACTCGTCTGGTAATTCTATGAATCCCACAAACCATCAAGATTTGTACGTTACGTACCTATGTCTGGAATCCTGCTGATGCTCCGCAGAGGCCACTGACATTATACAATATTTATGTTGCGGTCAAGGCCGACTATGCAGTTTTTCCGGCATTTCAAAAACATTAGATCGTGAAAGCTCTGACGAGACATCAGTGACAATTCGTGTATTCATAATTTTTACAATACAGAGTGTCAAAAAAGTTCGGAGATACAGGATACAGCATCCATCGAAATTCCAATCAACTCCTACTTATGTACCTAGTACAATTTTTTTCAGTTTTCATGTCTGTTTAATCAATTTAATTATGGAATTTTGGGCTGAAATTGGTCTCAACATCGATGCATAGAATACATATGGTGCGGACACTCTTTGACATATTTTGTGTCCGAAACGAGGTTCAAATGTTGTGAAAATGCGGCTTTGTAGTCCTGCTTCAGTTTTCGCCGATGGATGCCAGCATAGGAAATTCGCCATATAAAATCTGAAATATTTACGGAAGTTACTGACCTGCCATATCAAAATAAGTCAAATCAGAACTTCTTTCTGATTTTTCGAGTTGGACCATACATTATTTTCAAGAATTCCCGAAACTAAATTGATTTTGTTTAATTGTTAATTTAAATTATGATCATTCATTTCATTCAGTCAGAATGGAAAAAATACATATAAAGGTTTCCTTCGTCTGTGAATACACACGTCTGAAACTTGATATTTTTGAATATTCGTTTATTTCAAGAAGTATTTGTTATCTCAACATTTGGTTCATGGAAAAGAAGTCTTCCAGAGTTGAGTTTTCAAAAATACTTCAAGAAATCATTTGGAACGATAGATACTACAATTCATCTGTCTGATTTGAATTTCGTCCGATGAATTCGTATGAACATGAACAGCAAAGTGAAAACTCATATTTCAATTTCAATAATAATAAACATGAACATTTCCTCGAAATATTTTCATGAGTATGTAACATTAATTGAATAGGTATTTATATTAATAGGTACATAAGGTACATAAGGCGATAGGTAAGGTACAAAATCTATAACACATATTTTCATAAAAGAAGATCCAAACTATCCAATAAAATCCATGAGTAGAATCAATATCCCGTTCTGTTTTCACCGTTGTTTTTTCTTCGAAATAACTTCTTCTATCCATCCATTAAAGTGTTCTCACAATAAACCTCATATCGCTCATTATTCCCTTGTACATATTTGATATTATAAATGAGTAGATGTTAAACTCCTCTTATATATTAGTAGGAATCCATAATTTCAAATATCTAATTCATTTTTTGGGAAATACTTTAATTAGATTATAGCTCAATTCATTTTATTCAGTGGAATTAATTGCATGGACTTGACAAAGCGACCTTACCGCCATCATCGTTTACAGAGCCAAGTAGGACAATATTTGATAATTCAAGGACTGCGTTTTGGACCCGAAATTTTAGTGGGTGATAGTAGGAAAGTGTCGACACCTGATATATTCTATGCATCTTGGTCTGGAGGAATTCTCCAGGAATGGAACACTCCAAAAAGTTTTTTTGAAACTTTGAAATTGCTAGGTCCAGAAATCATTTGGATCTCAGTAAGAACAAGTTACTCCTCCAAACTGGTTTTCTCTCAGGACATTGTCGCCCGAGGAAGCACATGATGAAAATGGACTTATCAGATACTGAGGAGTGCAGATTATGTGGGGAAGAGGAGGAAACTCCTGTTCACCTGATCATAGAATTCCTCGCCATTGTGAGCCTGCGCAAGAAATACCTTGGACAGGAGAATTATAGGATGAATGAGAACTTAGCCCCCTTGAAGCCCTCACAGATATTAGAATTCATCAGAGCTCTAGAGCTGGAGAGCGAGCTGTAGGTACCGACAGGGCTGGGCAAAATACATGCTTGGCTTAATTGAAATACAAAATACTTACTCGCAGGTATTTTAAATACAAAATACCCGTCGGATATTTGAAATATAAAATACAAAATACAGTATTTTAACTATTTGTATTTGAAATACAAATTACAAAATACATTCAGGTGTTACGTGAAAAGAGTACAACTAATTCAGCTCAGCTATTTTATCGCTAAATAAAGAATTTCCTTTCAGAAACACAAGATTTTTGAATGTAGTATCAGACAAACAGCCTCTTGTTGGGGAATGAATAAAACCTGCTAAAGGAAACAATCTTTCTACAGGTCCTGATGGGCAGAAACTTGTGTTATATTGTATGACACATTTTTATGTTAGGATAATATTCAAGGATGGTAAGCTCTTTGCTCTTATCGTATTTAGAAGTTGACTAACTCTAACTCCATGATGAAATGACCATTGAGCAGGATCCTTTCTTCCTTTCCATTTGCTGAAAATATGATTGCTAGCAAAAGAACCAGATGTAGCAGATGAACGTCGCGCCATCTGAAGGGAGAATCAAGGACTATCTTCTGTAGAGAGCTCAGTGCTAGATGTATTTGTTCGAAAGTATTTCGAAGACAAAAGTATCGAAATACAAAATACAAGATACTTCAGCGTCAGGTATTTGAAATACCAATCACAAAATACATTTTCAAGAAGTAATTGAAATACAAATACGAAATACGTATTTGTATTTCAAATACGTATTTCAATTACAAGTAATTGAAATATTGCCCAGCCCTGGGTACCGCAGTGCGAAAACAGCTCTGACGAGGGGGCACAATATACCTTAAGGTCGCAGTGGAATGTAACCCCTTACCAAACTATAACTATAACTATTCATTTTGGTCTCAACCTTCTAGGTTGGACCCACTCTGATGACGAGTTCGATGTCAAAATCGATTCTAACTGGGCGCTCGTAAGCACGATAACAGAAGAACGGAGAATACTATCGACTTGAAACTTTCAGAATAGGTTGTATTTCAAAATGCGACGGTCGGGTTCGATAATGAGCAAAATCTTCATTCGAATTCATTTCAGTGATATTTCATGAACCAGTTGAGTGATTGGATTGAAACTTGGCGGTTAGTTGAAGCACAACGACGCACACCTTTTTGCAGATTTTTTTCCAGATAGTAATGAATTTCACAGCAGTGTACCAAATTCCAGTTTCATACGACTATACTGTAGCGAGCGCCCTCTCTCAGCTCTTACTCAAGTCGCGCGCGCAGTACCATCCCTTGCGTCTTAAGTACCTACGTTACCTGCCTGTAACGCTTGGCCACATCATCGGTCAACGTACAGGGGGCGCTTGCGCGCACGCTGTCCCTGGTAGATTCTCTCAAGATCTCGGAAGTACGCTCATCCCCAACGGTCTGGTACACTCCCTTGTGATCCCCACAAGGGGTATCCGCTCACGTAGGCATGTAAACGGCTTAGTTTGGTGCATTCCCTGACGAGTTCCCCCAAACTAAGCCGGGACGAAACGTGACACTTTCCCAAAGAGGTTGAAGCTACCTCGCAAACCTTCAAAAGCTTCAATACGTTCCGGAACTATTGGGGAAATATATGCCAAATTTTCTAGAAGACCAGTGTATCGAACATCTGCAACTCTCTCTTCTTACCTCTCTCTACTCTACATTTTTACTTATTCTCAATTTTTTGTCGAGATAAAGCATTCTCAGGGTGGTCAGCCGAGACCTTTGTGCATCATCTAATGTCAACTAAGTTACAACCAAGCTTCCATATATTTCTTCTTCTACATTCTACAAGACTTAAGGAAGTGGAAAATATTTTTCTTGTGTTCCTCCTCCCATTCGAAGTTAACTAGCCTTTGTTGACTTCCCTCATAAAAATACACATTGACCCACGAGGCAATACAGAGCCTCGTCCATTGTAGAAAGCAACTGTACGCACAAGAAAGAGTGGATGGCACGCAGTAATATGGGAACTAGGAATAAACGCAGACCATTGTTTCCTTCATAATGACTCATGTATTTGAATTGAAGACCTTACGTACGGTGCGCAATGAATTATTCATAAAATTCTTGTACCGTACGACAGAAATTGTTCCTTTTTCGGACATAAAGATGAATTGTAAGATATTCTGGTTATTTGAATTTTATTATAGGGAAGATGGGGTTCAAGGAACTGCCTGATCAGACTGAGAATATTACCGTTTTCTTCTCTTCTTAGATCAGAACATAGATTTCTTCGTCCATAAACCGAGGTCATTCTCAGTATCCGAATGCAGTGCGCGTCAAAATTAAGGAACAAATTCATTTTCTCAGAAGAAAAATATTTGGCATACAAACAAAATCCTGAAACAGGTCAATTTTTGTTTCACTTCAACCAAATTTTATGCATTTCTGAAGGATTTTTGTTGTACCTTGTGCCATTCCCATCAACCCTCTAAATTTTCTGAATAGGGGAACTGGGTCATGTGGTACTTTTTTGGCAAGGTCTTTGTATCTTTTCAAGAAAAAAATTTTTTTTTTTTAAATTGATTAGTTCAAAGAGGTTTTCAGTATGAGCACTTTGTCATGGCTTATTTACTTTGAGGCGATGGTACCTGATGAAATTTGTCACCGAATGAAAGTCGACCATTACAGTTTTGTTCATGAACAGCTTTCAACCCCCTCACGGGAAGATTTTTTTTCATTAAAGGTTCGTAGGGGTTGAAAGTTGTACTTGAACAATGTTATGGTAATGGTCGACTTTCATTCGGTGACAAATTTCATCAGGTACCATCGTCTCAAAGTAAATGAGACTTTTTTTTCTTGAAAGTTTCTGCATGCCTGTAAAAAAGATACAAAGACCTAGCCAATAAGGTACCACATGACCCACTTCCCCTATTCAAAAAGTTCAGAGCGTCGATGTGGATGGCAGAGGGTAAAAGTGAAACAAAAATTGACCTGTTTCAGGATTTTGTTGCCAAATATTTTTCTTCTGAGAAAATGAATTTGTTCCATAATTTTGACATGCACTGCATATAGCGTTGCGTCATCTTGGTGACCTTAATGTCCTTATGTCACAGTGTCCAACACTATGACATCAGTCTTGATCAAATGGGCATTTTTGAAGTCGCCAGCTCTTCTCGTTTGAAAGTTATCGTGGTAACGTCAGGACAGAATTCCATTTTCCCTTGAAATCTTCATTATGTGTCTTACCTTTTAGTGCACTCCATTTACAGCCAGAAATTTGAAAATACCAGATAATTGGCCGCAGTTTCCTGAAACATACGTATGTCATTAAGATTATCTAGGTTCTGAAGTCAAATATTCATTTTTGCGCTCATGTTCAAGTGGAACAGCGTGTTTTCGTTTTGTCCAAATGTCTATAATTTTCGAATTTTGAGCCCAAATGGTCTCAAACGGTACGGTGACGGGCGTACAGAGAAATCTATCGACTTGAAACTTTCAGGGTTGTTTGCATTTCAAAATGCGAAGGTTAGGTTCGTTGATGGGCAAAATCGGTCGAACTATTCCGTATAACACCTAGCTATTTGTAGTTTGGAGGTTATTTCCCTAAAATTCTGAGAAAATTCGAGAAAAAAATTTCGATTTGTTTTTTTTCAAATATCCAATATTTTGTGATCTTCTGATCATAATATCCGCATGATTTTCTTTATCTAGAGTGACCAGAGCATAAACATACAGACTAAGTATCCAAGTGTATGGACCATGATGTAATAAACATAGTGTGCTCATCTGAAAAAAAAGTGTCGTCAGCAAGATTTAAATGCGAGGAAATATACAGGGTGAGTCTTTGACCTTGCAGAATATTTTAACAGAAGATGCCTGAAGCCAAAAGTAACACTTTTTTTCCTTACCATTTTTTCCGATTCGGCTTGGTTCGTAAGATACAGACTGTTGAAAATCCATAAAAAAAATTAATTTTCGATTATATCTCGCGAACGATCTCATCGAATGAGATGATTTTTGGAATATAGTTTTTTATTGATACGATGAATGTTCCTGGATTACAACATTTCATCCACATCCTCGAGTTTCTTCAATATGACCATAACATTTCATAAAAATACCATTCAAAGAATCCAACTCTTAAAAATAATTTGAATGCTATTCAACGAATTTTCGACCATTTTGGAAAGTAAAAGTATTCCTTATTTTTTTTCGTATGATGCGCCGTTTTCGAGTAATCTGAAATTCAAAAATAAAAAATATCTGTGAAATTCCGAGAATTGGGTACTTTGGCTGAATGCAACTCTGTTCAAAAAATTCACAGAATTCAATTTTTCCGCGTTGCCACGTCTAAAAGTTGAGAATGGAATCCTAGTTGTCACGATCCAAACGCTCCTCATTTTATACAGAAATCTCCTCAATCTGAATGAACTATCACATCTTGAAGTTGTTTGTTTTGTATCCATACAATTCCAGTGATGTATTCATCAGGTTTTCCATACTACGATTATTATCACCAAGACGAAATAAGAAGTTTCTCCTAAATAGGCTTCCATCCTATATCTGTGTTATACAGTGGTGATTCGGTCCTGAATCCATTCATGAAGCTTCTTTTTCAATTTCGAGCTAATTTGTGTAGTATAATTGATTAACTTCTCACTTTTCCATGATAATGGGGATTCTTACTGGTTTGAATGCAATCTTTCTGCTGACCCAAATTTCTTGAAATTATGCACAGGACTTTGATAGTATTTATTTTGAGGTATTCTTCAAATGCGCTTTCATAACATAACAACCCATTGTGGAAGAAAACCACCATGACATAACCTTAAAACCACGGAGCCACACATTTATAGTTCAGTTCAGAATCATAGACTATACAAGTGTATACATAGAACAAGCACATTGTGTGTTGTTTGATTTCGAAGAGTTCTTTCTTTCTGTTCGTCAATTTGGCAACGTTTGTACGTTCATAGATAAATTAGGTACATCTGTTTTATTTATTTATGAAAATTAAAGTTTGGATGGGTTATGTCTGAATCTGATAATTCTTGCAGAAAATGAAATAAACAAAGAATATTAACAATCACAAATTGAAGATGAATCTCAAAGCAAATATGAGTGATAGCTAGATGAATTCCTCATTATCGAAAATGAAACCAAGAGAAGAATATTCAACTTTTTTCGCCCACGAAATTTGGAATACCTTACTTGTTTATTGTACTATAAATACAACTTTTTTCACCAACTGGAATGTAAAAAGTAAGTTGACGCTTGTTTTCATAACAGAGTTGCTTATTTCGAAGATTTGAATGGTATATCTTAGGCTTGGAAAAACTTCAGTGTTCAGGTTTCCAGCGGCGGCTAGCCTATTATGAAAATTTATAATACCTATATCTTTTTATCTAGGCCGAATCGGAAAAAATGGTAGAGGACAAATGTGTTTCTTTCAGCTTCAATAATCTTCTGTTAAAATATTCTGCAAGGTCAAAGACTCACACTGTATATTCTGTGCTTTCAATTTGAATGAAAAATATGACGTCATCATCGGTAAAACGATTACAGATGAGCAGACTTGCACACCATGTTTGACATACATCATGGTATGGACGAGACTTTCCATAGAATTCATAGAGCTCCACTTGTGTTTTGACGCTGATTGGCTGATGCCACATAATTTATTCATGAATCTAATGAAAATTAGGATTACGATGGAATTTTTAGTATGAGAATGGCCGAGGATGAAATTGTGTATACCTAAAAATCACTAAATTACAAGAGTTAAGTGGATAAATACGTTTTCTTGATCATGTCTCTTTGAATTTCGACCCATCGATTGGGTATTCTGCAGTACATATCACCGTAAGAGATATCCGTGTTGAACTAACAAACGAAGTGCGGTAGTATAATAGCACATTGAGAATTATTTGAATACTTATAACTTAGTGAACCTCGAAAAAATGGCGAAAAAAAACACTGTTTCATTTGCTGAGAGGAATCTGACCGAAAGTAACGAACAACTTGAAAACTCACCCTGTGTATCATTAGATTACCATAAGATTGATCTTTCTCGCGTAAATCATATTCCTAACCACCTGAACCAAATGAAAACAGCATGACATAAATATTAGCAGATATGAAGTACAAGACGTCTAATATTAACTGAATTCAAGTTTATGTTGATTGCCGATAATCTATCTCCTGGAAGTAATAACTGAATTTCCTTTTAGATGCCCCACAGAGATCAAAATTATCGAAGAAAAGCCCTCCCTCGTGGTGGAATTTGATTTATAACAATTTCTGATTATTCAGTTATTACTAGGTAGATAAAACGCTCGATAATAAATTTTCTCATGATTCCATTCCATGTAGGCTGTGAGTAATGTGGATATGGCCTCTGTAATAGATATTTCACTGGAGGATCCTGTAGAGTGTTTATCTGCACATGAAGGTATATTTTAGATATTCGACTAGCGTAATGAAGAAATAATGAACCAGTTATTAATGCTTATGGGATATTTATTCCAGCTGAAGCGAGTGTTATATTTTATTCTTGATTATGAAAGGTGTCGATTAAAGTCGGTGACACTAGAATTATTAAAACTAGAAAGAATAACCTCGTGAACTCTTTAGGCAATGTGCCTAAGTCTTAAGTCAGTCACCATGAATGAAACTATAACATTTTCAAAAAATCTATTATCACATGAGCAAAAAAAATAATAATTCGTCCTTATCATTACCCACAAATTTTCAATGGGATATAAGTCTGGCCAACAGGGTGGCCAAGCCAAAACGTTAACGTCAGCTTCTTTTAGAAAGTCCATAGTCCGACATGCACTATGAGGCAGTAGAGTAGTTCGGAGAATGTAGGTGATCGGCATCCATAGACAATTTTTCTATTCCAATTCAAAACTAAAATACAATAGTGCTCAATGCATGAGCAACAGAAAACGCAGAAAGCGATTAGCACATTAGCTAGATACGACATGATGCCATTCTGTTTCACCAGTTAAAACGTTGACGACGGTGCGGTGATCCTTAGGTAAGGGATTCACTAACCGTGGAGGTATAAAAAAGGTCCAAATGCTGGATTAATGGGGAGGCCACATATACGCGATCACGATGGCGATGGCGATCAGATAATTACATCGAACTACTGGAGCAGCACACACTCATCGCGACCAGTAAGCGACCTGTCAGCGTTCAGACGCCATCGCATGAAGCCAATGAAACATATTGCCAGTTCTATGGAAATTTCGACCGGCACTATGAAAAGGTCGTGATCTGATCGCCTATACAGGGTGTTTCACCATAAACTGGTCGAACATATATAGCCGTATAGATGACACTGGGAAAGTCATTTTTGCCTTATGACATATACCCTGTTTTCGAAGCATAAGTGAGATACAGGGTGTTTAACTTTGAACAATATTCTGATAACTGTGGTGAGTTATGCGTGACCTTTGAAATAACAGTCCTAGGTCACACCTTAGCATTTTTTGGTGGTCAATTCAATTGTTGTGTAGAATTCAGGAAAAAATATTTCAAAATGGCGGAAAACTTACAGAGTTGGAATTTTTTGTTTTCGATTGCCAAATTGGATAGCATTATTTAAATGTACTCAATTTTCTGAGATTTTCTGTTGAAAAATTTTTCCAAAATTCAAATTCAACTTTTTTTTAACATGTCTACAGTGAAAAAAAATTTCACCTAAGATAGTTGAAATCTTTCAAGGTTGAACTAACCTTTATTCTGATCTGAGGTGACGAGCTTTTGGGCGCTTGTTCAAATTTTTAGAACCAGATCAACACCCAATTTCGCACCTTGCTGTGCGTTGGTATTATTCAACTGAATACGAAGTTTAAATCTGATTGCATCTGTTTTTCTCGAGATATTGCGGAAATACCGTTGAAATTCCAAATAACAACGGAATTTGGCATCTCCGAATGTGAGGATCGGATCGAATTGCAACAATATTCTCGGAGAAAAAAAAACAAAATTCGAGGTTTCGAATAAAAGTTTTTTCGAATTTTCCAACAACTCGGTCAACACAAAATTCGACACTGACTTGCGCGTTGCTATTCCAAAACACTCTCGATCTGATCGCACAGTTTTTCATGAGATATCGGAGAACTAACCTCAAAATTCCAAATGAGCCTTACTCCGAAACTATTCGACCGATTTCACTCATTAAAGAACTCAACCGAGATATCTAGACTCAAAACCTAATCTGACAATTTTGAATTGCTAGGTCCTCTTTTCGAAACTTAGAGCACATACAGCCGGATGGCCAGTCGGTCGGACAGAATGGGGGCTTTTCCTTCAAACGAAAATGCAGTAATTTTCATGAAAAACCTTCAGAACATCACATTTCAAACATATGGTTTCAATATTATTTTTAAAAAATGTTTGATCACCTAAAACTGAAAAATTAAAATGGGGATTTGCATTTAAAGGGATTTGTCATGAGTGCACGATATGACAACGTCGAATTCAGCTTTATCGAAAAGAAACGTCAAAATGTGTTACTTTGCTTAGGAAAACAGAGATAGCTATACTTCGATCTGGTTAGAGTAGAAGACAACGATCAAGGAATAGAAAAAGAAGACCACAGACTGTCATACTTTCATATTACTGACAAATAGCAAACGGAAATTGTTTGGTTATATTGAAAAAGAACACGTGTGTACCACAGAAGGGATAAATATTCCATTATTCTATAGCAGAAAAAGCTATTCTACTAAACACCGTTGTCAATTCGTGCATGACTGATAAATTCCAAACCCCAATTTGGAAACCTGATTTTGAATACTTTCTGAAGGTAATTTGGGAAAATGATGAATCAAACCCATAATAATTATGTTCGAATTTGCATTTCCAGTAATAACCCAAATTCAGGAAAAATTCCCATTGAATTTGACCACGAATTCTTCAGAGCGTCCAATCCAATCGTTTGATACCAATTTCTGCTCAAAATTCGGAAATTACAGACATTGTAGCGAAACGCCAACGCGCAGTTCCCCAGAACAAGCGCGTAAAAATTAAGTTCGCGAAATTTTATACATTCTGGATATAAGCATTTCAACGTCACCGAGTATATCGACAATTTCGTTATTACACTAACCGAGTGATGTCTTTGAAAAAATTTTGATTGATGTTGAAACTGTCAAGGTTGTGTCGTTCCTTGACTGGTGAAAAGGCTGTTTGAGAAAGTGATTTCAATTTGTAGAAACTTCTGATTTATGACAATTGGAAGCACTTGCCATGTCCTGACAATAAATCAATGTTTGGAATTCTATACCGAAGAGCAATCTAACCTTCATTCGTAGTTGAAATAACCAAGTAAGGAGGTGTTGTGATATCCTTCATATTCGAGTTCGTATATCTGTCTATGGTTAGCTCGCAGATATTTGCCGAAAACGGGTTCGAGAAATTCAGAAATAAGGCTGTGAAAACTCAGCAAAAAAATATACTCCATGCACTTTTATAAAATCAGTCTTTAGGCTATGAAGGTTTGGCATAAGCCACTATGTATAAAAAAGAAATGTAAGGATGAAGTAATTTTCTTGATAGTTAACTCAGCGGCTTTGTGAAGAATGTTTTTTAGAGATATAGAACTTTAATTTGGCAACACTGTTTCAACTGGCGGCCATTTTGTCAGCTGTCAAGTGATTTGTGTCTAGTTTGCTCTGGAATTTCAACATGATAAGGCTGACGCCTGAACAAAACTTCCGAATTGTGCGAATTAATAATGGTTCTGTTCGAAATTCGTATCGCGCTCTACGT
Organism: Myrrha octodecimguttata; assembly: GCA_958510865.1. Lineage (NCBI taxonomy): Eukaryota > Metazoa > Arthropoda > Insecta > Coleoptera > Coccinellidae > Myrrha > Myrrha octodecimguttata. The sequence continues at coordinate 87,744,163 of OY294056.1, read as the reverse complement.
CCATTGTACGGTTAACATAATCGTCCATCAGAGGAACTGATTTGACTAACTATGGACCGTATACGCACCACGTTTACTCTAACTGATAATACGCATCCACAGAGCACAGTGAGAACAGAACGATTTTGCGGAAAGATCTTGATTTACGTGCTTACAAAGTCAAACTCGTGCAAGCATTGAAGCCGCATGATCTCCTAACAAGGCGTAGATTCGCTGAATGGACCCAAAACAAGATTGCCGTTGATCCCGATTTTCGTGAAAGAATTTTGTTTAGCGATGAAGATCACTTTTGATTGAATGGCTACGTTAATAAACAAAACTGCGGAATTTGGAGTCAGGATAATCCTCAAGTGTATGTCGAGACACCGTTACACCCAGAAAAACTGACTGTTTAGTGTGCTTTATGGGCACCATATGGGACCAATGATTCATTGGTCCGTACTTCTTCAAAAACGATGCTGGCCAGAATGTTGCAGTCGATGGTTACCTCTATAGAGCCATGATTACTGACTTTTTCTTTCCTCAATTGAACAACCATGAGGTGCAGCAGATGTGGTTTCAACAAGATGGCGCAACATGTCACACAGCTCGTGCCACAATTGATTTACTGAAGGAAACGTTTGATAACCAGAAAGTTTTAGGGTAGTTTGCGTACTAAAAATTCGAGCTTTCTAATGGGCCACAATGGCCTAACGATTTCGGAGTTCAGTCTACTAATTTAAATTATGTGGTTATATCCCCAATATCTCTGGAATTCCTCATAAGATCGGATTCAAACATGCTAATTGGTTATGGAATACCAAACCACAACTGCTTAGAGAATCTTGTTGGGATCGTAGGGCAAGTAAATAAAATTTAAAAAAAGCGAAAATTTCCCATCTATTGATTAGATTCCGATTAAATCTAGCACAGACCATGAATTGAATATTTCACAACAGTATAGATATAATATATAAATCTTCAGTGTGATTCGATTTTCATTTTCGTAGATGTTTGTAAAAAATATGTCAAAGTTCGTAAGTTTTCCTTCGAATTTCATATTCTAATTTCACGGCGATAGGAGTCGGAAAATTATTTTTCGAAAATCGATATTTTCTTAAGGGTAACCCCTTAAAATTTTACCAAAAATCGAAAGTTCTCCGATCGACCTGAAATTGGAAACATATACTAATTCGAGGGCGTAGATAAAGAAAATTCAATCAGAATGTTAGTGGAGAGTCTGGTTCGTTTTTTATGGCCAGAAGAAAATCGAAAAAATTGGACCTTTTTTAAAAAAATCATAATTTTTCAACCAGAGGACCTTCGTCTATAAAATAATTGGCTACGTACTCACAAAGGACCCAGATATAACCAAAAAAATTCGATATTGTCCAGCCTTACGCGTTTGATCTGTACGACGGCCCAAAGTTGACCCAAATTTCGAAAATTTCTCACCAAATCCGGAATATTTTCCAAACCGAATCAGTTACGCAAAATCTAATTACAGATTCGTAATCTACGTGTTCGAATCCATAATATATGATGTGCATATTGTCATAGCCTCAAAAATAAAATTTCGCACGGAATCGCTAAATCTTACCCCCACCCCTCTGCGCTTTGATGTTTATTCGCGGTTCTTTATGAAAAATTTCACGATCACGAATATGTCATTAGAAATCGTCCAGTGACAACCGTTTAGAAATTATGGCGGAAATAGTGAAAAAATTTCGAAATTTTGGTCAACTTTGAGACGTCGTGCCGACCAAAATAATGAAGCTGGGTGATGTCGAATTTTTTACGTGCAGTTCGATCCTTTATCTATGCAATAAAACAGATTTCATCGTCCTACTTTCATCGAGTCGGTAATAATGATTTTTTGAAAAAAGGTCCAAAATTTTGGAACTTCAAGGACCTCTCACGTCCAGGACGATTTTTTTAAAAAATATCTGACCTTATATTCTTGTTCTACGCCCTCGAGTTAGTAAGTGTGCCAAATTTCACGGCGATAGGAGTCGGAAAATTATTTTTCGAAAATTGAGATTTTCTTAAGGGTAACCCCTTAAAATTTCACCAAAAATCGAAAGTTCTCCGATCGACCTGAAATTTGAAACATATACTAATTCGAGGGCGTAGATTAAGAAAATCCAATCAGAATGTTAGTGGAGAGTCTGGTTCGTTTTTTATGGCCCGAGGAAAATCGAAAAAATTGGACCTTTTTTAAAAAAATCATAATTTTTCAACCAGAAGACTTACGTCTATAAAATAAGTGGCTACTTTTTCACAAAGGATCCAGATATAACCAAAAAAATTCGATATTGTCCAGCCTCACGCGTTTGATCTGTACGACGACCCAAAGTTGACCCAAATTTCGAAATTTTGGTCAACTTTGAGACGTCGTGCCGACCAAAATAATGAAGCTGGGTGATGTCGAATTTTTTACGTGCAGTTCGATCCTTTATCTATGCAATAAAACAGATTTCATCGTCCTACTTTCATCGAGTCGGTAATAATGATTTTTTGAAAAAAGGTCCAAAATTTTGGAACTTCAAGGACCTCTCACGTCCAGGACGATTTTTTTTAAAAATATCTGACCTTATATTCTTGTTCTACGCCCTCGAATTAGTAAGTGTGAACTGATCTGACCATGATGAAACTGCGTAACTATAGGCAAATGCGGAATCGTAATCGTGTGCAAAATTTCGTGATGATCGTGTTTTCAGACTTATCAAAAAAACTCAACATTTCAAATTTTGCGTTGTGCTATATCATGACCTAGATGGGAGAAATTTTCTTTTACGAATTCGGAGCGCGTCAATGGTTCTCACTTAACTTCAGAGCCCTTCTATTATTCTATGTTCTTAGAGTTCGTGTGAGGTGTGATCACGAAGGTCCCATAAGCAAATGGGTAAAATCCACCCAATGGATCCGTACGGCAGTACTCCAGTTATGAGGAGTCTAATTTTTCCGGTTTTCAAGGGACCGTCCAAGCATTCGTATTGGGTAAACAATTAACATTGACTTTCCTAACGTGGCGCAAGGAATTAGCAACAAAGCCTACGCAGACTAGTCTCCTAACTCACACAATCATTAGCTACTGATGGGTTCCACAGCGAAACCTTAGAGAATCAGCAAAAATACGAATATTAGGAACAAAATAGTTTGTTCAATAAACTGATCTTCATTTTTACAAAATGTACGAAAAATTGGAACTACTGAAACCTGAATGGAATGACGCTGCTTGAGAGCAAACAAACCATACATTTGAAAGTTAACTAATCTCAAGCACGATCAAGTGTGATCTCCGTGCAGTAAAATACCCCAACGAATTACAAAATCGGAGAATATATCAATTATATGCCTACAAAATGAAAGGGATCTGTGTTCAAATTTTTAAAACTTTCACTATCCACAATCACCTCAATATAATGCGAATTGCAACTGTTCACTAGCGTTCTAAACCATTCATTACGCTGTATTGCATTATGAATTATTGGGCTAGGAATAATAAATAGACATATTATAGGGTGCCCCTGAAATCGTTTACAGAATGTATCTTTTCAAATGCGTAAACTTCAATTATTGTACTGCAGTATGTGCTTTCCATATTATTAGAATGATGATCATTTCTTGTGGAGTTATCTCAGAAAATTTCTCTTGGTTGTTGTGAAATCATTATTATAGTACAAGTGACTGGTTGATTATTGAAATGTTCTCACCAAGCGCCAGCGACAAGATTCATAAGAATCGGATGGGTATGCCGGGTGTCCTAGACTTTTTATACAGCTTTGAACATAGTAATGCTGTTGACACGGCAAGATAATCACAAAATTCCGCACTAAGTTTCACAATGCTCAGTATTTTTTAAGTAATTCTGGGAAAAAAAACGTCATTGAAGAAAAAAACCGGACATATCTTTCCAAATATTTAGGAGAATTAGAATGAAACTGAAATTTGGTACATTATTGTGAACTATAGATAATAAGTGTGTGCGATATTTTTTCGGAATCTAATGAATTTTTCCTGGAAAAATTTTTTTTGGGAGGAATGAAACTTTTTTTAAATTTACGAACCACATGATTTTCACGCCTAACTGCCGACCGTAAACACAATACCTCTCAAAAGAAGAGACTCGATATTTGGTTTGGACCTCAATTACGAAGGCCGAATTCGTGAAACGTATAAAATGCACCCAATGATTCTGCAGATATATAGATCGAATTGAAATCCACTACTATATCGAAAAATGACAGTTCGAAGGTTCATACAGAATTAAATGAGGATAATATGTGAACAAGATCACTGAATACTGAATATTTGAAAAGAAAAATTGAATTTTTTTTCAAATTGTTCTAGTGACACGATCAGCACGAAATTTCGCACGAAGTTATCTTTCAACATCTTCAAACTAGCTGCGGAGTTTCATTATGATTTAATCAGTATTTCCTGAATTATATTGAAAAAAACAACGATGTCGAGAAAGAAACCTCGAAACTTCACATATTTTTTTCCGATATCTCCGAAACTAATAGCAATATCGAGTTGAAATTTGTTACACTGCTGTGAAATATGGAGCTCAAAGTATGCGCTGAATTTTTTCTCAATGTTATGAACAGTTCGCGACAAAAAAATTTTTTTCGACAAAAATTTTGAAAAATTTTTTTTTTCAAAATACTGATACTATGACTACAACAAAATTTCTTGAAAATTTGAACGTTGCTATACTCGAACTAAATGCCAAGTTTCGATCCAATCGTTTCAGTACTTCCCGAATTATCGCAAAAATAACGTCAAAAATTCAAAACGCTCTAACTTCGAAACCGTTTGGCCTATTTTGCCCATTAACGAACTCAACCGTCGCGTTTTGAAATGCAACCTAGTCTGAAGGTTTCAGGTCGAAAAGATTCTCCGTACAACCGTAATCGTGCCTACGGACGGATGGCCGGAGATAATCGTTTTTGACACCGGATTCGTCATCAGTGAGTCCAACCTAGTCGTTTGAGAACAATTTTAGCTCAAAATTCGGAAATCACAGACATTTGGACAAAACGATAGCACGTTGTTCTCCAGAACATGCGCCCAAAAATAGTTGGCCAGCCTGAAAGGACTTGTCTATTACACAGGTCTGCGACATAAGAATTGTTTCAAATTCAATAAGTGATTTCTATGTTGTTTTCAACGCTGATTTCAGAAGAAATATTAGAAAAATTCCATCACGTACAGTTATCTCACAAACTGCTTGTATAGTTTTAACCTTTTTTCGATATCTTAATACATATCTCTGTACTCTAGTGAGTTTGAATTTTGGTATTTTGGATCTCCAGTAACTGTTATTTAGCCTTAAGTACTTTTTAATCGTATTAAAAAAACTAGAATGCATTTTCAGTTTGCTACGAAAACCTTGAACTGGTTTTGAACAAACTGTGCTACTCTCAGACCACAAATGGACACTATGTGGTGATTTAAAAGTGGTTTCAATGCTGCTTGGTCAACAAAGTGGCTATACAAAATTTCCTTGATCTCTCTGTGAATGGGGGATAGCAGAGACAGAACGAAGCACTACATAAAAAAAACTGACCCCTGAGGAAAACCTTACAGGTTGGGGTTAGAAATGTTGAGAGGGAAAGCCTTGTGGATCCCAAAAAGGTCTTACTTCCACCAATTCACATTAAGTTGGGTCTGATGAAGCAGTCTGTCAAGGCATTGTCAAAAGAAGGAGAATGTCTCAGATACTTTTGTGGATAGTTTCCTGATTTATCCGAGGCAAAGCTGAAGGAAGGAATCTTCGTCGCACCAGACATTAGAAAACTAATGAGAGATCCCAACTTAGAGGACACAATGGAAACAAAGGAAAAAGCAGCGTAGATAAAGAAAATCCAATCAGAATGTTAGTGGAGAGTCTGGTTCGTTTTTTATGGCCAGAAGAAAATCGAAAAAATTGGACCTTTTTTAAAAAAATCATAATTTTTCAACCAGAGGACCTTCGTCTATAAAATAATTGGCTACGTACTCACAAAGGACCCAGATATAACCAAAAAAAATTCGATATTGTCCAGCCTCACGCGTTTGATCTGTACGACGACCCAAAGTTGACCCAAATTTCGAAATTTTGGTCAACTTTGAGACGTCGTGCCGACCAAAATAATGAAGCTGGGTGATGTCGAATTTTTTTACGTGCAGTTCGATCCTTTATCTATGCAATAAAACAGATTTCATCGTCCTACTTTCATCGAGTCGGTAATAATGATTTTTTGAAAAAAGGTCCAAAATTTTGGAACTTCAAGGACCTCTCACGTCCAGGACGATTTTTTAAAAAAATATCTGACCTTATATTCTTGTTCTACGCCCTCGAATTAGTAAGTGTGCCAAATTTCACGGCGATAGGAGTCGGAAAATTATTTTTCGAAAATCGATATTTTCTTAAGGGTAACCCCTTAAAATTTTACCAAAAATCGAAAGTTCTCCGATCGACCTGAAATTTTAAACATATACTAATTCGAGGGCGTAGATAAAGAAAATCCAATCAGAATGTTAGTGGAGAGTCTGGTTCGTTTTTTATGGCCAGAAGAAAATCGAAAAAATTGGACCTTTTTTAAAAAAATCATAATTTTTCAACCAGAGGACCTTCGTCTATAAAATAAATGGTTACGTACTCACAAAGGACCCAGATATAACCAAAAAAATTCGATATTTTCCAGCCTTACGCGTTTGATCTGTACGACGGCCCAAAGTTGAACCAAATTTCGAAAATTTCTCACCAAATCCGGAATATTTTCCAAACCAAATCAGTTACGCAAAATCTAATTACAGATTCGTAATCTACGTGTTCGAATCCATAATATATGATGTGCATATTGTCATAGCTTCAAAAATAAAATTTCGCACGGAATCGCTAAATCTTACCCCCACCCCTCTGCGCTTTGATGTTTATTCGCGGTTCTTTATAAAAAATTTTTTAAGTCCCAAATAAATTTTTTTTTTCGAAAATCGTCGACCTTGTTATCGTTTCCTATTAATTCGAGGTCGTAGATCACGAATATGTCATTAGAAATCGTCCAGTGACATTTGTTTAGAAATTATGGCGGAAATAGTGAAAAAATTTCAAAATTTTGGTCAACTTTGAGACGTCGTGCCGACCAAAATAATGAAGCTGGGTGATGTCGAATTTTTTCACGTGCAGTTCGATCCTTTATCTATGCAATAAAACAGATTTCATCGTCCTACTTTCATCGAGTCGGTAATAATGATTTTTTGAAAAAAGGTCCAAAATTTTGGAACTTCAAGGACCTCTCACGTCCAGGACGATTTTTTAAAAAAATATCTGACCTTATATTCTTGTTCTACGCCCTCGAATTAGTAAGTGTGCCAAATTTCACGGCGATAGGAGTCGGAAAATTATTTTTCGAAAATTGAGATTTTCTTAAGGGTAACCCCTTAAAATTTTACCAAAAATCGAAAGTTCTCCGATTGACCTGAAATTTGAAACATATACTAATTCGAGGGCGTAGATAAAGAAAATCCAATCAGAATGTTAGTGGAGAGTCTGGTTCGTTTTTTATGGCCAGAAGAAAATCGAAAAAATTGGACCTTTTTTAAAAAAATCATAATTTTTCAACCAGAGGACCTTCGTCTATAAAATAAATGGTTACGTACTCACAAAGGACCCAGATATAACCAAAAAAATTCGATATTGTCCAGCCTTACGCGTTTGATCTGTACGACGGCCCAAAGTTGAACCAAATTTCGAAAATTTCTCACCAAATCCGGAATATTTTCCAAACCAAATCAGTTACGCAAAATCTAATTACAGATTCGTAATCTACGTGTTCGAATCCATAATATATGATGTGCATATTGTCATAGCTTCAAAAATAAAATTTCGCACGGAATCGCTAAATCTTACCCCCACCCCTCTGCGCTTTGATGTTTATTCGCGGTTCTTTATAAAAAATTTTTAAGTCCCAAATAAATTTTTTTTTTCGAAAATCGTCGACCTTGTTATCGTTTCCTATTAATTCGAGGTCGTAGATCACGAATATGTCATTAGAAATCGTCCAGTGACATTTGTTTAGAAATTATGGCGGAAATAGTGAAAAAATTTCAAAATTTTGGTCAACTTTGAGACGTCGTGCCGACCAAAATAATGAAGCTGGGTGATGTCGAATTTTTTCACGTGCAGTTCGATCCTTTATCTATGCAATAAAACAGATTTCATCGTCCTACTTTCATCGAGTCGGTAATAATGATTTTTTGAAAAAAGGTCCAAAATTTTGGAACTTCAAGGACCTCTCACGTCCAGGACGATTTTTTTAAAAAATATCTGACCTTATATTCTTGTTCTACGCCCTCGAATTAGTAAGTGTGCCAAATTTCACGGCGATAGGAGTCGGAAAATTATTTTTCGAAAATTGAGATTTTCTTAAGGGTAACCCCTTAAAATTTTACCAAAAATCGAAAGTTCTCCGATCGACCTGAAATTTGAAACATATACTAATTCGAGGGCGTAGATAAAGAAAATCCAATCAGAATGTTAGTGGAGAGTCTGGTTCGTTTTTTATGGCCAGAAGAAAATCGAAAAAATTGGACCTTTTTTAAAAAAATCATAATTTCTCAACCAGAGGACCTTCGTCTATAAAATAATTGGCTACGTACTCACAAAGGACCCAGATATAACCAAAAAAAATTCGATATTGTCCAGCCTTACGCGTTTGATCTGTACGACGGCCCAAAGTTGACCCAAATTTCGAAAATAAGCTGGGTGATGTCGAATTTTTTTTTGTCTGATTTTTCCATTGGTGTTCACGAATTCATTTTATTTGATCAGATACATTCAACGGTTTCATAATTAACCTTGATTAGTGACCTATTGACCTTTATTTTACTCAAAAATATTCCTTTTTTGTAAGAAAACCTGACGCGATAGAAAAAAAACAGATTGCCTTTTATTGTTATCGTTTCATATTCGAGTATGGCTCATCAAATTCAAAATGGTCGATGTTGAAATCGGCATTTACGATGATGAATGAACTATGACTTATTGTCATACGAGGGATATTTTCTTGTCCAAAGATAGTTTGAAATCATTGTATTAAGAGAGACAAAGTCTTTATATAAAGCTTCAGCATTCATCTTGGTCAGAAGTTAAAATTAAAACGTGAACATATTTTCGTGCCTTGACGCGGTTGGAAATATCAAGGATATTTTCCGCTAGATATTGCCCCATTAGATTGGAATTGTTATGTAAAATCGTCTTGATGTACTCCGCGAAATTACACATATAAATATTTCCTTTTACTATCGCTGGACGCATTCTTGACATTCATTGTAGCTATTGTCGCTAGCTTCAAGACGGGCGCGACTTCATTAAAAGTCTTCTCGGTGACTTCTAATGGGAAACAGTTGAGAAATGGTTCTCTGCGTGACCTACAAAACGAAAACTGAATATTTTACAGCTGGTACTTTTCAAGTTGGCCTGGAATGATTTTTTTGAACTCATATGGGGATATTCTCGAAATTACTGAGTGGAATTTGCCCATTCAAGATCTGAAAGAATTCATTTATAGGCTTAGTACCGTAAAGTATACATTGTTTTTTTTTTCCAGAAACCTATCGATGTGGGAGAACACGAACAATTATCTGTATTGAAAGGTGAGTGATTTTGTTCTTGTGAGTGTTTATTCTGATATCGATTGATGCATATTTTGGGAAGATTTTGAATTATTTCCTGGTGGTTTCGAGGTTTTCACTCCAAATAGGTGCAAAGGAACTATTCAGAATTAATAAACTTTTATTTCATAACTCCCCTGCAGATTGCGGGATTCAAGCTATTTGTCAACAGCAGTTTCTAGAACAAATATTGTCTGAAGAACAATAATGGTACAGCTGTAACGTTTCAGAGTTTATGTCTGACTTTTTCATCATATTTTTTTTTCATTGCTTTCGTAATTCGAGACTATTGTTGAATTAATTCTTCAGATTTTTCCAGGTTTCCACTTCCAATATCAGAAGAAGAACAATTCGACCAAACTCTTGAAATACGAATGTATTGAAAAGAAATAATTTTGCGAATTTTATCTTTATTGTCTGATGAAGGAGTCAGAGATAGGCTCCGAAACGTTTCAATTCATTTCGTTAGTCGTCAACATCATTCCGATATTGTTCATTATAACACATTTTCTATAGGAATTGCCCTTGACAAATAATTTTATTTAATTTCTTCTTTTTTCTCAAATATTGGGAATAGAATATAGAATATAGAAACCGGAAACAACAACTTTTTATTCTCAATTGAAGAAAATAAGGACAGAGTATTTAGTTTCCACAAATGTTTAATAATACGAGAATTCTTTTGATTTGATATAGCTTCTTCAAGTATCACAGGGTTTCTCAAGTTACAAGTTACAGAAAGATATTCAATAATGGAGAGATATTTACATCTTTTTGTTCATTCAATAGAATTTTGCGGGCGTTATTTTGTTATATTGTTATTGTTTTCCAACGATTCTAGGAGTGTTAATCTTGAACTTTTGGTTTCAACATGGAGAATTTCGCAGTTATTGTTTTAATTATGCATGAATTCTTTGAGGTGGTTAACATATGTTGATTGTATTTTGCCCCATATATAGCTTCTTTGATGTTCATGGATCCTTTTCTTGAATGATCTTTCTGTTCGACCAATATATACCATAGGGCAATCGCTATCAACTTATACACTCCCAGATCTTTCGTCTTTATTGTTTTTCACTAAGATTCTTTGAGGTCTTGAAAGCTACGTTACAATTGAAATTATTTTTGGAATGTCCAGCAATATCTTCAGATAATCCATTAACATGAGATAATGAAATGTACCTCTGTGTATTATCCTCTTTTACTATTGGATACACGAGATCCAATGTCAAGATCCTCTGTTTATTGGATACCATTTTGTCTAAAAGAGATGGTCTTTCTCTGAATTATTTCGTTCAAATTTTGATTTGAGGAAAACATCGATTTTCTTCAAAACTTCCTAACGGCCAATCGTAATCACAATAATTTCTGAAAGAAACTGAACTGAAACTGATATTTTATTATCCTCTAATATTCTCGAGAATGCGAATCGGAACAAATTGTCACATTGTGCTTTGTTGAAAAATGACAGCTTGAACGGTTTATGCAAAGTTTTGTCAGAACCATATGATCGCAATACCTCAAAACCTTTCCATAGGGGGGTGAATTTGCTTGAGATAAGCACATTTTCCGACAATATTTTTTTCCGATTTATCTGATGACTTGGGACTTCCTTAGGTGACGAAAAAATAGACATCAAGTAGAAGGCAGCCCCAAGGTCCAGAGAACACTCAAGGGGCAACTATGGATACGGCTCTTATATTTCCAAAACTATAAACATCCCTTCTCCTCTTAAAAGTATAACAAAAACCAAATCGATCATTTAATCCTGAAAATTTACCAATTCATCCGAACGAAATGCACTAATTAGTATTTTGATTGAGCGTGGTTCTTGAGATTAGGATCTTAAATTAATAATTTCAGCGCTAAGTTCTCATATAATAAACTGGTACTACCTTAATACACTTCTCACTTATTTCATCAAAGCTAAAAATTGCATTGCTTCATATTTCGTAATGTATAATGAAATTGTGCACCGGATTACATGAAGAAATTATATTTTCGGACGCGTTCTTCCATGATAGTGGTCCAGTTACGTCACTTTCTAGAACAGTATTTATTTTTTTTAAGTGTTATTACGGTTGATATTAACCGCCAAGTTAAACACTCATTTGAAATCGAAATCAGGCTAGTTGATGTCATAAGGAAATAAAGGTATGAATTAAGTTTTGTCATAACGCTAATGAAAGTTATTCCACCTTGGTACTTCTTAATTAAAGTTTTAATACCCTTGTATTTCGTTGAATGCTGGGAGAAACAAAAGCGTCGAATGTCATACGAAATTTCATACGAATACACACAACTATCTTATCTGCATATCTGAAGGTGTTCCTTTCAGAGGTATAGAACTTTGAAATGGAATAAAATAAGGATGAATTTTCAAAATTGACATGAAATTGACTTTTTTCAAAACATAATCTTTGGGCATTATAATTTAAATATAATTTCTGGCATATGACCGCAACGGCTGGCTCGGACGTAATCTAATCTGAAGGTCCAATTTTCAATCACTTTTTCTAACATTTTTCGCCGTATATCGGCAATAATGTGGCGAACGTTTTCCTCGAAGTGGTCGATCGTTTCATGCTCATCGCCGTAGACTAGCGACTTCACATATCCCCACTAAAAATATTCTAGCGGTGTTAAATCGCACGATCTTGGAGGCCAATTCAAGGGCCCAAACCGTGAAATTATGAGGTTATAAAACGTTCCCTCAGTAGATCAATTGTGGCGCCAGCTGTGTGTCATGTTGCGCCGTCTTGTTGGAACCACAGTTGCTGCACATCATGGTTGTTCAATTGAGGAACGAAAAAGTCAGTACTCATGGCTCTATAGCACACCAAACGACGTCTTTGTGGATGCGTATTATCAGTTGAAGTAAACATGGTGCGAAAACGGTCCATAGTTAGTCGAATTAATTGCTCTGATGGACGATTATGTTGACCGTAAAATGGACGTAGAGCGCGAAACGTACTTCGAACAGAACCATTATTTTCAAAATGAATTTGCACAATTTGGAAGCGTTGTTCAGGCGTCAGTCTATTCATGTTGGAAAGCCAGACCAAACTGAAAACAAATCACTTGACAGCTGACAGAATGGCCGCCAGTTAAAACATTGTTGCCAACTTAGAATTCTATACATCGTTTTCTGTTGTCTCACATTCATACAGTGGTCAAAAATTATTTTCACTATCTATTTATTCAAAATAAATGACATACTTTATTTTTTTTCAATATCAGATATTGTCAAAACTTAATAATGAAATTGAAATTCAGAAATCTTAGCGGATATCATATTTATCATGAAGTTGTGTTGTAATTCAATCAATTGTTCGTGAGATGATGTAAATATTTCGATGGTTTTTCATTTGAATATATCACCTTTTCATCTTCGAATTAATATTCAACAACTTCAAAATGAACACAATCAATTTCAAATTGGTATAAATGACTGAACCTGGAATAAACGGATTCGAATTGGCAAGCTCCAATTAAAAACTGGCCAAAATAATTTTATACCTACTCAAAATGAGAATGGACAATATTCGAAGGGTTTAAGATCTTCATGAAATTTTCAGGAGGAGTAATTTTATTTTTTTTTGATCGATTATTAAGGTTTATTATTCGGTTTTATCAAAAAAAATACAAACATTTGGCATCTAGCTGGCAAATAATGATGCAAAATTGTGTTCCGAATTTTGAAAGTCATTAAAACAATATTTGAAAAAAATGTATGAAATTTGGTCTACGTCAACGAATGTCAACAAGGCAGAAGAAGCTGCTGACTTCAAACCAGTGCTTTTCTAGAATTCACTGCTTGAAATCTGCATACCTACTCCTGCATATCAACTGTGAAATTTTCATATATCGAATAATACTTTTTCCTAGATCAATCCAAGTTTATTATTCGTAAAAATAATTATCCGAAGATATTATTAATAGTGTCGTCCATTTATGAGGTGCTTCGAATAATGAGGTGATAATCAACATTTCAATGACCGTGTCCCATTCAACTGAATACCTCTGTTCGTTTCGCTGTAACAAACTTGCAGAATTCTTACGCAATGACCTGATATCCATGTGTGATGGTTATGGACTGGTGAGTCCAACGTTTACGTTTACAAAGTAAAATGCAGCACGTAAAACGAAACCTGCGATACCCCGAATGAGTGGCAATGTGAAAATTCTCCGTTTCCTGAGGTTCTCCAGGTACCTTATCTTGATGTGGTATACAGAGGAGCTTCCTGTGTGTGTGTGCCAATTAGAAGTACCTATAATTAATTTTGCAAATTTCAACACCTTTCGCTGTTACGTCAACAGAGGTTTTGAATTCAGATGTGCAATGGTTATATTGTTTGTTTGTTATCTGACAGTCCAACTGTGGAACTAGAAAGCCGTATAGGTAGATTCTTTCACAATTCAAGAGATTCAAATGATGAGGATTGAGAAAAATTTCACTGCATTCTGACGAGGACTAAACTGATAGTTTTAGCCCCTGCAGTCTTAAATGGTGATGAATTCAAACTGATATTTATCAGCATTGAGATACTATAAGACTTTTTGTTACTATAAGAACTCCAATACTGTGTATATAAAGAGTGTCCCAAATAATTGAATTTGCCGCCATTTGTGAAGTAAAAAATTTTGTCAACACTGGGATGAATTCAATTTGACAGCTGACAGTGCAGGGTTAGTCGGAATAGACGACTTCGGTCAAAGTTGCCAACCTACAAATTTCTTCCAAATTTACCAACACTGGGGAAGGGAAATTTGAGAACAAATTTGACATAATAGGTTCGCGTTATTTATAAATATCCGTAAAAGATGCCTCGGCTCCTCAAACAAGATGATTCCTTCCCAATATAGGTATTTGTTAAGATAATCTATGATTGGCTGAAATTTAAGTTGGGATTCCTGATTTCATGTTAATAGTCAAGTTTATATAGGATATGTTCTGCAAATCAACTTGGTTATTTCGGCTGCCAGTTTTCCGTGCCGTAAATATGAAATATTCGGTTGGTTCCTGAAAAAAGGTTAATTACGGATTTGATTCATGAAAGAGCCATCTTTCTGTCACCAGTACGATAGTCGATGTTCTATGGTAACACATCCATGGCATCGAACAATCCATTTTATAATTTAATATTTAAGAGGGTATTTGGGGAATCGGAGATTCCCCCCATTGGCCGAGACATTCACCCTATTGGTGATTGTGTTTACGGTCGGCCTAACAGCCGGACCGTAAACACGATAACTTCCGAAAGAAAATACTTAGAAACTCGATATTTGTAGAGGAGGTTGGACCTTAGTTACGAAGACCGAATTCGTGAATGGGTAAAATCCACCGGATGATTCCGTAGATATATTAAAAATTTTATTTTCCCAATAAACAGATTAGATGGAATTGGAATCCGATACTTCATCGAAAATAACAGTTCGAAGGTTCATACAAAATTTAATGAGGATAATATGATAGGAAGATCACGGAATATTAAATATTTTTTTGAAAGAAAATATTGGAAATTTTTTTAAAAATTATTTTAATGACACGATTATCAGGAAATTCAGTACAAAGTTGCATCATGATTGATTTCTTGAGCTATACCGAAAAAAACAACAATATCGGAAAGAAAACCACGAAATTTCTTTTATTTTTTCCAATATCTTCAAAACTAATAATGACATCGAATTGAAATTTGGTACACTGCTGTGGAATATGAAGCTCAGAGTTTGCGCTGAATTTTTTCTCGAATGTTATGAATAGTTCGCGAAAAAAAAATTTTCCGAAAAAATTTTTCGAAGTTTATTGATAGTATGCTCATTACAAAATTTCGCGCAAAGTTGCGCGTTTCCATACTCCAACTAACTGCCAAGTTTCGATCCAATCGTTTCTATAGTTTTTGAATTATCGCCAAAATAGCATCCAAACTTCAAAATTTTGCCCATTAACGAACCTAACCGTCGTATTTCGAAATGCAACCTACCCTGGAAGTTTTAGTTCGATAGGATTCTCCGTACGACCGTAATCGTGCATACGGACAGCCGTACAGAATCGACTTTGACACCGGATTCGTCATCAGTGAGTCCAACCTAGTCGTTTGAGACCATTTTCGCACTCTGTTCCCCAGAACATGCGCGCAAAAAACTTTGGAAACATTGGAAATTTTCGTTTGTATTATACCTGTGAAATGTCTGTTTCTCAATTTGTTATTGCTATGATTTTGAAATAGACCCATTTCTCCGCGTTCTCGTATGTTTCATACAATGTAAAATATTCCTTCTTTCATTATCTGATAGTAGTCATTCTCTGGAACTCGCAACGCTTTCGGAGGTCTCGATCTTTCACAATTTCACGCATTTAAATCATCATCTTGCACACGATCGCTAAATTATCATCCGTTGCTGGGATTTCAGAGAAAATATAGCGATTAGTGGTCACGAATGACCTCGATCTAATCGAAACAAAATTATGAACAATCGTACAAGGTACTTAACAATACGGAAACTGAGTTTCTCTGAGCTATATGGTTTTGGAAATGGAAAAAATTCATGAAGTACGGAAATTTGGAGGAAGGATCATTATAAAAGAATTATCTCAAAGAGAAAGATACGAATCAAATTGCAATGAATTCCAGAAAAGTAATGATACAAAGTCAGTGAATCCAACACGATCGTTTTGATAGGTATTCAGAGCTGTCACTTCTTCAGGTATCGACACCGAGAGGAACTTATTCTGATGAAGCATATTCCACAAACTTGATCCTCACGAAATTTTCAATAAACTTTCAAGTCGTCATTTCTAATGAGGAACAAAATTTCAAAATTATACTAGGGCTAGTCCTTAAGTTGTGCATTGATTTCACCTAAAGATTAATCCCGTCAAATTAAACACTTTTTTCAGGTTCGGCTCAAGTGAAAAGTTAAAAGCATTAAAATATTTGTCTCAATGTGCTAAATCATTCATGCACTTTATTTGCTAGTTTAACATTAATATGTCTTTTACGGTGATCTGATGTGTTGCAGGATAACCCATTCATTATTTGAAAGTCAAACAAACATGATCGGGAAATCTGAGCTATTATTATTTGGTGCTTTCTGTTGTATAATTGTAACAAAAATATTTTACTCCACCATCATATTGTACGCAATTTTTTCCTCCTGCGCATTCTCATATTGAGAATTGAATTATATGAAGTAACGCAATCAGCGGTAACAAATTAATTGAATTCTATGAATTCTATGGAAAGCCTGGTCCATAGACATCGAGACATAGTCTTTATGGCTTCGCTGTGGTTACAAAATGAATTAATATCTTTGTGTATCCTATTGTCCGGATTAACGTGGGTGGAGTTTTATTCAAGTTCTTTACTAGCTCAGGAGCAAACCAAAAAATTCGATTTAATATTAATCAATGTTGAATTTTTCGGAAACGGTGCATTTAGAGGAAATATCCGGCAATAATTCTGCACTCGAAAATGATTAAAGATTCTTAAAATTTTGTCAAACTTCACAGCAAAATTCATATTTTTCTTTATAACCATGTCAAATCTACAATTTTTTTTATTTTGAAATTCTCAACGGCCTGTTTTTTCACGGGCAGTAAGGCTGAAAAAATGGCAAATGAAAAAGTAATTTATTCGATGAGGAGAAAGTTGAAATTGATGTACAAAGATACACCCTGATCTATAAAATCATTTGGCGAATATAACCTATTCAGGAATAAAGCCTTTATGCTCTAAACCTTCCGTATTAAATTCATTGAAAATCGATATTTCAAAGAGAGATTTCGAGCTGGATTTCTGAAGTCATACTAAGGAATCGTTAGAATCCACCAACTGGTTTTAAGGATATACAAATTCAAACTTTCATTCCAATTTCCAATGTAGATGAAATCTATTGTTCGTTTGAAAATGTCGTCGTGAAGGTTCATGAAAAAATTCGGTGGTATCTGACCGACAGTTTTTGAAGCATACAATCGTTTGCTGTTTTTATATTTTATCGGTGATAAGATCTTCGGAAATTGTTTGAATCTGGTTTTAATGAGGTCCAATCGGATGAATTCGGTTCCTTTTGAGTTATGGATAAAAAGAAAATGGAATGTCGGATAGCTTCAACTTTTGCCCATAGAGGAAGTTAACAGAGATATTCAGATTCTGAGTCTTCTGCTTTGGACGTTTCAGTGTTTACTTCCGGTCGGCAGGACAGAAAGAATAAAATTTGTCCAGCTATGTCCCACCCATTCTAAAAAATTATCTTCCCACAACTCGAAAATTAACAGAGATTCCCGTGAACAGCGAAGTTCAGTGAAGTAATGTCTACAGTAGGATGTCAAAATGCTGAAGAAAGCCGTTATGTTACTCTGTTGAGCTATTGGCGAATGAAGATAAGCGCTACTCCCTCTGGTGGCTATTAGAGTAACCCGAGGTACAGACATTATCATTGCCAAGTTGAAAAAAATGTTAAGAAAATCAGAAAGTTTATGCATTTTTCTTGGCGTTTGTGTGATTTTACAAGTGTTTCTACTGAAAAAAGCAAACTCGAATGTACCGTTTCCATGAATTTCCACAGCCCGGTGAAAAATTTCGAGTTTGGGTGAATGAAACTTTCTTATTAATTAGGGCCTGAAAGTGTTGAAGAATCGATAAAAGCCTTGGCAACTTGTAACTAGAAATTGCTAAACCAGCAAACAAGATTTATGAGAGTATGTTACCTGACTTTTACAGATGATGATCATTTTTATAGAGGTTAGCACGAATTGCTCATGAAATATTAGATCACATTCATGAAGACAATTTTTTTCCAGGCTCCTAATCCAAGCAGAGAAAGTTACTTGAGAGAAATGCTATGCCTTCCAGAAATCTGCCTATTGAACTGAGCATTAAAAAACAACGTAAATGTTTTAGTGATAGAACTGACCGATTGAAACAAAAGAGTCTCAACAAGGAAATATCTGGTGATGAACACTCTTCGCTAAAAAAGCTTCTATCGATGAAATCGAAGTAGTACAAGGCATATTTATCACAGCTTTTTCAAGAGCAATCGTATGAGTGTTTGAAGAGTTTATTGTTCAATCCATAATGAATAAGGTTTACGGTACAAGTAGCATTAGTTTTATGTGGATGTATTCATTTTATTCACAATATATTGTTTAAATTTAGTCCTTCCCTATAAAAACAGTACAGTTATGAGTATTTGTCTATTATTTCAAAAAGTATGTTTTCCAATACCATTTGTTCTTCAACTTTTTGAGCAGAAGATCTGAGATGGCATTTGATCAACAATCAAGTTGGTTTGGTCTAAAGTTTATCAGTTTTGCAAATTACATACAACATAATATCACATGCATCTTCTTGAACACTTCTGGAAGTTGGTAGTACCTTCAAGATTGCCTAAAAAATCCACCAAACTGAATCTTGCATTTGGATCTGAAAATAAATAATATCAAAATACTGTTTAACCTCGGAGATATCCCCTGAAGTTTAGAGTTGCTACACTGAATTAGATTGAAGGATGATACATACCTACTTCATAAGAATGGAATATGTAATACCAGTGATACTCTCGTCAACTATAAAAGTCAAAAAGTCTTTGAATAAATCGTGAAATCAAAAATCATCGAACCAAACACTTACAAACAATACAAAATCGACTATCAAAACAAAATCCATGTCTGTATCTGAGGTTCTGAAACTGGCCACCACTGGCTGTAATTTTAAATTCAGACGCCAATTGAACGCTTCAAGACGTAGGTGGCTGAGAGAGAATGCGTCCAATGTTGCTATCATCCTGTCCATTATTGCTCGCTTCAGAATTCGCTCCGGTATTGGACCTGCTGGTCTGAAATTCGTGATCTAATGAAAAATGATTAAGAAATGAACTGAGGAATGAGTTGAATTACCATAGAACCTGACCTCTATTTCAAGCAAATCCATAATTATCTTTCCCCACCTCAATGGTAGATTTGTTCTATTGTCTTGAAACCATCCATTTTTTCATCGATTCACCTCTAAAGGATTACAATTCAAATATCGCTCAAAACTGCACCCAATCTGAATTATTTTCAAATATGAAGTGGAACTAATATAAAAATTTCCGTTCGCCCATTCACACCTCGAAAGAGGGTTAATGTTTTTGTTATTCTTCATCGATATTACTGTCATTCCCGAACGAACTCAGAAAAAACAAATTTGAATATTAATCGTGTTGCAAGTTGAATATTTATTTGCAACTTCATCAACGGAAAGTGTGTCTGCAATTTGAATATCATCAAAATCAAAGATTTCATTATGGTTTTTTTTTATATTGTAACCGGGTTACGTCTGGATATACAGGGTGATTGCAAATCAGACCTCAATCTTCGAAGAGGTTTTAGTATGACTCATTTGTTCTAGTTGGAATCATGTTTTTTGTTTCGCTGTAGTTGCCTGCAATTCCACGAATTATGAATGCCGAAATTATTTTCAAAACTTGCCGTCTTCCTTTTTCATGCCTATGTTATCGAAGAAGATCGGTATCCCAGGCGTAATCATACTTAATATTTTCAACATCTAATGAGCATTTTTTTGCCTTTTCCAAACATATAATACTCTTGTCTGTCAAAAATAGTTCAAAATAAAAATTTAGTCAATGTGAAAATTTTTATCAGAAATAAACTGAGGTGAGAAATCGTTTAAAAATCACACTTACTCAAATATCTCGAAGAAATGTTGATTGTTGGTTACAAGGAGAAGCTCAAACGACAGCAGATGTGTCATTGTGGGACTCTTCCAAGACGTCTAGTTTGGAAGCACCTTGCATAGTTGCGTGTTTATTTAGTTCTTAAGCAGTTTTATTCATCTTGAAAATTGTCCCTACGGCATATTCTAGATTCACCAACCGCCAACAGTTTCTTCATTGCGCAACAGCAATATTCAATTATCTTTCTCGAATGAGATTTCAGAATGGAAAAATGGACCAGGAAACAAATAAAATAATTATAGGGCGTCTAAGGCTGACCTCAGCATACCAAACAAATCAAGGTTGACATGAGTGTGGCTTAGGAGAGTAAACAATTATTTTCCACCCACATGCCCGGACCTAGAAATAAAGTGAAATTGGTTCCATTCACTTTGGATATTTCAATATACAGGTGGCTCTCCGAAAATTCTAAATGGCCATTTTGATTCATTACGAAAAAAAATGAAGAGTGCCAGATAAAAATTTCTGACAGTCTTGCCAAGATAGAGCACCTATTACACATTACCGTTCTCATTGAAGGTGATCGAATCCAAGTTTGAACACTATTTCGTGTGAAGAAAACCACGCAACACTTAGCTGTGTTCAAATGTGAGCTGAAGGCCTCATAAAAACATAAAAGGCTATATGGATGACTCTGAAGATCCAAGCAATCCTGGATTCTTTTAATTCGTGCAAAAGTTTTGAATTATCACCAAACAATAGGAACTTACTTTATAACACTTGTTTATACTATTTGTGTAAATGATAAACAGAAATGGACCCAAATGAGAACCTTTGGGGACTCCTGATGTTGGAAAAAATATTCTAGAAGTAAACGTTAACGTATTTTGACCTTTCTGTGAGGTAAGACACGAACCACCTCAACAAATGTGCCTCAACATCGACATTTTCAAGCTCGTTCAGAAGGGTTTCAATACTGATTATGTCGAAAGTTTTGCTGAAATCCGTGTACATAGCATCTACCTAAATTCCCCGATCAAGACTTTTTTGAATGAATTCAATGAAGCAGATGAGATTAGTTTCAATGGACCTCTTTTAAAGAAACCTGCTGCTTAGGTATTGATGAAATCAAGTCCCTTCTACAAAATTCTTCGAGAAAATTGCTGATGAAATTTGAATTCGACCGCACTGAAGCTCACATGCTTTTTTGCTAATTTTTTTGGTAATATTTGAACCCTTCTCTACCATAAAAATTTCCCAAAATCTCCGAATACCTGAAAAAATATGAGAAACAACAAGAACTTTCGAAAACACACAGTTCACCATAAAAAGTGAAAAAGTAGTAAAAGTCATAGTTACCACCTACTTTTATATTAGTATAAAACGAAACTATCAAAACCATCGAGCTTTTTACCTTCAAAACTTAAGGAATAATTATTTTTCGAATTGGGGAACCCAAGATTCAACTTGCTCTATTCTTTGATTTGAGGTTATGGAATTCTTCTATGAGTACCCTATATAAGTACAGATTCAGTTTCCGCGTTCCTATTTACAATGATAGTGTATGTGTTGAGGTGTGATTTTAACGAGGCCATTATTTTGAAGCTATATAAAGCGATGTGGGTATATCGTGTACATGTGAGATCATTCAGAGTTCTGAAGAAACAATGAAGGTCAATTCCAGGATGTAGAATATGTTGGACTCCACCCTCAACGTGTTGGTAGTTTCTTTTCTTTCTTCAGTTGACATTGAAGCCATCTCTAGCGAAATATATCACAATAGGTACAAGAATTAGCGGATGAAGAAGTATCTTCGAAAAAGGCATTAAAATTCACGAATCCGGCGGAGTCCGACAATCCGAACCAAGGAAGTCTAGTTTCATGTTATGAATAATTTCAGGGTTTTAGAAAAATATTTTTTTTTGATAGTTTGTTCAACATTTCAGGATAAAGTAAAGGAGTTTTATCTCTCACAGGAAACCGACATTTTTTCAATCCTGGATGTCTTGGAATAAACCAAATACTTCTCTTATTTCAAGGTCCTTTTTCTCATCATGTTGAAGTCATGGAATGCTGATGCCCCCACTCTTTGTGTAACTGCTTTGGCCTTGATTTTTGTGCTGCTTAGTACTCTTGTTATATTTGATATAACAATACTCATATTGATCAAATTCGTTCACACCTTAATATTTATATGGAAATCATTAGTGAAACCATTAGATCTACGCCTCCACATTGGTTTGCTGTTGTTGCATATACAATGCGTGTCAAAATTATGGAACAAATTCATTTTCTCAGAAGGAAAATATTTGGCAACAAAATCCTGAAACAGGTCAATTTTTATTTCACTTTTACCAAATTTTTATTCTTTTTTGAAGAATTTTTGTTGCACCCTGTGCGATTCCCATCAACCCTCTAAATTTTCTGAATTAGGAAAGTAGGTCATGTGGTACTTTTTTGGCAAGGTCTTTGTATCTTCATCACAGGCGTGCAGAAATTTCCAAGAAAAACATTTTTTTTGAAAAATTAGTTACTTCAAAGAGGTTGTCAGTATGTCCACTTTGTCATGGCTCATTTACTTTGAGACGATGGTACCTGATGAAATTTGTCACCGAGTGAAAGTCGACCATTACAGTTTTGTTCATGCACAGCTTTGAACTACTTTCAACCCCCTCAGGTGGAAAATTAGAATGTGTCAAACACTGCATATTATTAATAATATACCTACTTAAGATCATAACTGAAGCGCAGTGTTTCACACCTTCTGATTTTTCACGTGAGGGGGTTGAAAGTTGTGCATGAACTAAACTTTAATAGTCAACTATCATTCAGTGACAAATTTCATCAGGTACCATCGTCTCAAATTTAATGAGCCATGACAAAGTGCGCATACAGAAAACCTCTTTGAACTAACTAATTTTTCAAGAAAAATCAAGTGTAGTCACAGAATACCAGTGCAGTGCATAGAGTGCGGTTATCTTATGTGATGGTTATGCGTGAAAATAATTATCATAGAGATATGTTGTGGTCTCTGATTCTATTTTGTTATCTAGGTAACAATCACTAGCCTGAAATTGTCTACTTTATCCCTACCTTCATTTGCTTTATTTACGCGATCAGAGTTTTCTTGTGGTGACTTCAAAAAAATTTGCCGGAAAACACCATAACCATAACCTATTACATGAACTTAACTTCGAAACTAAAAGAAGCATAGACTTCTGTCATCATAAAACACATCGAACTACAGTTACTACACCCATTCTATCATCTGTGACTACACTCATTTCTACACACATGCCTTATGTTTCAATATTCAAAAGTTTGTGTTGTTCTTACGCAATGTTTCTATTGAATATTGATTGAAATGGTTCGAAAATAACTGTACCGTTTATTATCCTCACGTGAAATTCGAACAATTACATCCACCCAACCATAAACATCCTTTCCCGATGCTGCTGTCATTATTTCAATTATCGCCAGTATGTTGAAGTATCGATTTAATCCAATTCAATTTCGCGAATCTCCATTTCCAGATAATCGTTCAATTTTTCACGTTGATGACTATCCTTGAATTGTTCAATTTAATTGATAATCCATTTGAGTTATCCTTGATCTTCCATTGAAAACGAGAGAAAGTTGTTCTGTTCTCTATCAAGATGAATGTGAATTCACAATTTATATACCTACGTACATTAAACACATGTCGTTAACGAAAGCAGGTAATATATCTTCTTTTATTTGAAATTCTCGCTGTGGCAAGATCTTCTAATGAAAAAAATAGAACATGGAAAGTACTTACAAAAAGGCTTGTCGGTAACATTGCCCATTTCAGGGTGATGGATTATTTCATTCATTTATGCGACGATATTTAATCTTTTTTCGATGTGTTTTGTGAAAAATTCCAGGAAATGACAAAAAACAGAAGGATTTATGTGCTTCTTCAAGTTCAAAGATATTTCCTCACGAAATTGTGAATGAATCTTCACGACTTCATTCTAAACCAAGTACTCGATTTCAACTCTATCAGATCTAGATTTTTGCGCGCATGTTCTGGGGAACAGCGTGCTATCGTTTTGTCTAAATATCTGTAATTTTCGATGCTTGAGCCGAAAATGGTCTCTACCGAGTAGGTTGGACTCACTGATGACGAATCCGGTGGCAAAATCGATTCTGTCCGGCCGACCATCCGTAAACACGATTACGGTTGTACGGAAAATCTTATCGATCTGAAACTTTCATAGTGGGTTGCATTTTAAAATGCGACTGCTAAGTTCGTTAATGGGCGAAATCGGCAAAATAGTTCCGGAGTTACAGCCCATTGAAGTTTTGACTTTATTTTGGCGATAAT
The DNA here is from genome assembly GCA_958510865.1 of Myrrha octodecimguttata. Taxonomy (NCBI): domain Eukaryota; kingdom Metazoa; phylum Arthropoda; class Insecta; order Coleoptera; family Coccinellidae; genus Myrrha; species Myrrha octodecimguttata. The sequence continues at coordinate 87,719,496 of OY294056.1, read as the reverse complement.
TCAAAAACTACTGAAACGATTTGATCGAAACTTGGCAGTTACTTGTAGTATAGCAACACGCAAATTTTGTTGAGATCATTCTATCCGTAAATTTTGGAGAAAAATTTTTTCAACATTTTTTCGGAAAATTTTTTTTTGCGAACTGTTCATCATATCTGAACAAAAATTCAGCGTGAACTCTGAGCTCCATATTCTACAGCAGTGTGTCAAATTCCATATCGATACGGTTATTAGTTTTGGAGATATTGGGAAAAATATATGAAATTTTGTAGATTTCTTCCTGATATCGTTGTTTCTTTCGGTATAACCCAAAAATTAAGGCTTCAATAACGATGAACCTTCGCACCTAGTTTGAAGATGCTGAAACACAACTTAGTACAGAATTTCGTGTCAATAGAACAATTTGAAAAAAAAAATCAAATTTCAAATATCTGCGGAATCCTTGAGTGTATTTTACCCATTCACGAATTCGGCCTCCGTAATTAAGGTCCAAACCTTCTCTACAAATATCGAGTTTTTAAGTTCTTTCTTTTGGAAGGTATTGTGTTCACGATCCGGCCAATCCAATGGAATTGAAATCTAGTATACTCGGGTGGAGGATCATACAAATTGTGTAAAAATCGGATTCATCGTAAAGTTTTTGCCCATTTATGATGTCCTTTTATTGCGTATCGTGAACTGCAGTCCCTACCACACATATTTAACTTGCCAATTCAAAAAAAACAGTCGTTTATTTGATATGGTATCGCATTGAGATTTTGGTTCTTCCACTGGTCCATTTCATTCTGTCCCTCCTAAGATAAACACTGGGGTTCGCATCTTAACGACTGTTTTTTTCAAACCTGATGTGACTCATTTAAGAAAAATCAATTTTGAGCTTGGTATCACTTCATCTAAAACCATCGAATCTTACATCCAAGATTCAAGTATGGTGAAATCGACATTTTGAATTCTATGAAATACATGGTTCTACGAAAATTACCCTTGGATACAACCATGGAGAGTGGTTCTTTCTTTTCAATCCCACCAATTATGAAACTCCAAGACCAAGAGATACGCAAAGTACCAATAATCATGGAAAAACAGTAGAACACAAAACGGTCTGGCATCACAATCCGGTCACGAATTGAAAGGAAAGTGAATGGCGAGGACACGGTTTAAAACTCTATGCAACAATGGAACACACAGTGTGCGTTCAATGTGCAAGATCGAAAGGAGATACTTCAGAAACTTTCTTCGCGCTGTTTAGGCCGGTCTTTACTTTTTCGATAGTTTCGGGCGTGCCTCTATCTTAGTGGCACTGTAATTATCTCGTGTTGTGTTTGTAGATCGATAATTCAATTTCAACGGCACTGAGGACATTCGTCTCTCGGAGCTATAAAAACGTCACCTTAATTAGAAGGGGCATTCCATAGAGTAGTCGAAAGCACGTGAAATAAGTTTCATGAAGTGTTAGATTAAAGTTGAAAGTTGAAATTTTACATGATGGTAAACATAGGCTAGAGGACTGTGAAATCCAGATTCCTTCTGATCTACCTGGGAACTGCCAATATCAAGAAACTCCGAAACAATGTGGGACAAAACGGGAATAATTCGACAACTTTTCGTTGAGTGAAAGAATAAATTTTCAGGTTTTTTTCTGGATTTCCACTAGTATCTGAAACAGAACCAATTAAAATTAAATAAAATTGTTTTTTTATGGAAATCACCTTTGTATATTGTAGAATTGAACTATTTGTGAGGGACAGTTTTTGGGAAACAGGAATAATATAAACGATAAACATAGCGATCTGTAACTTTTCGGATTACAAATCTGACTCTTTGATCAGACAAACGAGAAAATTTTTGGAATTATTTTCTCTCGAATTCTCGTTTTGAAACTTTAGTCCAATAGACGACTTCGGCCAAGTTGCCAACCCACAATTTTCTTCACAAATTTACTATCACTGGGGAACGGAAATTTCAGGATAAATTTGACATGATAAGGTTCGCGTTATTTATAAATATCAGTAAAAGATGCCTCGGCTCAACAAACTGGATGATTCCTTCCAAATAAAGGTTTTTGTTAGGCTGAAATTGTTGGGATTCTTGATTTCATGTTAATAGTGTCAAGTTTATGAAGGATATGTTCCGCAAATCAACTTGGTTATTCTGTCACCAGAACATAGACATATTAAGTCTATGCACCAGAACGACAATCATTGTTTTATGCTAACATATCCATAGCATATAACAATCTTTATTTAAAACCTTATGATCGATAGACCATACCTAGTAATTTTTTCGTTGTTGATTCTTGTCTCTTCTATGTTCTATAGATCATAAAGTGAATAAAGACTGTTCTATGCTATGGATATGTTACCATAGAACATTGATTGTCGTTCTGGTGACAGAAAGAACGTTCTTTCATCAATAAAATTCCGTAATTCTTTCAGGAACCAATCGAATATTTCATATTTACGGAATGGAAAACCGGCAACCGAAGTAACCAAGTTGTTTTGCGGAACATATCCTATATAAATTTGACACTATTAACATGAAATCAGGAATCACAACTTAAATTTCAGTCAATCAGAGATGATCTTAACAAAACCCTATATTTGGAAGGAATTATCTTGTTTGAGGAGCCGAGGCATCTTTTACGGATATTTATTAAATTGCGCGAACCTGCCGAATTTGTTCTGAAATTCCCTTTTCCCAGTGATAGTGAATTTGTGAAGAAAATTGTGGGTTGGCAACTTGGGCCGAAGTCGTCTATTCTAACTCTTTTTCAAGTAAAATGAACCAAAGTGGGTCCCTTTCTATAGAACAATGAGCAAAATTACTCTCTCCATTTGATAAAATGCAAGAGGATTCTTCAATTATTCTTCTATTCAAATTATCTGATTCCGACGTCAGTATTTTTGTATTGTCCCAATCTATCATGTGATTTCCAATTGTCGAACGAACATGGTTCTCTCTGTGGGATTCTTGTATGTCTCTATTCCTTGGGCTGTGCTCTCGTTTTCTGATATAACGGTCGAGATGATTCCCCTGTGTATGTCTTCACACAAATACAGAGAATACTACTAACACATTTTTTTTATTTTTTTCTCTCGTTAATTGGTTTGGTTTCAGTTAGTGATGGTTGTTCTGTTGATTCAGTTTATAATTAGAAGTTCTTCTTTCTGAACATGAAAAGCTCTATTTTGAAATTCTCCAGGATATCCATTAACTTTAAGAAATGATTTGATGTAATTCAACTCAGGTTGATGAATCTCATGGATTGACGATATTATATTGGAATGAAAATTCAGATATCTTTTTGTATGTGTATCTTTTTTTAAGACACTCGTTTCGTAATGATTCTGATACATCTAAAAGTTAAAGTGTATTATTCATTTCTAATTACATTGTGAATTTCATTTTCTTCTTTACAATTTATGTATTCGAAAAATTTGTCAAACTCTTTCCTTTCATATTGCCACATACCGTAACGAAAACGTAATCAACATATCGCCACCAAGCCTTCGGTTTTAATCGATACTCAAAAAGGTATTAATATTGAATGTTCAATCTGGACTAAATTAAATTGCTAGTGTTGTCGGTAACAAAACAGTGTAAAATGATAAATGATGATGAATTTTCTATTTCCAGGACTCTTTCAGAGTTGTCTCTAGTCCCTGGTTGGACCTATTTTGTTCTGTATGTGACGTTAATTTTGGACGAAATCAATCATCAGATCATTATTCAAAATGGAATTTTTTCCGTGGTGACTTCAGAAAAGCTTCAGAACAAATCAATATCACCTCGAAATTGTAGCGAAAACAAGAGAAGCATAGAATTCTGTCAGCGTGAATTCGCGTGTAATCATTTATCATAAATTTATCATAGAAAAGTTTGCACTACACTTACTCCACTCATTCTGTTATCTGGACTACACTCAGCTGCACTGAAAATTGGAAGTCAGTGGAGTTAGTGTAGTTCATGTAGATACAACGTATAAACCTTAACTCTCGCTCCAAATAGATGCAACCGCCTCAATTTTTTTGTCAGTCTTTTATGACGACCTTCAAGGATTCGGATCGTCAAATGGAGCATAGAATTCCGTCATCTTGGATTTGCGTGATATCATCTACCATATATTTGTATTCTGTGGGAATCTTAGAACAGATAGAACTACACTTACTACACTTATTCTGTTATCTGTGACTACACTCAGCTGCACTGAAAATTGGAAGTCAGTGGAGTTAGTGTAGTTCATGTAGATACATCAAACAAACCTAGTGGTCCTTAGTTGAAGAACAAACCTTAACTCTCGCTCCGAAGAGATGCACCGCAACAATCTTCTATCGCGACCTTCGAGGATTCGGATCGTCAAATGGAGCATATAATTCTGTCATCTTGGATTTGCGTAAAATCATCTATCATTTGTATTCTGTGAGAATCATAGAAAAGATCGCACTACACTTACTCCACTCATTCTGTTAGCTGGACTACACTCAGCTGCACTGAAAATTGTAAGTCAGTGGAGTTAGTGTAGTTCATGTAGATACAACGTACAAACCTTAACTCTCGCTCCAAATAGATGCAACCGCCTCAATTTTTTTGTCAGTCTTTTATGACGACCTTCAAGGATTCGGATCGTCAAATGGAGCATAGAATTCCGTCATCTTGGATTTGCGTGATATCATCTACCATATATTTGTATTCTGTGGGAATCTTAGAACAGATAGAACTACACTTACGACGTGAGAGGTCCTTGAAGTTCCAAAATTTTGGACCTTTTTTCAAAAAATCATTATTACCGACTCGATGAAAGTAGGACGATGAAATCTGTTTTATTGCATAGATAAAGGATCGAACTGCACGTGAAAAAATTCGACATCAACCAGCTTCATTATTTTGGTCGGCACGACGTCTCAAAGTTGACCAAAATTTCGAAATTTGGGTCAACTTTGGGTCGTCGTACCGATCAAACGCGTGAGGCTGGACAATATCGAATTTTTTTGGTTATATCTGGATCCTTTTTGAGTACGTAGCCACTTATTTTATAGACGTAAGTCTTCTGGTTGAAAAATTATGATTTTTTTAAAAAAGGTCCAATTTTTCCGATTTTCGTCGGGCCATAAAAAACGAACCAGACTTTCCACTAACATTCTGATTGGATTTTCTTAATCTACGCCCTCGAATTGGTATATGTTTCAAATTTCAGGTTGATCGAAGAACTTTCGATTTTTGGTAAAATTTTAAGGGTCTACCCTTAAGAAAATATCGATTTTCGAAAAATAATTTTCCGACTCCTATCGCCGTGAAATTTGGCACACTTACTAATTCGAGGGCGTAGAACAAGAATATAAGGTCAGATATTTTTTAAAAAAATCGTCCCGGACGTGAGAGGTCCTTGAAGTTCCAAAATTTTGGACCTTTTTTCAGAAAATCATTATTACCGACTCGATGAGAGTAGGACGATGAAATCTATTTTAATTCATAGACAAAGGATCGAACTGCACGTAAAAAAATTCGACATCACCCAGCTTCATTATTTTGGTGGGCACGACGTCTCAAAGTTGACCAAAATTTCGAAATTTTTTCATTATTTTCGCCATAATTTCTAAACGTTTGTCACTGGACGATTTCTAATGACATATTCGTGATCTACGACCTCGATTTAATAGGAAACGATAACAAGGTCGACGATTTTCGAAAAAAAAAATTATTTGGGACTTAAAAAATTTTTCATCACCGCAAGGTGACGTCGACTGGTAGAGGAGTGGGGGTAAGAGTTTGACAGTTCTGTGCGAAATTTTATTTTTGAAGCTATAACGATATGCACATCATGTATTATGGATTAGAACACGTAGATTACGAATCTGTAATTGGATTTTACGTAACTGGTTCGGTTTGGAAAATATTCCGGATTTGGTTCAAAATTTTATTATTTCTTTTTATTCATTAATGATGCGAATTTTTTTTTGTCCGATTTTTTTATTGGTGTTAACGAATTCATCTCATTTGATCAGATACATTCAACGGTTTAATAATTAACCTTAATTAGTGACCTAATGATCTTTTTATATATTTCGAATCTGAAAAACAATCTACACCTCAATTTAATCTGTTCTGTTATCTGTGACTACACTCAGCTGCACTGAAAATTGGAAGTCAGTGGAGTTAGTGTAGTTCATGAAGATTCATCAAACAAACCTAGTGGTCCTTAGTTGAAGAACAAACCTTAACTCTCGCTCCGAAGAGATGCACCGCCTCAATCTTCTATCGCGACCTTCGAGGATTCGGATCGTCAAATGGAGCATATAATTCTGTCATCTTGGATTTGCGTAAAATCATAGAAAAGATCGAACTACACTAACTCCACTCATTCTGTTTTCTGTAACTACACTCAGCTGCACTTTGAATTGAAAGTCAGTGGAGTTAGTGTAGTTAGTGTAGTCCATGCAGGTACAACGCACAATTCTCATATTACATTATATCTCCATTCGTAAACAATGAATACATTTTAGACCCCATTAAAAATTTCGAATATGACATTTTGTTATGTTCTATTCGCGAAATTAAAATTCAAATTTCAGCTCGGAATCTAATCTGCCAATTCCACATTAGATATCACTTTGATCAAACCAAATCGACCAATAGATAACATCAATTAATCTGGTGAATTTCTCCAACTTTAACGATATTTTCTCCTTTATTTCGAATATATATGCAAATAAATGTTTCCCAATCAGAATCTCTCATCTATAATTGACGTGATATGATGTCTTCATGTCATCTACAACTGGGCAAGGTCAGTGTTAAAGATCATACAGCTTCGGGACAGAGTGAAAATCAGATGTGAATCGTCACTCTAGAAATTATGTTCGCGGAGTCGGGACACACCTTTATTTTATTTAGACGAGAGTGAAGATGTGAATATGAACTTGGCCTACTTGTTCCGCAGGCAAATCTTTCACTTTCTTTTCCGTTGTTTTTACATCCGATCGGAAATGTATGCATGTGACTTCTACTATGAATATTCATGACTGAATTTAGAGACTTTCATTTTCTTGGGGAATATTTCGAATAAAACGGGTATTTCGGGGAGAATGATTAATTTCTGGACGGGCTTTCGATTAGTTCATATGTTTGAAAAAAAAATCAAGTGAAGCACCGACGTCAGGTCATAGCTGCTTGCACGCCCATGACGTGTTCAGAAATTTTGATGTTTTTCCATTTGTTCTGATGACACGATAATCACGAAATTTTGAACCAACTTGTGCCTCAGCTTTCATCATCGGATCCGTATATTTTAAGATACTCCAAAACTATGAATGACGCCTAGGAAAAAGCCACAAAATTCGTCAAGTTTTTCCACAGTATCTCCGAAAATCAAAACCGGATCAGAGTAAAATTTCGTACACTGAAGTAAAAAAACCTGGGAAAGCTGCTGACTTCACATCAAGCTTTTCTTTGTTTATTTTCGAGTTATTCCAGAAAAAAATCGAAATTTTCAATATTTTTTTATAATATTTTCAAAATTTATAATCTTATCAAATGGAAATTTGGTATATTGCTGTGAAATATGAAGCTCAAGGTAAGACCAGAAATTTTTCCAGATGTAATGTATTAGTTCCCGAGAAAAAAAAATTTCGATAAAAATTTTGAAAAAAAAATTTTTCTATTCACTGACATCACGATTTCAACTAAATTTCGCATGAGTTGCGGATCCTTATGATGCAACTAACTTCTTAATTTCAATAGTTCCAGTAGTTCTCGAAATATAAGGGAAATAATCTCAAAAGTTCGAGTAGCTATATCTCCGAAACCGTTCGACCGATTTTGCACATCAAAGAACTCCACCTTCGCATTTTGAAAGGCAAGGAACCCCTAAAATTTCAAGTCCCTAGGGTTTGCAGTTTTCAAATTATCTTGCCTACGGACGGCCGGACGGAATCGACTTTGACATCGGATTCTTCATCAGTGAGTTTGTTGTTTTAGACCATTTTTGGGAAAATTTCTGAAATTTCAATGCTCTCCAAAGTGTAAAAAAATCGATAGAAGCACTGATGTGAGGTCAGGACTTTCTTCGCGCTTCTTCAAACTGAAAACCATTTTCCTAGGAATTTTCACGAAAACCCTCATGCTGTCATTTTTCAACCAAATACTTCTTGATGTTTCTCAAGAATTTTGGATGGTATATCCAGCCGATGGCAATCATAGCCGATCGTAAACACAAAAGCTACGGAAAGAAATAACCTACAAACTCGTTCTTCGTAAAGGAGATTTGGACGAAAGCCGCATTCGTAAATGGGTAAAATCTACCCTATGACTACGGGGATATACCTATTTCGAATTTAATTTCACAAATATTTTCGAAAATACAGAAAAGATCGAATTGAAATTCAGTAGTTGATTGTAAAATGACAGCTCGAACGTTCATACAGAATTTCGTGGAGATAATATGATGATTATAAGATCGCAGAATATTGAAAATATATTTTTTTCAGAATGTCTTATGACACGATCATCACGAAATTTTGCACAAACTTGTTCATCAGCATTCTCAAACTAGTTAATGAGTGCCATCATGATTGAATCAGCATTTTTCCAGTTATTCCGGAAAACACAACGATATCGATGAAAAAAACACAAAATTTCACTTTATTTTCCGATATCCCGATTGCTATCGTTTAGAACTGGAATTTTGTACACGACTGTAAAATAGAAGGCTAAAAGTCCTAGAAGAATATTTTTCTCGAATATAATGAATAGCCAAAAAAAAATTCCGTACAAATTTTTAATAATAATAATAATAAATTCCCCCAAATTTTTCGCGTGATTATGGTTCAACTAACAGTCAAGTTTGAATCCAATCGCTTTTGTTACTTCTGAAATATTAGGAAAATAACCTCATCATGTCATGAGTGATATAAGTTCAATCAGATAGAGTAACGACGATATGACTGTCATAGAGAATTATGTGGATATCTACTCAGCACCCTATCTGTCGAAAATCGAAGAAGGCATCGAACAGAAAGTGCAGCAAGTCAGCTACATAAAGAATTAATTAATGTCACCATGATCACCATTTGGTTATCTTAAACTTCTTGAATTAACAGCTCTCATTTCAGATTATGTGTCATGAAATAGTGCGAGCAACTGAAATATGAACACTAATAAAGTGCAACAGCTATACTGACTCTACTTGAGTGCTTCTCTGGAGTTTTTTTTCGCCATCGGATTGTATGTCAGCAGAAATCAACTACGATGGCTAGTTGGATCACGTTGCATTCTTCGAAATCGTTCGAATGCGTCCTTATCGCTAGGAAATCCGTCTGGGTCAATCCAACTATTGACCGACTGACAGATAAACAGTTATACAATGAACAACATAAATATATCGAAGAATAGCGTGTAATAAACGACATCGAATGAACCTATATCATGTTTTACTGTTTGAAGCGATAGATATATGAGTATAATAATTTAATTAGATAAAGGAGATATAAGGCACTATTACGGTGAAAAATATAAAATGAAGTTATCTGGTTCAAAGGATAAGGATTTCCACATCTTAGAGCAATAGGAAACCATATATTTATTTATATTCAGGTCGATTCTGTTTGCAAATACCAATATTGCTAGGAAAAAGATATTGCTATCATACCAGGATTGGAATTATTGGTATTCTGATCAACGATACTGAGCAATATGATCTGTCACTTTAACAAGAATCTTGCTATCAATCTTGGCACCCTCAAAATAGTACTTGCTATGCTTGATAACAAGATAGGTTAGAAAGGGAATCTTACAGAAATCCATTTGTCTCAGTATTATTTATTCCAAAAATTCGAAAATATTGAAGATAGGGAAGTATGTGCTCATAGAAATTTGTTCAAGGTTCTCTGGAATATTTAATTTTAACGAAAATTCTCAGACTAAAGAAAGATTATTCTAATGCTCTCGACAACAGTCATCCCTTCGAATTGCAAACAGAAAAGTTCATCGAATTTCGAATTATTAACGCCTGCATAATGCTGCATTTGATTTCTGGAAACCTATATTCTATTGGTTTCCAGGAAATTGGGCAATTTGGCATTAATTGGTTTTTCTGTTTCGTAACATTTTTGAATAAGTTGATGTTTTCATGAATAAAAAAAAGTATATGCTCATGGAAATGTGTTCAGGGTTCTCTAGAATATTTAATTTCAAGGAAAATTCTCAGTCTAAAATACAGGCATAGTAGACAACACTCATGTGATTGTTCTGATCATCCCAACATCCCTTTGAGGTGCCAACGAAAAAGTTTAAAGAATTTCGAATTATTAACGCGTGAATAAAATTGCTGCATTTGATTTCTGGTAATCAATATTCTATTGGTATCCAGGAAATTGGTTATTGGTCAATTTGACTCTTTTCGTTTCCTAACATTTTTTATGTCGATGTTTACATGAATAATGAAGCCGTGGATAGAAATTAGGTTTGCAAAGTCATAAAAAAAACCCGAAGTTGGGTTATTTTCTTCTTCCTTGTAGCTCTAAAGTCACAAAATACAGTTTTGTCAGCTCTAAAAATCACCGATTATGGAAGTTCATGATATCAATATTGCTACGACAAAATTCATAACGAACATTACTATAACACACATGTTCACTTCCAGTGATATTCTTTGAACATGGTTTTTTTCGATAAAGTACTGAATTTAAATTCGGTCAAATCTGTATTTTTGGAAATATTGGGAAAATAAAATTTTGAATGGGTATATCTACGCAATCATTGGGCGGATTTTACCCATTCACGAATTCAACCTACTCTACAAATATCGAGTTTCTAAGGTTTGGATCTTAGTTACTAAGGCTGAATTCGTGAATGGTTAAAATCCAATCGAACAACAAAATTATCGGGAGTCCACTTAGAGGAAAACCTGAATAGGGACGAACATATTGGCAGTTCAGGGAAAAAGCTAAACTCTGTCGCATTCAACCTGAGGATAATTAGTCAATATTCAAATGCGGTTGCTCTAAAAATTATAATCCTCTAACTTTGAGAGTGTGGTGCAGTTTGGTCTGATTTTCTATGGTGCGAGTTCTCACACTCAAGAGGTTTTCCTCATACAGAGAGTTTTCAGTATTTTCTTTGACCTCAGCTACAGGGAATCATGCAGTGGGGTTTAAAAAAAAACCGCATATTGACCATAAAGACACTTTATATTTGTGTCGTTCATTGTTAAAGTGACGTATGTCCATATTTCCTTAATTGGTACTTACTCAATTTTTATACCGAATATTCAGCAGTTTCCGGCACGGTACCCAGAATGAACCAGTAGCTTCATCTTTGGAATAGCACTGCAATTATTAGGGGTGCTTCTCTAGTTTTAACTAAATTTGACTTCATAAGCAGCAAAACATTGATTTGAAAATATGGAGATGGACCATTTTTAAAATAAACGACACATTTACGAGTTGCTCATTTACATGTTCAAAAATTTGGAACAGTATGAGCAATGCAGATCATTACATTCTTCTATCAGAATGTTCAATAGACTCCCAGAAAAAATGTTCAAATGTCGAAGTTTTCAAAAAGAACTTGAAAGAGATGTTAATAACGCTGGAACCCTAATCTATCAGTTATTATTTAGATGGATAGAATGTCATGTTTCTGATTTTGTTGCTCATTTTTTTTTTTTAGCATTGTTCGATTGAATGTACACTTTTTTGGCATTCTCTGAAATAAATTAAGTTTATTATTATTATTAACAGCGCAGTTCTAGAACTATCCTAGGACAGTTCTGAATTTCGGAACGATAACAAAGCTGTTGTATTCCATTGGCTCAACTCAGATACATTAAAATCTGTTGATAGATCATACCTTGTGCAGACGATTTTTTCGAGAGTTGTTCAAGTAAAACCTCGAAGTATGCTGGACCAGTAACTCCTCCACCCAAATGACGTGCAGTACTTCCAATTATGGCGCGAATTCGGTTGCTTACCTTGCCATTTACTTTCGCTCAAAACCATATCGAGAAACTTTCGGATAAAAACAATTCAATGAAAGTAAAATGAATGCTACCCGAGAGACTGCTACGATGATAAGTTTTTGTTTATACTTGATGGTACTATAATGAAAGTGAATCTTGGGCAAAAATGATTCTGCTTTAATACCTCAGGTTAAATCAATTCACTTTCGCTGGCTCTATCATATTGATACTTTCGGCTTACAGATCCGTATCGAACAATTATCATATTCGGATATAATATACAGGGGGGTCTAAGTAGTAACGTCAATAAACTTTTTTTATATTTCTCACACCTGGGGACATCCAAAAATACTCCATGTATGTTATGCGATTTTTTGTAGTTTTCGAGTTTCAATTTTTGTGTGTTTTTTTAATATATAATGCCAGCGAGGTTTCGAAAACTCATATCCTTTCATGTGGTAAGTATTTTGCTGAATTTTTTCCTGTAACATGATCTCCCTGTATGTCGGTCCATAAAAAAAATCCGACCTCCCGAAGCTACTCGAAAAAGGCTTGAAAGTTAGAACTAGTTTTCAGTAGAATTCACTAAAAAATTCAACATCAATTTAAAAATATAAAAAGAAGTTTTCATTGCTCATGGTTTTCATAGCTGAGTAATAAAACTTTGCACTGTCCTAAGCTACCAGAATCATAAGAAGAAAATAGTAATTTATGGGCCTTTTTCTGCTGTCATCGGCCTTTGAAGGCGGCTAGGCTAAAGATCATTGATACACGATTACAGATATTTTTTACTTTTTACCATTCTCTTGGTAAATTGAACTCAAAAATGTGTTTCTTAGGTAATTTTAAATGAAACTCCTGTAAACTAAATGTAGCTCGTGTGATTTTTACAATTATTTTGGTCTCTCCACTGATTGAAAATGTTAGCATGTATTTGTGAAATAACTTACATTTCAATGAAAAATAAAAGCACAAATTACTGAAAATTGACTACATTTTCGAAATACCTTGATCTATTTTGAATACATAATCGTGAACTTTTTTTGTTTTATTTTTCGTTCCACTTTATCTTGATTCTGCTTTTTTGTTGCTTTTCGTTGCTCACACCAGCTCTTTGTAAAATACCCAAATAAAAAATCGACGGGGTTCTGGTCTGGCAGACGCGCAGGCCATTCGATCGGCCCTGCACGTCCAATCCATCTAAATGTAAAAATAAGACGAACTACAATTATTTTACAGGAATTTGAATTGAAATACTCCAAAGTTACATTTTCAAGGTTAATTAGTCATAAGAATGATAAAAATTAGGAGAATAACTGTACTCGTGTTCCGATGGTTTTGAGCCTATCCGCTTTCGATGACCGATTACAACAAACAATAGCCAAAATTGGACTATTTTTTCCTTATGATTTCGGTAGTTTAGGACCGTGCGAAGTTTTTAAACTGATGTTAAATGCTTGGGTAAATCCTAGTGAGAACTGAAATTCTTCCAAGCCCTTTCTGAGTAACTTTGAGTGGTTCAGGAAGCTGAGTTATTTTTTTTTTATTGAGATATAATTTAGAGAGATCATGTTACACAAAAACATTCTGCAAAATACCTACCACATAAGAAGATATGAATTTTTGAAACTTCGCTGGCATAATAAATTTTAAAAACACAAAAAAATTACAACTCCTAAACTACAGAAAATCGCCTGATATATGGGGTGTTTTGGGGTACCCCCAGTTGTGAAGAATGGGAAAAAATTATTGATCTCCTACTTGGACCACCCTGTTTCGTGGAAACTTATATTGATTCTGTTGAAACCATCGTCGTATTTTCCCGCGAATGTTCTATGACTTTGCTCAACTATCTGTAATTTTTGTCAACACGGAATCATTGGGCGGATTTCAACCATTCACGAATTCGACCTTCGTAATCAAACCCCAAACCAAATCTACAAATATTGAGTTTTCAAGTAGTTTCTTTTGGAAGTTATTGTGTTAACGGTCAGCCGTTAGGCCGATTCTCTTCACAGGGGATGATGAATTTTATTATTTTCTTTACTATTTTCGATATTTTTGAAAAATTCAGACATCCAAGGTCTAGTGTATGATATCTTTCATCGCATTTGAACCAATTACATCCAAAAATTGACAAATAATCGTTGTCGCGAAATTAAAGATCTCCGTGAGAGATGACGAACCATAATAAATCCATACGTCCCTGGATATGAAAGGCAATCTCATTTCTTTTTCTCTACTTCCTTCCATTTTCAGTTGCACTTCCATCTTCAAGAAGCGAACAAATGATCTCTCCAATCGTCGACCTGGTTACCCACATCTTCGAAGAAAATCGATTAAATTATTGTTGACAACAAGAATTATTGTGTTATTATTATAAGTATAATATGACCATTCATAGAAGAGTAGAAGTCGATGTTTTACTTTGAAATGGCGCGTAGAAGATCTGACGTTTGTAGTACTACTATTATGTTTTTTGGCGGGACATAATCACATTAGTAATTGGCTGTCGTAAATTTTACGATGATTTCCTTGAAATCGTCGTAAACAAGCTTGGTGAGGATCTTGTGAAAGTTTTCGAAACTTTATAATTCATTAGTTTACTGATCCTCTACCCATGATGAAAGAGTTTGTAGTTTGAGATTTGTAATATATCATCCTCATTGGTTCATGAAGAAAAAATTTGGAAAACTGTTGTAAGATATTTTCATTGAACAATTAGGAAAACCTAAATTGGGCAGATTTTACCCATTGACGGATTCGGCCTTGAAAATAAAGCTCCTTACCTGCTGTACTAATATCACGCATTAAAATTGATTCTATCGAAAGTTATTGTGTGTACGATATGCCCAGAAGCTGACCGGGGACACTGAGTCATATGAAATTGGTAATTGTAGAGCAGGTCGAATTACGAATTGAATATTTTTGAACACACGGACCAGATTTGATTGAAATCTGGTACTTCCCTGGAAAATTATGTCGTTGATGTAAATTTTTGTGATTCGAACGAAAGAGAAAAAGCATCTCTAGAATTTTTCCTCGAATCATATCATGATTTTCCTACCAAGTTACGGATGTTCCCTTCAAATTCGAAATGACATAATATTTCTCAAATGATACGATCCTTTGTCCGAAAATGAGAATACAAACAACATTCAACTCAGTCAACTTTTTTGGAAAACCATGAATAAAGAAAGAAATTTCTAAATGAGAATAACATCAATATATCCTTCAGAACCACTATATCTATATGTAATATTTAAAGAACTCTAATCGTATACCTAATAAATAAAACAAAATTATCAAGGGTTTACCCAGTATCATATAGTACCTGCCAAGAACCCATATCAGACGAAAGAACGTACTTTTAATACAAGAATCGAGGATTTTAGGGAATCCTTTCTCAATAATCAGCTAGACTCCAAGTATGCAGATAATTATTTGATGTAAATGCACAATTTCGATACATATATGTTTCCTATTTGAGTAATATACAATGCGCGTCAAAATTATGGAACAAATTCATTTTCTCACAAGAAAAATATTTGGCAATAAAATCCTAAAACAGTTTCAATTTTGTTCCACTTCTACCGAATTTATATGCATTTTCGAAGGATTTTTGTTGCACCTTGTGCCATACCTATCAACCCTCTAAATTTTTTGAATAGGGAAACTGGTTCATGTGGCACTTTTTTTGCAAGGTCTTTTTATATCTTCTCTACAGGCGTGCAGAAATGTTCAAGAAAAAAATTATTTTTTTTGAAAAATTAGTTAGTTCGAAGAGGTTTTCAGTATGTGCACTTCGTCATGGCTCGTTTACTTTGAGACGATGGTAACTGATGAAATTTGTCACCTAATGAAAGGCGACCATTACAGTTATGTTCATGCACAACCTTCAACCCCCTCACGTGAAAAAATTTTTTTTTCTCCATTAAAGGGTTCGTAGGGGTTGAAAATTGTGCATGAACAAAACTGTAATAGTCGATTTCCATTCGGTGACAATTTTCATCAGGAACCTTCGTCTCAAAGTTAACGAGCCATGACAAAGTGCACATACTGAAAATCTCTTTGAACCAACAAATTTTTCAAAGAAAAAAAATTTTTTCTTGAAAATTTCTGCACGCCTGTAAAGAAGATACAAAGACCTTGCCAAAAAAGTACCACATGACCCACTTTCCCTATTCAAAAAATTTAGAGGGTTGATGGGGATGGCACAGGGTGCAACAAGAATCCTTCAAGAATGCATAAAAATTTAGTGAAAGTAAAACAAAAATTCACCTCTTTCAGTATTTCGTTGCCAAATATTTTTCTTCTGAGAAAATGAATTTGTTCCATAATTTTGACGCGCACTGTATAAGGAGCAAGTGATTGTATTCATGAAGGAAAAAATGACCTGAAGATGCTTTTTACGCGCTTCTTGAAAACATATTTATGATGAGAATTTAACCGGACAAAGGTATCTGGAAATCCTAAAATCGGTGGTTTCCCCTTTTTTGGAAGAATTACCTCTAAATCTGATGTTCCATTGCTGGTACCAATTAGACGGAGCACCGGCACATTGCACAAGACCTGTCACTAACGAACTGAACGCAATGTTCGGAGAGAGGTGGATCAGACTAAATGGTCCATTAGAGTGGCCCCCTCGTTCTCCAGACCTAACACCCCTTGATTTTTATTTATGGGGTACTATAAAATCAGAGGTCTACAAAAATAACATTGACTCAAAGGAAGAACTTGAAGCGAGGGTGAGGGCTGCATTAAGGGGATTACCACCTGAACAAATAAGAAAAGCTACATCAGATGGAGTTCGTAGAAGAATTGATGAATGTATGGCGGTAGGCGGCCAACATTTTAAAAATTTATTGTAGTACCTACCTATTAGTTTGGGGCCCTTTTTCAGACACCCTGTATAATATTTCCTCATAAGTTATACAAGAAACAGTATCAGCGTACTTTCTTTTGTTCTACTTTCGCAAAAAGAAATTCTTATAATGAAGGATTTTGAAGATATGGACACTAATCTGTGACAACCTTTTTTTCAAAAAATTTGATAATCAGGTTATAATTCAAAAACCGCTTGAGTGGTTGCACATATCATACATCAAATCAGTGTAAAATTAAACGAAGAATTCGAATATGTAAAAATATACAGGGTGTTGCATTCGAAATAACGAAGTTACATTCGTTTCCGGTGAAACCGGAAGTAGATTCCGCTTGAAAATATTTTGCAATTAAAGTTCATGTTCTCTAAAACGAAAATCCAAAATCTTTAATCTGTATTACAATTCCTTCCTCGAAAACTTCTAATGAAACGCTTAAAAAAATCACCCTGTATAATAGATTTCTTTCCACTAACGGCCAACACAATTCGAGACATAATATTCCGTGCAAAAGTTTTATATGTGAATCTGGAACGATTGTACGGATTTTGCCTCTCCCAAACATGAACTTTCTTCAAATTAATTCATCCTGCAAATATTAAAATCTGAAATATTCCTTCCGACAGTTATATAATTTTGAAACAACGTTCGATGAAAAATTTTTCTGTTTCAAGCCTCATTCAATGGTTTGCCATCATCTTTGGCTCAAAAGTTGAAAAATGCAATCGTGAAAGAATAAATCATTTCAATAACTCATCTCTCTTTTTCAGTGATGTGGAACTCATTGAAGATTCATGGCTGCATTAGTTAGCCATGCGATGCGACGATATCCTTTGTCACCACCAGATGGCGTGTTCTCCTATAATTTAAGAGTGAGTATTTCCGGTGCGATTAATGCATGAAATTACTGGTTTTTCGTCGCAATATTATTATAGCTATTAGGGTTATAGATATAATTGACAATGATGCATGCATACTGTGGAGTGCATTCACCATATGATCGTGCACATATTTTTATTTGCTATATTATGATGAGAAAATATTTGTTTTTGTTGCTCGAGGTATGTGCTCAGAATTCAGAAGCTTTGGTCTTTACAAATATATTTCCTATGTAGATTCTTCCTAGAGTTTACGGCCGGCCTGAACACTAATAGTGAACTGAATTACTTCAAGAAGAATTTATAATTGTAGAGTAAGTTTGAGGTTTAATTACGAAGGTCGAATTGGCGAATTTGTAAAAACCATCTAACGATTCCGCAGATATACCCTTATAAAATTTTATTTTCCTGATGTTTCCAAAAAACATAGATCGGAACGACCTTCAACGAAAGACGACAACCGGAAGTTGCATGCGGAACAATATGAAATTTGTCCACGGATTCTTCATCAGTCTAACCCAGTCGTTTGAGACCAATTTCAGCTCAAATTCGAAAATAACAGACATTGTGACGAACCGAAAACGCTCTCTTTCCCAGAACAAGCGCGTGAAAATCTGTACTTTTAATGGCTTTATTAGTATCCTCTTTCAAGAAGTCTAATTTGAATTCAATATTGAAAAAGCTGTACTAGAATGATGAAAAAATCTAAAAAAATGGCAACAGCTTTTGCGCGCATGTTCAATGGAGATGACCGCTTTGAAAACGAATTTGAACATGCGTGAAAAAGCTGCTGCCTTCACGGCAGTGCTTTTCTAGGATTTTTTCGGTAAAGTACTTGATTTCAATCCGATCTAATCTGTATTTTTGGAAATATTGAGAAAATAAAATTTTGAATGGGTATATCTACGGAATCATTGGGCGGATTTTACCCATTCACGAATTCGACCTTCGTAATTGAGCCCCAAATCTTCTCTTAAAGCTACTCGATATCCGTAGAGAAGATTTGGACCTTAATTACGAAGGCCGAATTCGTGAATGGGTAAAATCCACCCATCGATTCCGCAGATATACTCATTCAAAATTTTATTTTCCCAATAGTTCCAAGAATGCAGATTAGATCGAATTGAAATCCAGTACTTCATCGAACAAACACAGTTTGATGGTTCATACAGAATTCAATGAGAATAATATGATGAGAATATTGAATATTTGAAAAAAAAAATTTTTTTAAATTTTTTTGATGACACGATCATTACGAAATCTTGCAAAATATTGACCATCATTATCTTCGAAATGGCTGCGAAGTTTCATCCCGATTGAAACAGTATTTCTTGACTTGTACCGAAAAAAACAACGATATCTAGAAGAAAACCACGAAATTCAACATATTTTTTCCCAATATCTCCAAAACTGATTACCGTATAGGATTGAAATTCGGTACACTCCTATAAAACATGAAGTTGGAGGTATAACTGAAATTGTTCTCGAATTTGAACGATAGTTTCAGAAAAAAAAAATATTTCGAAAAAAATGTTGAAAATTTTTTTTTTTAACTTAGTGATCGTACGGATTCAACGAAATTCTGCACAAAGTTGCGCGTCATTATGCTCCAATTAACTGTCAAGTTTTAATCCAATTGCTTCATTGGTTTCTGAAATATGAGGGAAATAACGTCAAAATTTCAAATGGCTATAACTCCAAAACTATTTGGCCTATTTGGCCCATTAACGAATTTAACCGCAGCATTCCGATGCGCGAACTACCCTGCAAGTTTTGAGTCGCTAGCTGGCTCCGTTCGACAGTTATCGTGTCATCGAGCGTCCGGACAGAATCGATTTTGACACCGGATTCGTCATCAGTGAGTCCAACCTAGTCGATTGAGACCATTTTCGGCTCAATCATCGAAAATTACAGACATTTGGAAAAAACGATAGCACGCTGTTCCCCTAGAACATGCGCACAAAAAGACTTTGTTGCCTAAGAGTAAACCCGTGAAAAGACAATTCTTTGGGTTTTTTTTTTCTTATCAGGGAAAAATGACCTTTACCATCGTGTAGCTGCAAGAATAACATTTCTGTTTCAAAACGACGATAGGAAATATTAGCAATAATTTATTACACGGAGTACAGCTGATAACATCATTCTACTCTCATTCCAGAAAGACAGCAACCCCTGGTCGACGACACCAGAAGAAGGTGAAAGCGCATTATCCCGTTCGATGCGTTATGCAGATCCCTGGCTTTATGGCAGCGTTCGAGGAGCCCCTCCTGGGACATTGGTCCTAGCCCCAGCTTTCGTTTTATGTTCATGTTCCGATTATCTGAATGGCACGAAGAGGGGTGGGTCCAAAAAAGGGCCTACGACATGCAAAAAGTGCAAAGGTAAGTTTGCTACAAGAGATTGTAAGACAAAAAGCGGAGACGTTAGTTTTCAATAAATCAACAAATTCGTTCTTGATCTGAGTTCGTCATTCTCAGGATAACCTGAGCAACTCTAAGGCTGGTCGTCCACTGCAAGGGATTTCCAGAGGCGCGATAGGAGCGTAAACGAACGAATTTGCGCGACAGATCCAAATGAATGGAATTCTAGGTACCCTCGTCGACTGGCAGCGAGTTCATACGGGTGATTTCGAGAGGATTCGAGCGGCGCAATCGTATCCCGATCAGTTTGGATCTGCCGCGTCTATACGCTCGAAGAGAGGAGCTATCCGTCGGCAAGTGGAATGTATGGTTTGTGAACGGAATATTTGTTGAAGCTCGTTGTTTATTGTTGGTGAATTTTAGATGGATCAGATTGAAAGGTTAATGAATGTTGTCTTTTTTCTTACATTAAACACACATCCAGAAGTTCTGTAGGTGTATAGTAGCCTATCTGAAGTTGGACTCTTTTTACAATAATCGGCTGTATAGCATTCCAAATATAATTAATCCAGCGCGTTTCGCCATTATCTCGGGTTTTATAGCTCTTATTATCTCAATATCAGGGAAATTATGCATGTTGACCGAACAATTATCGATGAAATCCAGAGAAGACAACTGATTTGGTACGGGCATGTACGAAGAATGGGTGATGAACGTCTGCCAAAAATTTTGCTCGAATGGACGCCTCCAGAAAGAAGAAAGAGAGGAAGACCCAAAAAAACATGGTTCGATGGAATAAAAAAGGCTATGTCTGAACGAAATCTAAACCCAGGGGACTGGGTAGATAGGAGGGGCTGGAGATTGGGAACCGGAAGGCGTAGCACGCTATGAAACCGGATATAGATAGATAGATTATCTCAATATCTATTATCAATTTGTTTTTTTAGTCTCCGACCAACTTTATTCCGAACATTTTTCTATATGCTCAAGTGTTTTTGGCCCAAACGTACTGTAATGATTCAACTACGTTTCAATCAATCTCATATGCAGAACGATCTTTTCGATCACAAAATAAACATAGTTTTTTCTTTATAAAACGCTACGGATTTTTACTAGTGACCTGTTTTCTAAAATACGTATGCACTTCTGCAAAATTTTAAGAATTTCTGAATATCTGTGTTACCATCATTTCTTTCGATGTCTGCAGTTTTCAAAGTTTTGAAGTCACGTTATAGACACATTAATAACATATTTCTCTTCTGAAGGTGACTTTCACAGATAAAATTCAGATCAGCCATAATTTCGAAGTTTTACATCGTTTGTTTTCGAAGTACCCAGGTCATCAACATTCACACTTCAACTTCCATTCCAGTATTATAAATGAGTATACGATAATAATCATTCATTATCAAGATGGTGAATTTTTTCCGGTAATTTCATTTTTTCTAAATTTTAATCCACCTTAGCTCAACAATTTTCCCCATTCCGTAGCTAACATATGCCTGATCAAGTGAGATTTATCCTTGAAATGTTTTATTATTACTTCTTAATCCATTCCGTATCACAATTTCTTCAATAAACAAGGACATCTGAAGTAAAAATCCTCTGCTACGCAAGAACAAGAACGAACCGAAACCTCGCGAACTATCTGCCATAGGACGACCCCGAAGCCTGAGACTGCTTCGGTCGTAAAAGTTCCTCGGCGCTCGTAAAACGCGTAGCTCATAAAAGCCCCAAATCGCTTCCAGTGGACGGCCAGGCTAAGCCTTTGGGATGCAAAAAGCTTTCTTCATCTCAAAGCTGTGTGATCAGCCTGACCGGATGTAATAGGTCATGCGATAAGTTCTCATGATAGGTTAAATAAAATTAATTCTTCGGAAAAATTCTTTTTTTATTCAACAAAGTTATCATCGAGGTCGTTACACCGATTATACTGATCTTGCAATTTTTGTGGTACAATGCGTCTTTGTCTTCAAAATAGGCCCCAGTTTCAGAGATAACTTCATCACATAGACTTACTTTTTTTTCCCTGTGCATTCAGATCTGAGAACAAGAATAGTCGTCGAGGACTAAATCTTGAGATTGCGGTGGGTGGGGAGCAGTTTGTTGCTCAATGGAAATTTTGACATAGTTTTAATCGATTTATGACACGGGGCAGTATCTTGTGAGTCTGTCTTCGTCCAATGCAGTGGTTTCTTGGCAATTTCGTCCTTCAAACGCTCCAATAACACCATATGGTTCACTGTTGATAGTTTTTCTCATCTGAAGATGATCGATAAAAATTATTTCATATGCATCGCAAAATATGTGATTTGCTAGCTGTATCTGCATATGAATGTTATTCTACACTAACTCCACTGACTTCTACTTCCCAGAGCAGAGGAGTATAGTTGAATGTACTAACAGATAGTAGAATTAGAGTGGTCAGTGCAGTTCAATATATTCTTTAATGACAGAGTACTATGCCTTTCGGATTTTGCTACCATTTCGAGGTTAAGGTAGTATAACATGTGGTTATGCTGGCTTGTCTAAAAGTTTTCCTAAATTCGCCAAGAAAAAAATAATGATCTTCTAATCAATGCAAGCGAACGTAGGAAGAAACCTCAAGCCAGTGATTGCTACCTGGATAACAGAATAGAACCAGAGACCACGATAGAGGTCTATGATGATGGTTTAGATTAACCCATAACCATCACACAAGATGATCTCACTCGATGCACTGCACTGGTAATCTCTGACTACACTATCTTCCAACATTTCCGCAACGAACGGAGCGCAAGTTTACAACAAAACATGCTGAACGGTATCAGTGCTACGTTATCTACTCTGGTGTACAACAGTGTAGTTCATGGAGATACAATTTTATAAACGCCATGACGTCGATGGTGGAATGTAATATTCTTAAACGTTTCAGATTCGGTTCCACTTAGAGGAAGGTCTATTTGTCTCTGGAGTATAGTGATGGAGCCATGTTCGATCGATACAAGTATTCGGATTTATTACGGTTCAACTGCTTGAAACGCTGATTTGAATCATCAACAAGTTGTTGTTTTCGATTGAAGATGACCTCGTGTGATATCCACTTCGCAAAGAGCTTCCTCATCTCCCAATGATTGTGTAAAATGGTGAAGACACTGCCATCTGATGTCCTTACAATGTTAGCTATCTCGTGCACTTTCAATTCATGACGGGCCACATTGAGTTGGTGGACTTTTACGATTTTTTGTGGTGTAACAGCTTCATTTAGGCGTCCATTAAGTTATTCATCACTCGTGCTCGTACGTCCACCTTTGAAACCATCAATCGACTTCTGCACCATTTGCCTCTAATGAGCAAAGTACATGTAACATTTACCAAGCCATGCGTTGGTTTGCACTGTAATATTTCCCAAAAAAAGCAATGCTTTATCAACATGACCATTTCAAATTTTTCCATGTTTTGTGAACATCCGTGATCTTCAATGCGATATGTTGAGAACTGTTCTGATTGCGGACAAATTTTGAAACACATTTTAAAAGATACGTGATTCAAACTACATTCGAAACTTTTTGATAGTGGTTGCATCTATGTCATCCTATCGTACGGACTTATTGAATGACCTATTACAGTTCTGAAAACATTGGAATTCATGAGTGCGGGACTTGAGTACGAAGGAAGAAGGTTTATTGAAAAACATCAATTGAGGTAATGTTTCTCCTAATTTATAGGTACCAGAGTGGCACTATCTTCAGGAAATGGAGATACCAAGTTTGGCACCGTTCGCTGTTACTCCACCACGATATCGAGCAATTCGCAGTCTGTCAGCACAGCAACTCAGGCTAGAGCTGGTACTGTTCGTGTCAGTTCTTCCTCCAGACCGACCATTCTGCCGAACACCCCTGATCCCTATGATTTGATGAGAAGGTCTAGACTGAGTTCGAGCAGCGAGACAACTTCACCGCACAGAGGACGGAGTTTATCGCCGTCAAAGAAGATCAATGGATCAACATCTTCAGGTGATGATCAGACCTTAACAAAGCCAAGTCAGGGTTTTTCGGGCATTCTGCAAGCTCCTGCTGTTCGCAAGATTCGACACTCTCGAAGCATTCTCTTCTTGCGTCACTGCTGGCATCCAGTTTACCATTTGAGTTCTGAGTTCATTTTCCTCATGAGGAGTGGATTCTGAGAAAATAAAGAAATTTGTTGCCAGTTCTATTATAATCACTTTGATACTTCCTGCGATATTGAGGAAATCCAAAACATCAAATAACAAAGAATTCAACATCGTTATTTCCAATATCCCCAAAAAAACATCGGATCGAATTGAAATTTGAAACATTGACTTCAAGGTTTGTGCCAAGTCTGATCGAAATCTGATCAGTAGTTTCGGGAAAAATGTTTGGATTTTCGAAAATTTCTTCCGAAATAATCTCCAGGAAAATTTGGCATGAAGTTGCGTTTCAGTGTTCCACAGTTAATTGCGAGGTGTCAATATGATCGCGTCAATGTTTCTTGTGATATTTAGGAAATAACATCACTTCAAATTGGAAATAAATCCGAAGCCGTTAGCCTGATTTCGCCCATCAACAAAGTTATCCGTCGGATTTTGATACAAAACCTATCCTGAAAGTTTCAACTCATCGCTGGCTAGTTTCCTTTAGAAATTATCGTTTCTCAGTGTGTCCAACCTAGTAAGCTAGGAAACCTAAGTTCAATCCGCCTAACCTGACCTAGTAGTTGAAAAACATATCTGCTTGAAATTTCAAAGTTACAAACATTTGAACGATTAAGGAATGCACCATTTAACACTGTTTTGTTTTCGAGAACCCCAGAAATTAAATTTATATGCTTCAAGTTCGACAATTCAACATCACTACGTTTCCATTTTAGTGCAACCAATTTCATTACGAATTTCAATGCACCATTTATGTAAACTTCATTCACTTTTATAAACTATCCGGCTGGGCATGATTCAGGTTTATCAAGTTTTTTTACTTTAAACTGACGCAAGTTGGCACTCCAGAAATATTGGCCATGTCAAAATAATTCCTAGAGACGTTGCCAAATGGCAATGCCAATTTGTTTTCTACTCTCACTATCAACATAATCATCACGCTCGGACACTAAAAATGCCGAAGGTAGTTTCGAAGAAACAGAAACAAAGTATCATGAAGTACTATGTTTAATTGAAATCTGCTTTTTCTGATAGTAACCCTGATGATTTTTAGTCAATAACTCATCACAAGCTATTCAACATTTCCAAATCGGAGTATTTCAAGTTGTGCAACAAGGTATTTAAATGTCTTATTTCCTGGTAATTTCGAAAAGTACGGAATAACATAGGTTTGTCTGTTCGTTTAGAAGTTTTTTTGCAGGGTTATTCGAGTACTTTCGTTTTTTTTTCGAATGAACTATCACAAAGTAACGGACTACTCTATCCATTATTTTTCAGTAAAACTTCAACACTCAATTCTTGATTTCCGTACAAGAAAATAACATAACTGAATCTTCCAACCATGTTTATATGCGTAAAATATTTTCAGTATTAGAGAACAAAGTTTCTTCAACATTCAACAGGTCTTTGAAATAATTGAATTCACATAATATTTTCTCAAATTCATTATTTTCCCAAAGTGAATTCACATTTTGAAAAATACGTTATTACTACGACCTCTGTCGTAACTCGACAGATTTGTCCCCAGACAATTGGGGAATACGGCCCTGTGCGGCCACTTGCATTGGTTTCACTTTCCGAGCGAGCTAAGGCGATTCGCCCTTCAAGTGGTTTGTTTTTTATAAACACAGACATTTGGGCATGTTAGATTTATTCTTGAGGATATTGGAAAATTCCAGAAAGAAGTCAGTCGGGATCGGAATTCGAAGCGATAAGCTTGAGGTCGAAAACGCCGAGGCTCGGCTCAAATATTTAAAATAGGTTTTTTACGTTTTTGTTCTTAATTTCACACGATTGATTATTTCGTATCGGCACTAGTCTAGTGAGATATTCATTTTACAACTAGGAATCGAATTAAAGTGTGTTTTTCTTTAACCGTTTAGTTTGATTTTGAAAACTTTCGAACCTCCTAGACGCCAGATCCTAACGGTGCGTAGGACTTCGGCGGGGAATTCACAACATTTGGCGACCGTGACAGGACAGTTGTTAAAAAGACATTATAGTAGTGCGTTACGAAAAAGAAAAATCGTGGAATTCGGTTGAACAACGTAAAGTAGCCCCACGTAAAAGTTTAGTGTATTTGCGAGTTCAGTTTCTCGGTTGAGTATTTACGAAAGGGTAAAAATGAGCGTTCTCGAAATCACTAAAAAGAATAGGAAGGTACTTCGTATGTGCTTTACCAAATCGGCTAATGACTTAGACGGACATATTAAACAAGTTCCTTTGGACTTAAGTGATGTGGAAATCTCATGGGAGTGTTTCAAGCCCAAGTGGGACAGTTTAAATGTTTGTGATGGTGAAGTCTACAGTTTGATGTTGGAAGACGAAGCTACGGAGGAACACCTGATGGAAGAAATGGAGCAGCGCGAAGTCTACATGAGGCGATTCACAGGTCTGAGATTGAAAGTGGAAAAGCTCATGGAGAAACCTTTGGAGGTGCGCTCGGAAAGTTGTTGTTCGGGTAGGCTAGACCCGAACCAAGGTAGGAGAAAATTCATATTACCCCAGATTAAATTCAAACAATATGACGGCAGCATCAAGGATTGGCTAGGATTCTGGTCACAGTTCAAAAAAATTCATTTAGATGAAGAGATCGATACCTGTGACAAGATTGAATACCTTCTTCAGGCCACTGTTCCTAAGAGTCGTGCCCGTCAAATTGTTGAGAGTTTTCCTTGCATTGACCAAAATTATGGGAAAATTATTGAATGCATGCGAGCAAGATTTGGGCGGGATGACCTGCAAATTGAATTTTATGTTCGAGAATTATTGAAGTTGGTTTTGAATGTACAAACTCACAAAGATAAACAATTCGAATTGTGCAAGTTGTACGATAATATTGAAACCCAAGTTAGGGCACTGGATTCACTAGGAATTACTTCCGATAAGTACGCAGCGCTTTTATTTCCACTCATCGAATCATGTTTGCCACAAGAGTTGTTGAGAATTTGGCAAAGATCTCCTTTCAATTCAAGCTTGGACATCTTGCATGAGAATCATAATACGGCCGGAATCAATGAATGTGAGGCATCATTGGAAAATAGGTTCAAGAACCTCTTACATTTCGTGAGGTCGGAAGTCGAAAATGAAGAAAGGATAGTATTGGCCAGTGAAGGTTTTGGTTTGACAAAATCCGCAGGTGCAGCTGAAGTATCTGAAAAGAGACAGGAACTACCTTCAGACTCGAGGAAAATGACTGTCGAGAGTCTATTGAACTCTGAAATCGATAGTGTCAAGTGTGTATTTTGCACTAAAGCACATGCAAGTCAAAAGTGTTTTAAGGCTCAACACATGACTCTTGTGGAAAGAAAATCGATTTTGATACAGAAAAAGGCGTGTTTCAAATGTTTGAAATTTGGTCACATGTCTCGTAAATGCAAGACTCGTTGGAATTGCGTTAACTGCGGTGGGGCGCATGTTTCATTAATGTGTCAAGTACAAAGTGAAAAGTCGAAAGAGTTCCCGCAAGGCACAGGAAATTGCCCCCGAGATATACATAATCCCACGGAGAGGACAATGGAAATGGAAATAGGTAGGAAAGCAAGGATACTTTCCCATGCCACATCGACCTCGAAAAATCGAGGAAGTTTAACCCCCCAACGGCCTCGTGGTGGGAGGGTTTTTTCGAAAAAAAAGGATTCGCTACGTCCTGTTCAACGCTCAAGCCCCTTGGAATGTAACAAATCATCTCATGGGGAGATGGTGCAATCCAAGCGTCACGAGGAGGAGGTCCACGAAAACCGGGAGGAAGATAGTAATCCGCGAGTGACGCGGGTGAATGAATCCGAATCGAAATGTGCTCCCGGTAGTGATGGTTCTAGAGTTACCCGTAGTGGACGCGTAGTTAAGAGACCACAGGGATTTGACAATTATGTTTAGTTTTAGGAAATATTTGTGAGAAAACGTTCCTAAAGTGAACTTATTTCTCAGGTGGGAGAATGTCGTAACTCGACAGATTTGTCCCCAGACAATTGGGGAATACGGCCCTGTGCGGCCACTTGCATTGGTTTCACTTTCCGAGCGAGCTAAGGCGATTCGCCCTTCAAGTGGTTTGTTTTTTATAAACACAGACATTTGGGCATGTTAGATTTATTCTTGAGGATATTGGAAAATTCCAGAAAGAAGTCAGTCGGGATCGGAATTCGAAGCGATAAGCTTGAGGTCGAAAACGCCGAGGCTCGGCTCAAATATTTAAAATAGGTTTTTTACGTTTTTGTTCTTAATTTCACACGATTGATTATTTCGTATCGGCACTAGTCTAGTGAGATATTCATTTTACAACTAGGAATCGAATTAAAGTGTGTTTTTCTTTAACCGTTTAGTTTGATTTTGAAAACTTTCGAACCTCCTAGACGCCAGATCCTAACGGTGCGTAGGACTTCGGCGGGGAATTCACAACAACCTCTATGTGGAGAGGACAACGTTGCGTAGTTATCTGCCAGGAAAATGATTATAACCTAACATTTTCAAAATATACACCGTGCAATGGGTCAGAATGTCATGGTTTAGTTTATGAAAGTGAATGGAGTTTATGAATCAAATAAATCGCGATTTTCTCGAAATTAATTGATATCAGTCCAATTTTAGACGATTTACGAAAAAAAAAGTATGTTTTCCTCGTAGGAAAAGTCACAATCCTGGACTTTGTGTTGCTAAATCTCGACTAGCAATCTTCACAATCTTCCAGGAATGTTGAGCTTTTCCTACCCGGGAAACAATGTACTTTTTACTCATTTCATTCGGTATATAATACATGTGAAATACTTGAAATTATCTCAGATCAATATTTCTTGAGTTATGGAAAAAGTAAAATTACAGCTATCATAAAAGGACTATTTCCAAGTATTGGCGCCTGTAACAAACTCGAGAAAAGCATTACGAATACGAATTTTCTAGCACCGAGTGATTCCCGAGTACAACGAACTCTTGCAGAGGAAAGATGTGAAGCTTGAGCCCAGTTCAGGAAGTAGAATCACGACATGGGTACGGCCAAAGGTCATTGCGTGAAAACGCCTAGTGAGTAGTTTCGAAATAGTTCACCCTGCGTCTTGACCTCTGTCTTGACTTGAACTCAGTCGTTTGTACACGATGTCCCATCGAAAAACATACAGAGAAAATGATAGGTAATGTTAAGCACCGTCTAAATAATCATGAGGAAAGATGGTCACCCAAAAATGTTAACATTAACTCTAACACATTTGAGTTTTCGAAGGTATCAAGACTTCATAGGGAATGTCTACAGATTTATTGTATTTAACAAATTCGTGAACATTCCGGGAAACCGTGTGCTACAGTTCCGTCCGAATGTCTGAAATTTTCGAATTTTGAGCTGAAAACTACGAGGTTGGACTCGCTGATGGCGAATCTGGTTTCGAACTCTGACCGGCCGGCGATTAGAACGGCCGAGAACACGATAACTGTCGAACGAACCGGGCTAGCGGATTGAAACTGTCAGGCCAGATGGCGCATCGAATTGAGGCTTTTGAGTTCGCTAACGTGTAAAATCGGCCAAACTGTTTCGGAGTAATGGAAATTCGAAATTTGGAAGATATTTCTTCATAATTCAAGAGCTGTCCCAGCGATTGGATTGAAGCTTGGCAGTTAGTTGAAGCATAATAACACGCTCCTTTTTGCAGAATTATGTTAGTATCGTATGATAAGTAAATTGGAGACAAAAAATACAAAACTTTTTTGGAAAACATTATTTTCACCGAATCCGGAAGCAAACTTCACTAGACATCGAGCTCTATATTATACGATAGTGTAACAAATTTCATCTCTATCCGATTATAATTTTCGTAGATATCAAGAAAAAAGATGTGAAATTTCGTGGTTTTTTCATTGGTATCGATTTCACTACCCGAATAACTCAAAAAGCCTATAAAAGCACTGACATACAGTCAGTGTTTTTCGATGAAGTAATGGATTTCAATTCAATTTTTTTTCAAAGTTTTTTTCCAGAAATTTTTTTTTAAACCATTTATTATATCCGAAAAAAATTCCATTCGGACTTTGAGCTCCATATTTCACAGCAGTGTACCAAATTTCAGTTCGATGAGATCATAAGTTTTGGAGATATTGGGAAAAAATATGTCAAATTTCGAGGTTTTTTTCTCGATATCGTTGTTTTTTCGGTATAACTCAAAAAATACTAATTCAATCCTGATAAAACTTCGCAGCTAGTTTGAAGGTGCTGAAAGACAACTCTATGCAAAATTTCGTGATGATCGTGTCATAAGAACAATTTGAAAAAAAATGTCTGTGATTTTCTTATCATATCATCCTCATTAAATTCTGTATGATCCTTCGAACTGTAATTTTTCGATGAAGTACTGGATTTCAATTCGATCTAATCTATATTTTTGGAAATATCGGGAAAATAAAATTTTGAATGGGTGTATCTACGGAATCATTGGGCGGATTTTACCCATTCACGAATTCGGCCCTCGTAGTTAAGGTCCAAGGCTACTATACAAATATCGAGTTTCCGAGTTATTTCTTTCGGAAGTTATTGTGTTTACAGTCGGTCATTCAAAATGCTACTTTCTGAATATTCCCAAAAATACAGATTTGGTCGAATTGAATGCCACTACTTTATCGAAAAATATCATTTCGAAGGTTCATACAGAATTTCATGAGGATATTATGCTCAGATCACAGAATATTGAATATTTGAGAAAAAAAATTTTCATTTTTTTTTCAAATTGTTTTGGTAACACGATAATTAAGAAATTTTGCATAAAGTTGTTCATCAGCATTTTCAAACTAGTTGCCAAGTTTCATCATGATCGAATCATTATTTTTTGAGTTATTCCGAAAAAACAACAACATATCGAGAAAAAAAGCACTGAATTTGACATATTACTTCACAATATCTCCGAAAATTATGACCTATCGTATCGAACTGAAATTTGGTACACTGTACAATTTTTGCGAATTCCGGAATAACCGTATCATTAGAACAATTTGAAAAAATCTAATTCTTTCTTCAAACATACTTTATTTTGAGATCTTCTTATCATATTATCCTCACGAACCTTCAAGCTGGATTTCATTCAGATCTAATTTGTATTTTGGGAAATATCTGGAAAATGAAATTTTGAGTTGAGGAATTTGTTAAGCATTCAATTAAGTTGTAAGAAAATTAACATGTTTTCGCTGCTTATAAAGTTGCAGCCTAAGGAGGCGAAGAGTTTATTTTTCTTTTACGCCAACAGCCAAATTTTTATTCCAGAAAATATCGACAGTTATTTTGCTTGGTGGCCCTGTGCTACTAAACGTACCGCTCAATCTGCCAATGAGTGTGTTAAATCGAAAAAAACACTCTACAAATCAATGAAATTCAAACAATCGAATTAATTGATGAGTGTTGCAAATATTCTTGCTTGTGGTGAAACAGTTTTGCTTGATTCAACTTTGGAATACATCTCAACAAATTTTAACTCTTCAGAACATCCATCCAGTACAAACTTCAAATGATTTCGAAATTTCCATTACTGAAACAATTAATTAGATAGATTCTTGCGAACGAGCTTTAATTGATACTCTCTGTATAACGAGTACTGTGGGAATCCTGAATCATTTAGATTGGGTATTTTATGTGATATCACGGAATAAAGTTTCATTATCGGAAAATATATCGCGTTCCAATACCTGCTAATTAGCGTTTTCTTTGAGTCGAGGAAATGATTCTACCATTGTCGGTATCCATTTCTTTGTTCCTACGCTATTATCACATTTCTTCGGTAACAGCAATCTGTTCATGGGTCTGTGAAAAAAGATCATTATGTTGTAATTGAAATGAAGATAAACGGTTTAGCGTTGAACTGGTTAGAATTTCACTGCAGAGTTTCGAGGATTCTGCAAATGCAATGCATAATCCAACGATATTTATATTATGTTAACTTTTTAGGCCGTCGTTCAATACTGGAATGCAACATAAATCCTTACGAACTGATGTCCACGGAAACCGATCAACCTGCACCGGACAGCAGTATAACTTTCGTCAATGGTCAAAGGATAAGAATAAGGCCTCAAGCTCCAGAACCAGACTACGAGGACGTAGAGGAAAGCCCATCTTCCAAAAACCACCAGCAAGAAACAACGAAAAAAGAGTCTTTCTCATATTCTGTCGAGAATGCCGTCAAGACGTCCAGACCTAAACCCAACAGAGTTGCACCGGACCCTCCTCCGATATCTCCGCTGGGAAAAGAACTCGACAGAAATAGTCCTTTTAAATCCATTTTGAAGAAATCGTCTCCTAACGAATTGAAAGTTTCAACTTATTCTGGTCGTCCGAAGGCAGGTTCTCATTTTTATCTTCCCCTTCCGAATTCTAGAAAAAAGGTGCAATTTCTGGTGGAGAATTCGGAGAATGGAGATGATTTTGGTGATTCTACCTGGAATGTTTTGTCACCATGTGAAGATCAAGATACAGGGGATTTGTACGGGAAAGAGAGTTTGGTCGATGATGTATTTGAGAATGAGGATTCTTTCAATATAGAAGGTATGTGAAAATCTTACAATTTGTCTGGAATCCCCTATTTTGTTCAACAAGTATTAGAAATTTAGAAACATTGAAATTTTCCTGCTTTTCTGTTATCCTTGAGTTTTTATCCAAATCCTAAAATCTCAATTTTCTCAAAAAAACTGAATTGAACTTTTGGACATAGATTACCATAGATTGTTTTTCATCGACTGAGGTAAACAAGGTGTGTTTATGGTTTAATTTTGCATCATCGAATTATATGTTGAATTTCAAGTGAGATGTCGTAGGACGAAAGATAGTATTAAAATTTTTAACCAAAAATGTTTTTTTTCGTTGTCAGCCTCGAATGTATTGAAACACTCAGAGCTGATAATTCTCAATAAAGGCAAGATTAATAGAAAAACAGAGAGAAAATTTTTTGTATTTCATTTTTTCCGATGGTATTCCACTTTTTATTCAATGTAGAATTCGTATAATATGCAACTATGTCATACATCATCATGCCATAAGAGAAAATCAAAAGTTGAGTCGATATCCGCTTAAACCTCAGGACATTTAAACACATATCAATTACAGAGATACAAACTCTAATATCAATACCAAATTTTAATCCGATATGTTTGAAAATGACGATTTTTGGAGTTGAATCGGATTGCTGTGACACCCGGTATAATAAAGAAAAATCAAGAAAAGCACTGACGTGAAGTCAGCTGCTTTTACGCGCTTGTTCACCTTGCGGAATGGTGACTTGGAAATTTCAGTGAAATTTAAATGGAATATAAAAGTTTACAGAAAAAATTTTATTTTTTTAGAATTTTTCTATGGATAATTCTTCTTATTGACACTATTCATCTTCCAAGTAAGTTTAATTTCGATCCGATAAATATTTTATTGAAAAATCAAAATTTCAAATGGCTGTAGCACAAAAACCATTCGGCAGATTCGGCCCATTAACGAACCTAACCGAGATAGTCAGGATCTTAACCTAACCTGAAAATTTCAAGATTCTAGGTCCTTCCTTTCGAGAGTTATAGTGCACACGGCTGGACGGCCGGCCAGACGGACAGAATCAATTTTGACCACTGATTCTTCATCAGTTAGTCCAACCTAGTCGTTTGAGACCAATTTCGGCTCAAAATTCGAAAAATTACAGACATCGTGACGAAATGAGAACAAGCGCGTAAAAAGATCTGAAGTATTGAAATTTTCTGTGTGGGTTTGAAGCTTAAATATGTAGGTTGACTATGTTGATGGGCAGAATTCGCCAAACGGTTTCAGAATTATTCTGATTTCAAATATGGTTAATGTTTCTTCAATAACTCAAAATTGACTGTTGTGATCGAATTGAAACTTTTTTTTGTTCTGATATATTGACCAACAAACTTGTGCTAACTTGACATAGTAACCTAAGTATCACTTTTTGATGAAAAAATATGACGGATTCTTGAAACTTGAGTCACAAATAAATCATTCAACTAATTTTTTCCACAGATATCGAAACCAAGGTTTGCACTTTGCGACGAAGCACTAGCGAAAGATTCAAAGTCGAACCTCAAAAGGTTGTATTTCACGACACGATGGCTATTCGTACGAAGTCCTCACGTGGTGATGCCCGTGAGACCTTCAACAAATGTGATTTGGAAAAGCTTGATGGTCTAGTACCCAAAAGAAAGTTGAGTCCAAGACCTAAAGAACCTCCCCCTCTTCCACCACCTAAAGAGGAAGGATTTTCTGCTGCAGAAGATGCTAACAACAAGAATCAGATAGCATCTATTGGAAAAAGAAAGAGTGATTCATACAACCACCAAGAATCTCCCAAAAAGGAAGAACAACCTGCAGAGAAAGAAGAGGGAAATCATACAGATCGACGGAGTGGAAATAAATTCAATAATGAAACAAACAAGATTAATGGCAGCAGAGGAATATCCGAAGAAAAATATTATATGAAGCAAACGAAATTCAAGTCAAATACAGATAAATCATTCGATGGATCATCAATTGATTTGCCAGCAAAGACAATAGCAACACCAGAGCAAAAAGTCGCCATTCAGAAACCAAAACAATCAACGAAAGAACCAAACACACCACCAGTGGAACAACGAATAACAAAATCAAATACTATTGAAAAATCAAACCTTCATCCTTTGCTTCTTGAATGCAGGGAGAGTGAACTCAAGCTGGGGCACTCGATTTCTGACAGTATGACTGTAAAGGAAGAACCTGTCTTCAAAACAGACATCAAAGAAATCAGGGACATTTTCGAGAATTCGAAATCTCCAGAAATTGTACCTCAAGCTCCACCTCGTAAACGCAGCAACAACAAACAACCGGCCTTGAATATTCAAATCGTCAGTGATACTCCACCAACAAATCCAATCAGCGATAGGACCAACTCTCCAGCATTTAAAAGCGATGTATCTAATACAAAAAGGTCTTCAAATAAGAGAGAAAAAGAAAAACCTCATGTAGAAAAAGAATCCTTTACATCGGAAGAAAGTGCTACCACCAAAGGAGATTGGCTAGAGTATGAGGACACCAACGGAATTTCATGCAGCTTCAACACCTCAGGTCCAGTGTCTCCGCCAATTGACTACTCTAACAAGACTATAGTCCAAATAACGCCAGCTTCTTCGCCAGTGCATCGAATTCAAATCAAAAACGAATTCCCTGAAATATCCAACGTACAAACGATAACTATTTCGGAACATTCGCAGAGAAAAACATCGATAATGATCAATGGGGATGACTGTTATTCCACTGTTAATGTGAATGATGACGTACCACTATATCAGTCATCAGTGGTGGTCAAAGGACACGGCATAGCAGAGCTCAATCCTTTGAACAATAGAAGAAGCAGTTCAGTATATATCACAGGAAGCTTCGTTGAAGCAAATTCACCGAATGGTTTTTGTGCTACTGAAGAGAAAAAGAACAACGAGTCACACAATTGCATATGTCAACACAGTCCTGATGAAACTACCAAAGAAAAAGAAGAGAAGAATGTTCTTGCACATACCACCAACTTAGACAGAGGAGTCCTATTGAATCAATCACCTGAGACGAATAAAAGCTGTTGTGTGAGACCTTCAACGCCAGACATGTTGAGGGAAATCCTCAGAGATCCCGTAGAAGCAGTTAAGCGCAACCTTGTCCCTCATATCTGTGGAAAATCAGATCTGCAAAGGAGACCACGCGACTTAAAATTGAAAAATTACTACCCCATGATTTCGCTCAAAGAATCCGACATGGCATGCCTCAGAGAGATAGCCAAAGATGACAGATCACCGCTGAGATCTTGGAATTTCGACGCTGTAGCAGAGGACGATAAGGACGCCTGTTCCGAGCACAGTTCCTCGACTCAGTACGAATTTGTGGATCCAGGTTCCGATTGCTACACGGACCATAGCAATAGGAGTTCTGTAACAGAGGAGGAGTTGTCCAATAGGACAAAATTTTATGAGCTTCTGGCTGAATCAGCACTGTTGGAAGTTTCAGAAAGCGAGGATCATCACTATGAATGTATCAATAGAAATGACAACGACCCTATTTATGAGGAGATAGAAATTCCACCACCCTTACCATCGAACCCACCACCTATAAGCCTTCTGGATGATTTGAAATTGGATAAAGAGTTCACCACAAGGTGAGTTCAGTTACTTTTCTGCCATATTTCAATGTAAGGATCGATGATCTGTTATGTAATTGCTTATGTAGGTTGAACCAAATGCTCTTATATTTCTTGAATGAAAATTTTTCGCAGGTCCATCTTCGAGGGTGCTTCCAAATACGATATCCTGAGCTACTTAGTCGACGCCAAAGAAAGGGGAATCGTCCCAGAGGATTCCTACACCTTCTCCAGTATTACAGGCGATGATTCAAAGGAGTCTAACCCCAAAATCTGTCACATCAACAGCTCTAGTGATCTCAGTGAAGATAATTCCTTAGTTATCACAGGATCCCCCAATGACGACAAGAGTCAGTTCTCAAAATCTTCAGCAGAAGTCGAGAGAAACGACTCAGGTGTAGGTTCAGAGACCAGCAAGAGTTCTTTGAGTAAATACCGGTCGAAACCAGTTGCTTCTTATTTATGTGAAGACTGTGAAGCACGCCTTGAGAATCTGGGCGAAGACGACCAAATGCTTTGCAGGAAATGCTCGAAGAAAAGAAGCGAAAGAAAGGAGATCGTAATGGAAATTGTTGAAACTGAGGAGAAATATAGTAAGGACCTCCAAATCATCTTGGAGGAATTTTATCAACCGATGCTTGTTGCTGGTTTACTGACACCTGAACAGTTGTCGACGATTTTTCTTAACGTGGAAGAACTTCTAGAAAACAGCCAGTCGTTAGCTGAAAGACTGCGAGATGCTGTTGAAATAGCTGTAGAACAAGGAGACGAGGATTTATTGACTGTAAATATTGGAAAACTGTTCCTAGAAGCTGCACCGATGCTACACGCTTTCGAAACCTACTGCGTGAGGCAAGGTCCAGCCAGCCTACTATTAGCAAGTTTAGAGAAAGAAAAAGAACTTCTTAGGATATTTTTGCGTGTGTCTCAAATGGAGAACACGCTACTTCGGCGTATGAATTTGAATTCCTTCCTGATGGTTCCTGTGCAGAGGGTCACGAAATATCCTCTTCTACTTGCCAGATTGTACAAAGTCACTCCGAACCATAACGAAGTCCGAGAACAACTAAAGGAAGCCCAACACAAAATAGAACTTCATCTGAATCATATGAATTCTCAAACGAAGGATGTGCCGAGTAAGCTCTGGAGAAGAATAGGTAGTAGCTCGGGGAGAAGAACAAGCACAGAGATGGATTTGGTGAACATAAAACTGAGAAAAATCGCAGTGGATGTGTTGGAGTGGAACCACGAAGAAGCCAAGTTCGCGTTGGAAGGGAAATTGTGGTTTACTCAACCCACGGATAACAACTGGAGGAAAGGGAGAACCATCAAATTGTCACCTGTGAATGCTTTGCTGGTTATCAACGGAAAGGTCTGATCATTAATCATATACAGGGTTTTTCAACAAGAACTTTGTTTTTCAATGTGGTAACACCGGCACCACATGACAGTTTTGACATTTAGTTTTTTGACTTATTCGCAGTATATGCTTTGGCAATTGTTACAATGAATTCAATTTCGCTCGAAAATCGCATTAAAATAATTCAAATCCACTATGAAAATGGTCGTTCTGTTAAAGTTACATTTCGTAAAATTCGTGATATTTTCGGACAACATAAACGTCCTTCTGAGACCGCTATCAAGAATTTGGTCGCGAAATTTGAGTCGACAGGCTCGGTACAAAATGTGCCAACACCAACACGTGTTCGACCGGGTCGTTCAACAGAAAACATCGCTGCCGTGAGCCACAGTGTTGAAGAAGATCAAAAGTTAGCAATTTCACGACGTTCTCAACAATTGGGGTTATCCAAAAGCACAACATGGCGAATTTTGCGAAAGGATTTGGCTTTGAAGCCTTACAAGATTCAACTGGTGCAGGAATTGAAGCTTACCGACTATTCAAATCGCCGTAGATTCGCTCAGTTCATTCAGGAACAACCTGCTGGTTTTTCTCAAAAAATCATTTTTTCAGACGAAGCACATTTTCATTTGTCAGGGTACTTCAACAAGCAAAATTGCCGCATTTGGGCTTCTGAAAATCCTAAAGCAATTATTGAGAAGCCTTTGCATGCTCAACGTGTCACTGTGTGGTGTGCTATGTGGTCTGGAGGTGTGATTGGGCCGTTTTTTTCGAAGATGAGGCTGGAAATGCGGTAACAGTCAATGGATCACGCTATCGCGAGATGTTAACAACTGAATTTTGGCCTATTATTGATGACATGGATGTCACTGAAATGTGGTTTCAACAAGACGGTGCCACATGTCACACAGCCAATGAAACGATCAATTTATTGCAAACCAAATACCGATTGCATAATTTCGCGAAATTCAGCTGTTAAGTGGCCGGCCAGATCGTGTGATTTAACACCACTGGATTATTTTTTGTGGGGCTATGTTAAAGACAGAGTTTATACGGAGCCAATCGAATCGATTGCAGCCTTAAAACTCAAAATCCGTGATGTCATTAACGAAATAGACCCTCCATCTTGCCAAAAAGTGATTAAAAATTTTGATGAAAGAATCAACGTCTGTCAGCGTGGTCGTGGTGGACATTTGTCAGATATCATTTTTCATTCATAATTGCCGAACTTTTCTCTTTGTAATACAATAAAAATTTTATTCATTTTCCACAAAATTCTTTGTTTTATTTTGTTTCAAAAAACAAAGTTCTTGTTGAAAAACCCTTTACATTCCACTAACATAGAATTTCTTTTTGTGTGCATGTTATAGGGGAACAGCGTGCTATTGTCTTGTACAAATGTCTGTAACGTTCGATGATTGAGCCGAAAATGGTCTCAAACGACTAGGTTGGACTCACTGATGACGAATCCGGTGTCAAAATCGATTCTGTGGACACGATAACTGTCGAACGGAGACAGTTAGCGACTTGAAATTTATAGGGTAGTTCGCGCATACAAATGCCTCGGTTAAGTTCGTTAATTGGCCAAATTGGCCAGATAGTTTTGGAGTTATTGCAATTGGAAATTTTTCTCATATTTCAGCTAACTACTGGAGCGATTGGATTGAAACTTGGCAGTTGGTTGGAGCATAACGACGCACAGCTTCGAACAAAATTTCGTTGAAATCTTATGTCCACTGAATTTAAAAAAAATTGTTATTCAAAATTTTTTCCGATAAAAATTTTTTTTTTGCAACCATTGTTCATATTCGAGAACAATTCCAGTCATACCTTGAGCTCCATATTTCACAGCAGTGTACCAAATTCCAGTTCGATACGGCTATTAGTGTTGGAGATATTGGGAAAAAATATGTAGAATTTCGTGGTTTTCTTCTAGATATCGTTGTTTTTTCGGTATAACTTAGGAATACTGATTCAATCGTGATGAAACTTTGCAGCTAGTTCAAAGATGCTGAAGGATAACATTGTGCAAAATTTCGCGATGATCGTGTCATTAAAACAATTTGAAAAATAAATTTAAATATTTTTTTTTCAAATATTCAATATTCTGTGATCTTCTCATCATTCTCATTATTATCCTCATTAAATTCTGTATAAAACTTCAAACTGTCGTTTTTCGATAAAGTACCGGAGTTCAATTTGATCTCATCTGTATTTTTGGAAATATTGGAAAAATAAAATTGAATATGTATATCTGTGGAATCATTGGGTGGAGTTTACCCTTTCACGAATTCGGCCTTCGTAATCGAGCCCCAAACCTTCTCTACAAATATCTAGTTTCTGAGTTGTTTCTTCCTTTGCGTTTACGGTATGGCTATAAACACAATAACTTCCGAGAGAAATGACTTAGAAACTCGTTATTTGTAGAGTAGGTTTAGGTCTCAATTACGAAGGTCGAATTCGTGAATGGCTAAAATCCGCCCATTGATTCCGTAGATCCATTCAAAATTTTATTTTTCCAAAATTTCCAATAATACAGATCAGACCGAATTGAAATCCAGTAATTTATCGAAAAAAAATCTGGTAAAGCATTCCCGTGAAGGCAGCAGCTTTTGCGCGCATGTTCAAATTCGTTGTCGAAGCGGTTTTTTCCACATTGAACATGCGCGCAAAAGCTGCTGCCTTCACGGGAATGCTTTACCAGATTTTTTTTCGATAAATTACTGGAATTCAATTCGGTCTGATCTGTATTATTGGAAATCTTGGAAAAATAAAATTTTGAATGGGTATATCTACGGAATCAATGGGCGGATTTTTTCAGATTTTCTGACTTTTGTTTCTGTTCTATTGTAGCAATAATTTGTTCAATTTCAGTTAACAAATACCAGTAAATCGGAGCAACAAGAAAACGCCCTGATATTTCCTAAACATTCGCCGACCAGAGAGGCAGCTCTTCTTCTTGTTAGAGACAAGAATGGTCGCTACTCTTTATTGAGAGACCCATTGTACCTGGATCGATGTGTCATTGCATCTGATCCTGCTTGGCAGAGTTACTTCGAGGTTCAAGAACTCCTCGGGAAGGATACTTTTATTTTCAAG
The DNA here is from genome assembly GCA_958510865.1 of Myrrha octodecimguttata. NCBI lineage: Eukaryota > Metazoa > Arthropoda > Insecta > Coleoptera > Coccinellidae > Myrrha > Myrrha octodecimguttata. Next base: position 87,678,697 of record OY294056.1, on the reverse strand, counting down.
GTAAGTAGTGTGATTCAACATCTTCGATTGTCTTCGATTTTGACAGAAAAAGGGTGTTCGCATATGTGTCCAAGCTATGAGCTTTGTGATAGGTGTGAGATCCTAGGAGGGCATCAGAAGATCTTACAATAAGTCCCGGAGGATGGTATATAAATGGCGCTATTATCGAAAACTTTTGAAAGTACCTCGAATCAGCCATATTTCAAATGAAGCCTGACAAAATTGGTCAGCCATCTAATAATTGTTTCACAACATACAGTAGAATCCGTTCATTATGACATTGAAGGGAAGTGACAAACACGTCATACTAACCGGGTGTCATATAAAGCATAATCTTTGAGAGATTGAGGAATTTCAAATATTTGGTATGGATTAGGTTTGATGAATAGAGAAACCACTAATCGAACATAAATATTCACAAAAAAGTAAGGAAAAACACCAGGTCACACTGAACAAAAGATTAACGTACGAAAATTCACCGGCAATTTTACCAGAAAAAAACTACTTGTACACCCTACAATTTGCTGATGACCAAGTTGTCATAGCCACCGATAAAGACGACTTACAATATATGGCGAGAAAACTGCAAGAAGAATATAAGATCTGGGGACTGCAACTAAACACACAGAAAACGAAATATCTCCCTATAGGAGCAGAGCAATCTAACATCCAATTAGACGGAGAAGAAGTTGCATGTTGCAGCGTATACACCTATCTCGGAGTGGAATTCGACACATCTGGGAAAGATGATAAAGAAATACAAAAGAGGATAACACAGGCCAGAAGAACTATTGGATGTCTGAATGGCATACTCTGGAGTAGCGATATCGGAATACAACGAAAACATAATATTTACGAAGCATTCATTAAAAGTAGCTTGACTTACGGAGCAGAAACGTGGAGAATTGCCCAACACAACCGAAGAAAACTCGAGGCCACAGAGATGGATGTATTTCGAAGATCACTGGGTATATCAAGAAGGTATAGATTAAGAAACGAAGAGGTGAGACAACGAATGGGAATAGATGGCTCGATAATGACCGATATAGAGCGAAAACAGTTAATGTGGTACGGACATGTTCAAAGGATGGAAGAAACACGACTGCCCAAAATGGCTATGAAGTGGATACCAACAAATCGCAGAAAGCGGGGGAGACCGAAGAAAACTTGGAAGGAGGAAGTAACGAAAGCCATGAGTGCCAGAGATTTGAGGGAAGATCAATGGAAAAACCGGAAAGAATGGAAGTTAGGCATCGGACAACGAAGAAAAACGTTTTAAAACCGATATATAAATATATAATTTTACCAGGTACAATGTTAAGTCTGACTTTAAAAAAGGACTTGACCAGCTTGCAGAACAATTGGGATTGCTCATGATGTTAATAACATGGTGTGCTAATGTGTATTCAAAAGTGACGTCAGGTGACTGAAACTATGAAAATTCAAAGCAAAGTACATGTATTTCCTTGAATCTTCAAGTTGCTGACGTCACTTTTGAATGCGAATGAGCACATCATGTTTTTTACATACTGGGATTGCTAATACCAAAACCAGAGAAAAAACCTGTAAAATAGGGCCGTTGGCAGGTATTCCTTTGTTTCTTTTGATTTTAAACCACTGAAGTTACACTTGATAGACATTCTCTTGTCGTGACTTCCAATTCCTCTTTGGTTTCAAAACATTCAAATTGAACGATTCCATAATTTGGTCCTTGCTTTTGAAAATGATTGAAAACATTGTGTAGGGGTACGTAGGTTCGCTAAAACTATGTCCGCTTATAGTGACCGCTCACTATGATTTCTTCAAATTGGTTCATAATGAACGACATGTCAATATAAGCGAAGCAATCTTATCCGAACGCTGTTATATTGAGTTTTATATGGATACCAAACTTCACACTGCAATCACGTCATATTAAGCGGTTGGTCAATATAGCCGGCGTCATAATATACAGATTCTACTGTATTGCATTGAATGTCACAAAACTTTGGAGTTTCCAGAACAATGGGAAAAGATTGAATTTCATGTGTCCACAAAGCATCGATGGGTAATATTAGAGTGCGAACCGAAACATGGCTTGATTAGAATTATCGAGTATATGATCCATAGATATTAATAATGGAAAAGTGGATTCATGATATCAAAGGTGGTAACGGGCACTAGTGATGAAAAATCCAGAGGTCGTCCAAATGAAGCTGTGACACTGGAAAATATAGGAAAATTCCAAGTGGTTCTGGTCGGTCGTGCATTGAAAGTACCTAAATGGGATAGCTAACATTGTACGGACACAGACCAACCAGACAAACCACTCGCATCATTTACTAAGGAAATCCATCTGCACGTGTTCGTGACCTTGAATCGAGCGTAGCCGTATACTTCAAGCATTTTGGGGTGCCAAATTTTAGCTGGGAATACACGATTCAAGATTGGCAGTTAGTGAAGCTCGCAAACGGTGAAGTGATTTGTCTTGTTAGTCTGTGGTACGGATATCAGATGGCAATAGGTTTGTTTTGGTTCCGAAATTCAGAACTTCCTAGAACTGCGCAGAATCGATGCGCTGTTGAAGCCAGATTCTGAATTATTCTAGAACAGTTCTAAAAGCGATGAAACCAAAACACGAATTAAGTTCGGGTTCTCATCGGGATCGTAGAGGAAATAATGAATTTGATGATGAAGGTATATCAGATATGTGCTTTTCAAAGAAAAATTCATTCGAAACATTATGGTTCAATAGAGGAAGAGGACTCTTGTATTCGTAGATTTATTTAAGAAGTATACATCTCAGGTGTGAACAATGGAAATGAAATCCATTAGATTATCCTGGTAGGTCGGAGCGAAGGAATTATCCTCGATAACAAAAGTCTAAATTTACCAGTTAACCGTTTCCCCAAAAAATAAAACAAGCAAAAACCACGTCGAACAAGTCAGGTTAACCATTTAAATCGTTGATAACCCCTCTATAGGCTTGTACTAACTACCCAATTCTGAAACAGTTCGGACTCTCACGTCCGAACTCCTTTCACAGTTCTAGAACAGTTCGGAATCGATTCTGAAAATAGCCAAAACAGGTTTACAGAAATCCTGAACCCTTTGAATAAAGAACAACAGGAAGGAGCATAACGCGTTTCTACTTCATATATCACTGCGACGTAGGCGTCCATATTGAACCTCCATGTCTATCTCATGTTAGTTAGTTTCTTCGAACAAAGAAGTCTCGGAACAAAAGTTGTTCTCTCTTCAAAGTGAAAGGGAAGTCGGCCATATGCAACCTCCATCCTGGACCCCCGATGTGAGGCCCCATGCTACTTCCTGTTGTTCTTTATTCAGAGCCTGAACCGGTTCTGAAATGAACCAAAACACAAAATCGCAATCGCGCATGCGGAACCGTTCCAGAACAGTTCTGAACTCGGAACCAAAACAATCCTAGTGTGTTTACCATTTCACGCAATTATGACATGACGAAGTTCTTTGTAAAGTGGGTGCCGCGCCAGCTCAAATTCGATAAAAACAACAACGTGCTGACGATTCGAATCAATGTTTGGAGTTGTTCAACCGAGATTAATCCAAATTTAGTATCGATATGTAACAATTATGGATGGGCAGCATTTAAAGGAGGAAAAGAGCGTTTTTTCACGAGAAAATGCACTGTATCACAAATCTATGAAAACAATGGCTCCAGATTTGGCCCTGAAAGGCTATTTCTTGTTCTCAGATTGGAAAATAATGCTCTGGGGAGAAACAGTTAAGTCCGGATGGCGAAGTTATCTCGAAGAAAATGACATATCGTACTTCAAAATGATATCGAAATAAAAATATCGAATTTTGGTGAAAAAAAAATGTTTTCACTCACTCTTTGATTTTGTTGTTTAGCCTGCGAAATATCTCATGTGATGATTTTTTTCAGGCCGAGGACGAAGAACAGACGAAGTTGTGGTACCAGCAGCTTCAACTCCATGCCCAGGGAATGGGTTCCTGGAGAAAAAGAAGGAACGCTCTTGCCAATATAATGATGAATGGAATGGGTCTCAGACTGTGAACAGATATAATTCAAGACTGTTCTTTTTTATTTATTGTACTTGTCCGAATAGAGAAATGAGAGCTTTAATTCGACTCGTGAGAACATAACACTGATCCCATCAAATATATTATTTCAAAGAATGATAATAATAGTAATTTAGCTGTGATATTTTTCGGAAATGGGTTTTTGGGCGTATATATAATATTAATATTATCTAATTAGCTTTTATCAATATTTAATGTATTTTATCGCAATGAACATATTATATACTTGTATATTATTACAAATAAAATTTTCCAGTTAGGTTTCGTGTGATTTATAAATGCTCCTTTCGTTGATATGCAACATTGAAAAAATTTCAAAATGCACTGCCGTGAAGGCAGCAACTTTTGCGCGCATGTTCAATGTAGATGACCGCTTCAGCAACGAATTTGAACGTGCGCGCAAAAGCTGCTGCCTTCACGGCAGTGCTTTTTGAAATTTTTTTCTGATAAATTACTGGAATTACGGTCAGCCTGACGGCCGACTGAGTAAACACAATAACTTCCGAAAGAAACAACTTAGAAACTCGATATTTGTAGAGAAGGTTTGGACCTTAATTACGAAGGCCGAATTCGTGAATGGGTAAAATCCACCCAATGATTCCGTAGATATACCCAATCAAAATTTTATTTTTCCAATATTTCCAAAAATACAGATCAGATCGAATTGAAATTCAGTACTTCATCGAAAATAACAGTTCGAAGTTTCATACAGAATTTAATGAGGATGATATGATGAGAAAATCATAGAAATTTTTTTTTCAAATTGTTCTAATAACTCGATTATCACGAAATTTTGCATAAAATTGTCTTTCAGCATCTTAAAACTAGCTGTGAAGTTTAATCAGGACTGAATCAGTATTTCTCGAGTTATACCGAAAAAATCAACGATATCGAGAAGAAAACCTCGAAATTTGAGATATTTTTTCCCGATATCTTCAAAACTTATGATCGTATCGAACTGAAGTTTGGTACACTGCTGTGAAATTAGAAGGTCAAAGTGTGAGTATAATTTTTTTTGGATATGATGAATGGTTTCTGAAAAAAAAATTTTTTTGGAAAAATATTTCGAAAAAATTTTTTTTTTAAATTACTGACAATATGATCCTGACGAAATTTGGCTCAAAGTTGCGCGTCGTTGTACTCCACCCAACTGCCAAGTTTGAATCCAATCGCTCTGGTTGTTTCTGAAATAAAAAATAAATAACTTCAAAACTTCAAATGCCTATAACTCCGAAACTATTCGATCGATTTGGCCCATTAATGAACTCAACCGCGGCATTTTGATGCGCAACCTATCCTGAAAGTTTCAATTTGCTAGCTTGCTTGTGTCGACAGTTATCGTGTCTACGGCCGGCCGGATAGAATCAATTTTGACACCGGATTCGTCATCAGTGAGTCCAACCTAGTCGATTGAGACCATTTTCGGCTCAATCATCCAAAATTACAGACATTTGGACAAAACGGTAGCACGCTGTTCCCCTAGAACACAGTACACAGACAGTAATCTACGTGTTCGAATCCATAATATATGATGTGCATATTGTCATAGCTCCAAAAATAAAATTTCGCACGGAATCGCTAAATCTTACCCCCACCCCTCTGCGCTTTGATGTTTATTCGCGGTTCTTTATGAAAAATTTTCTTAGTCCCAAATAAATTTTTTTTTCGAAAATCGTCGACCTTGTTATCGTTTCCTATTAAATCGAGGTCGTAGATCACGAATATGTCATTAGAAATCGTCCAGTGACAACCGTTTAGAAATTATGGCGGAAATAGTGAAAAAATTTCGAAATTTTGGTCAACTTTGAGACGTCGTGCCGACCAAAATAATGAAGCTGGGTGATGCCGAATTTTTTTACGTGCAGTTCGATCCTTTATCTATGAATTAAAACAGATTTCATTGTCCTACTCTCATCGAGTCGGTAAAAATGATTTTTTGAAAAAAGGTCCAAAATTTTGGAACTTCAAGGACCTCTCACGTCCAGGACGATTTTTTTTAAAAATATCTGACCTTATATTCTTGTTCTACGCCCTCGAATTAGTAAGTGTGTCAAATTTCACGGCGATAGGAGTCGGAAAATTATTTTTCGAAAATCGATATTTTCTTAAGGGTAACCCCTTAAAATTTTACCAAAAATCGAAAGTTCTCCGATCGACCTGAAATTTGAAACATATACTAATTCGAGAGCGTAGATAAAGAAAATCTAATCAGAATGTTAGTGGATAGTCTGGTTCGTTTTTTATGGCCAGAAGAAAATCGAAAAAATTGGACCTTTTTTAAAAAAATCATAATTTTTCAACCAGAGGACCTTCGTCTATAAAATAATTGGCTACGTACTCACAAAGGACCCAGATATAATCAAAAAAATTCGATATTGTCCAGCCTTACGCGTTTGATCTGTACGACGGCCCAAAGTTGACCCAAATTTCGAAAATTTCTCACCAAATCCGGAATATTTTCCAAACCGAATCAGTAACGCAAAATCTGAATATGCTTTTAATCCGAAACATAAAAAAGTCCAAACTCTTGAAAATAATATAGAGGTGCTTCTTCAAATTTGTAGCCAGTGCTGTCCAGCATCCAGGTATTCACCTCGTTCAATGCAGATTTACTTCCTTATAAGAGAACTTCCTGCATGAACCATTTAGACATGTTTTTTCAACTCACCAGGTACCTACTTGTTTCAATTCTGAAGGATTTGTATATGTCGAAATATTGGGATCACAAAATTTTGAATAGATATATGTGGAATAGTTTTGTGGGTTTTACCATTTCATTCAAACTCTAAACTTTCCCTTAAAATGAAAAATGTTTAGTTGATGAGTTAACAGTCATTGTTACAGCTCTTATAAAGTAGAGGTTTGGACCTTAATTAAAAGGACTGAATGGGAAAAATCCACCCGATAATTCCGCAGATATAACCATTCGAAAATTTATTTTCACAATATTTCCAAAATATCAAATTGTCTCGAATTGAACTCTAGTTCTTGGTTGAAAAATTATGCCTTCTAGGTTTATGTAGAATTTCATGAGGACCGTATGATGAGAAAATCGCGAAATCTTTCCACAAGCAGGAGGTGAAGGTGCTTTTGGCGGGGTAATGCGTGAAAAGGTTATCGCTCTGACAACGGATTTGAATAACATTATAATCACGAAATTTTGCACAAAATTGTGCATCGGCAATCTTCAGCTAGTTACCAAGTTTGAACAAGGGTGGTTCAGTAGGTATTTTTTGAGTTATTCCGACAATAACCTAGAAAAAACCATGAAGTTTGAAAAAATTCTTCTCAATATCTCCAAATATTAATATCGGATCAAACTAAAATTTGAAACACTATTGTGAAATATTGGATTTGAAATCTGAGCAAAATTTTTTTGGAGTCTGAAGAATAGTTTTTGAAAAAAAAGTTTTTTTCAAGAACAATTCGGAATTTTCTTCTCAATTCACTAACCAAATTATGCCAACAAAATAAAGCAAGTAATTGAACCTTCGAAAATATTTGTTTCCTGTTTATTTTGTTAATATCTCGATTTTTCCTTCAATATTGAGTAATTATGAATTTTTGATGTCTAAAATATTTATTCTTGAAATAAGCATTATCATTATAATTGAGCTTCAATATTCCACAATCAACTAAGAAGTTTCCCCTTGCACCAGTAGTCTTGAGATATCGTGGAAATAATCCGAGAAGTTCAAATAACTTAAGTCTAAAACCATTTGGCCAATTTGGCCCATTAATGCACTAAACCGTCGCATTCTGATACGCGACCTAACCCGAATGTTTAAAGTCGCTAGTGTGCTCCATTCGATAGTTATCGTGTCTTCCTTTTGCACCAGATTCATAATCAGGGGCTCTAATCTATTTTTGGTTCGAAATTCGAAAATAACAAGACATTTGGATAGAAACGCCGTTGTACCGAAAATGAGCCAAAAACAGTCAATGATACGTAATTTTGCATAAAATATAGCCTGTCGGAATTACAACTATGATCGTGTTTCAATCATTTTGACTCAGAATTTTTCGCTTTTTCGTGGGAAAAAATTGAAAAACTCCAGATACCTGAATAATTTCAAAACCTTTTGGCCGATTTTAGCCATAAACAAACTTGATCGGTATATTTGGATGCGATTTATCACCAATCACATGATATTTACATTACTAAGAATCAGTATGAATGGAAACTTGGCTTAGAATACTCATCAGTCATAAATTGATCACCCAATTCTACTCTACGAGCGCGAGATCAGTTTTCCTCATAACGAAGATTAGGCTGCCATCTATAAGACGATTCGACAACTCTGATACATTTCAGTACGAGCAACTACTCTGAGAGGGAGCCACGTTTATCTAATCACAACAGATAACAAAGTTTTGCCTCTGATGTCACGAAATCACAGAACACAGACCGAAATTATTGTTTATAATTGTTATCCGTAAAATAGTGAAATATTCTGAATATTTTAGTTTGTTTGTATCTGAACCTATATGAGTAGAACCATCTCAGGTAAGCTTCATCTGAAACAAATAAAATGAACAGGAAATATTTTCAAATTTTATTTTTGCAAAGTTATTTCGAAAATGGCTACTAGTATTGAAACAATAACAAAACTAGCAAATTGACGAAATCACGATAAAAATTCATGCACTTCTGGGAAATTTACCATCTCTGCCTTGAATATGTAACCATAAAGTTACAAAGATCCAATATTCATTTTTGCGCGCATGTTCTAGGGGAACAGCGTGCTATCGTTTTGTCCAAATGTCTGTAATTTTGAATGATTGAGCCGAAAATGGTCTCAATCGACTAGGTTGGACTCACTGATGACGAATCCGGTGTCAAAATCGATTCTGTCCGGCCGGCCGGCCGGCTAGCCGTAGACACGCTAACTGTCGACAGAAGCAAGCTAGCATTTTGAAACTTTCAGGATAGGTTGCGCATCAGAATGCCACGGTTAAGTTCATTAATGGGCCAAATCAGTCGAATAGTTTCGGAGTTATGGGCAGTTGAAGTTTTGAAGTTATTAATTTTTTATTTCAGAAACTATCTGAGAAATTAGATTCAAACTTGGCAGTTGGTTGGAGAATAACGACGCGCAACTTTGAGCCAAATTTCGACAGGATCAGATTTTCAGTGAATTTTAAAAAAAATTTTTTTTCGAAATTTTTTTCCAAAAAATTTTTTTTTCGGAAACCATTTATTATATTCGAAGAAAAAGTCCACTTTCACTTTCAACTTCATATTTCACAGCAGTGTACCAAATTTCAGTTCGATACGATCATAAGTTTCGGAGATATCCGGAAAAAATGTGTCAAATTTCGAGGTTTTCTTCTCGATATCGTTTATTTTTTCGGTATAACTCGAGAAATACTGTTTCAGTCCAGATGAAATTTCACAGCTAGTTTTGAGATGCTGAAAGACAACTTCATGCGAAATTTCGTGATAATCGTGTCATCAGAACAATTTGAAAAAAAAAATGTCTATGATTTTTCTTATCATATCATCCTCATCAAATTCTGTATGAAACTTCGAACTGTTATTTTTCGATGAAGTACTGGATTTCAATTCGATCTGATCTGTATTTTTGGAAATATTGAAAAAATAAAATTTTGATTGGGTATATCTACGGAATCATTGGATGGATTTTACCCATTCACGAATTCGGCCTTCGTAATTAAGGTCCAAACCTTCTCTACAAATATCGAGTTTCTAAGTTGTTTCTTTCGGAAGTTTTTGTGTTAACGCAGTCGGCCGTTAGGCTGACCGTAAACATAATAACTTCCGGAAGAAACGACTTAGAAACTCGATATTTGTAGAGAAGGTTTGGGGCTTAATTACGAAGGTCGAATTCGTGAATGGGTAAAATCCGTTCAATGATTCCGTCGATATACCCATTCAAAATTTTATTTTTCCAATATTTCCAAAAATACAGATTTGATCGAATTGAAATCCAGTAATTTATCAGTAAAAATTTCAAAAAGTACTGCCGTGAAGGCAGCAGCTTTTGCGTGCATGTTCAAATTCGTTGCTGAAGCGGTCATCTACATTGAACATGCGCGCAAAAGTTGCTGCCTTCACGGCAGTGCTTTTTAAAATTTTTATAAGGTGAAACTTTATGACTTATCGGTCATCCATCCATTTACTGACCTGTTTGACTTTGCTTAACTTTTATGAGGGAGTAAAATTTCCCAATCTAACGATTAAACGAATTTCCAGGGACCTGGTATACGAGTCTTCGGGTCATAGAATTTCATCTGCTTGACCTAGCGAACAGAAGCGCCATCCGCCCGAATACCTGTGATTAACGAATTTTGAACGGAAAAACGATGCTAAACGTATTCGCCCGTGAAGAATTTGTGATCTGTGGTGAATTTCAATTGTGCCTGGTCCGTTGAAGATGATAATTTTCCAAGGAAAACCCAAGGTAGATCTAAACTTTTTCATCCATCCGTTTCGAAATTATAACTCGAAAAAAAACGAAAATTTATTGAATTTAAATGAACACTTGGTGGTTAATTATGAATGGCAAACCCTCAAACTTTTTGGGAACTTCAAGATTATATGTAGAACTAGGAAAATACACAAACAAATCCTCAAAAAAAAAATTTTTCAGAAACTATTTGGAATCCGCTCAGAATTGACATGAACCTTCAAGCCTTGATGTTTCAGCCACATTTCAATAGACGACTTCGGCACAAGTTGCCAACCCACAATTTTCTTCACAAATTTACTATCACTGGGAAACGAGAATTTCAGGACAAATTCGACATGATAAGGTTCGCGTTATTTGTAAATATCCGTAAAAGATGCCTCGGCTCTTCAAACAAGAAAATTCCTTCCAAATATAGGGTTTTGTTGAGATCATCTCTGATTGGTTGAAATTTAAGTTGGGATTCCTAATTTCATGTTAATAGTGTCAAATTTATATAGGATATGTTCCGCAAATCAACTTGGTTATTTCGGTTGCCGGTTTTCCATTCCGTAAATTCGAAATATTCTGTTGGTTCCTGAAAAAAAGGTTATTTACGGAATTTGATTGAGGAAAAAACGTTCTTTCTGTCACCAGAACGATAGTCAATGTTCTATGGTACTATATCCATGGCATAGAAGAATCTTTATTTACTTTATGATCCATAGAACATAGAAGAGACAACAATCAACTATGGAAAAAATCTAGGTATCGTCTATGGATCATAAGGCGAATAATGATTGTTCTATGTCATGGATATGTTACCTTAAAACATTGATTGTCGTTCTAGTGCATAGACTTAATATGCCTATGTTCAGGTGACAGAAATATTGCTTTTTCATTAATCAAATTCCGTAATGAACCTTTTTTTCAGGAACCAACCGAATATTTCATATTTAGAGAACGGAAAACCGACAACCGAGGTAACCAAGTTGATTTGCTGAACATATCTTTTTTAAACTTGACACTATATTAACATGAAATCAGGAATCCCAACTTAAATTTCAGCCTAACAAAAACCTATATTTGGAAGGAATTATCTTGTTTGAAGAGCCGAGGCATCTTTTACGGATATTTATAAATAACGAGAACCTTATCATGTCGCATTTGTCCTGAAATTCTCGTTCCCCAGTGATAGTAAATTTGTGAAGAAAATTGTGGGTTGGCAACTTGGGCCGAAGTCGTCTATTCACGTCTATAACTGGATCATCTTATCCGTGAAATTTCGAAGATTTATCACTCTAGACCTATAAAACGGAAATCATTTTATGTCTACACTTAAAAACTTTCTAAGGATGATAATGAAGATGTTCTAATGAAGCCCCTTTCAATCATAGATTATGTTGTCCACTTGACAGATTTATATATTAATTCCTCAATCCTTAACTAGCCATTCACATACCTGAGCCTTCGTTCACGTACGAGAAGTGTAACATTTAAGCTCTCCTATTACCCAATATCGATCCACCATTCAGAGCGATCCTACGATAAGATTGAAGTATAATTATTACGGCAAGTGAAGCGCTATCAGATCTTATCAAGGTACACAGAATTCACAGAACTCATACACAACACGATCTATATTATTATTCTGTCGTTGTTGTGTCAGTTTTCCAGAGGAATATCCAATTATAACTTTCGCAGAAATTAGTATGAATTCGTTGTCGGTACAGATATATATGGAAACTTTGAATAATGACATTGTTATCAATGGACTACATCGAATATTGATGAGAATCAAAACACCAAAGCCTGCAGGTGCATCGTTGATTCATTTGTTGAGAAATGTCGAGTTTGCATTTCTGTTGAGTATGGAAATTTTGCAAACCTCCTGAACTGTTCATGTATCCATTAATACAAGATGGTGCCCCAGGTAGAGGGTTAAAATGATGAGGAATCATGTTAACCTTTTTGTTCTTCTCATTCCTGGTCCACGTAATTCCTGACCAACATTCGACTTACGAAGATCGTAAACACACTTACTTCCGAAAGAAAAAACCTTGAAATCCAATATTTGTTGAGTAGTTCTGAACTTTAATAAAGAAGGCCGAATTCATGAATGGGTAAAATCTATCTATAGATTCCACAGATGAATAAATCCATTTGAAATTTATCATCCGAAATATTTCCAAAAATACAGATCCATTCAAATTGAAATTCGTGAGAATCATATCTACGGAATCATTGAATTTGATCCATTGATTAATTTTACCTTTATAATCAAGCCTCAAGTTCCACTTCATAAATGTTGAATTCTATTCAGATGTTACTGTTTTTGCCCGCATGCGAACAGCGTACTATCGTTTTGTCCAAATGTCTGTAATTTTCGATGATTGAGCCGAAAATGGTCTCAAACGACTAGGTTGGACTGATGACGAATCCGGTGTCAAAATCGATTATGTCCGGCCGTCCGTAGATACAATTACGGTCGTACGGAGAATCTTATCGACCTGAAACTTTCGGGATAGATTGCATTTCAAAATGCGACGGTTAAGTTTGTTTTTGGGCAAAATCGGCAGAACGGTTTCGGAGTTAGAACCTTTTGAAGTTTTGACGTTATTTTGGCGATAATTCGAAAACTACAGGAACGATTGGATCGGAACTTGGCAGTAAGTTGGAGTACATCAAGGAGCTACTTCTCGAAAAATTTCGTTGGGATTATACAATCTGTAAATTTTGAAAACATTTTTTTTCAAAATTTTTTTTTTTTTAATTTTTTTTCGCGAACTGTTCATCACATTCAGAAAAATCTCAGCGCGAACTCTAAACTCCATATTCCACAGCAGTGTACCACATTTCAATTCGAAACGGTTATTAATTCTGGAGATATTGGGAAAAAATATATGATATTTCGTGGTTTTCTTCAAGATATCGTTGTTTTTTTTCGGTATAACCTAAAAAATACTGATTCCATCATGATGAAACTTCGCACCTACTTTGAAGATGCTGAAACACAACTTTGTACAGAATTTCGTGATGATCGTGTCATTAGAACAATCTGAAAAATAATTTCAGATTTTTTCTTTCAAATACATATTTAATATTCTGTGATCTTCCTATGATATTATCCTCATTGAATTCTGTATGAACCTTAGACAAAGGAAAGAGGAGACGCGGCATGTCATTCATAAAGTCAAGAATTGTTGAAGCCAACATATCGACCAATTTCCCATGAGTGCGACAAGAACAGCAATATCAACTAGTCCCGAGCTGGCAACAATGCAGAGACTCCGCTGCGTAAATGAATCAGGCACCAGTGGCGTGGAGCTACAGTTGTTGAACGATTTGAAATTAAATTATTGGTGCATTTTAGTGTTGCAGAAAATTGGGTACTGCCGTTATAGGAGGGTCTGAAATTAAATTATGAGCGCATATAGGTGTTACAGAAAATTAACTACCCAATGAAAAAAAATCAAATAATATTTTATTCCGATAAGATATGCAACAATTGAATCAAATCAGAAATTTTAGAATTTTGAGCCAATAATGGTCTCGAACTAGGTTGGACTCCCTGAGGACGAATCCGGTGACAATCTCAATTCTGTCCGACCTGCTGAGTACACGATTACTGTCGACCGAATCATTTTGCAAAATTTTGTTGAGATCGTATGACTTGTAAAAAAGTCATATTTAGAAAAAATTTGCACAGACTTTGAACTCTAAATTTCATAACAATGTACCAAATTTCAGTTCAATCCGATAATAATTTTTGGAGATTTTGGGAAAAGATTATGTAAAGTTTCGTGTCTTTTTCCTCGCTGTCATTGGTTTTTCCGGAATAACTCAAGAAACACTGATTCAATCATGATGAAGCATAGTAACTACTTGAAAAATGCTGGAGCGTAAACTTGTGCAGAATTTCGTGATGATATGCAGTCAGAATAGTTCGGAAAAAACTTACGAATTTTTTTTCCAAATATTTCATACTCTGTGATCTTCTGGTCGTATTATCCTCACGAAATTCTATATGAATCCAATCCAATTTTCCCAATAATACAGATTGAATCGAATTGAAATCCAGTACCTAATTGAAAAATGGCAGCTTGAATATTGAAAATTTTGTGAGAATATGATTACAAGACCGCAAAATCTTTCTATCAGGAAGTAAAGCTGCGTGTGGCATGGTCAATATACGTGAAAAGATTCTCATATTTGAGATTTTTCCAAGCACTTTTCGAACAATATTGGCAGAAAAATCATGCCCATTTAGCTTGAATATGCATCCACACAGACCAACAAATAGAAAATCATTTTCATACAATTCTCCCATTAAAGATTGAGAACCTCCGTCACGATTAGTACATGTTTCTTTGCACACAATGAAAGATTTTCAATAATAATTAATTGTAGATATAATCTTGAAGATATAAGATTTATTCACAATCATAAAAAGAATACTTTCATACTGATTACTGCAATATTGACCCACTAACTAGGCACCTTTAGAACCTTTAATTGGTCATTTAAGTAAAACACAACTTGCTGTTGGAACTTGTGGTATACTTATTTATATTTTTGATGGAATTCATGACCAGTGGAAGTGAAATAATGCCAAAATCTCGTGCTGTATAATTTTATATACATAATACAATTCACAAAAAAATAACAGATTATGAAGGACAGTAATACTGCTTCTGAATTGACTCTTTGAAAGGAAAGAGGAAAAAAAGAAGTGTGCAAGGTATGAACATAAGGTAACATCATCATGAAAAATTAAAAATGTGATAAATAATTACAAATAAATGAAAATACTCCATTCTGATGCGATAAGGAATATCGATATGAAAAAAATGTTCAAAGTATCCAAAAAACATGTTCGGACATACAGAGTGGTACCACATGACCTACTTTCCCTATTCAAAAAATTAAGAGGGTTGATGGGGATGACACAGGGTGCAACAAAAATCCTTCAAAAATGCATTTAAATTTGGTAGTATCTTCTGCATAGAGATTAATTCATTTATTCATTTCTAAACAAAATAATTTTAGTATTCAAAGATCTTGATCTATTTTTCCTTGAAACATCCAAAAGCTTAGCCATTTCATGATGAATTCTTATTCTGAAATAATTCTTCAAAATAATTTTGATCAACTGATCCGCGTGTCCATCAATGAAATTTCCATCATAAAGATGATTTTCAAAATGATCTAAAATAGATGAATTAATATTACGCATTGTTTGGCTGATCAGAACTGGTAATAAATGCTCTACTTTTCTATTCATAATGCATGTAGTTTTATGGAAAAATTTGAAGAATTTTTCACCCTCTTTACAAACATCAATAACAAATTGGCTGGCCCTAATTAATTTTCCATAAGTTTTTCTTTTCTGTAGAAGTGAGACATCTACATCATTTCTCAAAAGATCCAGACACTTTCGACATGATATAAATTTCTCAAGTATCCGAACAACATACCCAGAAATATATCCCACAATATCTACTGCATAAGGAGTGAGATTCCACGCTGTTGAGGAAGCAAATTCAAATTTTTCCATATCTGTAAATACACTTTTCATTACTGCATCGTACTGATCACTATTTACAATATTGTTTGTATGTTCAGATGAAAGAATACCAACTGCAGATCCACATGTTAAGATACTTATGCTCTCCAGATTGATTGCATTTCCTGTGTCAGTAGCGGATATTTGCGAGTGAACAATCAACCTTTTATATGCAGCCTCAAATTGCCTCGCAGTGGGGTTATTATTGTATCCACCTTTGCTTCTTATACATCCAAAAAACAGCTCTAAATGGTCCTGCGAAAGTTTATAAGTGAGAAGATATTTGAGCATTTTCTCTTCAATGATGTATTTCTTATAAATTTGTTCTAAACTTTCGATACAAATCAAGAAACCCAAAAATCCAGTTTTTCTTCCACTTTTTGTGATAGGAACCCCATTCAATGTCAAACCAAGAATATATTTCTTCATCATGGTCATATAATCTTTGAAGGCTTCAGCTGTACTCAACATGAATGGCTTTTTAAAAAAGTATTTTGCACAACAATTTCTTGAGTTGAAGATATCGAATAAGTTGTTGAATTTTAAAATAAAATCAGAAGTAGCTTCTGATCCCTGAAATTCAGGACACTTAAGATCATCCCTCAAAAAATCTATAGCATCACTCACACTTTTGCTAAGTGTCTGAGTTGCCAATCGTACCTTCATTTTTTCTCTCATCCATTGTAAATGCCTATGTCTTAATTTTGTAGCAGCATGCAGACCTTCGATATCTTGCTTATCCACTAAAGTTGAAACATAATTCCATTTCACCTCCATATTTTCATTATTCCGTAAGCCACCTTGGGATGCGAAACAATTCCTTACCAGCTTAATCATGTGGCAGGCATCAGGATTTATATAGATTTCGTGCTGTGTAATTGGGCACTCGAATTTAGTTTTTAAGTTCGATGGATCACTGAAATCTGCTCCTAATTTTTCAGCCATCGAAAAGTTTGAAGGAGCACCGTCAAAAGTTAATGAAATTATTTTAATTCCACTTTCATGTAAAAAACCCAGACACTTTTTCACTAGCTCAGCTTTTTCTGTTGCCACTAACCCATTCACCAAGAAATATCCCACAGGAACTTTCCAGGAGCCATTCAAACACACTATCATAAAGACTAATGCTTCTCGAGCTTCAGGTAGAATGTCCGAATCTAAGTTTGTACCAACATCAACATATCCAGTGAATTTAGAACCTGTCCACTCAACTTGACGTCTGATAGACATTTCATCCATTACTAGATTGCACAACAAAGGATAAGAAACTTTTTTTTGCTGTAAGGACAAGGCAGTCAATGCTTCATTCGTGAATCCTGGACTTCCATCAACAGATCTGTACCATTTTGAGATAGTATCTAAATGAGGAAGACTGTTGTTGAAGGTTTTTCTCACAAAATTGTATCCTTTTGGTGAATAGAAGGCCAAAGTTAATGCGAAGGCTCTCAACATTGGATTGTATTTTTGCCTGCTTGATCCCTTCAACATTCTTTCGAATAAATCACTTGCAACAGGATTGACAGATGCCTGAAAAAGAAAGATTCTTTGAACTGCTCGCCTAATAATATTTATGGAACTTGTACCAATGAACTAATAGATAACATACAGATATAGTAGCTTCTGAAGCTTCTGATACAAGCGATTTTTCTCTCAAATAATCCAGCAATGTTTTCATCGAGGTGATTTTATGCTTCATCCTTCGAACAGACTGTTGTAACGTGCGAATCTTTTTATTTTGGCTCTGCACTCTCTTCCTAATAATATTCATACTCCTTTTCCTTTTCTCAGGTGTAGAAAAATCACTGGTATGTATTTCTCCCACATAAGCTCTCTTTCTTGAATGAAACATTATAATTAGTCATATATATTTATGAACTTATAGAAACAGTTTATGAAATTCGATGTTGGATTGAGCGTTTAAATAAAAAATTTACCTTTTCCTTCTAATATTTGATGAAGATGGTTTTTCAGTAGAGGTGGAAGGCATTGAATCGAACTTCACCACTGGTTGCTCCATTTTCACAACAGGAGATTTCACATTTTCTACACTGAAAAAAAATTACACAGAAAGTGATTAATCAGCAATGCGACAATAATTATAAGTTTTACCTTCTTTTCGGAGAACCAGCAATAGCATCAATATTCAGGTCAATTTGTACATCAAGGGATGAAACTTGATCTCTGTGAATTTAAGTCTTTGAATATTAACTCTCATACAGTGAATTATAACTCTATAATTACCTTTTAGCACTTGGGGGAGTTTCATTTACCGTTGAGCTTGAGCTGCAAAAAAGTTCTCAATATATTAACTGAAATAATACTTTAAAATACACACATATAAATATATATTCCTATATCAAAAATTACCAATATAATTATATTCCCCTATTTCATCTAGTTATACAGCTCTGTCATTCGAAACATTATTATCATAGCTAACTATTATCGTTATAGTGATTTTCAGAGATTTTCCCAAACATTTTTCCTTAGAAACATCACAATTTAAACTGGTTGAATTAAAATAAAATCCCTGGAAGTTCCTGCAAACTTACCTTGAAGATGTTAGTCCAAAGAATTGTTCGATAGTAATAGGATTGGCATCATTTTTAAGATATTTGGTACCATTCACTCGAAAACCAAAATCTTTGGGCTCGAAATGTTCCGAACATAAGAACATGTTCTGTGGCAAGTTTCTAGCATCCGCCAAGTTCAAAATTGAAAGCCATATATTTTTTCGCTCAATATCAGAAGGAAATCTAAAAGAATTATAAGAATTGAACAATCTACGCCACTGATATGCAAAAATGAAACTAACCTGTGAAAACTCAAATTGGGGTTGTAGGAGTCCAATTTACCACATAATTGACACTTACGAACCATTATATCAATGTTTTTCGCTCAAAATATTCAGAAATAACTAGGAAAAATACTTTTTTAACTGAACTGAACTAGAAATCTGCTTCGGCAACGATGTATCTAACATCAAATGTCAAATCGGTGCGAATTACTGTGATTGGCCGCGAAACAATTAATGAATGGAACTGTGAAAACCGGTGTTGTCACGTGGAGCAGGGATGATTGTTAAACAACCGTTGAATTTTGAGGTACCTTCGAATCTCAGTGTTAACTGCCCTGAAAGAACGGACGAAAAGACCTCGAATGAGCTCGGTACTTGCTTTTATACGATTTCACCCTAGTTCAGTGTGGTGGTGGGTTTTAAGAGGGGATGCATTCTAACAAAAGGAGCAATGTTGTAGGCGTAGTTTTATTGTTGAAATGAACAGTTGTCTGTGAAATTCAGAATTCACAACATTTCATTAAACAAGTACTCATTCCGTACATTTACAAAAGCAATAGTAAAAGTATATTTGTATTCTCAACTGCTATTTCATGACAAGTCGATGTTGATATATCAGAAAACTCCGGAAACGTGACAACGTCGCACAGAATTTGTAGTCGGTAGTAATACAGTCGTCCAGTTCAGTTCTGAACGTCATGTTGGCGTCAGTATTTATCATTGTATACCGCGTCTCCTCTTTCCTTTGTCTAAGGTATGAACCTTCGAACTGTTATTTTTCGATGAAGTACTGGAATTCAATTCCATCTGATCTGAATTTTTGGAAATATTAGGAAAATAAAATTCTGAATGGGTATATCTGCGGAATCATTGGGTTGATTTTACTCATTCACGAATTCGGCCTTCGTAATTCAGGTTCAAACTTACTCTACAAATATCTAGTTTCTAAGTTGTTTCTTTCGGAAGTTATTGTGTTTGCACTATTTGATATTTACTCGAGAGTTTTCGTTGAATTTATTTGAAATCCAATTAATGGTTTCCAGAACAGATGATTCAAACGAAAATTCCTATATTTTCAATTTTTAAACAATGCGATCCTCACGACATTTTGCCTAGGTTCGCCAGCAAACATTTTACAACCAATAACCCATTCTCAATTTGATTACATCATTATTCATTTGAATTCAAAATTATTATAACTCGGAAACTGTTACATGAGTTTTCGACCTACCGTTAATGTAGGTAGCTAGCTCATTCCGTTCGAGAGTTATAGTGACGAGGGAACAAGGTCCGTTCTCTCGTCACTATATGTTTGTTGTCTATGGAGACAACTTTTGGGTCGAAATTCAAGAATTACATACATCTGGGTTTTTGCTCCCAATAGCTCAAACAGAACTATTAAAAATTAGTTAAATATTGTTTTTTTCATGGAAAATGCAGAATTGAACTGTTCAACTGTTTTCCTAGAAACTGCCCTTGCCAAAAAGTTCAATCTTGCAATCCGCAAGGGCGTTTCCCATGAGTAAACAAACAATCTTCATTCAATTTTTGATAGTTCTGTTTCAGAAATTGGGAGTGAACACCCAGAAAAACCTACAAAATGATGCAAAACCCTGCCAAAATAAGCTTCAATCAATATACAGGGTGTTCTACAAGCTCTATGACAAACTTTGACAGATGGTAGCTGTTCTTATACTGAACATTTTTTTCCCCTATGAACATAGGTCTGATTCGTTCTCGTTTCGAAGTTACAAGCATTTGAAAAAATTTATTTCCATGTTTTGATCAAGTAGACCGACATAAAATATCGGTTGATATGGTTGATGACGTTATTTTAAATAATCATTTGGCACTTGGTGTACGTTCTGAATAACAATGCATTCTCTCACGACTCAGGAAGAGCCGCTCGAGAATACTGAAGAGAATAACCTAATAGTCACCAACCTGCTCACACAGTATTTCGAAGATCTTCGAGAAACAGGCAATCCTGCTCCAAAGAAAGCCATTCGGCCAACTGAAGTGAATGTAGAAAATAAGGAAAATGTAATAGATGCTGTCCGTGACAACCCTTCGATTAGTATTCGACGTATAGCTACTAATCTTCATTTATCACCAAATTTCGTATGGCGTGTTTTGAAAGGAGAAATGTTGCATCGATTTCACAGACAAAATGTACAAGCTTTACATGCCATTAGACAAAGACAATTTCAGCAACGTTTCAGTGTAAACGTTTGGGGTATGATTTTCAACAATGATTTGATGCCAGTACATGTTATAAATGACCGTTTAAATGCAGATTTGTATGAAATGTTTTGGAGCACAACCTTTTTAACTTCGTTGATGACTTAGAGCTGAACATTGGAGGAAAAATGTGGTATCAGCACGATGGTGCACCACCACATAGAGGGAGACAAGTAGTCAGTTGCTTGAATGAACAATTCCCGAATAAATGGATAGGTCAAGGAGGACCAATACAATGGCCACCTCGTTCACCCGATCTAAATCCTTTAGATTTTTATTTATGGGGACATATGAAGCAGCTTGTTCATCATGTTGAAATCGATTCTCATCAACAATTACTTGATAGAATTCAAGATGCAGCAAACAAAATACGAAACGACCCAAATCTGATCCGACGAGTAACGGCATCTTTAGTTCGTCTATGTGAAGCTCGCATTCAAGTCGAAGGTGGACATTTCGAACAATTTTTATAGTATCAAAGTTTCCATTTATAATTATGATTTGAACATGAAAATATAATTTTTCAAATGCTTGTATCTTCTCAACAAAAACGAATCGGATATATGAGCATAGGAAAAAAAAAGTTCAGGATAAGCACAATTACCATCTGTCAAAGTTTGTCATAGAGCTTGTAGAACACCCTGTATAACACGAAAATTATTGTGAACTCTCAGGCAAATCAAACCAAAAGCAACCAGCATGATTCATAATAATAACCTCAGTCAACAGTCAGATAACATCGAATTATTATTAGGACGCTCTTCGGCTCGAAATATTTTTTTATCATTGTTGCACTTATAGAGTGCATTGTCTCCATGTCTTTTGTTATTAGTTACACTTCCACGACTCAATAAATGAGCCCATTCTGTTCATGTTATTTAGTTGAAATGACTTTTGATTGTCTTTCTATTGAACCCTACGTTACAGACCAGACAGTAAAATAACGTCTCAAAATGTCGAAGGAGAAATCATTATGACGAAAAAACCGACACTGAAAATTTAAAAGACTGTAGAATGGGGGTTTTTCGTTTAAACGAAAATGCAGTAATTTTCATGAAAAACCTTTAGAACATTATATTTTCAAAAAAATGTTTGATCACCTAAAACTGAAAAATATAAATGGGGATTTGCGTTCAGAGTGTTTTGTCTTGAGTGCACGATATGACAACGTCGAATTCGGCTTTCTCGGAAAGAAAAGGATGTCAAATGTGTAACTTTGCTTAGGAAAATAGAGATAGCTATACTTCGATCTGGTAAGAGTAGAATACAACGACCAAAGAACCGAAAAAGAAAAGCACAGACTGTCATATTACTGACAAACAGAAAACGGAAATTGTTTGGTTATATTGACAAAGAACACGTGTGTACCACAGAATAAGAATAAATATGTCATTATTCTAAAGCAGAAAAAGCTATTCTACTAAACACCGTTGTCACTTCGTGCATTCCTGGCAAATCTCAAACCCCACTTTTGAAATCTGATTTTGAATACTTTCTGAAGGTAATTTGGGAAAATGCTGAATCGAACCCATAATAATTATGTTCAAATTTGCATTTGCAGTAATAACCCAAATTCAGGAAAAACCCCATTGAGTATAACCACGATTTTTCATCAGTGAGTTCAACCTAGCGGTTTGAGATCATCATACAGTTTCGCGTAAGTGTCTGTTATTATCGATTTTTTTCTTGGAATTGGTCTCAAATAGTTTGTTGTGAGTAAACTAATGGAGAATCAGAGGTCAAAAAAAATCTTCCGATCGGCCAGCTGACTATCCGTTGCCACTATTATTTGAGAACGAAAAAAAATTGAGTCAGCGTAGGTTGAGTATCAGAATGCACCGGTTTTGAGTTCGTTAAGAGCATACAGTACCTCAGATATAACAGGGAGACTTTTGGAGGCCAAAGTTCGTCTTCTTGAAAAAATTTTTTGGGTGCAAATGGTTGAAAAAAAGGGTAGAACGTGCAAGGTTGCCATTTTTCACATTCGAGAATTTTTGAAATTGAAAACTGATACGGAGTGAAAATTTGAAAAATAAATAACATTGCTCATTCTCACAAAAGAATTGAGTAAACCCTTAAAAGGAAATTTTCAAAAAATGTTGACTGAAGCCTGTAGAACGACCTCCTGTTTTCTCGTATTAACGTCGAAATTTCACGCTCTCTAATATTTATCGCTGCTATTAGCACCGTTAGAGCACGCAGACCATGGACAGGTGCCTGACCTTGAGATATTAACGAGGTTTCATGAAACTCGAATATGGCTGAGTTGCTGGAATCCACAAAGCCGTAATTTACCAGCCAGCGGTAGGTACTGTGTGCTCTTAATAGGCCACATCAGCCAACCTATTTTGGAGTTGCACCCACTTGAATTTGGATGTTATTTCCTTGACATCCTGGGAACTCCATTCACTTTTATGAACTATCCCGGTTGGCCATGATTTAGGTCTGTCAAGTGCAGTCAAGTCAGTTCAACTTGTGCAAAAACGTATTTAAATCTCTTCTGTAGACTTATTTCTTGAGAATTTCGAAAAGTAGGGAATTCCATAGTTTTGTCTGTTCGTTTGGAAGTTTTACCGTAGGGTTATTCGAGAACTTTTATTTTTTTCGTATGAACAAGGTAACGGACCACGCTATCCATTATTTCTCAGTAAAATTTCAACACTCGATCCTTGATTTCCGTTCGAGAAAATATCATAACTGAATCTTCCAACCCTGTTTATATATGAGTAAATTTCCAGTGTTAACAGAAAAAAAAATTTCAACATTCGCCAGGTCTTTGGAATTAATGAATTCACATAATATTTTCTCAAATTCATTATTCTCCCGAAGTAAATTCACATTTTGAAAAATACGTATTACTACGAACCCTATTTAGAGAGGACAACGTCGTGTACTTATCTTATAGGAAAATGCCTATAACGTAACACTTCGAAAATATACACGGTGAAATGTGTCAAAATGTCATGGCCAACCGGGATAGTTTATAAAAGTGAATGGAGTATATGCGATCGGATTGAAACTTGATAATTAGTTGAAGATTATTAACTGAAATAACTGACTGAACACTGATCCGATCCTAATGATAACTGGGTGACAATTGTGCGATGTGCAATGTAGCGCAAAATTTCATGATCGTAACATTGGAACAATTTGGAAAAAAATAAAATCTAATTTTCAAGTTATAATGGAGAATTTCCTTCGTAAGTTTTGAAGAAAGTTCATTTTACATCTAAATTTCCAATGAGTCAAATCAGTTGTTTCGGAAATATCTGATATTCTGGAGATATTGGAATGATGAATTCCGGTGATTAAGGAAGTTGAAAATACAGGATTAAGAGTCGAATTTAGTGAGTGAAATTTATACGAAGAACATACCTCGTGTTTTTACACGATCCATGGGTGTAATGTTTGAATGAGAGCTCATCGCCATGAAGTATATTCAAGTACTGTATCTGACCGTTTTTAAAAAATATTGGGATGATGAAATTACAAATGGTTTATCTATTGAACCATCAGCCGGATTTTGTGCATTCTGAACTTGACCTACTAATTAAATAGTCATAATCATATTGGATAAAATAAAATACATTCAAACCTCTGTATATTCCAATTGATTTTTTCCCATCCGAATTGAATCATTAGCATACGATCGTAAAACACTCAGTGTGGATATTCCTCCAGTCGAACCCGATAGTTCCATACAAAGAAATGAATCTTCACTGCTATTAATGAGGCCCTAAATGATGTTAATGAACTCTTTATCGTTCATTATGAATATTATTCATTTCAGACGTAGGTACTTCACCTTAATATACCATAATGTTTTGATCAACGCATCGCCGAAGACATTAATAGTCAGATCGTTGCAGCATATTAGAGGCCATAATTAGGCGGAATATCTCTTTGATCATAAATGTTATCGTATCGATATCAATCCGAAAACTGAAGTTTGGAAGTGCAGTCTTATTAATAACAATAACTCCGTAACGATCAGCTGCACACGACGATTTCAAGACTGTACTTGATAATTGAATGTGTATATTTCTGAATTTTCTAATTAGATTTAATTGAACGGATGATCGCTTATAAAATTTTGTTTTCTGATTCTTTCGGTCAATACCAATTGATGCACCATGTTCATGCATAAGCTTTGAATTTGTCTATTTATTGGACGGTGGAATATGGGAGTTGTGTTTCTACTCCATTTACTTTTATAAAGTTCCCGGTTAGCCATGATAAAGGTTTTTGTACCTGAAACCGAGGCAGATTGGCCCTCTTGAAATATCGACAATGTGAAAATAATTAGACGAAACGTTGCCAATTTCTACTTTTTTTCAATAAAAATTCAGCTTCAGCACAATGCTATACAGGGTGTTTCATTGGTAAATGAACATACAGTAACCTGAGCTAGAGCTACCCTAAGCGAGTCCAAAAAACCTATATATGATACGTCTAATCAATTCCATAACCGAGATACGGGGTGGTAACTTTTGAACCACCCAGTATATTCGGATGATATTTGGAGCATATGTTCAGGTTTCACAGGTCGATCGATTCATATTTGAATTACCAAAAAGTTACAGGTTCGTATCTGAAAAATATTGGAGTTCTTGCAAGCTGAGATTCAACACCCTGTATATTGAAATTTTGGGATTTGATTGAGATATTCGAAAAAAGCAGAAAATTTTCAATGGGGTTCAGTAGATTCCATCGTCTCGCACGTTATTTTGCTCATAGAATACTTCAAGGAAAGATTCAATTGAATATTTGAATTCCAATAAATTCTTAGCAAATTAGTTCATTATAATTAAATTAAGAAATTTTTTCTTGAAATGATTGAATATTTGTATTTTCCGATATTCTGATAGGATTCCAAAAAAAAATGAAGATGGGATTGTGAGAAATTTATTTGTATCGTATCCCACAAGGAATTTTTCGAGTAGACTGCGGTTCAAGGGAATTATTTGTCTGTGTTAGTTTTATATAAAATCCATATCATCATAATGCCTCATAAATTTTCGAATCAAGAATATGCTGATATTTTTTTCGTGTATAGTTATTGTGACGGGAATGGTAGAGCAGCTGTACGGGAGTATGAATCAAGATTCCCCAATATATGATTACCATATCATAGAACTTTATCTACAGTACATAGAAAGTGAATAACACACAAAAATGGCGACACCTTGACATCGAAAAAGACATCCTTGATATGGTAGGGATACATCCAGAAGTTATAGCACTAAATGAATACAAATATACAATCATTTCAAGAAAAAATTTCTCAATTTAATTACAATGAACAAATTTGCTAAGAATTTATTCGAATTCAAATATTCAATTGAATCTTTCCCTGAAGTATTCTATGAGCAGAATAACGTGCAGGCGAGGGAATTTACTGAATCCCATTGAAAATTTTCTGCTCTTTTCGAATATCTCAATCAAATCCTAAAATTTCAATATACAGGGTGTTGAATCTCAGCTCCAATATTTTTCAGATACGGACCTGGAATTTTTTGGTAATTTAAATATGAATCGATCGACCTGTGAAACCTGAACATATGTTCCAAATATCAACCAAATATACTGGGTGGTTAAAAAGTTATGAGAAATTGAAATTATCAGTGAAAACATGAACCACCCTGTATATCGGTTATGGAATTGATTAGACCTATCATATATAGGTTTTTTGGACTCGCCTAGGGTAGCTCTAGCTCAGGTTATCGTATGTTCATTTACCAATGAAACACCCTGTATAGAAATACGCTCATTCCGATAGTAACTTTTGGAAACAATCATTCATCAGAAACTATCTTACATCAAAGAGATATGTGAATTAAAACTAAAATATTATATTTTATATGAAAAAATAATTTGTTTTTTAGCTACACGTCACCACGATCAGGAGGATTTAGAATGAAAGGGAAGTCAAAGAGTTTCCTTCTATTGTTGCACCTTCAGGGACACTCACTAGAGATTTCATTTAGAAACAAAGATCTGCAACGACAAGTTCAGAATTATAATTTCAAAAATAACCATTTTAGTATAAGCAAGCAAATATTTAGATTTTTTAGACTAACAATCTACTCTTTCTTTGAAATTATTGAATTAACATATTCTCACAAATCCATTTTCTTTCTGAAGTAAATCAACATTCTGAAAAATATATAATTGCTACGACCTCTTTGTAAAGAAGAGAACGATGCATAGTTATTTGACAGGAAAATGACAATAAGCTAACATTTTCAAATTATACATGGTGAAATGTGTCAGAATCTCATGGCCAACCGGGAAACTTTATAAAAGTTAATGGAGTATAGTTGTTGAATACTCAATGATGTTGGAAAACGCAGTTAAAATTAATTTTGTCCATCCCGCTATCCGTAAATACTGTAACTTCGCAGGGTCATGCAATTTTATATACCGGAAAATGTCCATGAGGGCCATTGCGATATCGCGAGTCGGCCTGTCACTTTCGAAAAATTCGTTTTGACAATTAGGGGCAAAATGCAGGTAAAATCAGTCCGATTAGTTCTGCGCATAGCTATAACCTGAAAAGACTTTATCAACTCTTACTGCTTTGTAACGGTATGAAAGTACATTTAAACAATAAACTGAATTGAATTTGCAATCGAATTCTTCATCAGTGAGTCCTACCTAGTCGCTTAGACCATTTCCGGCTCAAAATCGAAAATTGCAGAAATATATCTGTATCGATTGGAGTTGACTCATAACTGAGATTGACCAGATGCAAAAGTGTAAATAATTTCGACGAGCTATTCTTGCATGGATAATTATAGTGTACTAGGAAGGACCATAAATTCAAGTTGATATCTCTTGTGTTCTACTGAACCATTCTGTCATAGAGTATTTATAAATTTATGAATCAGTTCAAGATTTTTAAATTCACAACTTCGCAATAAGTGAAGAGCAATTATTATTCGTCAATGAATATGAATGCTATTGATGCAGAAGCCATATGAAATTTTAGATTTTAATGGGCGACAAGAATCTTCATATTTACAATTATAATTCTGATAGCAAATACGTGGAGACCGTGGAGTGATCTATTTTTTGAACTTCCTATATTTTGGTCCACTATATTCAACTGTCAATCTTATAACATGACAACTATCAAAAGAAAAAACATAGAGACTCGATATTTGTAGAGCTGATTTGGAGTTTGATCACGATCCTCTCAAAATTCTGCATAGTTGTTTCGTTGGCATTCTTCGTCTAATTACAAGGTTGAATCTGATCGCATTAGTATTTCTCAGGATACTAATGAAAAATTTCAAAAAAAAACAAATAAATGAAAATCAACAAATTGAATAGAATAATGAAATAAAACAAAAAAAAATTGGAATAGGTGCGTAACTGAGAACCCTTTAGAGCACATACGGACCGTCGGACTGACAGACAGACTTGAATTTGATCACTTCTGTGACTTTGCAGGTAGTTAAAGCGTTGAAAAATAAAGTATTTCTCGAATATCACCATGGGGAAAGCTATGAAGAAGAACTGTACAAAAATAATCGGAAAACAATAGCGGCGCATAAAACTCAAAAATACAAAAAATGTCGAACTTGAAATGTCAAAGCTGTTGATTCTTCCCTTTGAAGGCGACAGTCTCGCCGAACTGAGAATATCTCATATAGAAACAGCAAAGCCAAGGGAACTATAAGGAACCGAAGTTTCAAAATTATCTTCTCAATAATTTAATGGGTCATCGTTTTCGGAAAACCCTGTATATTTCGGGATAATTTTTTTTTTAAATTGTTAGGGACATTCCTCATGGACAAACCTGAGACTAATTCAAATCAGAGTTTATACAGTGTGTCCGGGATAATGTGGGAAATCTCTCGGATTCAGATAAAACATAAAAAAATAAGATGACAAGTTCCCATAAATTTTTTTCCTCCCTACGGAAATACGGTCTCCTAAATGGCGTCACTGAAAATCCATTTTACTGGAAAATATTTTAAAATACTGAATGTAATTTAAAGAAAATTTGATATGATAAACATTAGTGAAACTCTTAGAATGCTGCCCTTAAATTCAAATTAGCGTTTAAGGTTATCCGGGGTGGACTAGGTTGTACATTTTAATGCTTATATTCTCAACAACCTGTAGGATAAGGACTTGAAAAAATCAAATTTGGATACCTTGAACATCAAGCTATTGAAAAGGTACTCTTCTTGATTGTCGATAAAATGAATCGTTTCCGAAAAACAGAATAATAAAAGAAGTAATTTTCTATTTCTATTGAAAAGGACCGTGAAGTCTTATTCTATTTTGTCTGCAACAGAGTATGATACGAAATTTATTGATTTTGTTTTTCGAAAACGGTTCATTTCATTGGCAATGAACAAGAGTATCTTTCCTTCAGCTTGATGTACGAGGTATTCAAATTTGTTTTTTCAACTCCTTATCATACAGGGTGTTAAAAATGTAAGCATTAAAAGAAACGACCTAGTCCGCCTCTGGTAAACTATACAAGCTAATTTAAATTTGATGGCAGTATTTTAAGAGGTCCCTACTACTGTTTATCATATCAAATTTGCATTGAATTATATTTTTTCACGTGATTTCTGTTTGAACCATTCAAGATAATACATCGATGTGTAAAATACCCTGTTTTGTAATCATTTTGCATTTTCCAACATGGACTGCTTTCTCCATGTGAAACTTCCCTTTAAGTTTTTGTTGTTCTGACGGTAAGTCTGTCATCAAAGTGTGGTGTATCTTTCTGGGATATCGAAGAAAAACCTATTTTACTGTTTTTATTTGAGATCTATTTTATTGAATCTTTTAAATTTTTGTGTTGCTATGATGATTCTTTCTTTTGATTTTTGTTCTTGCTGAACTGTATGTTGTCTGTATAGCTCACATTGTAATTTTATATTTATTTTATTGTTTATTTTTTGTATCATTTTAGCCTGAAGAAGGCTAAAGAATAGTTTTTCCTTTTAATAGTTGTTCCTTGACCGAGACTTCATTTCGTATATTCAGTAGTTTAAAATTAATTCCATTCAGATGGATTTCCAGTGGCGTCATTTAGGAGGCCGTATCTCTGTAGGGAGGGCCGCAAGGAAAAAAAAATTATGGGAACTTGTCATCTTATTTTTTGTTTCATCTGAATACAAGAGGTTACCCACATTTTCCCGGACACAGTGTATACAGTGCTTATTGCACATACATCACTGATTTATAAATGCTGTGGTCGTAGATATTAAGAGGTGAAAGTACCCATTCAATACCTGAAATAGCTGAGGTTTGACCACTGCTATCAGGATGATATCGAATTGCTCTGACCTCTCTTTCAGTTTTAAATGAATGCTATGCCTACAGAATAAGTTGCAGAAGCTTGGTGGACTTCCTTTGTTCCCTTTCTTAGATGCTGAGCAATCGTTATGTATTCCCATACGAGTTGCCTAGGTCTTGAAATATATATTCTCGATAGAGGATCGCTTAATAGAAATTTGAATACAATATAGGTGAGATAAAACGAAGGTTTCATGAAGGTAGTCGATAGTATCGATCAAACATTTCATTATTATCGGCATGCCTGAATATGTAATTATATTTCGGAATAGGCGCATCATGAATAATGCAAAATCATTCGGCTGATGCTTTAGCGTTCGAGGTGCATATGTAGGTACTCGCAATTACTGATACGTGTTCTACTTAATAACATATATCAGATTTTATTTCTGTGAATATTACTCACGTGCACAATCAAACGATTACTGCCGATTAATTGTCATTAAATTGGAAAATTTTTATCGGGATTCTGCACTTTGGTATTTCTTCGAAAAACTGTATTACAACTCTCATATTGCTCCATCCTATCGTAAGCACAAAACCTCTCGAAAGGTCACAATATCTTTTTGGAATGAAAACAATATATACCCATTAGATACCTCAACTGTGTATCATGTGGATAGAATAAGGCGTTAAGGGCAAATAGTAACGCGGGCTGGTAAATTACGCCTTCGTGAACATCTCGTTTACATCTCAAGGTCAGGCTTCTGCCCATGGTCCGCATGCCAATAGCAGCGAGACAAATCGAAATGCGTGAACTCTCTACGTCAATAAGACAAAACGGGGTGTCGTCCTCCAGGATTAAGTGATGTTTTTTCAAATTTTTTCTGGACATATTTAATTCTTTTGTGAGAATACGAAATGTTATTCGTCTTTCAATATTTCACCCCATTTCAATATACAATTTCTGGAAAATTCTTGAATATGAAAAGTGGCAACAAAACGGATTATTACTACTTTTTTTCAACCATCTGTAACCACAAAATTTTCAGAAAAAACCCAGAAGTTTACCCTCCAAAAGTCTTTCCGTTTTATTCGAAGTACTGTACGCTTTTGAGGGTATTTTTGCGCTCATGTTCTAGGGGAACAGCGTGCTATCGTTTCGTCCAAATGTTTGTAATTTTCAAATTTTGAGCCGAAAATGGTCTCAAACGACTAAGTTGGACTCACTGATAACGAATCCAGTGTCAAAATCAATTGTGTCCGGCCGGCCGTCCGGTCGGCCGTCACCACGATTGCAGGCGTACGGAGGATTTTATAGACTTGAAAATTTCAGGGTGGGTCGAATTACGAAGGTTGAGTTCGTTAGGGGGCAAATTCGGTCGAACAGTTTCGGAGTTATAACAATTTGAAGTTTTGAGGTTTGTTTCCTGATATTTCAGGAACAACAGATACGATTGGATTGGAACTTGACAGTTAGTTGAAGCATAACAACGCACAAATTTTCACGAAATTTCGTTGAGATCACACTGTCAGTAAATCTAGAAAATATTATTAAAAAATTTTTTTTTTAATTATTGATTGAAAATCATATTTTACAACAGTATACCGACTTTAATTTCAGTACAACCATAACTTCTGGAGATATTTGGAAAAAATATATCAAATTCCTGGTGTTTTTTTTCGATTCCGTTGTTTTCCGGATTAACTCGAATACTACTGATTGAATCGGAATGAAATGTGGCAGCTTGTTTGGAAACGCTGATGGCAACTCTTCACAAAATTCCGTGATGATCGCGTCATTAGAACCGTTTCAAAAAAAAACAAATTTTTTTTTCCAAATATTCGATATTCTGTGATCTTCTGATCATATCATCTTCATGATATTCTATGTACCTTCGAACTGTCAGTTTTCAATAAAATGCTGGATTTCAATCCGATCTTATCTGTATTTTGGAAATATTGGAGAAATAAAATTTGGGTATATCTGCGGAATCATTGGGTCGATTTCACCCATTCACGAATTCGGCCTTCGTAATTAAGGTCCAAACCTTCTCTACAAATATCGAGTTTCTAAGTTGTTTCTTTCGGAAGTTATTGTGTTTACGGTCGCTCGTTAGGCCATTCAAAATGTAATAAATATTAGTTATTTTGATATTTTTCTGATGCGTCGTCTTTTTGTCTTTGTAACAACAACAATATTAGGTTTGTTCGTTGTATTTGCATGAACTACAGTAACTACACTAACTTTTCGGTGTGTTTTGTTGTAAACTTGCACTCTGTTCGTTACGGAAATGTTGAAGTTGGTGTAGTCACATATTACAAATCCAGTGCATAGGGGGAGGTTATTTTGTATCTGTGATGGTTACGCGTAGATATAATTCATAAACATAGACATCTGTCGTTGTCTCTGGTTCCTGGTTGAATGTTTTTTGTTCTGTATAATTTTGTTGTTTTACCCAAAAAAACTCTTTTCAAGAAGGAATTGTTTATTAAGCAAATTGACAGTGTGAAAGATAAATCTGTACTGCCTTTTCCATTCGCAGTAAATTTAAAAAGATAACTCTTCAACAATTCATTAGCTTGCAGTTTTATGTATGTAACTGTATTCAGAAAAATATGTTATATTTCCGAGTCGCAACTTTGTAAACGTGTTGGAATATGCATGAGAGTGAAATATGAAATGCAGAGTGATTCCGGAGGAGACCGTCAGATTTTAGGATAAGTTTACACTATTCAAGACAGTCTCGAAACAATGTTTGGTTTATGGTTGGGGGTCTCTATTGAGAATATACAGGGTGATTTGTCCGATTCGACCGATTTTACTTCTATTGATAACTTTGGTATAGCTTATTCGATTTCAATGAAATTTTCAGCGTAGTACAATAGTGTTGAACACATTCACCGATTCAAATTTCTTTTTCAAAATAAGCGGTCGTTATTGTGATAAATCCAGATTAATTGTGCAGGTTGAAAAAACACCCTGTACATAGCGTTTCCTGAACTACGCTATCTGTTTACGATTCTACTATAATAAGTAATTATTTGAGAGTTTCCAATTTTTTTGGCACACTTCTAGTTTTTTGAGAAAATTCCATCAAAAAAAGAAAATGTCGAAATTTCGCTCCAATCGATTCTACTTTCATTGATAACTTTGGTATGGCTCATTCAATTTTGATGAAATTTGCAGTGTAGAACAATCTGAATGAGTACATTCAATAATCACATAAGTCTCCCAAAATACAGGGTTGTAATTGTGATAATTTTGGAATTTCAGATTAATTGTGCAGTTGAAAAAAAAACACCCTGTACATCGCATTTCCAAAACTTTCTTATTCGTTTCAGATTCTACAATAATATGTCATCGTTCAGAGGTTATTAATTTCTTTGGCATACCTCCGGTTTTCCTAGAAAACATTTTTGAAGAAGAGCATGATCGAAATTTGGCTCACAAGCAGTGAGAGTATTCCGCGCTAGGTAGGAAAGCTGTGTTGTCCAAGGATGCAAAGCAGTTCTTAAGTTCTAAAATATTCTTTTCAAATTCCAAATTCATATTTAATTTCTAATATTTTGTATGAAACCATTCAATTCAGAATATATTTCGAATTTGAAAAGATTATTTTAGAGGTGACGAACAACTTTGCATCCTTGGAAAATACAGCTTTCCTTCCTAGTGCGGAATACTCTCACTGCTTGTGAGCCAAATTTCGATAATGCTCCTCTACGAAAATGCTTTCTAGGAAAACCGGAGGTGTGCCAAAGAAATTGAAAACCTCTGGATGATGACATATTATTGTTGAATCTGCAACGAATAAGGAAGTTTCGGAAAAGCAATGTACAGGGTGTTTTTTTTTCAACTGAACAATTATTCTGAAATGATCACAATTACAACACTGTATTTTGAGAGATTATTGCGATTATTGAATTAACTCATTCAGATTCGTCTACACTGCAAATTTCATCAAAATTGGATCAGCCATATCAAAGTTATCAATAAAAGTAGAATCGATTGGAGCGAAATTTCGACATAATCATTTTTTGAAAAAAATTTCTCGGAAAACTAGAAGTGTGCCAAAAAAATTAGAAACTCTCAAATAATGACATATTATAGTACAATCGTAAACAGATAGCGTAGTTTAGGAAACGCTATGTACAGGGTGTTTTTTCAACCTGCACAATTAATCTGGATTTATCACAATAACAACCGCTTATTTTGGAAAAAAATTTGAAATCAATGAATGTGTTCAACACTATTGTACTACGCTGAAAATTTCATTGAAATCGAATAAGCCATAACAAAGTTATCAATAAAAGTAAAATCGGTCGAATCGGACAAATCACCCTGTATATTCTCAACAGAGACCCCCAACCATAAACCAAACAGTGTTTCGAGACTGTCTTGACTAGTGTAAACTTATCCTAAAATCTGAAGGTCTCCTCCGGAATCACCCTGTATAATGAAGCTCCTATCTAACTCTTTGAAGTTGAAGGGTCCAATGGTGGACTTGAAATATGTAATTGTACGTGTGGATATTTTTGGATGAAATTAATTTTCATAATATCATCATCGCAAATGGTACTTTCATCTTTAAGTTCTCGGAAGTATATCGAACCGTTCACACATCATGGCGGCGATCGGAAACAAACTGGTGGTTTCTAAAGAACAAACTTGCATTCAATTGATCCGGCACCGTATCTAGTGTGCATTGAATTGATCCGGCCCCGCAACAGTGCCAGATCTGGAAAAACTGGATGTGTACACCAGGGCTTATGAGGGGGCGTCCAATATCGGGGTATTTTATGTAGAAAATCGACCAGACAAACAACCCTTCAAGTCTGGTCACCACTTATCCGGACACCCTCTATACAACTCGCGTCAAAATTATGGAACAAATTCATTTTCTCGGAAGTAAAATATTTGGCAACAAAATCCTTTAACAGTTCAATTTTTGTTTCAACTCTACCAAATTTATATGCATTATTGAAGAATTTTTGTTGCACTCTGTGCAATCCCCATCAATCCCCTCTAAATTTTTTGAATAGGGAATGTGGGTCATGTGGTACTTTTTTGGCAAAGTCTTTGTATCTCCTTTACAGGCGTGCAGAAATTTTCAAAAGATTTTTTTTTAAATTAGTTAAGTACTTCAAAGAGGTTTTCAGTATATGCACTTTGTCATGGCTCATTTACTTTGAGACGATGGTACCTGATGAAATTTGTCACTGAATGAAAGTCGACCATTACAGTTTTGTTCATGCACAACTTTCAAACCCTTTCAACCCCCTCCATTTTTTTTTCTCCATTGGAGGGTTCGTAGGGGTTGAAAGTTGTGCATGAACGAAACTGTAATGGTCGACTTTCATTCGGTGACAAATTTCATCAAGTACCATCGTCTCAAAGTAAATGAGCAATGACAAGGAACATATTTAAAAAAAAAATTTTTCTTGAAAATTTCTGCACGTCTATAAAGAAGATGTAAACACCTTGCCAAAAAAGTACCATATGACCCACTTTTCCTATTCAAAAAATTTAGAGGGTTGATGGGGATGGCACAGGGTGCACAAAAATCCTACAAAAATGCATATTAATTTGGTAAAAGTGAATCAAAAATTGACCTGTTTCAGGATTTTGTCACCAAACATTTTTCTTCTGAGAAAATGAATTTGTTCTATAATTTTGACTCGCACTGTATAAACACTTAATGAAAAACACATAATTGCAACATCATACATGACCGTTGAGTTAAGAAGACTATTTCTTCTCACCCCTAACTGAAGCCAATGAACAGCTCCTTGTTTATGTGAACAGAATAATTAAACACTCGAAAACTGTGGATATCCGAGGTGAATCCTCGAGCAAATATCGATTTCCGCAAAATAAGAAAAGTTCGTTTGTGAGTCTCTAAGTTCATTGTTTGCCCATTCGATATCAAAGAACGAATGGGAAGTTTGAACGCTCGTACGGTTTCCAATAACTAATCGAACCTTGTAATCTCATTATGTCGGGCTTAAAAGTAATATAAGGGCAGTATTTGAGGAAATTGCATCGTTATTTCTTTCTCCTTCGACCTTATCTTTATACATTCGATCTTCTTCATCGATGTTTTAATAGTTCTGGATGTGATAAGGCAATCTCGGTTAGGAATTGCGATAATTGGATTTCCAGGAGGACTTTTTTTTTGCGCGCATGTTTTAGGGAACGGCGTGCTATAATTTTACTTAAATGTCTGTTATTTTCGAACATATTACAGAAGTTACCAGCAAAATAGCTAGATTTCATATACAATTTATCATGATATTTTTTTAACTTTCTGAATTTTTTTTAAAGAAAAATATTTTTTCGAATCCATATATTAGATTTCAATAAAATTCTGCACTGGCTTCGAAACCTCTGAGTCGATATTTTATAATGGCTCATCCAGTTCCAGCTCAATTCGATTTCATTTTACAGCGATATAGGAAAGAAAAAATGTAGAATTTTGTGAATTTTCCTGGTTATCGTCTTTCAAAATAACTAAAAAAATTATTTAGTTGGCTATAGTGAAGGGTTATGTTTCTTTATATGAATAGAAATTTAAATGTTCCTCATCCTGTTAGGATTGTATTGAGTTATTTCTAGCAATAATTACAGTAGTATGCATAACCTATAAATCGTCGGATAAACGTTTTCTGCGAAAAAGAAAGAAGCATAGAGGTGTTATCCTTGATTTGCGAAGAATCATTTTTTTAGGTTTTTTATGGGTTTTCACCCCCAACATCTGAAACAAAAATATTAAAAATTAAATAAAAATTTATTTTTAAGAAAAACGCTCTTATGCGGATTGCAGTATCAAACTATTTGTCAAGGGCAGCTTTTGCAAGTGAGATTGCCTAATAATGAACAATACAGGAACAATACAAACGTTGAAGAAAGCGAACTGTGACGTTTCAGAAGACAAATCTGACTCTTTCATCAGATGAAGCAGAAAATGTCAAGAATTATTTTCTTTCGATTTTTCGATTTTTCATTGAGATCTGAGACTTTCGTCAAATCGACAGATTTGAGAAAACACAGCAACATACATGGATCGCTATTTGGGATTTTTGTATGTCTCTATTCCTTAGGTTGTTTCCGTGTTCTCGTTTTCTGATATTTTAATGGTCTTGACGTTTCCCCTGTATATGTATTTCCAAAAATACAGGAAATACTTAAACACAATTTTTTGATTTTGTTTCTCGTTAATTGGTTTGATTTCAGTAAGTATGGATCTCAAATTATTTTTTGATTTGAAAACCGTTCTTATATTGAATTCAGCACCAATTTTTCTGATTTTTTCTGAAAGTCCATGTACATAAGGAATCACATTCAATAAATTGGGTGCTTCATGATGGTTGTGCTGATGATTTGGTTGATAATTAGAAGAAAATTTTTCGTTCAAATTTGGAAAGGTTCTCCTTATAAATTATCTCGGATATATCCATTTACTTCAAGAAACGGTTTGAGGTGATTCAATTCACGTTGACGAATCTCATGGGTTGATGAGATTACCTGAAAAATGATGCGAAATCATCCCGAAATGAGCTTTAATCGATATTTGCGAAAAATCAGTTAACAGGCTGAACTACAATGCACTACACTCTGCTAGACTCATTCCCACTGACAAGTCTAAATCAGTGGAGTGTTGTGTACAATAATATTTTCATGCAGATACAACGCAGGATCAATAAAACTCGTACGACAAAACGTCCCGAGTAAGTTCATCATAAATATGCCAAACTTTACGAACACAATGTCAGACATGGACAACGAAATAAGCTCCAATTTGGTTTTCTCTAGAGCGAAAGAGACGAACCCGCCCCCCATAAAGCTCGGTAAGTTCTGTCATCTTGGGCCTTCTTCTATATAAAGGGTTTTCCAATAAGAGGTGTTATTTTGAATAGCCCGCTATTTCGGTAGATGTAACATTTGAAGCTGTCACTTTTTGACATTTGACAAGAAGACGCCATCAATAAAAATGGAACGATACACGCTTCAACAACACATTGAAATTATTAAAATTCACTATAAAAATGATGAAAATTTGACAGAGACGGTTCGTAAAACTCGAATATTTTTGGGTCGTCGTGAAGCACCTTGTCGGACCGCAATAAAGAAATTGGTGGAACAATTCGAGCTGTTGGGACAAGTTAGTGATGTGAAGAATAAAACCTGCACACGTCGTTCAAGAACAGACGAGAATATTGCTGCTGTAGGCGAAAGTATTGAAGAAAACCCAGGTTTGTCCATTCCTCCTCGTTCTTTGGAATAAGGCATTCCACAAACGTTATTACACCGTATTTTGCATTAAGATTTGGGTCTTAAGGCTTATAAAGTTCAGTTAACACAAAAACTCAAGCCGGCTGATCATCAACAACGTCGTGTCTTTGCTGATTGGGTCGTTGAAATGCATGAAAATGATCCGGAATTCCATCGAAAAATCATGTTGAGTGATGAGGCCCAATTCCACCTCGGTCCGGCGGAGTCATTGGACCTTAGTTTTTCGAAAATGTGGCTGGAGCAACAGTTACGGTGAATGGATTGCGCTATAGAGAGATGATTTATGATTTTTTATGGCCGGAATTGGAAGGTATTGATCTGGACAACGTTTACTTTCAACAAGAAAGTTGAACGCAACGAAACCATTGATCTTTTGCGGGAATAGTTTCCGGACCGTGTTATCTCTCGAAGAGGTGATCACAATTGGCCACCGAGATCTTGTGATTTAACACCTTGCGACTTCTTCCTTCGGGGCCACGTGGAAGAGAAGGTCTACAACAATAGCCCAGCGTCGATTTAAGACCTCAAAGATGGAATTCGTGAGGCTGTCGAGGACAAAGAACAGCCACTTCGCGATTTGGTTATAAAAAATTTCATTAAAAGGATATGGTCCTGTAAGCGTGGTAGTGGTGGTCATTTGCCTGATGTTATTTTCCACTATTAACGGCATAGCTTCTTCTTTATAATGAAATGAACATCCGATGATTTATATTGAAAAATGGCATTTTCTTTTGAATATCAAAATAACACCTCTCATTGAAAAACCCTTCATTTGATGGGATCATAGATAGCTCTTACCGACACCGCATTTCGTACAAAGATTTCTGGAAGAAGCGCAGTCCGTGGATCTATGGATTCAACACATCTGCATTAGTGTAAAGTAACCAACTTTTAAGATCGCATCGGTCACACTCGGGTGTGTTTTGTGTATCGAACCAAGTACTATTGTAAGTACTTAGATATTTCTCTCAAACGGAGTTATACTCTACCTCAACTCCTAGAGAATGCACAAATTCATACTCTGATTTTTGTGAGGAACGTGTATCCACAACTATAGTTAGTGTCAGAAATCGGTCCTTTGCTGTTGCCACAGAAAGAGAACCGAACAAGAGTCAAAATATCTGCCTGGTATGATTCCAAAGCCACAAGAGCTTCACAGGGCAATCTGAACCAGACAAGAACTCCAGAATGAGATGTGTATGGAAATCCCGGAGAATCCGCCTCGCAAGCCAGACCGGCATGCCAATACGACGGCAGGCGCCCGACGACGACGCATCCGCGGCCGCATATAAAAGAATGAAATATAATCTAATCGTGTTCTGAAAAAAGAAAATGATCCAAGGGTCCCCTCCAGAGAGAGGAAACATCTTTTCTGTGCCGAAGACGACCGACCGATCGCAGGCCTGCAGAACGTTCAGAAATTTACCAACCAGCAGTGTATCATCCACCTTCGACGGGGACTCTGTGAAAGTGTCCTGCGCGAGCCTTAACGCACGTGCTCTACCGGCTTGATAGTAGAGACACGTGTTGTGACGTATGATAGCAGCGTGGTGACTAGTGCTGTGTGCGCATAGGGATTATCGTAGTGACATTGGCGGGATGTCTGCCTTTACGATGGCGAGCTTTACACTGAGGTGAGTCTAGGTGTGAAGTCTTTCAGGATGGTTTTGGTGCCGCCAGCGATCGATGGAAGGTCATTGTCACCGATATTTTTTCGCTGGTTGTTTTCCTGCGATATGCAGTATTGGGATATCGATTGTAGGATTTGGTGGAGCCTGCATTTTTCCGAAACTTTCAATGCGTTTTTTTTCTGACAATTCTAAAACAGAGTAAACTAAAGATAAAATAGATGGGTAGAAACTGCCCCTGCATCATGACTTATATAATATATTTATAGGGAAAAATTGCTTGAATCAATTCTGTTCTAATATTGAAATAACCTGACAAATGAAGGAATTCAAATGTAACGTTTCGAAACCTTCATCAGCCTTATCAGATTCATCAGACAATTCTGGAAAAATCTTCTAATTTATTTTGGTATTCAAGATTTTTTTGTCATCTCGACAATTTAGATGGTCATTGGAATGCAGAAGAGCCTCACATGTAAACAATTAGTCAACGGAAGTATTCGAGATTTCACCAACTAATATCGAAGTGATTGAAAAACGAGATATCACTAAGTTGAATAAATAATATTGCGTTTTCTCGTGGAAAGAAGATATAAATCATGAACAAAAAACTAACATGAAATAAGCTGAATACATGATGGATTGAAATATAATTCGAATAATTCGATTCTTATTAATGTTGTGGTTATTAATTAAACACAGGTGGCTAACTCGTTGGAATGTGACAATTTTTATGTGAAGTCAATTTTGTTTTTGTGATTTTTGAAAATACTAATTCAACAAAAAAAGTAGAATAGGAAAACAGTTGAAGAATTCCACGAAAGCTTGATGTGAACTCAGCCGCTTTTCCAAGTATGTTTTTTTGTCTACTGACAACACGTGTTCCCTTCAAAATTCCAATCAAGTGAAGGAATTCTAGGAATTCTTGAAATAATTCCTCAGATCTTTTAGAAAGTATTAACATTCGAAATATTTCATGCGCTTGTTCAAATTGGATGGGTTGCTAAGGCGCTATTTTCGGAAATGAAATCTTCGCATTTTTGCGCGCATGTTCTAAGGGAACAGCGTGCTATAGTTTTGTCCATATGTCGGCTTTCGAATTTTGAGCCGAAGATGGTCTCAAACGACTAGGTTGGACTCGCTGATGATGAATACGTTGTCAAAATCGAATCTGTCCGACCGGTAGTATGCACAATGAGAAGTGTACGGAGGATCCTATCAACTTTAAACATTCAGGGTAAGTTGCATTTCAAAATGCGGCGGTTAAGTTCGTTAACGGGTAAAATCAGCCGAATGGTTCCGGAGTTAACGAATTCCCCCAGCGTTATTTTGAAACCTGGCAGTTGGTTGGAACATATCGACGCGAAACCTCTCGCAAAATTTTTTTGAAAACGTGCTGTCATAAATTTGAAAAAAAGATTTTTCGAAATTCTTTGGATCTTTTTTTTTCGAAACTATTCACCCTATAGTCGAAAAGGAATTCGCTCGCACTTTGAGCTTCATATTTCATAGCAGTGTACTCAATTTAAATTCGATACTATTATTATTTTCAGAGATATCGGGAAAAAAATGATAAATTTCGTGTTTTTTTTTCCCGATACCGTTGTTTTTCCGGAATACTTAAAAAATACTGACCCAATTATGATGGAACAGCTAGTTCAGAAATGCTGATAAGCAACCGTGTGCGAAATTCAGAAATGATCGCATCATTCTCAAAAAAAAAATTTTTAATTTTTTCCAATTATTCAATATTCTGTGATCTTCTGATCATAACCTCATGAAAATCTCTTTGAACATTCAAGCTGCCAGTCTTTGATGAATTCCTGGATTTCAATTCGATCTTATTGGTTTTTTTCTAAATATTCGGATAATAAAATTTTCAATAGGTCTACCGAGGGGTCTACCTGCGGAAGCATTCGGTGGATTTTTCCCATTCACGAATTCGGCCTTCCTAATTCAGGTCGAAATCTACTTTACAAATATCGAGTTTGTAACAGAATGGGATAACGAGGGGGTTTGTTTGAAAGTACAAAATTTTTAAGGACATATCCCTCAGATAAAGTAACCGTAGACACATGTTACGGTTACTCTATCTGAGGGATATGTCCTTGAAAATTTCGTACTATCGAGTTTGTAAGTTGTTTGTTTTGCAAGTTATCCCCCTCTAGCCCCCCTGACTTTCAAATAGCGACTACGGATGCAATTGAATGTATATCCAGCTTAGATATTTGTTTGTTAATTTAATATCCTGTGTCTTTTTCTGTCCTTTAATGCTTTTGCACAATTATGTAAACTGTGTTAACTCTCGTGATGTGAATAATCCATTCACTAAATAAATAAATTGTATATTACCTAAGTGGAACAAATACGTGTTGATTTCTATTCACTTTGAGTTGAACCATGAAGCGTTCAACTACTATGTAGCTTCTTCAAATGCTATTGATCAACTGGTTAAGAATTGATTTTAAGCCGTTTTAACCATAAACCAGTTGCTACTTCCAGTTCTCGATTGTCTTTGAAGGGCCCAGTGGCTCCTCCAAAAATAACAAAAATAGCACTTATTCTGAACCCAGAAATTTCCTTAAATATGTTTTGAAATCAATTGTTGAACTAGTTGTCCAATAGCATCTGAAGAAGCTACAACGTAGCAAAACGCGTCATGTTTCAACTCATAATGAATTGAAACCAACACATGTGTGTTATTTAAGTGATAGGAAATTCGATATCTCCTCACCTCTGAATAAAGAACATAAGGAAGGAGCATAAGGCTTCAAATCGTGGGTCCGGGATGGAGGTTGCATATGACCGACTTCCCTTTCCTCCTGAAGAGAGAACAACTTGTTCCGAGACTTCTTTGTCTGAAGAAACTAACTAACATGAGTCATACTTAGAGGTTCAATATGGGCGATTATGTCCCACTGATATACGAAGTAGAACAGCGTTATGCTACTTCCTGTTGTTCTTTATTCAAAGCTCCTCACGAATGTTAACCTCATCATGGATCGTTCCTAATTTATCTATTTATTCGAAAACGACGAACAACCGGGTTGAAATCGCTTAATACTCCTAATTCACCCCTGACAATTAATTGAAGCCAATAAAGTTTGAAAGTAGTCCCAGAATCAATCAATCCTCAAGAACATTATTTTATTTGTATATACGTGAATCAGCAGAGAAGTACACAGGTTTCAATGATGTAATATTGAGGGCAAATAAAGATGAATGGATTTTACTTCTGTTGTGAAAGCGGTTATTATTATTAATGAGGACTTTACCCGCAGGGTTTGTTATTTTACGTTGTTGCGTGAATTGAATGAATGGAGAATAAATCTTTTTTACGTTGGGGAATTCGGTACGAAGAAGTTTTAACAACTGTTTCGAGAGGATAATGATTTATTTTTTTTCCTCTAGGGGTATTTCATTTCGTTTGTTGAGTCTTGTGAGAAATAATCGTGTTTTTCGGTTTAACTCCTACATGAAAAGCGCCCCCTGAACCTAATGGGTATTTCCAATGATTTACAGAAAAAACATTTTCTGGAGTATTGGATCATTGGGATAGATCGAAATAAATTGAAATCCTGTATGTTGCTTCTGCAACGTGGAAGTCTGAATTCTTTGGTTCCCAGCAAAATGCCCGAAATTCAATATTTTTTGGTTTAAATCAATTGACACCGGCTTTAAGAGCATTTTATCTCAAGCCAACAATAAAGTACAATTTTGCATGACCGAAAACACGCAGATGAAATTCAAGCTCTTAGCATTCCAGGCATCGGAGCTTTGTGGGTGGTATACTTCGGTACTCAAAGAATCCAGACATCACATGTGACAGTTTATAGAATTTATCTTATTAGACCATTTACGGAAATTTCCTTCACACATTTTTGCTCTCTCTTTCGCACCAGCCAATCCGAGGTGTGAAGAAGGGAATTTTCTTAATTTGGGTTTCGTTAGTTTTTAGATACTCTTCATTTGACCGTTGTATAGTAAACAACATTCGCTCTCGAATTTATAAACAAGACTTATACGTTAATTCTTGTGTTTTAAAAATCGTAACTTCTCATTTGAAAGTCGCTTCGACCTTGCTATCGAATAAGATATAGAAGGAAGATTCTATTGTGCAAATCACTTGTATACCATTTCGGTCTTGTTATCTAATGCAGATACAAGAAAATACATTTTTGTTACGTGTTAATAGTGCGTTTTTAATACACCTTAACAACATCTTCGTGTCATAAGTGCAACGATATTGATCAACTGGTCAATAAGTTCT
The DNA here is from genome assembly GCA_958510865.1 of Myrrha octodecimguttata. Classification (NCBI taxonomy): domain Eukaryota; kingdom Metazoa; phylum Arthropoda; class Insecta; order Coleoptera; family Coccinellidae; genus Myrrha; species Myrrha octodecimguttata. The sequence continues at coordinate 87,634,166 of OY294056.1, read as the reverse complement.
TCAATTATCTGCTTATTTTAGAAGGATCAACATTTCTGATAAAGATCAGAAAATAGTCGTCGGTCGTGTCTTCATTTTGATAAAGACTGAATTAATCAAGTACGATTAATTCAACTAAGCGGGGTCTCTACTTTTGAAACCCCCCAAACACCTGAATAAACCAATTCAGATCAAAACACTGTACATGGTTGAAAAAAACTAAAAAAACACTGACGTCAGTAGCTTTAGAGCAAATGTTCAAATTCGTTGCCAAATATTAGGAAAACAAAATTTTACATGGAGATATCTGCAGAATCATCGGGTGGATTTAAACCATTCACGAATTCGGCCTTCGTTATAAAGGTCCAAATCTACTGTCCGAATAGGTTTCTAAGTGAGAATACTATGATCCGTAGATCGCAGAATCTATAATGAATGAAATAAAGATTTGAATCTTTTAAAATTATTCCAACGACAGAAACATCACGAATTTGTTCCTGAGCATTTTCCAACGAGTTTATTCCGGAAATAATAACGATACCGAATATTGTTATCGGAACAAACTCAAATTTGCTACACTGAAATATGATCTCAAAGTCTGTGCTGATTATTTTTAAAATGTTTGTAATTGAATTCGTTTTTTTAGATTATCTTAGGCTTCAAGGAAACCCCTCAGAAGCTTAAAACTTGTGCAAGTTAGGTTATCGGGTGTGCTCTGTGAGGACTTTATAACTGTGCCACCTAAGGCTCAGCACTGTTTTTCATCATACGGTGAATGGTGGCCCAGTACCGATATAGAAACTTTTGTTCCTAGTCCGGGATCGAACCCGGGACCTTTCGATCACCAGTCCAACGTTCTAAAAACTGAGCTACCGACGCAGTGACTAACTCTTATGCCATTAACGAAATCCAACCTACTCTGATAGTTTTATATCAATAGGCGTTTTCGTTCTCACGAAATCGTGCGTACAGCCAGCCGGCCTATACAGAGCACACCCAGAATATGCGCGGATAAATGACTTCTTGAAGGTTCATACAGAATTTCGATTAGGGAACCACCAAATATAAAATAATTGAAAAACAAGTTGCAGTTTTCATTTAACAGACATTTAGGATAAGTGACAATACGCTGCCCAGAAAAAGCGCTTAAAAATGACAATAATTGATAACAAACTCGATATCTGAAAAGTACAACTCTTATCTGAGTGCATTCATTGAATGAAGTGATAATAGCCATGAGAATTCAACATGCTCTATGGGAAGGTCTAGATATGCTGGCTCCACGTTGATAAATAATTCATTTCAGGAAATAATGAATGAAATCATATCGATAATTTATATTTTACTTACTATAAAGATAACTGCATTCGAATACGAAATCATGGTTTGAAAATTAATTGAATTATTCTTTATTGGAGGTAATAATTAGGATCTAAAATATAATGAAGGGTTTTTTCAAAAGGGGTGTTCACAGAATTAAGCTCAAACTATAGAAATGTAATATGAGACAAGGTGATAATGATTAGCTATTAGTCGTATACTATCGAAATTATAGACATCAGAAAATAATAATATATAATCTATCACAATTGATTATGATAAATCCGAAACCGTTGGATTAAAATTACAACCCAGATATCTGCGATCTGTTTGGCAGAAAAATCTATTGCTCGAAACTCAAAGGAACTTGATCGAGAAATTTCTTTCATTTAATTTATTTTCAAGAAAACATTTCACTGTACTTGACTATTGAAACACTGATCTTGTAACTCATAATTGTGCAATATTCAGTCGTTTCCACCATAGGAATATACAAAAAATTCATCATTGATTTTTCTCACATATTGAAACTATGAATAATTATCCCGATTTTGCTCAAATTTATTAATTAATTATATTGAATCACTCAATCAGTGTGAACATATTAAGCACAGCTCACTTACTCAGAACTTCGTAATCTATGGTCTGGTGTGATAATAGAGAGTTACCTAACTCCGTCTTATTCTTTGATCTGGATGAAAGTGGGTGGAGTTTGATTTGAGGCCTCAACTGGCTCAGTAACGATCCACAAAAATAGTGCAATTTCTCGAATTCATATCGATTTTATAACCTTCAACGTTGACTATTTCGAGAACAGTGCACTTAAGGGGAAACAATGAGGAATTATTCAGTATTTTAAATGGATGAAGATTCTTATAATTTTGAGTCGGAGACTCTATAACTAAGAAACAGTTTTAAGTAGAATACAAGTGATTACCGAAGAATATGTGTTATAGTTACAGTGATTCATTTCTACAGTATGGCAAATGAAACAAGTGATTTATTCGATGGGGGGAAACTATGTTTAGAATTTACTAACAACTTGAAGACTCACTCTGTATTTTAGGCTCCGAAGATATACCGAAAGTTTCGTGTGTACCTGTGTGTTTTACTTCCAAACTTATCGTGGCATAACAGTGATAATCGAAACGCCGGTCGAGTGGACGGACAGAATAACATTTGACAAAGAATTCTTCATCGGTGATTTAAAAAACCAATTATCTATCAATCAAATATCTTATTTGGTTCACTCAATTTATAAATGGTGTAATTATTTTCGAATTTTCAAATGATGATATATATACACCGATTTTCACATGAGGAAGAAAGGAATAAATCGTAGAGTATTTTGATTTTATTCTTTTTTTTTGGTCTAAAATTTTCTCAATTGCTATTCAAATCACCAGCAACAGAGGAAAGATCAACTATTAACCCCAGGTTAATTTCTACTGGCTCAAAATTTCAATTAGTTCATTCGAGAAATCTTTTGCGCAATATTGATGAGATTCAGAAAGAGTATTGATAGTTTCGAGAATGTCAAATCTTGGCTTGAAGCCATGATATTAATTTATAAAACTACAATATATCATACAATCTCTCGACGCTTTTATTGAATTCAATTTCATACCGATATATCATTCGGAACTGCCAAGTCGAACCATATACGTATTAGTTTTTCTAATGAATTATTATTAGATTAGACGATAATTAACAGCTATCGTTCCTTTGGAAGACCTTCGTATTGAACTGATATAATTGCTGATGTATCGATCGAAAATCAATTTCTACTTACAAACGTTCTATTGGACTCATTAAAGGGGTATAATTAACCAAGGTATTTCTTTAATCTTGATTCTTTTTCAAATGTCATGAAAATCTTGGATTTACAGAATTTAGATTGTCCTCGAAAAGTTTTCTATTGATATCGGAGAAAATCATCACAAATAATTCACTTGATGACTTCAATATCTAAGTTTACAGGGTGTATCTGAATAAAACCGAAGAAATGTAAGGGGTGATTCTGTGATGAAAATTAAGGTGGCTATTTGGTATAAAGATTAACAAAAAAAAAAATGTTTTTTGTTTCTATTTTCCCTGTTTATTAAGCTGAAGACAAGAAACTTGGTAAATATTATTTGTCAATAAAACTACACATTTTGGAATTTTTTCAACCCTGAAGTATGCTCAGAGGGGGTTGAGATAGTCAACCCCTAAGATATTTTTTCTTACAACTTTTTTTTGGATTGAAATTTTACTGAATTTCTTCAGTATTTCCAGAAATATTAGAAAATCAACCTCAAAATTTCAAATAGGTAAAACTCCGTTTGGTCGATTTCGCTCATCAATGCCCTCAATCGTCGCATTTTGCAATGCAAACTACCCTGAAAGTTCCAAGTCGTTCTAAGGGTAATCCGTACGCCCGCAATCGTGTTCTACGGCCGGCCGGGCAGGGTACTGGATTCATTAACAGTGAGTCCAACCTAGTCGTCTGAGACCATTTCCGGGAAAAAAAATCGTACATAACAGACATTTGTACAGAAATATAGCACGCGGGTCAAATAGAACATGCGCGCAAAATATTGTTACTATTAAGGTTCCATAAACCGATTTTTTTCCATAAAGAATTCAAAAAAACTACGTTTATGCAAATTTAAATGTTCATATCGTTATAATAGCATGATTCAATCAAATATGGTCGTTGTATTGACAACAAATTTTTTGGGAAGCACTGATGTTAGGTCAGGATCTACGACCTCGATTTAATAGGAAACGATAACAAGGTCGACGATTTTCGAAAAAAAAAATTTATTTGGGACTTGGAAAATTTTTCATAAAGAACCGCGAATAAACATCAGAGCGCAGAGGGGTGGGGGTAAGATTTAGCGATTCCGTGCGAAATTTTATTTTTGAAGCTATGACAATATGCACATCATATATTATGGATTCGAACACGTAGATTACGAATCTGTAATTAGATTTCGCGTAACTGATTCGGTTTGAAAAATATTCCGGATTTGGTGAGAAATTTTCGAAATTTGGGTCAACTTTGGGCCGTCGTACAGATCAAACGCGTAAGGCTGGACAATATCGAATTTTTTTGGTTATATCTGGGTCCTTTGTGAGTACGTAGCCAATTATTTTATAGACGAAGGTCCTCTAGTTGAAAAATTATGATTTTTTCAAAAAAGGTCCAATTTTTTCGATTTTCCTCGGGCCATAAAAAACGAACCAGACTCTCCACTAACATTCTGATTGGATTTTCTTAATCTACGCCCTCGAATTGGTATATGTTTCAAATTTCAGGTCGATCGTAGAACTTTCGATTTTTGGTAAAATTTTAAGGGGTTAGTTACCCTTAAGAAAATCTCAATTTTCGAAAAATAATTTTCCGACTCCTATCGCCGTGAAATTTGGCACACTTACTAATTCGAGGGCGTAGAACAAGAATATAAGCTCAGATATTTTTTAAAAAAATCGTCCTGGACGTGAGAGGTCCTTGAAGTTCCAAAATTTTGGACCTTTTTTCAAAAAATCATTATTACCGACTCGATGAGAGTAGGACGATGAAATCTGTTTTAATCCATAGATAAAGGATCGAACTGCACGTAAAAAAATTCGACATCACCCAGCTTCATTATTTTGGTCGGCACGACGTCTCAAAGTTGACCAAAATTTCGAAATTTTTTCACTATTTCCGCCATAATTTCTAAACGGTTGTCACTGGACGATTTCTAATGACATGATCTACGACCTCGATTTAATAGGAAACGATAACAAGGTCGACGATTTCCGAAAAAAAAAATTTATTTGGGACTTTTTTTGGTTATATCTGGATCCTTTGTGAGTACATAGCCACTTGTTTTATAGACGTAAGTCTTCTGGTTGAAAAATTATGATTTTTTTAAAAAAGGTCCAATTTTTTCGATTTTCCTCGGGCCATAAAAAACGAACCAGACTTGTTCAAACGCTAGATATCAGATCAACACGAAATTCTGCACAGAGGTAGTTGCGTCTGCACCTGATAAAGAAGTTTCAATCTGATTGCATTTGTACTCCTTGAAATAATTTGGAAAAAATGTTAAAATTCCAAAGAGCAACGATATCTGGTATATTTTTTCCATATATCTCCGAAAATAAATATTGGATCGAATTGAGATAGATTTGAAATAGTGTTGTTAAATAGAGACTCTAAGACATTTGTCAAATCTCGTTGAAATATAATCGATATTTTCGGAGAAAAAAAATTTTTCATCGAAAATTGAAAAATTTTGCAACAAACAAACAACTGTATCCACACGAAATTTTACAAAGAGTTGCGCATTAGAATTCAAAAAACTGAACTCGAAAATTCAAATGAGCCTAACTCTGAAAATATTCGACTAATTTCACCCATTAACGAACTCAACCGAGATACTTTTGGACTCCAAAGTTAATCTAACCATTTCATGTCACTAGGGTCTTTTCTTGAAAAGTAACAGCATATAAGGACGGACGGACAGAATCAAATTTGATCTTTCAAGGTCATTTTCCGCTCATAATTCGAAAATTACAGGCGTTGTGACGAAACGATAACGCGCTGTTTCCCAGAGCAATAGCGTAGAAATTATAAATGCTCGGATGTTTATTTCATCATGAAGAAGAAGCTATGCCGTTAATAGTGGAAAATAACATCAGGTGAATGAGCACCACGACCACGCTTACAGGACCATATCTTTTTAATGAAATTTTCCATAACCAAATCGCAAAGTGGCTGCCCTACGTCCTCGATAGCCTCACGAATTCCATCTTTGAGGTCTTGAATCGACGCTGGGCTATTGGCGTGGACCTTCTCTTTCATGTGGCCCCAAAGGAAGAAGTCGCAAGGTGTTAAATCACAAGATCTCGGTGGCCAATTGTGATCACCTCTTCGAGAGATAACACGGTCCGAAAACTTTTCCCGCAAATTATCAATGGTTTCGTTGCTTGTTTGGCACGTAGCGCCGTCTTGTTGAAAGTTAACGTTGTCCAGATCAATACCATCCAATTCCATCCAATTAAATCATTAATCATCTCTCGATAGCGCAATCCAATCACCGTAACTGTTGCTCCAGCCTCATTTTCGAAAAAGTAAGGTCCAATGACCCCGCCGGACTATAAACCGCACCAAACAGTCACAGGTTGAGAATAGAGAGGCTTTTCAACTAGAACCCAATCAGCAAAGACACGACGTTGTTGATGACCGGCCGGCTTGAGTTCTTGTGTTAACTGAACTTCATAAGCCTTAAGACCCCACCTTTATGCAAAATACGGTGTAATGACGTTTGTGAAATGCGCCTCATTCCAAAGAACGACGAGGAATGGATAAACCTGGGTTCTCTTCAACACTTTCGGCTACAACAGCAATATTCTCGGCTGTTCATGAGCGACGTGCTCGAATTTTTCCACCAATTTCTGTATTGCGGTCCGACAAGGTGCTTCACGACAACCCAAAAATGTTCGAGTTTTACGAACTCTGCCAAATTTTCACCATTTTATAGTGAATTTTAATAATTTAAATGCGTTGTTGAAGCGTGTATCGTTCCATTTTTATTAATGGCGTAGTTTCTACTTGTCAAATGTCAAAAAATGACAGCTTCAAAAGTGACATCTACCGAAATAGCGGGCTATTCAAAATAACACCTCTTATTGGAAAACCCTTATAATGTCCTACAGTAAATCCTGTGTGTTAGAATATCCATTCCAATTCCAATACTTTGAATTTTTCAGACTCCTCCATACTCGTATATACACTTCGCTATTTCAGAATAAAGTTTTTTTATTCCAAAACCTCTTGATACTTCGTGGGTTCGAAAGATTTCAATACCGCTTCATCGTCAATTTGATCGAACTCGTACCTAATGGAAGAAACTACTTCTACGCAGAATGGATGCAAGGTTTGAGGAGTAATTGTGTTTCATGTTAGACGTCGGATGCAGTCTTTTCTGCGAGGAATGTCTATTCGTGATTTATTTATGGTGTTTCTCCAACCGGCATTTCCAACCATTACTCATGTGGTTATTCTGTAAAGCCGATGCAATTTTTCAGTAGACCCACACAAATAATGTCTGGACGTGCGAGCATTACTCCATGGCAAAGATGATTATGGAAGACGTAACTTTCTGATTATAAACAGAATTCTACCAAAGCTCAGACGGGAGATCGGATGAGCTCTTATGATCTCATTCAAATTTGTTGCCATAGCAGTTTTTCTTGATTCATTGTGAAAATATTAATTAGATAATATTTTTCGTAATCGAGGTGAAATTTGGTTAATTATAGTTCATTATTTACTTCATGTTATTTACTGAGTTCCATGGAAATTTGATGAGTATTTACCGGAAAAAATTTGTTGATTAAAATTGAGAAAATTTCAGATTTTTTTCAATTCTTGAAAGATACAATCTTCGCAAATTTCCGTATAAAGTTGCTAGCGGACATTACTAATTCCTTACTTCTTGAGATATTGAGGAACCTCAAATAAATATATATCTTCGAAACCATTGGACCGATTCCGCCTATCATCGAACTTAGTCGAGACATAGACAGTATTCAATTCGACGGATTTTCACGCGCTTGTTCTGGGGAACAGCGCGTTATCATTTCGTAACGATGCCTGTAATTTTTGAACTTTGAGCCGAAATTTGTCTCAAACGACTAGGCTGGACTCACTGATGAAGAATCCGTGGTCGAAATTGATTTTGTCCGTCCGCCCATCCGTCCGTGTGCGCTGTAACTTTCGAAAGGAAGGACCTTGAGTTTGAAATTTTCAGCTGGGGGTTTGATCCTGAATATATCGGTTGAGTTCGTTAAAGGGCAAAATGTGCCTAATTATTTTTGTGCTACCGCCATTTGAAATTTTGATTTTTCAATAACTTGAAAAATATTTCTCTGATCGGAATGAAACTTGGTTGGAAGATGAACACTTTCGATAAGAAGGATTATCCATGAAAAAATTGGAAAAAAATTTTTTTTTTTTATTTTTTTTGAAAATTTTTATAATTCATTGAAATTTCACTGAAACTTCCAAGTCACCATTTCGCAATGTGAACAAGCGAGTAAAAGCTACTGACTTCACGTCAGTGCTTCTCAATCAATTTTTAATCAGGCAGTCTAATCAGGAATCTGCTTTATTTTCCAGCTGTTTTTAGGTTTTCACTCCCAATACTTGAAAAAGAGCTATCAAATATTGAATGAACTTATTAAATATCCAAAGGAGTTAAGGTTCCTTTTAAGATATTGGGAGTGAAAATACTTGAAAAAAATTAACCTAGTCCAACCTAGACTCGTCTGTTCGAATTCAAAGAAAAACGGTTTGATCATCCAGATTGTTCGTATGAGGTTTAATAAATCAGGTCGAATTTATGAATAGGTTATATCCACCCAGTGATTCCACAGGAATTTTCTTCTTTCAATATTGGCAAAGAAAATACATCGAATCGAATTGAAACCTACTACCCAGATAGCACACCATATTCCCAGTATATCCTCTCAATATCCTATTCGTGGCGTATGTCCCAGGACATTGGGAGGATATACGGGGGATGTACAATTGGGGATATCCCTATGATTTAGGGTTCGTATATACCAAGTATGTCCTCTGAGTAACTGCAACCCACATTAAATTTTCGACATTGAGAGGACATACTTGGGATGTACAACTTGGGATATCCCTACGATTTAGGATACATATATCCCAATTATGTCCTCTAGTAGCTGCGAATGCTGCGATGCAATCCTCGTCAAATTTTTCGAAATACGACTTCGCGTTGATTGCTGGTGTAAATACCAATAAGAGCCAGAATGTTTATGGGTTGGATCTATGTTGTATCATTTAATAACGAAAAATATCCAACTTGAGGTGTGAAATCGAATTATTCACTTTTTTAATATATCTGGGTGAATATCTGAAAGCTGAGATCAATGAATATCATTTGTGGATATGAAAAAATCAGAAATAATCTAATAATATAAGAAAATTCAATGTAGCAATGTGAATAATGTAATAATATATTATTAGATCATTGATTATCGATCACACAGATTAGGAAGTTATAAGTTTATATTACTTTATGTTCTGTGGTTCATAATCTATGATGGGTCAATCATGACATTTGACAGATTCTGCGTTGATCGGCATTTTTTTATTTTTTTGCTTCTTTTCTTGACTTGGAGTAATATTAATTGTGGGCATCACAAAACACAAGAACTGATGAAATGGTATACTTGTCGTCTTCAGTAAACTCGTTCTGCATTCGTCCATTTCGAAAGTGGATTTTGGCAGTGATTTTGTGCTATATTTTATACCCTGTGGTATGTAAGTATAAAAAATTCATTAACTAGCTAACAAATATAACATAGGGGTCCAACGACAAAAAGGAGTAATTCAATACATATTTTATATGTTTATTCATTTCCAGCATCAAATACGGTGAGTGGAAGAAATCAAACCAAGAGAATGTGAAATAATGTATACAACAAGCATTGCACACAAAATAATTTGAACATTTGTGAGTTGATCAGGTGCAGTTCGATAAGACAGTACAATATGTGAAACTTTTAAGGTGATCAAAGTATGGTTAAGACTCTGATTATGCAGTGTCACATTATCCTGAGTATAGTGTTGGATATTGTACAAGATGTGAAGAAAATAAAACAAAACCTAAAGGAAGCCCATAAACCAGCAAACGATGAAATATCAACCAATAGACTGAAGGACTTCGGTCGATGCCCTTTTCAGAAAGAATAAAGAACGGTATTATTATAATATTATCATCTAATTATCATGATTCTTTGGATATAACCTTCCCAATGAATAGCTCAGATCTGGAGACATTCAAGATTTTTTTTTAAGTGATGAGCAAATTTTTCATCTAGTCATGAGTTCAATTAATAGTTTGTACATCAAGTGATTAAAATGAATTCATGAGTAGAAAGTTCAACCTATGAGCCCTAAGTGTCAATTCATTTTGATGAAGATTTAAATGATAATTTCTTCTCAGAAAAAAAGTATTTTAGGAAATAAGATTAAATGTATTGCTTTGATTAATGGTTGGTAGGTCACTGAGTATTTGATTGTCATCTTACCCTTGATGCTATGTGTTGAATAATGTCCTTTTGAATGGTCAAAATGGGATAACATGAATCAATTTCAGGCGATGTACCAAAAGCTCTGGTTATCGTTCGGTTATCCAAACTGACTTGTAGGCAAAGGATAATCTGTCAGTTTGGATAACCGTAACTAATCAATTTCAAGCGATGGACCAAAAGCTCTGTTTATAGTTACGGTTATCCAAACTGACATAGATGAAAGATAATCTTTCAATTCGGATAACCCTATCTATAACCGGAGCTTTTGGTCCATCGCTTGAAATCACATTTTGTGTTGATAAGTATTTGCAACTGTCTGAATGTCATTTGTCATAATGTTAATGTAACTTGCTGACTTTTAATTTTAGGCCAAAGAGATTGCACAATGCGGAAGAAACACAATAGTTATGAATTTGTAGGAGGGGCAATGACTCCCCCAATCAGTGACAACGGCAATGCAGTTTAACTGGCGAAGAAAAAGAGGAAATTTGGGAGATTGTATATTACAAAATTGATAAATGGTGAGCAAAATAAGTCTGCAATTAATTTATTGTTTCAATTTATATATTTTGTTTCAGACGCTGATGAAATTGAGAAAATTTCTACACTGAGAAAGACTGTTGCTGGCTGGCTAGAGAGATGTAAAAAGATGATTGAACCCTATGATAAGTTGAGAAATATGTAGTATCCCTTTTTTTTGTAGGCTTTCTTTTATAATAAAAATTATTGAAATTACGTACATTGCTTTAGTCTAAATTAGGGATGTCCTATAGTCAACTTGGAACTATATCCCTAGAAAATATGCGTAGACCGCTGGGGGAGTTCCCACTTTTCTAAATAAGTCATCCTCAGGATGTCCTCTTGATAGCTTATGGTCTGTGGAGTATATCCTCCGGATATACAAAAACACCACCTGGGGGATTCCCACTTAGTAACATTCTATATCCTCAGGATATCCTGAGGATTATGTATAGACGAATTCGGATTTCCCTGGGATATACTAATATCCCTGCTCGATAATCCCAAGAACATCCCCAGGATCTTATTGTGCTATCTGGGTAGTTACTTGGATGAAAATGACTGCGGAAATTTTCATGCAGAATTTTAGCATACCTCATCTGATTGATGATTTCCTAATTCAGCGTTTTGAAATGACTCTGCAATCTCTTTTTCATATGATCCTAATGAAATTCTGCATGCATCTTTCAGCCTTCATTTTTGTGAGCATGTTCTAGGGGGACAGAGTTCTATCGTTTGTTGTTGTTATCGTTTCCTATTAAATCGAGGTCGTAGATCACGAATATGTCATTAGAAATCGTCCAGTGACAACCGTTTAGAAATTATGGCGGAAATAGTGAAAAAATTTCGAAATTTTGGTCAACTTTGAGACGTCGTGCCGACCAAAATAATGAAGCTGGGTGATGTCGAATTTTTTTACGTGCAGTTCGATCCTTTATCTATGAATTAAAACAGATTTCATCGTCCTACTTTCATCGAGTCGGTAATAATGATTTTTTGATAAAAGGTCCAAAATTTTGGAACTTCAAGGACCTCTCACGTCCAGGACGATTTTTTTAAAAAAGATCTGACCTTATATTCTTGTTCTACGCCCTCGAATTAGTAAGTGTGCCAAATTTCACGGCGATAGGAGTCGGAAAATTATTTTTCGAAAATCGAGATTTTCTTAAGGGTTAACCCCTTAAAATTTTACCAAAAATCGAAAGTTCTCCGATCGACCTATAATTTGAAACATATACTAATTCGAGGGAGTAGATAAAGAAAATCCAATCAGAATGTTAGCGGAGAGTCTGGTTCGTTTTTTATGGCCAGAAGAAAATCGAAAAAATTGGACCTTTTTTAAAAAAATCATAATTTTTCAACCAGAGGACCTTCGTCTATAAAATAATTGGCTACGTACTCATAAAGGACCCAGATATAACCAAAAAATTCGATATTGTCCAGCCTTACGCGTTTGATCTGTACGACGGCCCAAAGTTGACCCAAATTTCGAAAATTTCTCACCAAATCCGGAATATTTTCCAAACCGAATCAGTTACGCAAAATCTAATTACAGATTCGTAATCTACGTGTTCGAATCCATAATATATGATGTGCATATTGTCATAGCTTCAAAAATAAAATTTCGCACGGAATCGCTAAATCTTACCCCCACCCCTCTGCGCTTTGATGTTTATTCGCGGTTCTTTATGAAAAATTTATTAAGTCCCAAATAAATTTTTTTTTTCGAAAATCGTCGACCTTGTTATCGTTTCCTATTAAATCGAGGTCGTAGATCACGAATATGTCATTAGAAATCGTCCAGTGACAACCGTTTAGAAATTATGGCGGAAATAGTGAAAAAATTTCGAAATTTTGGTCAACTTTGAGACGTCGTGCCGACCAAAATAATGAAGCTGAGTGATGTCGAATTTTTTACGTGCAGTCCGATCCTTTATCTATGAATTAAAACAGATTTCATCGTCCTACTCTCATCGAGTCGGTAATAATGATTTTTTGAAAAAAGGTCCAAAATTTTGGAACTTCAAGGACCTCTCACGTCCAAGACGATTTTTTTAAAAAATATCTGACCTTATATTCTTGTTCTACGCCCTCGAATTAGTAAGTGTGCCAAATTTCATGGCGATAGGAGTCGGAAAATTATTTTTCGAAAATCTTAAATTCTTAAATCTTAAAATTTTACCAAAAATCGAAAGTTCTCCGATCGACCTGAAATTTGAAACATATACTAATTCGAGGGCGTAGATTAAGAAAATCCAATCAGAATGTTAGTGGAGAGTCTGGTTCGTTTTTTATGGGCAGAGAAAAATCGAAAAAATTGGACCTTTTTTAAAAAAATCATAATTTTTCAACCAAAAGACTTACGTCTATAAAATAAGTGGCTACGTACTCACGAAGGATCCAGATATAACCAAAAAATTCGATATTGTCCAGCCTCACGCGTTTGATCTGTACGACGACCCAAAGTTGACCCAAATTTCGAAATTTTGGTCAACTTTGAGACGCCGTGCCGACCAAAATAATGAAGCTGGGTGATGTCGAATTTTTTACGTGCAGTTCGATCCTTTATCTATGCAATAAAACAGATTTTATCGTCCTACTTTCATCGAGTCGGTAATAATGATTTTTTGAAAAAAGGTCCAAAATTTTGTAACTTCAAGGACCTCTCACGTCCAGGACGATTTTTTTTAAAAATATCTGACCTTATATTCTTGTTCTACGCCCTCGAATTAGTAAGTGTGCCAAATTTCACGGCGATAGGAGTCGGAAAATTATTTTTCGAAAATCGAGATTTTCTTAAGGGTTAACCCCTTAAAATTTTACCAAAAATCGAAAGTTCTCCGATCGACCTGAAATTTGAAACATATACTAATTCAAGGGCGTAGATAAAGAAAATCCAATCAGAATGTTAGTGGATAGTCTGGTTCGTTTTTTATGGCCAGAAGAAAATCGAAAAAATTGGACCTTTTTTAAAAAAATCATAATTTTTCGTCTGTAGTTTTCGAATTTTGAGCAGAAAATGACTCCAAACGACTAGGTTGGACTCAGTGATGACGGCGTCAAAAACTGTCGAACGAGGAATCTATCAATTTGAAAATTTGCGGGTTAGTTTCATTTCAAAATGCAAAAATTGAGTTCGTTAAAAGGCAAAATCGGTTGAATGATTTCGGAGTAATAGCCATTTGAAATGTCGAGGATTTTTCCCTGATATTTCGGAAACTACAAGAGCGATTGGATTGAAATTCGGCAGTTAGTTGGAGCGTGAAGACTCACAACTTCTTGCGAAATTTCGTTGAGATCGTGCAGTCAGTAAATTTTGAAAACATTTTTTGTTAAAATTTTATTCGAGAAAATTTTTTTTTTCAGAAACTATTCATCAGATTGAGAAAATATTCTAGTAGTACATTGATATTCATATTTCACAACAGTGTACAAATTTTCAGTTCGAAACGATCATAATCTTAGAAGATAGCTCGAGAAAATATATCAAATTGACAAGCTTTTTCAAGATATCGTTATTTTTTCCGCAATAACTCAGAAAATACTTTTTGAATCACAATGAAACTTGGCAGCTAGCTTGAAAATGCTTGTGGAGAACTATGTGCAGAATTTCGTGATGATCGTGCCATTAGAACAGTTTGAAAAAAAATTCAAATTTTTTTTTCTAATATTTAATATTCTGTGATCTTGTCATCATAATATCTCAGTTTTTTTGGAAATATTGGGAAAATAAAATTCTGAATAGGCATACCTACGGAATCATTATTTGAAAATCGATATTTGTGAAGCAGGTTTGTAGGTTAATAGCAAAGGAACTTAATATATTTTCACAGATATGCCCAATCCAGATTTGATTTATCTGATATTTACATTAACACAGATAGTATATAATTGAGATCTAGCACCTGGTTGAAAAATGCGGAATTTCGTGAGCATCATATGAATAGAAAGTCTCGAAATTATTCTATAAAGAAGCGGAGCTGCATTGGGATTCCGCTTGAAATTAATATTTTCGAACGAGAACCTATTGGACGATCTGAACTGTATTGTCGGAAATATTGAATTGATAAAATTTGGACGGAATATACAGGGTGGGCAAAATTCGTTGTCCATGGAAGGGATCTCGAGAACTATAGCAGCTAGAAGAAAACTGATAACACATTCTCGAGCTCTTTTTTCCTGACTGATTGGAGTCTGAAAACAGATCCAGCTTATCGCGCATAGAACTTGAGTTATGAGCGGAAACTGAGAAATTGTCATTTTCAATAATTCTGAATAACTCGCTTGTTTGAACTCGTATTCGAAATCTGTTGATACATTTTATAGGCACTTTTCTAGGAGTAATTCAAATATAATATGACTGAATTTTTTAAGCCATTTTCGGGAAATGAGAAGGATTTTGAATTTTTCAAATGTAAACTATAGTCGAAAGATCTCTTATCTTGCTACAAAATTTTTGCTGATTTCAAAATTGTATTATATGTCGCTATTTACAAGAATATGACATGAGAAAGAGTTCAATATTTTTTCTCGCTTTTCTATTCACTTTTGAATTATTATAAGTAGGCTGGCGTTTCCATAGCGACCATTTAATATGCATTATATTTATATTATTATATATGTCGTTCTGGATATTTATCGAAAAAGACTTCCCTTGCAACTCGGCTATTTCCATTCGCTTGAATATAGCATACTAACATATCGGATTTTTCGTAATTTGGAATATTTCGGGCCTTTAGGGATAATAAACAGATTCGCTATTGCTAATCTTAAGAACTATGACAAATTAACCATAGAAATATTTATTCAGCAACCGCTGATTCCAATCATAGAGGCGCAAGTTCACACAAAGACAATGCATATTCAATCGTCGCTATGGCAACGTCAGCCTGCTCATAATTCAACAGTGAAGAGAAAAGCAGAAAAAAAGTATGGAATTTTTTCTTATGTAATATTCATGTGAATAGCGACATATGATACATTTTTGAAATCAGCAAAGATTTTGTAGTAAGATAAGAGATCTTTCGACTATAGTTTACATTTGAAAAATTCAAAATCCTTCTCAATTCTCGAAAATGGCTGGATCAAAACATTCAGTCATATTATATTTGAATTACTCCTAGAAAAGTGCCTGTAGAATGTATCAACAGATTTCGAATACGAGTTCGAACAAGCGAGTTATTCAGCATTATTGAAAATAACAATTGCTCAGTTTTCGCTCATATTTCAAGTTCTATGCGCGATAAGCTGGATCTGTTTTCAGATTCGGATTAGTCAGGAAAAAAGAGCTCGAGAATGTGTTATCAGTTTTCTTCTAGCTGCTATAGTTCTCGTCTCGTCTTCAGTAGACAACGAATTTTGTCCGCCCTGTATATGCGGCGAAACAAAATGGCTTACTACGCAGAGCAACATCAACATTTATTTCTGAAAATTATGAATCATTGAAGGTCAAGCATTGAATTTACTGTCGATTGTATATCGAGCCCTGAATCGGACAATCAGCTTTGTGAAACCGGCAGTTAAACTTTCAAATTTGGTTTGAGTATACATTAATATAAGAATTACTAAGAACACCGTCGTGTTAGTTTTTCTCCAATTCTCTGGCACATATAAATGTTAGCTTAAAGTCGAGATAGTTACTCTTCGTCAACAAAAAACTAAATAATTTGACGTCAAAAAAACTGTTTCTAGGGTGGTTCACAAAAGCTGATACACCTGGAACATCATAATATCAGGCAAATATCCAGTAGAACAAGCGTATCCCATCAGCTTTGTCCGCAAATGTGAAATCCTGTAAACGACATTTCGAATACCTACACCTAATTATTTCTAACGAGATGAGGCGCTAGCTCCTATCAAAATAAGGTCGTGTTTGAGTAACATTTCCGCATAGTCGAGCTGTTTGATTTATGTTCAACTTCTCGGTCGCTTTCCACCGTTCAGTCCAGGATGAAACATGGTATTTATAAACACCTTCACCGCCAGAACAAACTGGAAGTCTGACAAAAAGGGGAAAATTCGAGAAATGCATTGATGTGAAGCCAAGAGTATTCCGGAAGAGTTTATGTTCATCTTTGAATTACCTGAACTGATTCAATGCAACGGTTCATCAGTCTGACAAGATATATTGGAAAAATTCAAGAGAAGTCAGGAGCTTTGACGTGATTCTTTGAAACTGTTGGCAAACCTAGTTTCTTGAGTTAGTTAGTGAGGAAAAAACAGCATTACTGGGGAAGTTTGACAAATTTTTGTCCCAAAATTTCGGATCGAGCTAAATTTTGGTACCATATTGGTGAATAGAAACCTTAATTTATTTGCTTGATTTCATGGGAATCTATCCAATTGAATTTACAAATATCTGGGAAATTTACGAAATTTTTTTTCGAATTCCAATTACACTATCCTGACGTTATTTTGTAGCAAGCTGCGCGTTGATATTCTACAACTAACTACGGACTGAAAATCCGATCTTATTAATACTTTTCGAAATATCGAGGAAATAGCTTAGAGAATTCAAATGTGTGTAAGTACAAAGTTTCGAGTTGTCATCTTTTCAATCAAGACGAGAATGGACAGACTTGATATTTTCCTTCATATCGCTGCATGGTGGATTCGGTGATCACATTCGTGACCTGAATACTGTGAACGACAACAGTTTGAGAGAACGTCTGTTTGAACTTTGAAGGAGAATTTTGACTACATAGTTTTTGCGCGCATGTTCTAGGGGAACAGCGTGCTATCGTTTTCCACAAATGTCTGTAATTTTCGATGATTGAGCCGAAAATGGTCTCAATCGACTAGATTGGACTCACTGATGACGAATCCGGTGTCAAAATCGATTCTGTCCGGCCGGTTGGCCGTCCGGCTGGCCGTTGACACGATAACGGTCCAACGGAGAGAGCTAGCAACTTGAAACTTTCAGGGTAGCATTGGAATGCCGCGGTTGAGTTCATTAATGGGCCAAATCGGTCGAATAATTTCGGAGTTATAGCCACTTAAAATTTATTCATTTTTATTTCAGAAACTACTTGAGCGATTGAATTCAAACTTGGCAATTAGGTGGAGTATAAGGACGCGCAACTTTGAGCCAAATTTTGTCAGGATCATACTGTCAGTAAATTGAAAGAAATTTTTTTCACAATTTTTTTCCAAAATTTTTTTTTTTTCGAAAACCGTTCATCATATCCAGAAAAACGGACTTTGAGCTTCATATTTCACAGCAGTGTGTCAAATTTCAGTTCGATACGATCAAAAGTTTTGGAGATATCGGTAGAAAATATGTCAAATTTCGGGGATTTTTTCTCGATATCGTTTGTTTTTTCGGTATAACTCGAGAAATACCGATTCAATCCTGATAAAACTCCGCAGCTAGTTTGAAGATGCTGAGAGACAACATGATGCGATATTTCGTGATGGTCATGTCATTAGAACAATTTGAAAAAAAAAAACTGTGATTTTCTTATCATATCATCCTCATTAAATTCTGTATGAGCCTTCGAACTGTGATTTTTCGATGAAGTACTGAATTTCAGTTCGATCTGATCTGCATTTTCGGAAATATTGGGAAAATTAAATTTTGAATGGGTATATCTGTGGAATCATTGGGTGGATTTTACCCATTCACGAACTCGGCCTTCGTAATTAAGGTCTAAACCTTCTCTACAAATATCGAGTTTCTAAGTTGTTTCTTTCCGAAGTTATTGTGTTTACGCAGTCGTTGCCGAAGCGGTCATCTACATTGAAAAAGCTGAAAAAACAAAAGCTGTTGCCTTCACGGCAGTGCTTTTCTAGATTTTCTGATTAGTTGAATCTTCAGGAGATGGAACCGGTCGCCGAGTATCGTCGTCAATGCTTGCACCGTGAATGGCTTCAATAATGCTTTGTTTTTTGCATATAAGATTTTTTTGATTTATAGAAATTTTCTCAACTCTGCTTGTATTTATAATGATAATGCATATGTTTGCCCAATATTGACCGTCAAATTCACCAACGAATTTTGATATGGAACCTATCTTGGAAGATTCAAGTCGCTAGCTGGTTCGAAAGTAATCGTGGCTACGGACGGGCGGCAAGATGGGTCGAATTGAATTTGACATCTTATTCTTCATTATTATTATTATAGTCATTGAACACCATTTTCGGTGAAAATTCTTCAGAAATATTGTTTCCAAATAAGATCTCAAATCCTCAAATAAAAAACAAATTGTCGAATAAGTTCGACTAATTGCCCGAAATATATCTACAAAACTGAACTTCCTCCTTTCATGGTTCATGGTTTTAAGGAAAATTCAATTTTCTTTAGATACAAAATTTCAACATCACGTGACAGAGAGATGCTAAGATATCGGTGCTTAAAGAAATGAGTTTTTCAAAACCAATACTACCTATATCCTCGTAGAATTCGAAAATTATAATCATTCAGGTAAAACAATGTACCATATCTGTTCATAATTTCGTAAATATCCAATATCTTTCAAATCATCATAAAATCTGAATGTACTAAATACCCAGTTTTATTTTATCCCACCCAATAGACGACATCGGCCCAAGTTGCCAACTCACAATTTTCTTCACAAATTCACTATCACTGGGGAACGGGAATTTCAGGACAAAATCGACATGATAAGGTTCGCGTTATTTATAAGTATCCGTAAAAGATGCCTCGGCTCCTTCCAAATATGGGCTTTTGTTGAGATCATCTCTGATTGGCTGAAATTTAAGTTGGGATTCCTGATTCCATGTTAATAGTGTCAAATTTACGTAGGATATGTTCCGCAAATCAACTTGGTTATTTCGGTTGCCAGTTTTCCATTCCGTAAATGTGAAATATTTGGTTGGTTCCTGAAAAAAGGTTAATTACGGAATTTGATTGATGAAAAAACGTTCTTTCTGTCACCAGAACGACAGTCAATGTTCTATGGTAACATATCAATGGCATAGAACAATCTATATTTACTTTATGATCCATAGAACATATAAGAGACAACAATCAACAATGGAAAAATTACTAGGTATGGTCTATGGATCATAAGGTGAATAATGGTTGTTCTATGTTATGGATATGTTACCATAAAACATTGATTGCCGTTCTGGTGCATAGGCTTAATATGTCTATGTTCTGGTGACAGAAAGATTGCTTTTTCATAAATCAAATTCCGTAATTAACCTCTTTCTTCAGGAACCAACTGAATATTTCATATTTACAGAACGGAAAACCGGCAACCGAAATAACCAAGTTGATTTGCGGAACATTTCCCTTATAAACTTGACACTATAAACATGAAATCAGGAATCCCAACTTAAATTTCAGCCTAACAAAACCCTATATTTGGAAGGAATTATCTTGTTTGTGGAGCCGAGGCATCTTTCACGGATATTTATAAATAACGCGAACCTTATTATGTCGAATTTGTCCTGAAATTAACGTTCCCAGAAATAGTAAATTTGTGAAGAAAATTGTGGGTTGGCAACTTGGGCCGAAGTCGTCTATTCCGAATTAATTTCGATGAATTTCATTTTGCCTAGGCAGTTTTTTCGAAGCAATTGGAAATCGTTGAATTACAAACAGATAAAATAATATAATCGATTCTTCATCAGATCAGATAAATAATGTATACCAGTTTCAGCGTGAAATCGTTCAAAAAAAAAAATTGAATTATATCCGTATAAATTCATTCGGATGAATTGATACAGACAGGAGCAATCGTAAAAACACTGTTTCGAATTGCATAACCTTGAATAATAAAAATTTTATTAATTTATGGGCCTGGTTCATTGCGAACGTATAATTCCGTTCAGAATTTCAAAAGCAGACATACTCTAATTAAATCTTTTTCGATGTAATTCAACTATATACAACATCATATTACAGCAGAGATGAATGAAATAATTTAGAAATGCACACATTTCCTGGAAAATATTCGTTACGAAACGAAATGAACTCGTCCTACCTGTTATTTCAATATGCAATATTCTAATAAATGAGAAATACTTTGATTACAGATATCTCGAAACCGGCTTGAATTTCTGATATTGGGCCGAAATATAGTAACTCGCAAATGGTCTGTCTGCTCTTCAATTTTTGCGCCCATGTTCTAGGGGAACAGCGTGCTATCGTTTTGTCCAAATGTCTGTAATTTTGGATGATTGAGCCGAAAATGGTCTCCAACGACTAGGTTGGACTCACTGATGACGAATCCGGTGTCAAAATCGATTCTGTCCGGCCGGCCGGCCGGCCGTTCGTCCGCCCGAGGACACGATAACTGTCGACAGAAACGAGCTAGCAACTTAAAACTTTCAGGGTAGGTCGCGCATCAGAAGTTCGTTAATGGGCCAAATCGGTCGAATAGTTTCGGTAGTTATTTATTTTTTATTTCAGAAACTGCCTGAGCGATTGGATTCCAACTTGGCAGTTAGGTGGAGTATAACAACGCGCAACTTCGAGCCAAATTCCGTCAGGATCATATTGTCAGTAAATTAGAAAAAAAATTTTTTTCGAAATTTTTTTCCAAAAAATTTTTTTTTCGGAAACCATTCATCATATCCAAATATTCTACCTACACTTCGAGCTTCATATTTCACAGCAGTGTACCAAATTTCAGTTTGATACGATTACAAGTTTTGGAGATATCGGGATAAAATATGTCAAGTTTCCTTCTCGATATCGTTGTTTCTTTCGGTATAACTCGAGAAATACTGATTCAGTCCAGATAAAACTTCGCAGCTAGTTTGAAGATGCTGAAAGACAACTCCATGCAAAATTTCGTGATAATCGTGTCATTAGAACAATTTGAAAAAAAAAATTCTGTGATTATCTTATCACATCATCCTCATTAAATTCTGTATGAACCTTCGAAATGTAATTTTTCGATGAAATACTGGATTTCAATTCGATCTGATCTGTTTTTTTTTGGAAATATTGGTAAAATAAAATTTTGAATGGGTATATCTGCGGAATCATTAGGTGGATTTTACCCATTCACGAACTCGGCCTTCGTAATTAAGTCCCAAACCTTCTCTACAAATATCGAGTTTCTAAGTTGTTTCTTTCGGAAGATATTGTGTTTACGCAGTCGGCCGTTAGGCTGACCGTAAACACATCATCTTCCGGAAGAAACGACTTAGAAACTCGATATTTGTAGAGTAGGTTTGGGACTTGGGTGAAATCCGCCCCTAGATACATCCATTCAAAATTTTATTTTTCCAATATTTCCAAAAATACAGATAAGATCGAATGGAAATCCAGTAATTTATCAAAAAAAAATTTCACTGCCGTGAAGGCAGCAGCTTTTGCGTGCATGTTCAAATTCGTTGCTGAAGCGGTCATCTACATTGAACATGCGCGGAAAAGCTGCTGCCTTCACGGCAGTGCCTTGAATTTTTTTTTACGTAGCTCTGTGCCATTTTCACTGGAAGCAGTTATTAACATACTCAGTTCATGTGATAGGTTACAACCAGACATGAACAACATTGTAATATACATAGTCCAATAGTCCAATGTCTTACCACAAATATCCAAGGATTATTACAGCAATTTCTCAACTTTTGTGAAAAAAATTCACAACCTGTATCTGGGTAACTAGCAACATTCGTTTGTGGCAAGTTTACGTTGAAATTAAGTTTCTGGATTTACCCCCTTTTTTGAACCACCTTGAATATAGGTTTTGTTCATTACAAATCAGCTCCCTCGTATGTATGCCCATTGAAAACTGCACTTCTGAATAAGGTGTTCAAAATGATTTCAGCTTGCGCAGATAGACAGTTGCGTTTGTGAGATACTTTAAAGTCTATTTCTCTCTTCGATTATGAAATAAATGGTTCGATGAAAAAATTTACGGGTGAATTCTGCCATGATAGTATTAGAAGCCCCAATAGGAAGATACCATAATAAGAAAACATGAAAAGTAAACATCATATCTACTTAATATGCAGATCATATGCCTTTTATCTCCTGCCCCCAATCTCACACATACTTAGTGATATGAATAACTAATTCATATGGACAAACAATTTCGATAGCATCGCTAACTGCCAATTTAGTAAAAACCCCTGGGTTGTGTTCAGGTAAAACAAATCAACCTATGTTAATGACATTTTTTTACGGGAGTCTTCACAGAGATTAAAGATAAGAACAGGAATGAAGTCATCAGCTTTTAAGAGAATCTTAAAATTCGTTGCGAAAAGTTTAGTCATTCTATGTTTCATTGAGTGTTGAGGATTTTGATACATGAAATAATAGGAGTAAACTGTGAACTTAACAGAGGAATAACTGGGAGGGTAGGATTCAAGCTGAATACGAAGGTCGAGTTAAAAAATTTCAAAATGCACGGCCGTGAAGGCAGTAACTTTTGCGCGCATGTTCAATGTAGATGACCGCTTCAGCAACGAATTTGAAAATGCACGCAAAAGCTGCTGCCTTCACGGCAGTGCTTTTGGAAATTTTCTACTGATAAGTTACTGGATTTCAATTCGATCAAATCTGTATTTTTGGAAATATTGGAAAAATAAAATTTTGCATGGGTATATCTACGGAATCATTGGGTGGATTTTTCCCATTCGCGACTTCGACCTTCGTAATTAAGCCCCAAACCTACTCTACAAATATCGAGTTTCTAAGTTGTTCCTTTAAGAAGTTATCGTGTTTACGATCAGCCTAACGGTCGACTGCGTAAACACAATAACTTCCGAAAGAAACAACTTAGAAACTCGATATTTGTAGAGAAGGTTTGGACCTTAATTACGAAGGCCGAATTCGTGAATGGGTAAAATCCACCCAATGATTCCGCAGATATACCCAATCAAAATTTTATTTTTCCAATACTTCTAAAAATACAGATCAGATCGAATTGAAATCCAGTACCTCATCGACAAATAACAGTTCGAAGTTTCATACAGAATTTAATGAGGATGATATGATAAGAAAATCATAGAAATTTTTTTTTTCAAATTGTTCTAATGACACGATTATCACGAAATCTTGTATAAAGTTGTCTTTCAGCATCTCAAAACTAGCTGTGAAGTTTTATCAGGACTGAATCAGTATTTCTCGAGTTTTACTGAAAAAATCAACGATATCGAGAAGAAAACCTCGAAATTTGACATATTTTTTCCCGATATCTCCGAAACTTATGATAGTATCGAACTGAAATTTGGATTTTCGTCATCAGTGAGTCCAACCTAGTCGATTGAGATCATTTTCGGGTCAATCATCCAAAACTACAGACATTTGGACAATACGATAGCACGCTGTTCCCCTAGAATATGCGCGCAAAAAGCACAAAATTTGCTTATCGGTTCAGTAGACATTGAAAATTTGGTTTACCAATATTCTCAAAAATACAGACACGATCGAGACGAAATTCAACACATTGATAGTCCATGATGATGAGCACCCATTCAAACATGAAGTTCATGGTTCATATGAAAACAGTATACAATAGGAATTGGTTACTGGAGCGCTCCAGAAGTAATACTAACATAATCACAAGGACGAATATCTGTAGATAAATCAACAAATATTCTACATTGTGGAAAAATCACATAAACCGAGAGTTTCCAAAGTCGTACGGAAGTTGTGAACTGCAAAATTGCAGATGCAGCGACCTGATACGACAAAAGGATGAATGTTATGCACATCGATCAAAGTACTCTGCACTCAAAGGTGGGAATCGCAAGATGCTCCCACAAGATGGCGCGCTGTACGTAGTTAAACTGCAGCGATCCATCTGAAAGGTGACAAGTATCGAGATTCCTTCTGCGGTTTCATCCCAGGTAAGTTGATTTGACGATCAGGAATAACTGTGAAATAGCTGTAGCCATTTCTCTTGGGTCCGCTTCTTCGGTGTGGATATTTTGGTTGATTGAATGATTAGCTCTGATAAAGGTGAAATATTTTTGGATTCATTGTTAATTATAACTTTAATTGTACTAATGGCACGAAATTTTGCATATCATTCTGCATCAGCATTTGTCATACAGTTCCCCAGTTTTATCATGATAGGATTAGTATTTTTTGAGATATTCCAATTATCCACGATTCCGAGGAAAAAAAACAGGAAATCTTACACATTTTTTTCGCAATTTTTCATCGATGTGAAATTTGGTATGGTGTTGTAAAATACTGGCTTTAAGGTGCTGAATTTCATAGGCATCTGATGAAAAATTTCCCGAATGAATATTTTTCATGTGAAATTTCGGAGAATTCAATAAACATACGATTCCAACGAAATTCTGCAAGTGGTTGCACGTCAGTACATCACAACTGAATGCAAAGTTTCAATCCGATTGCACTGGCAGTTCCTGACATTTTGAAGAAATATGCCCAAAAATTCAAATAACGTTCCTGTGACTCAGCTCATTATGCAACATGACCTACAATGACAGTTTCAAGTCGATAATTACAGACATATTGACAGAACAATATAACGCTGTTCCTTAGAACATGCGCGCAATGAATAGAAATGAGGAATATTTTTGTACAATAAAAATTCAACTCAATTTTTCACTTAGGATGGAATTCACAAGTCACGATGAAGCAACTATGAGGCATACCTGAAGCAACAACGAAGTTCACAAAATTGATAGCGCTGCACATAACTAATCATACCTCCAGGTCAAATACTGAATTTACCATCCTGCATGGCTATCTGTCACTTCAGAGCCTGTCGAAAGCGGCAATTCAAGAAGTCGATCGGTCAATAATTACCGAATAGATTATATATATTTTAACTAAATAACACCCTAGGATATGGGTCATTAGATCTTTATCATGTGAAATGGTCGTGAATTAGTTTGTATACTTGTAATAATTATTTCGCTTCAATCAAGAATAATCAATTATTCAAATTTTGATACTGATTATCTCAACTTCATCATCGACCTGTTCTTCAGGTTTGAAGCGAGGGCCTCAAATCCTCAAGGTATGTTATATCTTGCGGTTACGTATGAAGAAGAAATACTATACAAGATGGTCCGATTTTACTCGCTTGTCTTACGAATTCATCCGAGTAAACATGCTGGAATTAACTTATAAGTTCTAGAATTCCAACTTGAAAATCATTTCTCATGGTGGGTTCACATGCAAGCTTTCAGATTTTGCGAGATGCTTGAATATCAAGAGTGCCTTGTTTATATTAGATCAGGGTCGATAATTATTGACACAAAAAAATAATAGTAGGATGAAACCCATTGGAAACGGAAGAGACTATAACAAAAATGAAAGAAGAAATACATTAGAGATGATCTGAGGTCGGAAGGGGTGAGTTTTTGAGGGTGAAAAACGACTTAACTTGATTTCCGACAAAATTAGAAGTCCTATGGAAAAAAGTTAGACGGCAAAATTGAAGGTAATAAAAAGCTCTACAACTTTTGTAATCACACTTTTTCCACATAACCTCAAAATTTATGTGGAAAATTCAGTAAACCAAGTTTTCTGTTTTTGCGCGCATGTTCTTGGGGAACAGCGTGCTATCGTTTTGTCCAAATGTCTTTAATTTTCGATGGTTGAGCCGAAAATGGTCTCGAACCACTAGATTGGATGACGAATCCCGTGTCAAAATAGATTCTGTCCGACCGGCCGTGGACACGATAACTGTCGAACGGAGCGAGTCAGAGACTTGAAACTTTCAGGGTAGGTCGCGCATTGGAATGCCGCGGTTAAGTTCGTTATAGCCACTTGCAATTTTGAAGTTATTTATTTTTTATTTCAGAAAATACTTGAGCGATTGGATTCAAACTTGGCAATTGGGTGGAGTAAAACGACGCGCAATTTTGAGCCAAATTTTGTCAAGATCATACTGTCAGTAAATTCAAAGAACATTTTTTTTAAATTTTTTTCCAAAAAATTTTTTTTTTTTTGGAAACTATTCATCATGATCGAAAAAAAATTCCACTCAAAGTTTGAGCTTTATATTTCACAGCAGTGTACCAAATTTCAGTTCGATACGATCATAAGTTTTGGAGATATCGGGAACAAATTTGTCAAATTTCGAGGTTTTTTTCTCGATATCGATATTTTTTCGGTATAACTCAAAAAATACTAATTCAATCCTAATAAAACTTCTCAACTAGTTTGAAGATGTTGAAAAACAACTTTATGCAAAATTGCGTATCATTAGAACAATTTGAAAAAAAAATGTCTGTGATTTTCTTATCATATCATCCTCATTAAATTCTGTATGAACCTTCGAACTGTAATTTTTCGATGAAGTACTGGATTTCAGTTCGATCTAATCTGTATTTTTGGAAATATAAGGGAAAATAAAATTTTTAATGAGTATATCTTCGGAATCTAACGGCCGACTGCGTAAACACAATAACTTCCGAAGGAAACAACTTAGAAACTCGATATTTGTAGAGAAGGTTTGCACCTTAATTACGAAGGCCGAATTCGTGAATGGGTAAAATCCGCCCTATGATTCCGTAGATATACCCATTCAAATTTTATTTTTCCAATATTTCCAAAAATACAGATTAGATCGAATTGAAATCCAGAAATTTATCGAAAAAAATCTAGAAAAGCACTGCCGTGAAGGCAGCAGCTTTCGCGCGCAAGTTCAAATTCGTTGCTGAAGCGGTCACCTACATTGAACATGCGGACAAAAGCTGCTGCCTTCACGGCAGTGCTTTTCTAGATTTTTTATTTTTATTTTTCACAAAAAAAATTTTAACGAGATTTGGTGAAAACTCATCTTCATATGTTATAAATAGATACATTGTCATTTTTCTAATTCAAAATTTGTTTGTTCACCTTATTTTGACTGAATATCGAAATAGCAATAAGATCAGCTAGTAGGAAGGAAGACCCTATGAATTATGTAGAAAAACTTCATTTTGAATTGATTGGACTCTTCGAGAATAACTTGAATCTTCCATAATCGAAAATGTTGAATTAAACTCCAAAAAATATAAACAAGCAATTTTAAACGCCATGTATCTCGAAAACCAAGCCATTCACGATTTTTGTTAGTATAAAACTTTCGTCTTGAAATCCTTCATAAAATAAACTCACGAAAATTTTCAACATTTTCATTCTGAATTGTTTTATATATTTTTTTATTCCGTCTAGAAATTGGTCCATTTTATTACATGAAATCCTGCCAATTTTCTTCTTCAAGGCGAGAGATAGCCGTTCCACCCATTAAATTTATTTGCAGCTCCAGATTGACCGTCGTATTCGCAAAAAAAAGATCATGTAAATAAAATTCTCTTCTCAGGGACGACTCCTTCGTAATGATAACCTAAAATATGCAGATGGACCTCTGGGATTATAAATAACTAGAAACTTTTCGGTGGCACACTAGTAATATAAATGAACGGGTAACAATTCCGAGTGAATTACTGCTAATTCATTGCCATACAAAGTCGTTCAAGCCTATTTAGTTAATAAATTCCTTTGGTAGAACGTGAATCGTACGGTCAAATAAGGCAATTTGCATAGCGAAAAATTATTTCGGGATGAATATATGATTTCTTCCAACAAAGGGATTTGAATACATTACAAACGGAATAAGTTAGTCGGCTCACGTTTTCATTATCCGAGGTACATGTGTATGATAAGCATATTGTTGAGTTAGTAGAGCCAGGGTAAATCTTGGATACCGAGCTCAGCGGTTCATCGCAGAATTTTAATTCCTCATGTGTGTTCATTTATTTTCGAATCAATAACTCAATGTTTAATCCAAACTAGTCTTGATGAAAATTTTCGAGAAAAACATTCAATAATGAAGTTTTTGCGCGCATGTTCTAAAAATGTCTGTTATTTTGGATGGTTGAGCCGAAAATGGTCTCAAACGACTAGGTTGGATTCACTGATGACGAATCCGGTGTCAAAATCGATTCTGTCTGGCCGGCCGGCGACACGATAACTGTCGACAGAAGCAAGCTAGCAACTTGAAACTTATAGAGTAGGTTGCGCATCAGAATGCCGCAGTTAAGATCGTTAATTGGCCAAATCGGTCGAATAGTTTCGGAGTAATAGGCATTTGAAATTTTGAAGTTATTTATTTTTTATTTCAGAAACTACTTGAGCGATTGGATTCAAACTTGGCAGTTCGGTGGAGTATAACGACGCGCAACTTTGAACCAAATTTCGTCAGGATCATGTTTTCCGTGAATTTGAAAAAAAAATGTTTTCGCAATTTTTTTCCAAAAAATTTTTTTTTTCGGAAACCATTCATCACATCCGGAAAAAATCCCACTCTCACTTTGAGCTTCATATTTCACAGCAGCGTACGAAATTTCAATTCGATATGATCATAAGTTTTGGAGATATCGAGAAAAAATATGTCAAATTTCGAGGTTTTCTTTTCGATATCGTTGTTTTTTTCGGTAAAACTCGAGAAATACTGATTCCGTCCTGATAAAACTTCGCAGCTAGTTTGAAGATGCTGAAAGACAATTTTATGCAAAATTTCGTGATAATCGTGTCATTATAACAATTCGAAAAAAATATTTCTGTGATTTTCTTATCATATCATCCTCATTAAATTCTGTATGAACCTCCGAACTGTAATTTTCAATGAAGTACTGGATTTCAATTCGATCTGATCTGTATTTTTGGAAACATTGGGAAAATAAAATTTTGAATGGGTACACTGAAACAAAAATCTCAGTTATACTGAATAAACCTTTGTTTCTTCCGAATTTGTTAAGAATAAGTAAATAATATTTACAATCAATATGGCTGAATCATTAAAACTGTTTGTAATATGTTTTGATATTATCTATAAAATATTAATCTATAAATCATTTGTTACAGCGATATTCAGTTATTACAAAGAAAATAAGTTAACGATAAATAATTTGTCCATTACAAAGATTCATATATTTCTCATCAATAAGTTTTGGTAACTATCAATATATAATGGGGTGGCTATTAATGAATACATATTCACGTTTATTATGATTCGGGGCTGTTCAGAGTCACCTCAGGTCGTCTTCAGACTCGTCGATTATCGTGTGCGTGGTGTCAATAATGTTCGTGTCTGATTTTTGTGTCGAGGCTCTTAAGCATTTATAGTGATATTGAAATGGAACATTGGAATTGTTGAAGAAGAGGAAACAAATCAGGTATGTATACACTATTAATTTTTCCTAACCTATATTCGACATGGGTAGTTCGTGCATCAAAAACTTGATAAATGTATACATTGATTATGACTCAGGTATACAAAAGCAGTATTGTAAACCAATGAATATTAAGATAATTGACTCTGATTATATTTGCGAAACATGTTTCAAAAATGATTAATTTTTCAGAAAATGGAATGAATCCCTTCAAACTGCCTAAGGAGATATATGAGAAAGAAGAAAACTGAATGAGATAGTGCCTCGTACAGAAAATATGGTTCAAAAAAGGCTTGAACTCAATGAAACAGATTTCTTGTGTGGATTCCAAGCAATTTGAGTTGATAAGAAAAACCTAATTCAATTCATTCTATATATACGAATTCTCAAATATTCTCTTCTGACGTGTTGAAACTATTCTTCAGGAAAAAAATGAGTCAGTGATTGAATTTATTGTTTATTGTTATTTTCAGAATAGCTCTTATTTCTTGTTGCAATACTGTCATAACATTTTATTCCAAACTTCGTTGTATGTAGTAAATAGGAAGATGTAAGTTAATTATTTCATAAAACATAAATATATGTACTGCTGCATTCATTTAGTAAATGGACTCTTCAATTAATGCATAATATTGATCATTGTTTCAAGTATAAAAAATAAAAATTATTTTTGATTTTGAAAATAAATGATTTGCATGAAAGATATATTGCTTCATTGCTACCAATACCCACATATGAAGGAATCCAGCTCCATGTTTTTTCCACTGAAATAAACATTGATTGATAATCACAAAATATTTGTTCATTACTAATGATAAGTAATTTACTTTCAATATTCGTTAATATCCGAAGAACAAAATTTATTTATAGTTATACCATATTGAGCAAAGACCACAATATATTTATTCACTATTAATAAATGAATAATATGATGAAATAAATGTATGATAACCTTAAATAAGTCTTTATGTATCAAGGCGTGAACAAATAATTTGTTTATACAAAACAAATATTTGATAAGCCATATTTCAATAACGGATTAGGTGACTGTTAATAATTTTTACTTAATGTAACCAAACTGTTCTTTCAGTGTATGTCTGCGGAATCATTGGGTGGATTTTACCCATTCACGAATTCGGCCGTTAGGCTGACCGTAAACACAATAACTTCCGGAAAAAGACTTTCAAACTCGATATTTGTAGAGTAGGTTTGGGGCTTAATTACGAAGGTCGAATTCGTGAATGGGTAAAATCCGCCCAATGGTTCCGTAGATAAACCTATTCAAAATTTTATTTCTCCAATATTTCCAAAAATACAGATTAGATCGAATTGAATTCCAGTATTTTATCAAAAATAGAATTCAAAAAGCACTGCCGTGAAGGCAGCAGCTCTTGCGTGCATGTTCAAATTCGTTGCTGAAGCGGTCATCTACATTGAACATGCGCGCAAAAGCTGCTGCCTTTACGCCAGCGCTTTTTGAAATTTTTTTCATTATCCTTACAAGTTTTTCATACTTCCATGTCAACATTTTTTTTTTCGAACTGAGTTAATGCGGAATCACGTGGTGAGTACGTACTCATTTGTTTGATGGATTAGACGTTTACTGTCTATTATAGGACAACAGATCATATATGATGAAGACATGCACATCGATCAAAGTATTCTGCACTCGAACGTTCGGATTCTCCTGGGAGATGGCGCTGTATGTTGTCAGTACTACAGCATGTCGTCGAATAGGTCATGAGTATCTGGAGCCCTATCTGAAGTACGTCGGTCTAATGATCGGAAATATCCGTGAATTGCAATAACCATACTCCTTGAACGACGCATCTTCGATGAAGATTTTTTGGTTTATGGGATGATTAGCTCTGATCAAAGTGAAGTATTTGACTTATCGACCGATATTTGTCCCCGTGTTTATGTGAGTTATTACATATCCGTAAAGTTGACTTCGCAATTAGGTCCAATCCTACTCTATAAAAACTATTCCCTGGGTTATTCTATACGGAACTGTAATTGTTCAATATCTTTCTACTTAGAGACTCGACATTTTTGATAGAGTGAATGCTTAGTTTGACTACGAAGGCCATCAAATAACCAATGAACAGATTGGTTATAGAATTATCAGTTTATCAAAAAATGTTTGTTTGAGTTAATCAATTGTAGCATCTGCTATGTGACGCCATCTTTCTTCAAAAATTAGCAAATTTAAGAATGGTGAATTTATCGCTTCCATTTGTTGCTGGAAAAAAATTAATCAGAATAAGATTCTTTGTATTTCCAAGGAATCCGAAACTATGTCTGGCTTTGTAATCTTGAATTTATTCTAATGAAATAATTCCCAATTACGATCACGTATATTTTGGGCGCCATATATCAACAATGAATTATTTACATATTCAGTATTGCTTGCAGAAGAATTATAAATGCAGATAATTCATGGAACGACATAATTAATGTTTCCGTAGTTTCGTGTGCTTTTTGTGTTTTGATTCCGCAAATTTTGAAGTAGCTTGACCTTGAGCTCTAGCTCGGAGTAGCGGTTTCCAAACAACACTTTGGCTATCATTCCCATACTGAGATATATAATTTATCCATCGTTTTTAAATTTTATTGATCGATTGTGAGCCCTTCACAATCGAAGTTATTTTTTGATGTGATGAGGAACAAAATCCTGTTTCGAAATTCAGAGGATTCTGAAAATTAATACATCATGAAATTACTTTCAAGTTTCTTTGAATATATTTATAAAAGATCATCAAAATTAGTGCCACTTGGACTGTTCGGCACTTTGCTTTCCTACATGATGGTGTTGCCAAATTTGGTTTCTATCGAATTCTATAAATCGTCAAGTAATTTTATTCAACGCAGGTCTGGATTTTCATTTAATTTTTTTTCCTGTGGCACCTTATAGTTTCCTATTGATCTGGTATTTATGTGAGGAAGGGTATAATAAGGAAGCAAAAAATAGAATATACAAACTCCACCACAAATTTCAATTAATTCAAATTTAGAAAGAAATCCATCTGTTTACTAATCTGTCCGCCTGTTTGAATTATTTCAATTCTTTAGAATAATTTTCAATTCGAGGATGTGAATTTTGTTCTTATCAATACCTCAAAGCCTGATAAAGTATTGTTTTCATCATTATTATTATTATTGGGCAAGGTGGTGTATCCATGACAGGTATAGAATTCACATAAAATTGCTTGCATGGGCATATTGTAGACCTAATAGAAGACTGAAAGAAATTTGTATCAAATTACACTTCAAGAGGCTCTAAAATATATGTGTTAACTTATACTTCACTCATAACTCATGTCTTCTGTTGCTGGAGTCTATGTAGAATGTAATTATATCGTGTTTGACACAATGAAAGACAGGTGAAAGTATAGAGTAATAAACAAATCACATCTTATATCCTTCGACCAGATTGATACATGATTTACATATGTAGCAAGAGCTGTTTTCAGAGGAAATGACTTCGTTGACCAGATTCTACATGTTGATCAGATTCAACTGATGTTTATATCTTTGACGAGGCATTTGGTGCAAAAGGAAAACAAATGATGTAAGAATAGGTGAGTCTGACTCAGACCACCCACGATTTGAGATCGTAAATTCGAAATTACTCCTTTTACATTGTTAAATTTCTTGAGATGATCTGATATACTGATGATCATAGAAAAACGTTGGGGTAGCTTTACTGTATCTTCGCCTTAACAAACAGTAGATTTTTGAACGGAGAAATGTCAAATATCTTAGCGGTAATCTGAAATATAAAGGGTGTTTCAACTTGCGCGTTTTTTTTAGAATGAATAAAACACATAATTTGCATTCATTTTCAGAAACTTTTTATTGGTAATTGGTCCAATTTTTTCGATTTTCTTCTGGCCATAAAAAACGAACCAGACTATCCACTAACATTCTGATCAGATTTTCTTTATCTACGCCCTCGAATTAGTATATGTTTCAAATTTCAGGTCGATCGGAGAACTTTCGATTTTTGGTAAAATTTTAAGGGGTTACCCTTAAGAAAATATCGATTTTCGAAAAATAATTTTCCGACTCCTATCGCCGTGAAATTTGGCACACTTACTAATTCGAGGGCGTAGAACAAGAATATGAGGTCAGATATTTTTTAAAAAAATCGTCCTGGACGTGAGAGGTCCTTGAAGTTCCAAAATTTTGGACCTTTTTTCAAAAAATCATTATTACCGACTCGATGAGAGTAGGACGATGAAATCTATTTTAATTCATAGATAAAGGATCGAACTGCACGTAAAAAAATTCGACATCACCCAGCTTCATTATTTTGGTCAGCACGACGTCTCAAAGTTGACCAAAATTTCGAAATTTTTTCACTATTTCCGCCATAATTTCTAAACGGTTGTCACTGGACGATTTCTAATGACATATTCGTGATCTACTACCTCGAATTAATAGGAAACGATAACAAGGTCGACGATTTTCGAAAAAAAAATTTTATTTTTTCATAAAGAACCGCGAATAAACATCAAAGCGCAGAGGGGTGGGGGTAAGATTTAGCGATTCCGTGCGAAATTTTATTTTTGAAGCTATGACAATATGCACATCATATATTATGGATTCGAACACGTAGATTACGAATCTGTAATTAGATTTTGCGTAACTGATTCGGTTTGGAAAATATTCCGGATTTGGTGAGAAATTTTCGAAATTTGGGTCAACTTTGGGCCGTCGTACAGATCAAACGCGTAAGGCTAGACAATATCGAATTTTTTTGGTTATACCTGGGTCCTTTGTGAGTACGTAGCCAATTATTTTATAGACGAAGGTCCTCTGGTTGAAAAATTATGATTTTTTTAAAAAAGGTCCAATTTTTTCGATTTTCTTCTGGCCATAAAAAACGAACCAGACTATCCACTAACATTCTGATCAGATTTTCTTTATCTACGCCCTCGAATTAGTATATGTTTCAAATTTCAGGTCGATCGGAGAACTTTCGATTTTTGGTAAAATTTTAAGGGGTTACCCTTAAGAAAATATCGATTTTCGAAAAATAATTTTCCGACTCCTATCGCCGTGAAATTTGGCACACTTACTAATTCGAGGGCGTAGAACAAGAATATAAGGTCAGATATTTTTAAAAAAAATCGTCCTGGACGTGAGAGGTCCTTGAAGTTCCAAAATTTTGGACCTTTTTTCAAAAAATCATTATTACCGACTCGATGAGAGTAGGACGATGAAATCTATTTTAATTCATAGATAAAGGATCGAACTGCACGTAAAATAATTCGACATCACCCAGCTTCATTATTTTGGTCAGCACGACGTCTCAAAGTTGACAAAAATTTCGAAATTTTTTCACTATTTCCGCCATAATTTCTAAACGGTTGTCACTGGACGATTTCTAATGACATATTCGTGATCTACGACCTCGAATTAATAGGAAACGATAACAAGGTCGACGATTTTCGAAAAAAAAAAATTATTTGGGACTTAAAAAATTTTTCATAAAGAACCGCGAATAAAAACACTTTTCACAGAACGCTGATGTTCATAAAATAATTCAACATTTTGAAAGCATTGTTGCATCGTGTACGAAGCAATTTTTATAAATGTCATACATCACACTTCTTAAATGTCAAAATATCCAGACGAATTCAGTGCGCCATATAATTTTTATTTATTCTTGAAAAAAAACCGCGCAATTTGTTACACCCTTTATATTCTACTCACTATTACCATTTATTCCTAGAATCAAGTGAAATCTGCAGAAAACAATAGTCAGTAATGACAATATAAATCAGGATATCAAGTTTATTAATAGTAAGGCAAATTTATGATGTGATTAATTGAATTAATGACCATGTTTGCGACGGTCATTGGTGACAATAAAAAATGATGATAAATATTTGTTGTTATTCGTATGGCGACTCCTTATTGTTTCTTTCTACGAGGCTGTACACATTTCTCGGAGTCTCTAGTAGGCGATACTTTTAACGCTTTTGTTCTGGGGAACAGCGCGTTATCATTCTGCTCAGATATCCAGTATTTTCGATTAAGAACATCAAAGAAATTTCCCGAATTTTCTGTTAAAAAAATTTTCCATCAAACTATCAATCAGATTCTTATCAAATTTATCAAATTTGGCACAAAAATCAATAAATTCGGCGACTTGATTTAAAGAGGTTTCATTTCCGAATTTCCACGTGAAATTCAAAAACCTAGTTAATACTTCGAGGTAGAGGTTTCTTGTATTTGAAGTGTTCAACTGAGCAGATAGATAGATGAAGACAGACAAAAGAGGTAGTTTCCAACGTAGGACCAAGTGAAAGATATAATTTATTCGTTTCAGTTTGGCTCTGAGTTCACAGACTCAATAATTCAACCATAAAGACAAATTTATTGAGATGATTCCAAGACAAAGCTCTGCATTTTAATTTTATGATGATGAATCATTATTAATTCTAGTTCATTGTTCGCTCCGAATATCGAGACAGTCATAATGAGTTTTATGACCGAGGTGATGATGACTAATTTGGAATTATCTCCTGTTGTCTTAGTAGATGACTTCGAAGTGGTGAGCATTCAATACAGTATGACAGTTGAAAAAATACCACGTGCTTTTCTAAAACAAAATATGTTATCGATCACTTTCATCAACCGAAAACGAAAAGGTTCAACTGTCAAATCCCTTCTTGAGATATCTTATCGGGAAACCTGAAAATATTTCCTGTTTTATCCTGAAACGGTTTTGAGTATTTTTACGCGCTTGTTCTAGGAAACAGTGCGTTATGGAATTTCGAGCTGAAAAAGGTCTGATTGGGTTGTGATTGGGTTGAATACCTTGAAAAAGAATCCATGGTCAAATTCAATTCTGTCCGTCCGTCTGGCCGTCTGTCTGCCCGTATGTGCTCTTTCTTTTTGAACGAAAGGAACTGATAGATAAGGTTTGTAGTCCAAATATTTCGGTTGAGTTCGTAAATGGGGGAAATCGGTGTAATAGTTTTGGACTTAGGCCCATCTAAAATTTTCAGGTTAACTCCTCCATATCTCATGAAGTATAGAATCGATCAGATCGGAACTCTGTGAGAAGTTTTGGAATACCAACGTTCAACTGAGTGCCCAATTTCCAGTTGGTAGAAAATT
The DNA here is from genome assembly GCA_958510865.1 of Myrrha octodecimguttata. Lineage (NCBI taxonomy): Eukaryota > Metazoa > Arthropoda > Insecta > Coleoptera > Coccinellidae > Myrrha > Myrrha octodecimguttata. The sequence goes on along the minus strand of OY294056.1, from coordinate 87,597,044 downwards.
GAAAAAAGTTTTCATTGGGAAATTTTTTGACGAAAAAGTTTTTTCTGCGACAATATTGATTAGAGTTCATCGAAGTTCTGGACGAATTTTAGGGCCAGTAGTCAACAACATTGTTCCAAATTCCAATTCGATCAAATATCTGCTTCCGGAAATTCATGGAAAAAATATGCTAAGTTTCGTCGTTATTTGGAATTTCAACGTTATCTCAAGAAGAACAAATGCACTACAATTGAAACTTAGTGAAACTGTGAAAAATACCAATACGCAACTAGGTGCAAAATTTTGTGTTGATCTAATGGTTAGAATTTGAACAAGCGCTTAAAAGCTCTTGACCTCACGTAGTACTTTTCAAAAATTTGTTTTCAAAGTTGGTTTGTTATAAAGGGTTTTCCAATAAGAGGTGTTGTTTTGATATTCAAAGAAAAATGTAATATTTCAAAATAAATGATCGGATCATCTCTTCGAGAGATAGCACGGTCCGGAAACTTTTCCTGCAGAATATCAATGGTTTCGTTGCTTGTGTGGCACGTAGCGCCGTCTTGTTGAAAGTAAACGTTGTTCAGATCAATACCATCCAATTCCGGCCATAAAAAGTCATTAATCATCTCCCGATATCGCATATCATTCACCGTAACTGTTGCTCAAGCCTCATTTTCGAAAAAGTAAGGTCCAATGACTCCGCCGGGCCATAAACCGCACCTAACAGTCACACGTTGAGGATAGAGAGGCTTTTCAACAATCAACACTCGCGGGTTTTCCGAGACCCAGATGCGACAATTTTGCTTATTGAAGAAGCCACCGAGGTGGAAATGGGCTTCATCACTCAAGATGATTTTTCAATACAATTCCGGATCATTTTCATGCATTTCAACGACCCAATCAGCAAAGACACGTAGTTGATGATCGGCCGGCTTAAGTTCTTGTGTTAATTGAACTTTATAAGCCTTAAGATCAAATCCTTATGCAAAATACGGTGTAATGACGTTTCTGCCTGATTCCAAAGAACGAAGAGAAATGGACAAACCTCAGTTTTCTTCAACACTTTCGGCTACGGCAGCAATATTCTCGGCTCTTCTCGAGCGACGTGCACGGGTTTTATTCTTCACATCACAAACTTGTCCCAACAGCTAGCATTTTTCCACCAACTTCTTTATTGCGGTCCTACAAGGTGCTTCACGACGACCCAAAAATATTCGAGTTTTACGAACCGTCTCTGCCAAATTTTCACCATTTCTTAAGTGAATTTCAATAATTGCAATGCGTTGTTGGAGCGTGTATCGTTCGATTTTTATTAATGGCCCATGTTTCTACTTGTCAAATGTCAAAAAATGACAGCTTCAAAAGTGACATCTACCGAAATAGCGGGCTATTCAGAATAACACCTCTCTTTGGAAAACCCTTTATTTGCCTCATTGTAAACCTCTGAGTTGTCACACTGTATACCAAGCATAAAAGAAGAAGAATGAAGATTCTTGGCAACTGATGATAGATAGAACTTGCGTACCTGATTTGGCTCCCATTACCTTCCCTTTGTAGTCAATTGCGGAATTACGGGAAGAAATATAAATGGTGTTTTTTTTTATTTTTGAGTACTCTGAATAATTTCACTTAACAAAAATATTGATGGAATAACTTCTTCGTCCTTATGATTTAGTGAATAACGTCATAGAATTCAGTTTTTGAATATGATTTTCGACTTATTCTATTAGTGTTTTAGGGGAACAGCGTGCTATCGTTTTGTCTAAATGTCCGTAGTTTTCGAATCTTTTTCCCGAAAATGACTATAGGTTGAACCCACTGATGATGAATCCGGTGTCAAAATTGATTCTGTCGGGCCGGTCGTCCGAATGCATGATCGTGGGCGAACAAAGGACCCTTTCGAAAGAAAATTTCAGGATAGGTTGCATTTTAAAATGCGACGGTTAGGTTAATTAACAGGCTGAATCGGCCGAACGGTTTCGGAGTTATAGCCATTTAAAATCTTAGGGTTATTTTGCTGATATATCAGAAACTATTCGAGCGATCGGATTAAAACTTGGCAGTTATGGAAGCATAACGACACCGAACTTTGGGAGTAATTTTGTTGCGATCATACTGTCAATGAATTAAAAAAAAAAATATATTTTGGAATTCTCCACTATACACGGAATAAATTCTGCTCAATCCTAGAACTTTATATTTCACAGCAGTGTACCGAGTTTCAGATTCATACCATCATAATTTCCGGAGATATGGGGCGAAAAAAATGTCAAATTTCGAGATTTTTTTCGACAACGTTTTTTTTTGCGTGATAACTCAAAAAAATTCTAGAAAAGCACTGTCGTGAATTCAGCAGCTTCGAACATGCGAGCAAAAGCTGCTGACTCAGCTTAAATTTCCACAATTTTGACAACGGTCAAACTATAGATAACAACACGCCTCATGCAACTTAAAATACCCATTACTCATAAAGACAAAATAAATGAAAGTTCAGTTCAAAATGATGGTTTCAATATTATAATTCCTTTTTTCTTTCGAATAATTTTCTCCTGGTTTTTATGCTAATTACAATAATTAACACTTGCTTGTTATGAACATTATTTTGAATTCACACCTATCTCAAAGACTGCGATATGGGTAAGGCCTTGAGCAATTATTAATAACCAAATGTTGATGAAACTTTCATTTCAGCTAGACGAAATTAAATGTTACCTGGTATATCATTCAACAATTAGCATAAAAAATATAGCGGTCCTGTAATTATCTCGATGTAATTAATCATTAACCCTCATCATCAAACCTGATTAATAATTTTTTTGAGTCCCTAAGGTATTGACGAGCAATCTCTTCAACGTGACAAAACACATATAAAAATGATTTATAGATGGAATATTTCAATAATCATGAGCGTAAAAAAAAAATCCAATGACAAATTGATTGCAAATATCACAATGACAAGAGAAACTGGTTCAACACTTAGTTCTGCTATGCAACTTTCTGATCTATGAGGTTTAAACAGGATTTTTAATTGAATGACCCCAAAAGGACTAAACAATCGAATGATATCTGGACTTCCCATATGACCATGCCCACTCATTTACATATTTAGAGTGTAACTTATTTGGTCTCGAAGGAGCTTTGTTGAACACAATTGTGATTTATAAATATATATTTGCTGTAGTTATAAGTGGGCCACAAACATTCTGTAATCCTTTCCTAAGGACACCAGTCTCCAGTTAAAATTGCTTACAGCAAAGTTATGAAGTAAAATTTCGAAGTAGCTCGATGAATTTTGATTCGTTTAGAGCATGAAAAATCGATTTGAAGAAAGTTTCAACACGCTGGTTCGCGTTGTATTTTGCCCAAATGTCTGTGAGTTTCCAATTTCCACCTGAAAGCGATTCAAGAGGACTAGCTTGGACGCATTCAAATCCATTTCTGCCTGCCTGACTTGCCGTTAACACTGTATCTTCCGAAGGAGAATTAAGCTCAGAAAAATGTTCAGTATAGTGTAATGAATATCTCGGTTGAGTTCGTTAATAAGCAAATCCACCCAACGCTTTTCTAGGTTTTTATTTATTGGAACATTAATTGATATTATTGATTCGAAATCACTAGGAAAAAAAAACAATAACAGTCAAATTGAGCAGAGACCAATTTCCTGGATACAAATAGAATATTGGTTACCACCTGTAGCAATTTTGATTCCGGCAGAACAATTTGATGAACTTTTCTGTGAGCATCTCAAAGGGATTGCTGGTCTCTCCACTATGTCGGTATTTTAGTCGAAAAATTTACCTGCAAATTAAATATTCTAGAGTCTTACACGTCTTTACATAAGCACATATTTGCCTTGTTTTCAATATTTACGAATTCTAGGATGAAATGGTTTTCCGCAATAGTCTCTTCCTAACTTATGTTTTGATCGAGCTTAGCAAGTACTGTTTTCAGGTTGCTAAGGTACCAATATTGATAGCAAGATTCTTGTCAAATTGACAGATGATATTGCTCACAATCGATGACCGGAAAGTCGATAGTACCAATTTTGTTATGGAAACAATATTTTTTCCGCGAATCACTAGGAAATTTTGAAATTCCAGACGAAATTTCTCGAAGAAAAAGTCAAGATTTCTAACTGTCAGGAAATAGTAATTTCCTCACAGTTATTAGTGTTCTACATAGATGATTGAAAATACGTTGTTTATAAGTAATAATAGTTTATATTTTGCAAGGGTTGACTTCAACATTGAATAATTGGCCCACAATGTTGAAGATTTCATCTTTAAACGAAGGTTCAGGAAGTATGCCATTGAAATATTTCCTAGAAAGAACTCAAATTAAATGTATATCCGTCACGTTTGACAATTTAACATGTATACGTTTCCATAGCAACGCAACCAATTTCATAACAAACCTATAAGCACCATTTATTCATGAATAAACTAATTCGCGGGTTTTTTTTCAAAATTAATTAATATCTGTCGAATTTCAAACGATTTCAGAACGATAGTATGTATACCTCATAGGAAAAGCCAGATTCCTGGACTATGTGCTGCTCTGTAGCTGTGTAGTCTTCCAGGAATGCTATGCTTTTCCTACCTGGTAAACAATGTACTATTCCCTACAAACAGAAAAGACCTGATTATATTATACAAATACTTCAAAGATTTTAACTGTATGTAATAGATTGTCCGGAATTTTTCAGAATCAGAAAACTAAAAATATTGAAAATAATAGCACTCATTATCCTTCGAATCAACATTCCCATGATTATTGCCCAGTTTGAGTTGTTGAGATCTCGAATTAACAGCAAAATAATTAATTAGTTGTAAATATAGGTCACAAAATTAAAAAAATCCTCGTGAACAATACAGTAATTAACCCTTGCTCGAAACAATTCACAAATTCGATATTACAGCAATAAAAATTTAAGAGCGCCGTTCCAATTTTATATCCGCGATTCAATCAGGCATATTTCTGCACTTCGCAACACTCAATGCCAACGCTTCAATAAAGGAAGCTGGAATGTGGAATACCACTTCAACAATTAAGCCGTCTAAGCCTTGTCTGAGCGTAAATAGACGCCCTCAGAATGAACTCGTTCTAAATTTAAACAGCTGTTTAACATGATTAAATACACATTATTTGGTGTTATGTTTGATCTTGTCAATCAAACGATATTTATCTTAACTACTCGGTCGGAATTAGTCACAGAAAAAAAATTAAGTAGTGCACATTATCATAAAAGTGATGTTTATGATTGTCAGCAAGGTTATTCTGTGCATTGAAAAATTCTGCTTGTTCTTAATTTATTTGTTTTCGTTTTTCATTGCAATAACACATCTATTTCAATCATTTCATAGTTTGGCCTTGACACTCCAATAATTACTTTCTGGTTTACTATCCTCTCAACCTGAAGTACAGAAAAATTCAAATAGCACTGACCTGATGTCAGCAGCTTTTGCGCGCATGTTTAAATTTGCTGCCAAATCCTTATAATTTACTTTACTTCCCGATGAGAAGATTTGGTGTTCTCCTAATAATCATATTACCCCCACGAAATTCTGCATGAACCTTCAAGTTTTGTACTTTTCAATGAAGTACTGGACGCGATCCGCACTGTATTTTTGGAAATATTGGTAAAATTTTGAAGGGGCATATCTGCGGAATCATTGGGCTTATTTTGCCCATCCATGAGTTCGGCCTACGTAATAAAGCCTCAAACCTACTCTTCAGATGTCGAGTAGTTTCTAACGAAAGTTATTGTGTTTACGATTGTCCTCAAGGCCGATCGTGAACACAATAATTTTCGGAAGAAACAACCAGATGATCACTCTGAAATGTAAGCTGAGTCCGCCTTTGGGTTTGGACCCCAATTACGAAAGTCGAATTAGTTAATGATAATAAATAATAATAATGATAATAAATAAGATCGCAGAATATTGAGTATTTGAAGGAAAAACTATTTTTTTCTTGATTTTTCTGATGACGAAATTTGGCATGAAGTTTATCATCGGCATTTTTGAACTAGTTGCCAAGTTTCATCAGGATGGAATTAGTATTTTTCGAGTTATTCCTACAAAAACAACGAGGCCGAGGTGAAAATCCACGAAATTTGAAATATTTTTTTGCAATATTTCCAAAAATTATGATCGTTTCAAACTGACATTTGGTGCACTACTGTGAAAAATAAGCTTCAAGGTCCTTGCAGAATTTTTTCGAATATGATCAATGATTTTTTTTTCAAGTTAGTTATGGATCAATCTAGACAAAATTTTGCGAAAAATCACGGGTTGTTGTGCACCAACTAACTGCCAAATTTCAACTTGATCACAGGAAAAAACCTCAAAATTCAAATGATTATATCTGCTAAAACATTTGGCCAATGTTGCCAAATAAAAAACTTAAGTTTCAAGTCGATACGATTCAGAATTGACTTTGACACCGAATGGGCCATCGGTCAGTCCAACCTAGTCGTTTGAGACAAATTTTGGCTCAAAATCCGAAAATACAAACATTTGGACAAATTAATAGCACGTCGTTCTTAGCAACATACGCATAAAAAGGTCAATCCTAAAAATCTAGAAAAACTTCACTATTCGTGACCTCCATCAGTTAATTTCTTTCCTAATACCATGAAATTTCGAAAAAAAAACACCAGTTAAAAGTACAGGAAGTTAACTAAACGAATCAGTCAACATAATTTACGAAAACATGCCAATCAGAACGAGTAGGTATTGAGAATTTATTATATTGTTCGGAATTCTACCTCGCAAGGTCGATATTGCTTTTCAGTCCAATCATTTGTTATTACATATCAATGGCGCCAAAGGATTATTCATTCCCACATCTACGTGCACTCTTTGATTTTGATCTCCCGCTTGGATAAGCTATGATCTTCCCGCTGTTCCTTGATGGAATAAATAAGTAGGTATAATAGATTATCTTCAGGTGTAATAGAATAAAAATTAACATTGAGGCATTCGATAACATGAAATATGATTCATGACTAGTAAGTTTTCTGGAAAAATCGGATAGTGGGTCATATTTGGCTAAAGTGAAGGCCATGCTTTGACGAAAGAAGTTCATTTTTGAAGAGGACTTCACATCAGTGATTTTCTAGGTTTTTTTCGATAAACTACTGGATTTCGATTCGATCTGATCTGTATTTTTGGAAATATCGAAAAAATAAGATTTTGATAGGGCATATTTACGGAATCATTGGGCGGATTTTCCCTTTTTCACGAATTCGACCTTCGTAATTAAGTCTAAACCTACTCTACTAATATCGAGTTTCTAGGTTGTTTCTTTCGGGAGTAATCGTGTTTACGGTGGCCGAAAAATTACAGTTCGAAGGTTCATGAGGATAATATGGTCAGAAGATCACACAATATTGAATATTTTAAGAAAAAAATTTGAAATTATTTCTTCAAATTTTTCTAATGACACGATCATAGCGACATTTTCGACGAAGTTGCCCATCAGCATTTCCGAACTAGCTGCCAAGTTTCATCATGATTGAATCAGCATTTTCGAGTTATTCCGGAAAAAACAACGACATCGAGAAGAACCACGAAATTTTTTTTATTTTTTCTCAATATCTGCTGGAATTATGGCCGTATCAAAATGAAATTTGGTACACTGTTATGAAATATGATGTTCAAAGTACGAGCGGTAGATTTTTTCGATTTCAATGAAGAGTTCCAAGAAAAAAAAAATTTTCGAAAAAAATAAAAGGAATTTCTTTCAAAATGTACTGACAGTGTAATGTCAACCAAATTTCGTGTAAAGTTGTGCGTCGTTATACTCCGACAGCAGTTCCTAAACTATCAGGGAATTAATCTCAAAATTTCAAATTACTATAACTCCGAAACCTTTCGACCAATTCGTCCCATTAACGGACTCAACCGGCGCATTTCAATGCGTGAACTGAGCTGAAAGTTTCAAGTCGCTAGCTGGCTTTTTTCGATAGTTATCGTGTCGTAAGCCAAATGGACGACCGGCCGGACAGAATCGATTTTGACACCGGATTCGTCATCATTTTCTGGAGAAGAATCGAAAATTACAGACGATTGGACAAAACGATAGCACGCTGTTCCCCAGAACATGCGCGCAAAAATGAGCGATATCGAATCTTTTGAAGAAAGTGAAATTCAAAAGGTCGGTGAAATTAGCTGTTCCGCAGTTATTCTCGAGAAATATTAAATGAATCAAATTCAAATTTTAGTTGAATTTTTCTTTCATTTTTTCAATGAATGAATTTTCAATTATTGTCAATTTCCGTTCTAGAACGGTAAGTGTTCGGTTTACCTTAGCAACCAGTAGAAACAAGGGTAACAAACGCGGTAACTAACAGAAGTCGTGCTATCGGGCGAAAAAAAATTTCAACATTTTTTCCGAATTTTTTCATGCTGAAACTATTCATCATTTAGATAAAATAACTTACTTTGAACTTTATATTTCACAGTAGTTTGATACTATTATCATTTTTGGAGATACTTGAAAAAAATATGTCAAATTTCCTGTGTATCATTGGTTTTTCTTGAATAACTCGAAAATGGGGGTTTTTCCTGAATTTGGGTTATTACTGCAAATGCAAATTTGAATATAATTATTATGGGTTTAATTCATCATTAACCCAAATTACCTTCAGAAAGTATTCAAAATCAGATTTAAAATTGGGGTTTGGGATTTGCCAGGCATGCTCGAAGTGACAACGGTGTTTAGTAGAATTACTTTTTCTGCTATAGAATAACGAAATATTTATTCCTATTCTGTGGTACGCACGTGTTCTTTGTCAATACAACCAAACAATTTCCATTTGCGATTTGTCAGTAATATGACAGTCTGTGCTCTTCTTTTTCTATTCCTTGGTCGTTGTCGTCTACTCTAACCAGATCGAAATATAGCTATCTCTGTTTTCCTAAGCAAAGTAACACATTTGACGTCCTTTTCTTTCCGAGAAAGCTGAATTCGACGTTGCCATATCGTGCACTCATGATAAACCCCTTTAAATGCAAATCCCTATTTTTATTTTTCAGTTTTAGGTGATCAAACATTCTTTTAAAAATATAATATTGAAATTATATGTTTGAAATGTGATGTTCTAAAGGTTTTTCATGAAAATAACTGAATTTTCGTTTAAAGGAAAAACCCCCATTATTGAAGCCAAATTTCATGATGATCGTGTCATCAGAACAATCTGAAAGATATTATGTTCACGATCCGCCATAGGGACGACTAAAATCATTGTCTAAGCATGCTCATGGCTCTAAATTCGAAAAATGAAGACATCTCAAGTATTCAGAACGTCCAGTCATAAATCGCTTTTCGAGAAGAGGTGCGGCTTCGGTCTGGGGTCCCATCGCGAATATTCGATTGGTAATTTGAGGAGGTGAACGCTCCAAAAATCATCTGTGACGAGATGACAGGAAGAGCACCTCAAAAAAGACGTGATATACGCCTGTAGAAGTGAAACCAGCCATCCGCATATAAATGATTCAATAAAAATTCTTTTACAGAAATGCCATTATATCAGGAGTGTGTAACACAGAGCACGTTTCATAAAGGAAACATTATATTGGCGTCTGGATTGAATTTCGTGCAGACTCTTTGAGGACGTTTGTGTTACGTCTATCGAGTTTCGAGTGCTCATCCCCTTCAACTGATAACTTGAGATTATAAATCGAGGGATGGATCTTCAGGGAGCACTAGGGTGCTTAATTCGAATCGGCAGGTTTGAGAGAGAATGCAGGGTTAAAAAAGCTTCTCATCAAAGTTTGTTTGTTTTTATTCGCTTTAGGCTGATCCGACATGAATGACCTGCTCTGTTCATGCGGGTATGTTGTGGGAAAATTCGTCTCTAACGGCTTTTTAGAGAATTTTGAAAGGGTATATCTACGGAATCATTGGGCGGATTTTACCCATTCACGAATTCGACCTTCGTAATTAAGCCCCAAACCTACTCTACAAATATCGAGTTTCTCAGTCGCTTCTTCCGGAAGTTATTGTGTTTACGGTCGGACTAAGGAGTGGACCGTAAACACAATAACTTCCGAAAGAAACAACTCAGCAACTCAATATTTGTAGAAAATATTTGGACCTTAATTACGAAGGCCAAATTCGCGAATGGGTAAAATCCACTCAATGATTCCGCAACTTTATTTTTCCAAGAATATAGATTAGATCGAATTGAAATCCAGTACTTAATCGAAAAATTATAGTTCAAAGGTTCATATAGAATTTAATGGAGATGATGTGATGAGACGATCACATAATATTGAATATTAAAAAATTGTAAAAATTGTTCTAATGGCACGATTGTCACGACATTCTCTCTCACATAGTTGTTCTCAAGCATCTACAAACTAGCTGCAAAGTTTCATCACGATTGAATAAGTATTTCTTGAGTTATACTTAAAATAACAACGATATCGAGAGAAAAAACCACGAAATTTTACATATCTCGTATATCTCCGAAACTAATTGCCGTATCGAATTAAAATTTGGTACTCAGCTGTAGACTATAAAACCCAAGATATGAGCGAAATGTTTTCCGAATACGATCAACATTTTCGGAAAAAATTTTTTTTCTAAAAATATTCGAGTGCGATAGAGACTTAAAAAATCTAGAAAGTCAGGAGCTTTTGCGCGCTTGTTCAAATTCTAACTATTAGATCAACACAAAATTTTGCACCTAGCTGCGTGTTTGTAATATCCAACTGATTACGGAGTTTCAATCTGATTGCGTTCGTACTATTGCGGAAATAACTTCAAAATTCCAAATAACTACAAAATTTAGCGATTTTTTTCCTTATATCTCGAGAAGTGAATATCGGATCGAATTGAAATTTGAAATATACTTGTTAAATGCTGACTCTAAGGTTTGTACCGAATTCCATTGACATGTAATGAATATTATAAGAGAAAAAAAAATTTTTCATCGAAAATTTTTAAAATGTTCGAATAAAATTTTTTAAACATTTCCAACAATTGGATCCACACGAAATTTTGTCCTGAGTTGCGCGTTGGTATTTCAGAACTGTCCACGAAGTTCAATTTGATCGAGTCAATACTTCGTGAAATATCAAGGAATTAACCTCAAAATTTCAATTGTGCCCAACTCCGAAACTATCCAACCGATTCCACCCATTAACGAACTTAACCGAGATAGTCGGACTCTCAACCTTATCTGACAAATTCAAGTTGCTAAGTCTTTTCCTTCGAAATTTGGAGCATATTCGGATGGACGGACGGATAGAATTGAATTCTTCTTCAGGGAGTTCAATCCAATCGTTTAAGACCAGTTTCGGCTCAAAATTCGAAAATTACTGACATCGTGACGAAATGATAACGAGCTGTTCCCTAGAACAAGCAAACTAATTCATTTTGAAGGACTGATATATTATCATGTTCCTCTCATGTTTCGTCTTCATTCGATGAATTCCATTACGTATTTCAACCAATCGAACCGGGTGTTGTCAAACTCAAAAAGTGGACCAAATGAACACCAGCTTGGAAATTTCATTGTTATCAACCTGGAAACATTTTTGCGCGCATGTTCTAGGGGAACAGCGTGCTATCGTTTTGTTCAAATGTCTTTAATTTTCGATGATTGAGCCGAAAATGGTCTCAATCGACTAGGTTGGACTCACTGATGACGAATCCGGTGTCAGAATCGATTCTGTCCGGCCGCCCGTAGACACGATAACTGTCGACAGAAGCAAGCTAGCAACTTGAAACTTTCAGGATAGGTTGCGCATCAGAATGCCGCGGTTGAGTTCGTCAATGGGCCAAATCGGTCAAATAGTCTCGGAGTTATAGGCACTTGAAATTTTGAAGTTATTTATTTTTTATTTCAGAAACAACTTAAGCGATTGAATTCAAACTTGGCAGTTAGGTGGAGTACAACGACGCGGAACTTTGAGCCAAATGACGTCAGGATCATTTTGTCCGTAAATTTTAAAGAAATTTTTTCTCGAAATTTTTTTCTAAAAAATTTTTTTTTCGGAAACCATTCATCATATCCAAAAAAAAATTCCACTCACACTTTGAACTTCATATTTCACAGCAGTGTACCAAATTTCAGTTCGATACGATCATAAGTTTTGGAGATATCGGGAAAAAATATGTAAAATTTCGAGGTTTTCTTCTCGTTATCGTTATTTTTTTCGGTGTAACTCGAGAAATATTGCTTCAGTCCTGATAAAACTTCGCAGCTAGTTTGAAGATGCTGAAAGACAACTTTTTGCAAAATTTCGTGATAATCGTGTTTTTAGAACAATCTGAAAAAAAAAATTTCTGGGATTTTCTTATCATATTATCCTCATTAAATTCTGTATGAACCTTCGAACTGTAATTTTTCGATAAGGTATGGGATTTCAATTCGATCCAATCTGTATTTTGGGAAATATTGGAAAAATAAAATTTTGAATGGTTATATCTACGGAATCATTGGGCGGATTTTACCCATTCACGAATTCGACCTTCGTGATTAAGGTTCAAACCTTCTCTACAAATATCGAGTTTCTAAGTTGTTTCTTTCGGAAGTTATTGTGTTTACGCAGTCGGCCGTTAGGCAGACCGTAAACACAATAACTTCCAGGAGATACGACTAAGAAACTCGATATTTGTAGAGTAGGTATGGGGCTTAATTAGGAAGATCGAATTCGTGAATGGGTAGAATCCGCCCAATGATTCCGTAGTTATACCCATTCAAAATTTTATTTTCCAATATTTCCAAAAATACAGATTAGATCGAATTGAAATCCAGTAATTTATCAAAAAACAAATTCAAAAAGCACTGCTGTGAAGGCAGCAGCTTTTGCGTGCATGTTCAAATTCGTTGCTGAAGCTGTCATCTACATTAAACATTCGCGCAAAAGCTGCTGCCTTCACGGCAGTGCTTTTTGAAATTTTTAAGTCTCTGTTATTCATATTGAGCTGAACTTGATTATCAAATCAACACTTTTCTATGCAAAACACAATTTCCGCCTTAGGTACTTCCGTCAAAAAAGACAGATATATTAGTGTAACGGCACCTAGTTTGTTTCTTGTCACGCCAAATGCATTAGCAGATTCAACTTGACTTATTGCTTGACAAATATTTACTCGAGACAAGGCAAAACTTTATAGCGGTTGAGTATAATTAACTTTATAACATCAGCATTCCTTCAAGACTTGGATTATTTAATGTGCTAAGTCCTGGTGTACATCACAAATGACTTTCGCCTGTCTTCCTCGACGATACGAAGAAGTTAATAGAGTTTTCTCGTGTTCGAGCTGATAGCACACAGCAAATGTCGTTGCACATAACTAGGTACCTACATCGGATGTATCACGGTGAATTACATTTCGAAATTTTCCAGTTCATTATTCCTCTCAACTTGCCTTTCAGTTTGATTGTTGAATATACGAGTAGATAAGTTCGGATGTCTCCAGAGCATCCAACGGTGAGGACTTTGGCAGAAGAACAGCTTAGCAACAGCGAAACAGACAAATGATTGAGATGACGTATTCGCAACTACTGCTAAGCGATACGCCCTCTGGTGATAGAAATTCGAACACTTCCAAGCTAGTAGTTTTTCGATGTGCCCGTTATTCTAACGTATTTTGCTTACTTTTGGAGTTCATTTTCTAGCTTTTGTGTTGTTCTCCGAGTTGAAATTTTGGTATACCGACAGTGTTTTTAATATTCATCAATCGATTCCTTCCTTTTCGATTAAAATTTTCGATTGTATTTATTCGGAATGCCATCCTCCCGAAATGACTATTGTTGTGTGCCTCAACTCCTTGTTATTGTTGGTCAAAGAAGAAAGGATCATCTACTGCCTCAAGTTTTCATTTTTTCCAAAGCCAAATGTAAGTGAAGTTAATTTGGAAACAGCATTTGGCAGGGTACTCAATGATAGAAGAAATAGTTCACGATATACATGAAAGTATATTCACTGCATTTCTCTGAAGATGTTTATTTTCATCAAGGTAAATTACAATGTATTCATTTTTGAACAACTTCATGTCCAGATATTCCAGGTGAAAATGAAAATAAAGGAATTTTGATGAAAAATGCTGATCCTGCAAAGAAACTACCGAGCACTTCTGCAGTTACCTACTTCAAACGCTACACAAAATCATATTCAAAGAGAATTATCTGGTTAAAAACCTAACAAAAACTAAATATACTGTTAAAGGTGATAATAGCTAAAGTTATTCATAGGAATACCTTGATATTTTTCATTTCTGTATAGGTGTAGAACCAGCTGTGACATTTTTCATTTTGTATGTGCATCTTGAGCTGTTGTGATAGGAAAATAAAATCAATTATATGTCTATCTGTTTCCGTTCTTTTCTTTCGAAATACGATGCAAAAGAACTAAAGCAGAATGGCTGTCTTTTCATTTTATTGTTTCACTCGTTTCTAAACAAGGAGAACGAGTCATATCATTAAGACTGATTCTAGATCTACCACATAATATGGCTTTCATTTAGCACTTCTTCACATTGATAAGAGTCCTTGAATTAGTTATTGAGGTGCCTATCTTTCCAGAAATTCAAATTGGTTCGTTTTGATCCACCAAGCAACAGACATTAGAATAACATCAAAATTATCCTCCAGGAACGATTTGAAGCACGATTTTATAACGTCATCAAAAATAAAATTCCCTTCTCAAAAAATCTTACACAAAATTTTAATAGTTTCTTTGAATATTCTAGCTCTGCTTAATAAATATTCGTTTTCCACTACATTTCTACGATTTGTTTACATCAAACTACTAGCTTGGACAGGTTCCTAATTTATCCGTTAGGGCGCTGGCATATTTGCAGAAGTTCCCAATTTGGCGACGATTCCTGTTAGTCACTACTGCTTTCTATTCTTTCCTCTAGATGTCGCTAATTAGGAACGATTACTGTATCTTTTATGGGGGTAATTTTCTAAAATATTTTATTTTAGGTAGAAGGTTGATGATAATTCTACAAGGGTTGCAAGTTCAGTTTTTAGACGAGGAAAACAGTTTTTGTTTTGTTTAGTGTTTTTGCACGCATGTTCCGTGGAACAGCGTTCTATCGTTTTTTCACAAATGTCTGTAAATTTCTATTTTCGAGTTGAAATTGGTCTCCGCCGACAATGTTTGACACACTGATCGATTCTTCACGACAGGCCGTCCGGTACGATTACGTGAGAACGAAAAACGCCTAACTGTCGACCGTAAACACAATGACTTCCGAAAAAACCAACTTGGAAACTAGATATTTGTAGAGAATGTTTGGACCTTAAATCACGAAGGCCGAATTCGTGAATGGGTAAAATCCACCCATTTTCCAAATATGTATTTCCAGGAATACTGATTAGATCAAATTGGAATCCAGTACTTCATCGAAAGATAACAGTTCCGACGATTCATACAGAATTTAATGAGGAAAATATGATAAGAAGTTCATAGAATATCGTTCATTATCGAGAAAAATTTCAGTTCTACCTTGGGCTTCATATTTTACAGCAGTGTATCAAATTTCAATTCGATACGGCTATTAGTTTCGGAGATATTGGGAAAAAATATGTTTAATTTCGTGGTTTTCTTCTCGATATCGTTGTTTTTTTCTGTATTACTCAAGAGATGCTGATTCAATCGTGAACAATTTCAAAAAAAAATCCAATTTTTTTTTTAAGTATTTAATTTTCTGTGATCTTCTCATTAAATTCTGTATGAACCTTCAAACTGTCATTTTTCGATCAATGCGCTCGAATCTGTATTCTTGGAAATATTGAGAAAATAAAATTTTGAATGGGTATATCTGCGGAATCATTGGGTGGATTTTACCCATTCACAAATCCGGCCTTAGTAATTAGGCCTGACAGCCGACCGTAGAGACAATAACTTACAGAAGAAACGACTTAGAAACTCGATATTTGTTGAGTAGGTTTGGGGATTAATTGCGAAGGTCGAATTCTTGAATGGTTAAGATCCGCTAAATGATTCCGTAGATATACCCTTCAAAATTTTATGTTTCCAATATTTCCAAAAATACTGATTATATCGAATTGGAATCCAGTACTTCATCGAATAAAATAACAGTTCCGAAGATTCATACAGATTTAATGAGTATAATATGATAAGGAGGTCACAGAATATTTAATATTTGAAAACAAAATTTGAATTTTTTTTCAGATTGCTCTAATGACACGATTATCACGGAATTTCGCACCAGGTGCCCTTCAGCACCTTCAAACTATCTGTGAAGTTTCATCATGATTGATTCAGTATTTCCGGAACTATACCTAGAAGAAAACTACGAAATTTTACATATTTTTTTACCAATATCTCCAAAACTAATAGCCTTATCGAATTAAAATTTGGTACACTGCTATGGAACATGAAGTTCAAGGTACGAGCAAAATTAATTTCGAATCTAATTTATTGTTTCTGAAAAAAAAAATTTTTCTAGCAAAATATTTTTTTGATCAAGTGATTACACGATCCCAACAAAATTCTACTCAAAGTTGTGCGTCATCATGCTCAAACTTATTGCCAGATTTCAATCTAATCGTTCCAGTAGTTCCTGAAATATCAGGGAAATAACCTCAAAATCAAATCATGGCTTGAATTCTATTAACGAACATATTCTTCTATTTTCACTCCATTTCTATTTTATTTTCGCGAAAATTCCCGAATATGAAGAAATTTGAAATATAATTCGTAAATACCATTCAAAAATAAATTTCAGATAGCCTTATTTATTTTGAACAAAAAGAGATGTCCTCTATTTTTTTGCTGAAAGAGAGCGTTTTCCAAAAAAAAATAATTTATCAACAAATACGTAGCATGAGTCGTAAAGCTGGGAATTATTTTTGAACTAGTAAGTGAACGTCATGTTGAATTTGAGGGTTGATTTTTTCTACCCCTTAAAATCATGGAACAGCGCTATGAAAATTTTTTGATTACCACCTCGCTCTCCTAAAATGTCTACTTAGTCCCATTTTTTGTGAGATATTTGGTTCTTAAGAAAAAAATTCAAAATTGCTCTTTTGGCGACATCTTCAGGGGACTGTATGCATTCAGATGCTGCTCAAAAAGAAATTATATGAAAGGCCCACCCAATTTTTTGACAAGGAACTTGTTAATTTTTTTCGCTATTCATTTACAAACAGAAAAATCTGAAATTCTGACTGTGGGATATAAATCAAAAATTAATCGAAAAATCTTGTGTCTATCCCTGTCTTTATGTTTGCGCCGACCGTTAAGTGCATTTAATGTTCTTGTGCGCCATTACAAATTCATTTAATGTGCCTGAAGGCATAAAATTCCAGGTTATGTAGTTTGTAATGAAGAAATTGAAACGGAATAATAGACCTATATCACATGAAGTCATATTGAGTTATATACAGGGTGGGCAAAATTCGTTGTCTACTGAAGGGATCTCGAGAACTATAGCAGCTAGAAGAAAACTGATAACACATTCTCGAGCTCTTTTTTCTTGACTAATCTTAATCTGAAAACAGATCCAGCTTATCGTTCACAGAACTTGAATTGTCATTTTCAATAATGCAGAAAAACTCGCTTGTTTGATTTCGTATTGGAAATCTGTTGATACATTCCACAGGCACTTTTGTAGGAGTAATTCAAATATAATATGACTGAATTTTTAAATCCAGCCATTTTCGAGAAATGAGAAGGATTTTGGATTTTTCAAATGTAAACTGTAGTCGAAAGATCTCTTATCTGGCTACAAAATTTTTGCTGATTTCAAAAATGTATCATATTTCACTATTTATATGAATATTACATGAGACAATTGTCAATACTTTTTTCCTGCTTTTCTTTTCACTGTTGAATTATGAGTAGGCTGACGTTGCCATAGCGACGATTGAATATGCATTATCTTTGTGTGAACTTGCCCCTCTATAATTGGAATCAGCGATTGCTGAATAAATATTTCTATGGTGAATTTGTCATAGTTTTTAAGATTAGCAATAGAAAATCTGTTTATTATCACTAATGACCCGAAATATTGCTGATCTTAAGAACTGTGACAAATTAACCTTAGAAATATTTATTCAGCAATCGCTGATTCCTATCATAGAGGCGCAAGTTCACACAAAGATAATGCATATTCAATCGTCGCTATGGCAACGTCAGCCTACTCATAATTCAACAGTGAAAAGAAAAGCAGGAAAAAAGTATTGAAAATTTTCTCATGTAATGTTCATATAAATAGTGACATATGATACATTTTTGAAATCAGCAAAAATTTTGTATCAGGAGAGGTTGGAGCGGATGGGGCTGTCTTCACTGGAGGATCGACGGCTGCGCGGGGATTTGATCATCACCTTTCGTGCGCTCCATGGAATGTTCGGTACCGATATCTCGCATTTATACCAGCTGAACACAAACAATCTTCGTGGTCATAGCTTCAAACTTATTCGTGAGAGATTTCGTGCAAAGTGCCGCGAACATTTCATTTCTAATAGAGTGTTCAGTGTCTGGAATGGACTACCCAGTGACGTCGTTAATGCACCCTCGGTTAATACCTTCAAGAACCGACTTGATGCCTGGCTTCGTGGCAGGTCTCGCATCTGAATATTCTGCTTGAACATTTCATTTGTGCTCACATACTTTTGTGTTTATTGCTGTTTATTTTATTCACCATTGTTTTCCATATTTGTTGTATGTTCAACGTTTTTCATTTCTATGAGTTCATAGGCTTTTGCCTCTACTCTGTAGTTCCTTTTAATAATAATAATAATAATAATAATAAGATAAGGGATTTTTCGACTATAGTTTACATTTGAAAAATCCAAAATCTTTCTCATTTCTCGAAAATGGCTGGATTGAAAAATTCAGTCATATTTTATTTGAATTACTTCTAAAAAAGTGCCTGTTGAATGTATCAACAGATTTCCAATACGAGTTCAAACAAGCGAGTTATTCAGCATTATTGAGAATGACAATTTTTCAATTTTCGCTCATAATTCAAGCTCTATGAACGATAAGCTGGATCTGTTTTAAGATTCGGATTAGTCAGGACAAAAGAGCTCGAGAAAGTGTTATCAGTTTTCTTCTAGCTGCTATAGTTCTCGAGATCCCTTCAGTAGACAACGAATTTTGCCCACCCTGTACAGGGGCGTACTCAAAACGAAGCCTTGAAAAGGACGACCTTAAAAATCATCTAGGAATAAATTTACGTTTGTAATGGGTTATTTGGAAATTTCTTCAATTTATGACTCTTTAATATTTTAATTGGTATTTTCCGAATCTATAGTGGATTTTCCTGGGCTGTATCCCACACGTTCTTCCTTACGATACACCACTGGACCTTCAGTCAGTCGGGGAAATCTCAACGTGTGGCAATATCCTTAATGAATTCAACCGTTAATATCTTTCACGATATTCTTCCGAAGTGAGACTGAAGATTCCCATTTCTGGACATACCATCATTATACTTCAGAATGCATGAGTAGATTACTCTCATGAAGTTGAGCAAATAAACCACGCCCCTGTTTGCACGTTCTCAAGATCTGAAAAATATGTTACGGACGTGGAGATATGCATCGACAAATAATGGGGAACCAATCATTGTTTTTAATGGCCCTCTATATGCAAATTTAACCTGTGAAGAATTTTGGAACAATCGATTCGATATTGACATTGTGGTGTATGACTGTATCATAATTACGTATTGTTCATGTATCATTTCCTTTTTAATTTGAAAATGATTCATTTTTCCATATTGCGATAGAGGTGTTCAAAAATGATGAAATATTATAACTACACTTACTACACCAACTCCACTGACTTCCAATTCTCAATGCAGCTGAGTGTAGTCACAGATAACTGAACGAGTGAACTTAGTGTAGTTTAATCTGTTCTATGATTCTCACAGAATACAAATATATAATAGATGATTTTATGCAATCCCAAGATGACAGAATTCTATGCTTCTTATGTTTTCGCTACCACTTCGAAGTGATGTAGGTTTGTCGTAAAGTTTTTCTGAAGTCATCACGGACAGAAATTCCATTTCAAATAACGATATGATGAAAATTAATTTCCTCCAAAAATAACCACACATAGAGAACAAAACACGTCCAACCAGGAACCAAAGACAACCATAGATGTCTATGATTATGAATTATATTTACGCATAACCATCATAGAAGATAATCTCAATCTATACACTGCATGCGTAATCTGTGACTACACTGACTTCCAATATTTCCGCAACGGACAGAGTGCAAGTTTTCAACAAAACACACTGAACAGAATCGGTGGAGTTAGCGTAATTAGTGTAGTTCATGTAGGTACAACGAAAAAACCTCCTGTCAACTAGCAACTCTAGAGGATTTCATTTTGAAAAAAAAACAGTGGTCTTTTCTAGTAGAAAAATCAAGATTTTGAAAATCGTTTGCTTACGTTAATTCGATTCATGAGGGGGTCATTTTTCTACATAAAATCTTCTCGGTGTCCTCAACTAACGGCCGATCATAAACACAACCACTTTCGGAAGAAAAAAACTTGAGAACTCGATATTTGTAGACTAGGTTTGAACTTCAATTACGGAGGCCAGATTCGTGAATGGGTAATATACACCCAATGATTCCGCAGATATACTCTCTCAAAATTTCGTTTTACTAATATATTTCCAGAAATACAAATGACATCGAATTGTTCGCTTGATTGAGAAATTTAGAAAAGCACTGCCGTGAAGGCAGCAGCTTTTGCGCGCATGTTCAATTTAGATGACCGCTTCAGCAACGAATTCGAACATGCGCGCAAGACCTGCTGTCTTCACGACAGTGATTTTTTAGATTTTTTTTTCGATGAATTACTGGAAATATTGGAATAATAAAATTTCGAATGGGTATATCTATATATATATATATATTCTTTTGAGAACGAGCATTACAATTCTAAGATATATCACAGTGTTAGCAGAGGAAATGTAAACGGGGTACCATACATATTTGCGTATGATACAAGAGCACAGATAAAAACCTCAGGAAAAATTCTGTCTCCCCGCATAATTGTAGTAATTTGTTTATAGAAGATGGATGGCATCTTTTTCATTTGAAAATAATTTTTTCGTCATCTTGAATTCATTTCGACAAAATATCTTGACATAATATCTGAAACAGAAAGAGGGACAGAAAACCAGAAGGAAGCAGTAAATAATATTACCTACATTTGCTCATGACCGAGAGGGTCTTTCGACAAGGTTCAGTCCTCCAAGCGATGATTTTCAGATCCTCAGATAAAAGAAGAACGCTACAGGCCCCTTTATTGGGGAATCATCTCCCATAGATCCATAATTGTTCATTTCGAACTAGAAATCTAATAAAATATCGGGAATAAAGTGAAAAACTTGTGACATGTATTATGTCAGGATGACATAATTAATGGTATATCTATGGAATCATTTGGCGGATCTTACCCATTCAAGAATTCGACCTTCGTAATTGAGCCCCAAACTACTCTACAAATGTCGAGTTTCTAATTCATTTCTTTCGTGAATTATTGTCTCTACGGTCGGCTGTTAGGCCTAATTACGAAGACCGAATTCGTGAATGGGTAAAATCCACCTAATGATTCCGCAGATATACCCATTCTAAATTTTATTTTCCCAATATTTCCAAGAATACAGATAAGATCGCATTGAAATCCTGTACTTTATCGAAAAATGACAGTTTGAAGGTTCATACAGAATTTAATGAGGATAATATGATGGGAAGATCACAGAATATTGAATATTTCAAAAAAAAAATCGAAATTTTTTTCTGATAACACGATCATCACGAAAATTTGCACAATGCTGTCTATCAACATATACAAACTAGCTGCGAAGTTTCATCACGATTGAATCAGTATTTCTTGAGGTATACCGATAAAAACAACGATATCGAGAAGAAAACCACGAAATTCTACATAATTTTTCCCAATATCTCCGAAACTAATAGCCGTATCGAATTGAAATCTGATACACTGCTGTGAAATATGAAGTCCAAGGTATAACTGAAATTTCACTCGAATATAGACGATGGTTTCAGGAAATAAAATTTTTTTCGGAAAAAATTTTGAAAAATATTTCTTTATTAAGCAACCATGCGATATCAACGAAATTTCGCTCAAAGTTGCGCTTTGTTATGTTCCAACTAACTGCCAAGTTTCGATCTTATCGCTCCAGTAGTTTTTGAAATATGAATCAACATCAAAATTTCAAATTGCTATAAATCCAAAACTATCTGGCCGATTCGTCTCATCAACGAACTTATCCTTCGTATTTTGAATTGCAACCCTTGCTGAAATTTTCAAGTTGATACAATCCTCCGTACGCCTGTTATCGTGGTGACGGCCGGCCGTACAGAATCGATTTTGACACCGGATTCGTCATCAGTGAGTCCAACCTAGTCGTTTGAGACCATTTTCGGCTTAATCATGGAAAATTATAGACATTTGGACAAAACGTGTGTCCCCTAAAATAAGCGTGCAAAAATGACAGCTTGAAGGTTCATACAGAATTTCGTGAGGATAATACGATCAGAATATGGCAGAATATTGAATATTTGAAAAAACTATCTGAAATTTTTTTTCGAATTATTCTATCACGATCATCACGAAATTACACAAAGGTATTCATCAGTATTTTCGCTCCCATAAATCTTGAAGTATCAGGAAAATAGCCTCCAAATTTCAAGTGGCTATTTCCGAAACCGTTCAGCTGATTTCGCCCATTTCAGAACTTAACCACCGCATTTTGAAATGAAGCTACCTTGAATGTTTAAAGTAGATAAGATTTCACGTACGCCCGTAATTGTACCTTTGGAAGGCCAGCCGGCCGGACAGAATCGATTTTGACACTGTTTTCATCATGAATGAGTCCAACCTAGTCGTCTCAGACCATTTTCGGTTCGAAAATTCAGGATATAAGAACAGAACCATAACACGCTGTTCCCCAGAAAAAATCCACCGTGATGGTTTGAAAACTATTCAAGATTGAAACAAATTCAATGGTGTATTCACAATCGACGCCCACATTTCTAATTTCAGCAGCTTTTATATCGAACAGGATTTGAAACTGTATTCAAAACCACCTGAAACGTTATTCTATACATCTGGATTAATTCTATGGAATTCAATAGGCGACTTCGGCCCAAGTTGCCAACCCACAATTTCCTTCACAAATTTACTATCACTGGGAAATGGGAATCTCAGAACAAATTCGACATGACAAGGTTCGCGTTATTTATAAATATCCGTGAAAGTTGCCTCGGCTCCTCAAACAAGATAATTCCTTCCAAATATAGGTTTTTGTTAGGCTGAAATTCAAGTTGGGATTCCTGATTTCATGTGAATAGTGTCAAGTTTATAAAGGGTATGTTCCACAAATCAACTTGGTTATTTCGGTTGCTAGTTTTCCGTTCTGTAAATTAGAAATTTTCGGTTGGTTCCTGAAAAAAAGGGTTAATTACGGAATTTGATCGATGAAAAAGCAATCTTCCTGTCTCCAACACATAGACATATAAAGTCTATGCACCAGAACGACAATCAATGTTTTATGCTAACATATCCATAGCATAGAACAATCTTTATTTACCTTATGATCCATAGACCATACCTAGTAATTTTTCCATTGTTGATTGTTGTCTCTTCTATGTTTTATGGATCATAAAGTAAATAAAGATAGTTCTATGCTATGTATATGTTACCATAGAACATTGACTGTCGTTCTGGTGACAGAAAGAAAGTTCTTTCATCAATCAAATTCCTTAATTAACTTTTTTTTCAGGAACCAACCGAATATTTCATATTTACGGAATGGAAAACCGGCAAGCGAAATAACCAAGTTGATTTGCGGAACATATCCTATATAAATTTGACAAGAAGGAATCCCAACTTAAATTTCAGTCAATCAGAGATGATCGCAACAAAACCCTATATTTGGAAGGAATTATTTTGTTGGAGGAGCCGAGGCATCTTTTACGGATATTTTCAAATACCGAGAACCTTATCATGTCGAATTTGTCCTGAAATTCTTGTTCCCCAGTGATAGTAAATCTGTGAAGAAAGTTGTGGATTGGCAACTGGGGCCGAAGTCGGCTATTGTTGCGAAGTCAACACAAAACAAGTTATTTCCACATTTCCCGGCAGATTAATTTATGAGTCAACAAATTCAAATCTGCTGTGCACAGGCTTTAATGCAGCTGCATTCCCTAGGTATTGGTCAAGCCGTCTTGAATTCTAGCAGACAAGACTAAATTATAGTGCGATATATCTTCACCCAATATCTTGAAAGTAATTTCCATGCCACATCGCGAGCTCCGAACAGCTATCTCATTATAAATTCATTCAATGGAGAAAAATGAGATTTTATGTTCAGTGTAAGGCTATCAGGATTTAGCGCTCTTGTATAATTTTCTGCATTAAATATGCCTGAGATAGTTTACGAGATTCTGGAGGTTTGGCTGGATTTTGAATAATTTCCATTTCATGCCATATATTTCATGTGATCATGTCTCCCGATACAAAACGTGCATCATGATGAACGCAGAGAATATTTTTTATTTGAAAGCTACAAGAAAATTGATTTAAGGATAATTTTGGAGCATTTTGCCTTATTCGTAAGGGATATTTTAGCTCTTAGCTTTCAATATCTGAAAAGAAATTATTAGAAATTGAATAAAATTATCATTTCTATAAAATCCCGTTGCAGGATTCAAACTATTTGTCAAGAACAAATTCATGAAAAGAAGTTGCCTAATGGACAATATTGGAACTATGCAAAAGATCAACCAATTGTATTGTAACGTTTAAGAGTTATTCTGACTTTTGAATCTGACCATGAATAGAAAATCTTTAGAATCATTAATTTGCAAAAGAATCGTTTTCGAGTGAATAAATTTCCTTCAAAATTGATAAAATTGAGAAGGGTTCAATGCTGAATAATAATCTGCGATTCCGAATTGATTTCGTCAGTTGAGAGGGAAAATGTATTCGAAATTTCACATTTTGGAAAATTCCCATTCGACAGGTGAAAATCTAAACGGCGAGAGATATCGATAAGATAATGTCTTGGTCATATTCAGCGACCTTGAAAACCTTTGTTTGCAAACCAAATTTGCCCGGTAAATCAGATATTTTCGAAACTATTTCAATTAGAAACTTTCGCGTATTTCATTTCCGAGTTTGGTTTGAAGGGCTCTACAAGGAAGAATTGATGGTTGTGCGATTCTATTATTGCTTTTAATCATTCACACCAACGAGCTCAAGAACTTCACAGCAAGAAACGACACGTAGGTTTCATTGAATTCTTGAAAATGAGCCAAATATAGAATTTTGGGGGGTCTAGACCCTTAGTAAAATTTCTATGAAGATTTGAAAAAGTAGATTTCCTTCGAAATTGGTATAAACGAAGGGAGTTCAATGCTGAATATTAATCTGTAATTCCCAATTGATTCCGTCTGTTGAGAGGGAAAATAAATGAATTTGAAAATTCACTTTTTGGAAAATTCCCATTTGACAGGTGAATATCTAAACGGTAGGAGATATCGATGGGATAATATCTTAGTCATATTCAGCGACCTCGAATACCTATATTTCCATACCAAACTTGCCCGATAACTCCGATATTTTCGAAACTAATTCAATTTGAAACTTTCGCGTTTTTCATCGATTCGAGCTTATTTTGGGAGAATTCCTTATCAATTTTCAGTTTTTTTCTGGGTTTTCACTCCCAATATCGGAAACAGAACTATGACCATCAAATAATATCATTTTCTCATGAAAAAAGCCCTTGCGGATTGCAGGATTGCACTATTTGTCAAGAGAAGCTTTTGGAAAAAAGATCACCTAATGAATAATACAGGAACAATACAAAGATAAACAAATCGAACTGTGAATTTCAGAGTACAAATCTGATTCTTTCATCAGATAAAGGAGAAAGTATTTAGAATTTTTTTATTCAATTTTTCGTTTTGAGTTGAGACTTTGATCAGATTGCGTTGTTCCTGTATTGTTCATTAGGCAATCTTTTTTCCAAGAAACTGCCCCTGACAAATAGTTTAATCCTGCAATCCACAAGGGCGTTCTTAATGGAAAAACAATTTCATTAAATTATCAATAATTCTGTTTCAGATATTGCGAGTGAAAACCCAGAAGAAAACTAGAAAAAATTAAATATCCTAAACCACCCATGACGTCCTACGAAAATAGAATCTTGAATATTACATGAAGATACCCAAAAAAATTTGATGTCTCAGTAATAATATATGTATAACTGAGAGCATCTAATGCAGTATTTCCATTCCATTGGCGCCATAAATGCAAAATCCGATATCCAACACTTCATTACCATTCACTACATTCCGAACCTAATGATCCTATTTTCTCATAAATACCAGTATTGAAATCTAAAGTAAGGTCATGCAATTCTACTGGATAGTTGACAATTTAATAGTAGATCTGTCATGGCATTTCTGTGAATGCCATTCCTTACATAGAAAACAATGTCTCAGAACCAATAATTGTAGTTACTTACCTACTGTTGACTCAACGATTCAAAAATGCATTTATTGAGTTATTCAGATAATTGAATTATTCTAATAATTGTGTAAAACATTTGTAATTAATCAATTCACCGATCTAGTAATTGAAGGTTTTGGTTTATAATTGTCTACTAAATTATCGATCGTATCCCGGAGAAAAAACACAATACTGACGTGGCTGTAAATGTGAATTCAAGGCGCTTGTATTCATAGAAAAAAGCGAACTAATCACAAGAACCGTTGGTACATGAAATGTATATCGAACTCAATTCGAATTATAAGATTTCCTGTGTCTTATCTATGCAGGACGAGTCTTCATGTTGTACATCAATATTTACCCTAGATTCCTCTCATCGAATGAAAAACTTTTTTCATTTGCCGTTTATCCAGATGAGGACATTCTCTATGAAGAAATAAGAGTTTTTGATTTTCCAAAGTTTTTCATCAGATAATGGCAGTGAAAAACCTAAAAAAAACGAGAAGTTTTCAAATCGAAACTGTTTGGAAATCTATAATTAATAATAAATTCAAACCGTTGAAAGGAAAAAACCCAGAAAAGCAATGCCCTGAAGTCAGCAGCTTTTGCGCGCATGTTCAATGGAGATGACCGCTTTGGCAACGAATTTGAACATGCGCACAAAAGCTGCTGCCTTCACGGTAGTGCTTTTCTAGGTTTTTTCAATAAAGTACTGTATTTCAATTCGATCTAATCTGTATTTTAGAAAATATTGAGGGAAGTTAATCCGAAAGAAACAACTTGGGTTAAATCCACCCAATGATTCCGCAGATATACCCATTAAAAATTTTATTTTCCCAATACATATTTCCAAAAATAAAAATAAGATCGAATTTAAATCCAGTACTTTATCGAAAATCACAGTTTAAAGGTTCATCCAGAATTTAATGAGGATAATATGATGGGAAGATCACAGAATATTGAATATTTGAGAAAAAAATTGAAATTTTGACGCGATTGAGTCATTATTTCCCGAGTTATACTGAAAAAAACAACGATATCGAGAAGAACACCAAGGAATTCTACATATTTTTTCCCAATATCTCCAAAACTGATTGCCGTATCGCACTGAATTTTGATACACTGCTGTAAAATAGGAAGCTTAAACTATAACTGAAATTGTCTTCGGATATGAACAATAGTTTAAGAAAAAAAATTTTGAAATTTTTTTTTTTTTATTGAGTGACCATACAATTCCAACCGAATTATGCTCAAAGTTGCTCGTCGTGATGTTTCAACTAGCTGCCAAGTTTCAATCCAATCGCTTCGGTTGTTTCCGAAATAAAAAATAAATAACTTCAAAACTTCAAATGGCTATAACTCCAGAACTATTCAACCGATTTTGCCCATTAACGAACTCAACCGTGGTATTGCAATGCGCGAGCTACCCTGAAAGTTGCTAGCTCACTCTGTTCGACAGTTATCGTGTCCACGGCCTGCCGGCCGGACGGAGTGAATCAATTTTGACACTGGGTTCGTGATCAGGGAGTGCAATCTAGTCGTTTTAGACCAATTTCGGCTCAATCATCAAAAATTACAGACATGTTCCTCTAGAACATGCGCACAAAAAGAGGTACCAAAACATTTTGCCTGTAATATTCCTTTCAAAGGAGGCCGTAAGATACTTAAAAACCTGAAAACGATATCAGTAGGTACGATAAATCATGAAAATGATAAACAATTTCTTACCAATAGGTCCACCAACAGCATTCCATGGAAAACAGCGAATCCCACGTGTGAAATAATCTAGAAAAGCACCGACGTGAAGTCAGCAGCTTTTACGCGCTTGTTCACATTGCAAAATGGTTTCAGTGAAATTTCAATGAAATATAAAAATTTTCAAAAAAAATGGAAAAAAATAATTTTTTTTTCGAAGTTTTTCTTGGATGATTCTTCTTATTGACACTGTTCGTCTTCCAACCAAGTTTCATTTCGATGAGATACATATTTTTCGAGTTATTGAAAAATCAAAATTTCAAATGGCTGTAGCACAAAAATCATTCGGCAGATGTGGCCCATTAACGAACTTAACCGAGATAGTTAAGATCTTAACCTTACCTGAAAATTTCAGACTTGTAAGTCCTTCCTTTCGAAAGTTACAGCGCACACGGCCGGCCGGAACGACAGAATCAATTCTGACCACGAATTCTTCATCAGTGAGTCCAACCTAGTCGTTTGAGACCAATTTTGGCTCAAAATTCGAAAATTACAGACATCGTGACGAAATGATAACGCGCTGTTCCCCAGAACAAGCGAGTAAAAAACAGAACTGTCCGATGCAATAATAAACACTTTTTCCACAATATTACTGAATTTGTTTTGTTGCATTCCTAAGTTATTTTCTTCACTTCTTCAGAATAATAAATTACAGAAGATAACAAAAAAATGTCATTCAGAAAAAAGATAATCAAAATACCTTCGAAACAAAGTTTCACACACTCAAACAGAAAATGTTTGAAACCAAGTGTATAAAATGAACCAAAATTTACCCTTTCTGCATTTTTCTGATTTTGTGTGAGACCGAGATATACCTTTCAAATTGACACACTGTATTCTCAGTAAATTCGGGACAGTACCTACCAAAAAAATACTTTTTCACGACTCTGTTCAACTCTGTCGAAAGAGGAATTATCTGAGATTAATAACTTCTTCTGGAAGTTTCTGTACTATTATTACCGAATATAATTATGCAGGATGGTTATTTCTCTATTGGTTCCTAGGTAGTTCGAGATGATGAGAAAATTAATCAAATTACTCAATTTGGTACATCTATCCGTGTGAATCCGAGAGCAGTGGGGTATTCCAAGTGCAGAGTTACTAATTGAACTTCTCAATCATTTTTTCGATTTTTTTCGTGTCTGAAGAGAAGTTCTACACCAGGAGGCAGGACTCATTTGAGATAACCTCAATCACGTTTACTGTTTCACAGAAGGTTTGTTCGTTGAACCTGCAAGAACTAACTACATTAACTACACTGATACTGTTCGGTGTGTTTTATTGTAAAGTTACACTCTGATCGTTGCAGAAATGTTAGGAGTCAGTGAAGTCACAGATTACGTGTGTAGTGCATAGAGTGAGGTTATCTTCTGTGATGGCACAGAATAGAGAAGTAATACTTCTCTATTCTGTGGTGATGGTTTTGCGTAAATATAATTCACAATCATAGACATCTGTTGTTGTCTCTGGTTCCTGGTCGGACGTCATTTGTTCTGTATGTGCGGTTATTTTTGGACGAAATTAATTTGAATCATATCGTTATTCGAAATGGAATTTTCTTTCTGACGACTAATCAACATTATCTCAAAATAGTTGCGAAAAAAAGAAGCCTAGAATTCTGTCATCTTGCATTTGCGTGAAATCAATGTATCATATATTTGTTTTCTGTGAGAATCATAGAACAGATTGAACTACATGAACTCCACTCATTCTTTAATGTGTTACTATACTCAGCTGCACTCATGATGTAAAAAACGTGGTGTGCTCATCTGAAAAAAAAGTGACGTCAGCAAGATTAAAATACGAGGAAATATATACGCGGTGCTTCGAATTTGAATGAAACAAGTGACGTCATCATTGGTAAAAACGCTCACCAATGAGCACACCACGTTTTGTTTACATCATGGCTACACTGAAAATTGGAAGTCAGAGGAGTTGGTGTAGTTATTGTAGTTCATGCAGGTACAACGAAGAAACCTATAGTATCTGTACGGTCCAAAGAGGATATAATTGCAACATAGTGAAATTGGTTTCATAAAAAAAATTTAAGCATTGCTGTGAAGTGAAACCATCTCACCCTTTTATCCAAATCGCTTCCAGAATGGCCATTCAACCTCAACAGATCCGAGCCAACGCCACAACCCGATGGGCACTATTTCGCGATAATTTGACCGCATGATCTGACGAAATTTTGAACTACCAAAACGAAATAAATTAGAGACCAGTAGTTGAGATGTGGATCTACCTTGTGCTCAGATTAAATTTATTGTAATGATATGACGTCATCGAAAAAATTTTTTGGGCAATCGCAAAAAAATGCTCTGCACCCTCGCAAAAAAACGCTCTGTGACCTTTATAGAAATTTCAAGCTTACTTCAGAATTATCTATTTTTCAGATACATTTTCTAGAGAAACGGAAATAAATATCATTAGAAGGGCATCGGAAATGAATAAAAGGATCTTTAGTCTTCAAAAACTTACCAGAAAAAGTAACCTAGCTCGTACACAACGGTGGGATTCCAGTAAGAAAGATTGTTCCGAACCGGTATAAATTATGCTGAAATTTTGGAAAAAACTCAAATTTGATGGTAAAATAGTTGAAAGGAATCAGTACCAATCTAATCGATCCATTTCAATATAATATTTGCCATATTTCCCTCGATTTCGTTGAATTTCATGTTAAAACTCCGTATAAGGAGCTCTCGGTCATCTGATAGATTCATGAAATTTCCTTCGAAAATATCACCAATCGCTTCATTCTTTTGCTTGAACTCGAAGCCCCGTGCTTAGTTTTTGCCATTTCATACAATTTTTGCCAGTATTTCGGCCTTTTTCGGTCAATTTTATTCAATTTCCTCCTGACAGCACTGACTCAGGCTGTCATACCCGTGTAAACACAGATCGGACTCGATGGTGTCAGAATTTTTTGGAGAATTTTTTTGGAGGAAAGTCAAAAAATTGCCATTTTTTTTTTCGTATTTTTGGTACATTTCCGTTTTTCTTTTAATATTATAGGTGCCAGGTGACTAGGTTACTTTTCCGATGTCCTCCCGACGATATTTATTCCCGTTTCTCTAGAAAATGTATATGGAAAATTGATAATTCTGAAGTAACCTTGAAATTTCTATTGAGGTCACAGAGCGGTTTTTTGCTAGGGTACAGAGCATTTTTTTGCGAGTAATCACAAAATTTTTTCGATCACGTCACATCATTGTCTATCTATAATACTAAACGCGTTACAGGCAACACCGCCGAAACCACTGCAGGAGATCAAGAAAAACTTTTGCTAAGAAAGGGTTATGTTCGTGAGAGTTTTTCTGATATTTCCGGGGAGTCTTGGTGTGATATCTGAACGTGATTAGAAAGAGGAAATTTGGAATTTTCCCGTACTGTTGATCTTTCATCGCGGAAAAATCGAGAGATACTTTTAAAAAATTCCCGAAAAATAACGAAAATATCGATATTTCCCAAAGGTGCAAAACCACAGGAAAGCATTTGGTCGCTGGGTTCAAGCTAGGTAGAGTTTTTTGGTACGAACAGAAAGACGAAAGACGAAATTGTGGCGTAGCGGGCCTCTTTTTTTGATTCCCGCTTTCGTATTCTTGCAGGAATGATGGAAAAAAGTGACATTTCTAAGAAAATCCGGTAAAAATTGTCCATTTCATATTCTTCTGTGGACTCGGCCGAGATCGGCTATCTCCGCCGCCTTCGGGCTCGCTTTGGAGGTAGAATTTCTTGCGACAGTGAATATATGGCAACGTCGAACCTCGAATTTCTGTCGATTTCGCCGAAAACTTAAGCATCGTAGGCTTTGACCGTCGGCAAAGATCGGGTACTTCCGTCAATATTTTCCAGCCGAACCAGCGTTATGTTTATGTCAATTGTCATTAACATCAATTCTAATTTGCCGTCAAAATAGCATCCTATGTGGAAGCTACATTGAAATTGACGAAAATAAAGTTAGTAACGAATGGAAATGCATTTAGAAGTATCAATCATGGTCAATACTGCCTAATTCCAACTCTAACAATGACTTTTTCAAGAAAAAGTCGAGTTATCGGTATAATTTTAGCAAGTTATTATAACCTTATGCTACATTCACGAGAGGAAACAGTAAGTATTACCTACAATTGAAGATACTTTAACTTATCACAGGTTTTTCCAACCTGAATATCATGAGGAAATATTTATTTTCAGGTGAGTCAGATATTTTAAATGAACTGGACATTGGAAAGTTTCTGTATCATTGAAGTCATAAAGTGAAGAATGTTTAGAATGGGTTCAAGGCTACGATAAGAATCAGAATGCTAATCCAGAATTCGTCGTAAAAACATCACATTGCCATATATATTTGAAATGTTGGAGATTAACTCGACGTCAAAGGTATACATTATTATGTTATTTTCCTTAAGCAAATGCATCAAGTATGATATTTTTGCAGTTTTGAGATATGTGAGGTCATGTTGTTGAAGTGTTATGCCATCCAAGTATTAAGCATATACAAAGGAAGAAAGCCTTTAAAGGACTGTAGAATGTTTTATGAATCTCTCAAAAATCTCACTATCCTCCCCCTGAGAATTCATGTATGTTGAACCATTTAAGTTTTATGGTGAGTGGTGATATGGATCATATCTAATGTTCTGATAAATTGGAAACTTGATCATGGCAAATTTATGTATCACATTCCTAGGTTTAATCAAGCATACTTTGTAGAAGATGGACTATCATCATTATGAAAAAAAAAGGGAACTCAATAGATTTTGAGAAGTGGAAATTGCAGAAATACTATGTAATCTATAGATGGTTTCAATAATATACAGCTGGTGTAGGACAAGACTGTATGATACTGTACCCCTGGTATATTTATTCATAATTGTGAATGAAACAGGAATATTCAATAGATTCTTACTATTCGCAAGAGGTTGATCTTCAAAAATCACAAGTCGATGTAACATTTGATGTCAATTGATAATAGAAATGATAGTGAGTAAGAAGATCACATTATCAAGAAACGTATGAAATTTTATATACACAATAGGCAGGTAAGGTTGAGCCTCAGTATATGTTCCGTAACACTCATGTATCCCTTCCATATTGCTACATCAAAATTTGGTTGGCAAAAATGGCATGGGGATGGAATATAACCGGGAAGGATACATCAATTAATTTACACCTTATAATATTTTTCCTAGATAAAATGGGAAGGTTACAGAATGTATAGTGAGAATCAAGCTTTTTTAAGTTGAAATTCATACCACCTTCAAGTAACTACTAATTTTTCTGTATATGGGTATAATTTCTAATGTATGCGTTATATGAGATGAGATGAAATATTCTGAAGTGAAATGTATCTATTCTGCAAGGTAATCTTGATAATTTCGTGTAGTTCACAGGATATCTGCCATTTTCTGAAACTATTTTGAGAAAAATTACAAATGAAGTTGCACCAACAACATCAAGATAGAAGATGGTATATAGAGGCTTATGCAGATATTGTTTGAAAACAATGTGAAACTTCTTGAATCGTAATATGCAACATATCTGATGAAGGCTATCAACTGATGAATTCTTCACATAAACCCCTGACACACTTCTCTAATGAACAAGTTTACTTGAACTCATTCATTCAATTATATTTTTTTTGGAATTTTTGTGTACCACCCAATGTATTCTATTGAACTATACTTTATTATCATTATCAATAATCGCTAAATAAAGAATTACTTCAATATGCAGTTTTGCATTTGTCCTGTTTGGAAAACATGATATCTTGGTTACTCAATCATATTTTAATATGTCAATTATGAATTGGTCATCTCCATTAATGAAACAGAAAATTTAAATGTTCATAATACCGTAATTCCTTTACAAAATGAATATTACTTCATGCTTTGGTGATTCTCGGTCGAAGAGTGATGTACTAGAAATATTGAAATTCAGTAAATTTGAGACATTGGAAATTCCTGTAAAATGCACATGCATATGTTTAGTGAATATTGAATTGGAATAGTGAACATTTTCGGATTTCATCCAAGAAATTTTTTTTAACGTTGTTCAATGTTGAAATATGAATTTTTCATGCGATGATATATCTATTTAGTATTATTGGTGTCGTTTTGAGAAAGTGAATTTTCATTTTATAGTCAATTTTATGTTTGCATGTGGAGCCACGGTTAGGGTCTATCCTCAAACTGAATTTTGACTAAATCGTGTCTGTATTTTTGTGAATATTGAGATGATGGAATTTCAAATGCGTTCATCTACTGAACCGTTTGGCAGATTTTGTTCATTCCGAACTTGACCTTCGAATTCAAGCTTTAAACCTGCCCTGAAAATTTCGAGTGTCTAAGTTATTCCTTTGCAAAGTTATCGTGTTTACAGACGGCCGAAGGCCGGCTGTAAACGCGATAACTTTGCGAAGGAATGACTTAGACAGTCGAAATTTTCCGGGTAGGTTTAAAGTTTGAATTCGAAGGTTAAGTTCGGAATGAACAAAATCCGCCAAACGGTTCAGTAGATGAACGCATTTGAAATTTCATCATTTCAATATTCACAAAAATACATACACGATTTGGTCAAAATTCAGTTCGAGGATAGACGATAACTGTGATCGAATTTTACATTAGCTACTGATTTTTTGTAAATTTATAAACAGTGTGCTTCGTTTTTAATAATTCAGTCAACTATTCAATTAATCTACTCAAAAACGCAAATCTACCCGCTAGGTAAATCTGGGCGCTTCCTACGTAGGTATCGTTTAAGTAGATCTACAGTAAAGATTGATCTATCGCTAGGTAGATCTGGGCGCGTACTAGTAATAAATTTAACCACATAAAAGGCGAATCTGAACGAAAGGTAGATCTAGTGAATTCGTGAATGGTAGAATCCACATGAAGTTTTCACAAATATAATATCAATGCCAAATATTATTTTCTAAATATTTCCGTGAATCGACTTATGAAATGGGAACCTGAGTGTTCAAGCAGAATTTCGTGAGGATCATATGAGAAAGTCCGAAAATTTCTCGAAGAAGTGACACCTTCAAAAGTACCTAGCACTACACCATCCAGTTTAACCAATATTTCCCGATTAAATTCGAATTGAGAGTAGTAACAGCCAGTGAATGTTAGTAAAATAGAATTTATTGGTATTAAATCAAAGTTGTGAGATTATTCATAATAATGACTTAAAGCTTGAGTTTAAGAATATACACCCAGTATATCACAGAGAAAGATGTCCCACATTGTGACATGATTTTCGTTGTAACATGGGCCATCTTTATCCAAGCTATTTCCCCATCAAATATTTGCTTCCTTAACACTCTCCGAATACGTTAAATCCAAATTGCAGTCACCACCAATACTTTATTGAACAAATATCGCAGCTTGAGTGAGTGTCCCGCACGTAATTCATGGTAAACAAACAAGTAATGAATCATGTGAATAGCATGATTTCAATCACCCCCATGGGTTTTCAAAGGTTTTCTAGAACTCCACGAATGATGTTCATTCGGTGTGTTGTTTATTTTTCATTGTTTCTTCACCACTTGCACGCAAAGGCATTGCGTCAGTATTCCAGGATGTGTATAGTAGAAGAGGATCTTTTTTGGAAAGTGTACGATAAGCATTTCGACGAGGTGAAAAAACTCAAGATAGTTGTATTAGGAAGTGCCAATTATACCTCCGATGTTAAAGAATTCTCTAATTACTTTCTGAAAGAAATGTCGAAAAATAAGATATTCTTTGCTGAAGTCAAGGTTAAATATCGATATATAAGGCGAGTGGTACATCTCCAAGACTTAAAACATCTGCATCCTGCATTTTATCACACCAACTTAGAGGCAAGTTTCTTCGCTGGTAATGGTACTTCTTGGAGAAGGGTTAAAAACTATTCGGCAGATGTAAAGTACGTAGTCATGGTGATAGTTTGGAATGTTGAGGACTTAAGACAAGCTTTGGTCGCAGATCTGAAGTTTGTTGCAAGGAACAAGAGATCACTTTACTCAATACTTTTCGTATCATCTGATGCATCTGAATGTTTGTTATGGAGACGTAAGATAGGCGATCTATTATATCTGATGTGGAGTAAATATAAAATGTTCAATGTAATAGCACAAACACCCTGCTCTTGTGACCAAGATAAAATATTTATTTTGAAACCTTTCTACCCCATCGACAAATCCACGTGGGGTGTTTTGGATGTGTTCCCTATGTCGATAGATGATTCTAGTATACATCGTATGATGAATGCCATGAGGAACATGCACCAATATCCTTTGAAGGTTTCCATTTTCGACAGACTACCAACAGCAACCCAACACTTGTCTACTTTCATGAGGCAGAATTTCATCTATCAAAATTTGATCCATTCAGGTGGATATTCCGGAGTGGACGGTGCTATTTTAGAGAACTTCGCTAAATACATGCATTTCAACTTGACCATTGTTGGTTGTGATGCACAA
The DNA here is from genome assembly GCA_958510865.1 of Myrrha octodecimguttata. Classification (NCBI taxonomy): domain Eukaryota; kingdom Metazoa; phylum Arthropoda; class Insecta; order Coleoptera; family Coccinellidae; genus Myrrha; species Myrrha octodecimguttata. The sequence goes on along the minus strand of OY294056.1, from coordinate 87,560,339 downwards.
AGTGAATGCTATGGAAGTGCGTACCCAAATGGAACCATTACATCCAGTTTAGGTATGGTGGCGTCCCGTCAAGTAGCACTTTCTGCTAACGCTAGATTTTTGAAGTGGTATAATACTTCGAATATTGAATTCACATCGGTAGCTTACAGCGATCAAGTGTGCTTCGTAGTGCGGAAGGCTGCAATAGTACCTAGTTGGATGTTTCTGTACAAAGCTTTCGATTGTTTGTCTTGGTTGTGCATCTTTCACCATTGAATTTTGCATCATTTTCTGGGTTCTACGGAAGATATTCAGTGCTTTTTTGCACGAGAAGAAAATAGTTCTCAGTATGAAGGACGCTATAAAATTAATTCATGCAGCAAATTTTCCCAGTCTGAGAAAGGGTCAAGCTATGTTCACAACGGTATGTCTTATATATTCCGTCATTTTCACAGGTATTTTCCAGGCAGTCATGGTAAAACTCTTCTCTGTAGTTTCAAGATACGACGATGTTGATACTTTACAAACTCTTTTGGATGAAGACTATCAAATTCTGAGTTCCCTGGATATCTTCACAGAAGACAACACAGAAATGACTAGAAAATTCAACCAGAAAGTTTTTAAAACATACGACGATAAAGCTCTAGTGAATGTTGCTACCAGTGAGCGAAAATATAGCACACTAGAGAGAAAGCGTGATGCAGAATATCTCATTGATACATATTATACGACATCTGAGGATGAACCCCTTTTACATATTGTGAAGGAATGTCCAGTTTCTTATTTCATGGCGTACATTGTTCCAAATCAGTCACCTTATCGAAAGAGATTTGATCACCTCATTTCTGTTTTTAGAGAAGCTGGCTTGATCGAGTATTGGTATGCGTTGATGGTAGAAAATCTGGTACTTCAAGCAAAATTGGAACAAAACCGAGGTCGCAGGCCAACAACAAGAGCTTTTACCCTCAACGATGTTGAATTTCCATTCTTCCTGTTGATTTCAGGATCTCTGTTGTCGGCAGCGGTGTTCAGTCTAGAGGTGTTTTTCAAGAGAAAAAGGAAGAAGAGTAGAATTACATCGAAAGATGCATTCACGAGGTTTCAAACTTTTGAAAGGTGTAAAATGTTTTGAATAAACTTGAAATTTCTGACTTTTGAATGCCCTTGTTCTGGAGGACAGCGTTTCATTATTCTGTTGTTTTCGATTTTATTTTCAGGAAATTTGAACAAATTGAGTGTACGCGCACCTATCAAGAATCCGATTCCAAATTCAATCATGTTCGTCCTTGCGTATGTGCTGCAACTTTCGGAAGCATATACCAAGAATTTGAAGTTGTCAGCATAGTTTTGAAGCCGAAATATCTCGGCCAAGTTCGTTAATTCGCAGTTTTCTGAGCTCTACCCATTTGAAAGTATGAGTTTATCAAGAAATACTAATGCGATCAGATAATACTTCATCATTTACTGTTTGATATCGACGCGCAAATTTCGTTGAGATCGAATCGACATGAAAAACAAGAAAAAAATTTTATAGAATATTTTCCAGAATTATTTCCCATCGCAATCTATTCATCAGATTCCTATGGAATTTGGCACAGACCTTGAAGTCAATATTTAACAAATGTGAATCAAATTGAAGCTCGATCCGATATTAATTCTCGAAAATAGTGGAAAAAAAGTATGTTGAATTTCGTTATTTCCATAGTATCATTTATCATTTACTGAATCATCTAAGATGTTGCTTTGGCAAAACCAATTCGAACAAGAGCATAAAAGGTCATTGAGTCAGTTCATTCCTAGAATGTTTGTTTCGTGTGCGTGACCTTAAAATAATTCAAACGACTGAGGTGGACTCCCTGATGAAGAATTCGTACTCAAATACAATAATTTTCGTAATGATTTGGTGACTTTTATCCATGCTCTAATTTGCTCTATGAATATCGTTGTTCATAACAATTTTTTTTCGAAAATGGTGTCCAACGACAAGGGGACTCTCTGATCCTCCGATGTCAAAATTGTTTCTGTCCTGTCATAGGTACGATATTTTGAGAGGAAAAAATTTCGCGACTTGAAACATTCCAGGTAGCTTGCGACAGATAAATTCGGGTTTGGCAAAACTTTTTTGATTCAAATATTTGAGATTTATCCCAAATATCTCAGAAAATACTTCGGATCAAAACTTCGTACAAAATTTCTGCATACCGACGCGCAGTGACAAATTCGAAGTTTTTCTTGAAATATTCGGCAACTATTCACCAGATTTCGATGAAACTTTGAACAGACCTTTCAGTCAGTAGTTCACAACAGTGTATGTGTTCTCAGGTTTATTTAATTTCAAGTTCCGTAAATATTGGGCAAAATATATGTTCACTTTCGTATTTCTTTGTTCCATATCGTTCATATTATCGACTATTTCCCTCGTCGTAATTTCCACCACACAGAAACGCGCAATTTTGAATTACAAATGGTCTCTAGGTGGCAAAGCTTTTTAGCAGGAGCTGTCAGCAGCTTATTCGAGTTTACCCACGGCAAAACTGGATAGTTGTTGTCACCAAAAATTACAATACTCCTACCGTGTATCAAAATTGCAATTCATATTTTAATTGTACCATAAATAATTAAGTTTGTAGTATTTTTGATGAAATGAATTAGGTACCTGTTTTTCAGTTTTCGAATAAATACCTATACATAATGCATGCAGAATAATGTGTTACTCATGAAATAGTCTTGTCAAATACCATTCGGACATCTAATTTTTCCTGTGAAAAAAAATCGGAAGAACACATTGCAAAGTAATATTTTTTTTAAAAAAAGCATTCGTGCAGGTGCAAAAATTCTCGTCTTCGACTTGGATTTTGTTGCCACTACCACTCATGCTTCTTGTTAAAAATATTACTTTGCAACGTGTTTTTTCGGTTTTTTTCGGAAAAATTTGATGCCCTTATGATATTACTTACGACTAAAGTCGAAAAATACATTCGAGCATGATGAAATTTTGCAAATACTAATGCACGATTTCATGCGAAATTAAGTGATGTGTCATAGGAATTATGTGAAGAAACAACCCTCTTTTAAGCCATTGAATGCTCTCAAAAGCTGCCTACTTCACGTCAGTGCTTTTCAAGAATTTCAATTCATACAAATTTCTTCACCTAAGAAACAGTCGGATAAGAGGCGACCTGTAAAAATTAATTTCAATTTTGAATTGTTCATATTTGACTGTTATTTTTATGAAGTATTCTTTCACCCTCAAAGGAATTCTCATCGATTTAAATGTTTCTCCGGGACATCCAGTACAGAATAAGACAAACTTGAAGACACGTCCAACGGTTGCTAGGTAGATTGCACCTACATACATACGCAAACCTGTGGTACTTCAAAGGAATAAAATATTCAATTCCAAGTAGACATGCATAGTTTAAGATATCCACGAGGACATATTACAGTCTCGGCTGTACAAAACGATAAACAGCGTTTGGCCTGATCTCTTATCATGATAAATTGATTTCTGCCTTTTAAATGGTTGTGTACACGTGTTTTAGATGGAGATCACAAATTCTCTTCTTATTTGTGTCTTTCTGTTGGAATCCTGTGCGTGTGTAGTGTTGTGGATGCTTTTTTTGCGCGCATGTTCTGGGGAACAACGTGCTATCGTTTCGTCCAAATGTCTGTAATTTTCGATGATTGAGCCGAAAATGTCGCAAACGACTAGGTTGGACTCACTGATGAAGAATCCGATGTCAAAATCGATTCTTTACGGCCGGGCGGCTGTCACCACGATAACAAGAGTACGGAGGATTTTATGGACTTGAAACTTTCAGGAAAGGTTGCATAGTTGATAGTTTATGAGTAATAGTCATTTGAAATTTTGAGGTTAATTTCCTCATATTTCAGAAACTACTCAAGCGATCAGATTGAAACTAGGCAGTTAGTTGCAGCATGACGACGCGCAACCATAAGCGGAATTTGGTTGAAATCGTATGATTACTCAATAGGCGACTTCGGCTCAAGTTGCCAACCCACAATTTTCTTCACAAATTTACTATCACTGGGGAACAAGAATTTCAGGACAAATTCGACATGATGAGGTTCGCGTTATATATAAATATCCGTGAAAGATGCCTCGGCTCCTCAAACAAGATTATTCCTTCCAAATATAGGTTTTTGTTAAGATCGTCCCCGATTGGCTGAAATTTAAGTTGGGATTCCTGATTTCATGTTAATAGTGTCAAATTTATATAGGATATCTTCCGCAAATCAACTTTGTTATTTCGGTTGCCGGTTTTCCGTTCTGTAAATATGAAATATTCGGTTGATTCCTGAGAAAAAAGGTTGATTACAGAATTTGAATAATGAAAAAGCTATCTTTGCACCAGAACGACAATCAATGTTTTATGGTAACATATCCATAGCATAGCACAATCTTTATTTACCTCATGATCCATAGACCATACCTAGTAATTTTTCCATTGTTGATTGTTGTCTCTACTATGTTCTATGGACCATAAAGTATAAATCAAGATTGTTCTATGCTATGGATATGTTACCATAGAACATTGGCTGTCGTTCTGGTGAGAGAAAGAACGTTTTTTCATGAATCAAATTCCGCAATTAACCTTTTCATATTTCATATTTACGGAATGGAAAAATCGGCAACCGAAATAACCAAGTTGATTTGCGGAACATATCCTACATAAATTTGACACTATTAACGTGAAATCAGGAAGCCGAACTTAAATTTCTGCTAATCAGAGATGATCCTAACAAAACCCTATATTTGGGAGGAATTATCTTGTTTGAGGAGTCTAGGCATCTTTTACGGATATTTATGAATAACGTGAAGCTTATCATGTCGAATTCGTCCTGAAATTCCCGTTTCCCAGTGATAGTAAATTTGTGAAGAAAATTGTGGGTTGGCAACTTGGGCCGAAGTCATCTATTGAAAAAGAACATTTTTTCCAAATTTTTCTCGAAAAGATTTTTTTCCTTGAAACTATTGTCCATATTCGAGAAAAATTTCATTGGTATCTTGAACTTCATATTTCACAGCAGAGTATCAAAATTCAATCCGGTACGGCTATCAGCATTGGAGACATTGGGAAAAATATTTATAATGTCGTGGTTTTCTTCTCGATATCGTTGTTTTTTTCGGTATAACTGGAGTAATACTGATTCGATCAAGATGAAACTTCGCAGCCAGTTCGAAGATGTTGAGGGATAACATTGTGCAAAATTTCGTGATAATCGTGTCATTAGAACAATTTGAAAAAAAAAAACAATTTTTTTTAATAAAAAATTAATATTCTGTGATCTTCTCATCATATTTTCTCCATTAAATTCCATATGAACCTTCAAACTGTCACAAACACAATAATTAGGAATACTCCTAAATCATTTGAAATAGAATAAAGGTGACTATTGAAAAATTTGTCAAATATGTGCCACAGTTATAAAGAACACCTTAAAAAAAGTTTTATTCTGTTTAGAAAACTCATGTGAAAGCTATGAAAAAAAATGATATTTTTGGAAATTTCAACAACCTTTATTGAACTGTTTCAGCCGTTACTATTCGGTGGTTGATCATAATTAGAACGGAATCCTGGTTTCGGAATGCTAGTTTCGAACTTTAGTTCATCTTCAGATAACTTCAGACAACTGAAAATATCTCAGAGGAGTAAAGTTAGTGTAGTTGTTGTTTCCGATCTTCAAACTGACATATCTTGGAAACCGCAGATGAGACTCTAAAAACTCATCTGCGGTTTCGAGGTTTGTCAGTCTGAATATCGAAAACAATCATAAAACTCCACTGACTCCTTGGAAATCGCTTTTTTGGTCTAGATGTTTCAATTGAATAGACGATTAGCTCTGAGTATCGATTAAAGCTTATTTTGGGAGGATTTTGCATCATTTTCCAGGTTTTTATGGGTTTTCACTCCCAATATCTGAAACAGAACTATTGAAAATTTAATAAAATTTATTTTTTCATGAAAAACGCCCTTGCAATTTTTATTAAATCTTTAATAGTTCTGTTTCATATAGTGGGAGCGAAAAACCATAAAAAACCTTGAAAATAATGCGAAATCCTCCCAAAATATGCTTTAATCGATACTTAAAGGAAAGGTATGGGCCTTTTACGATCGTTTGTTTCAGAAAATTCTCGAAATTTTCTAATTTCTCTGATGAAAGAGTCAGATCTGTACTCTGAAACGTCACAGTTCACTTTGTTTATCGTTTGTATTATTTTTGTATTGTTCATTAGGCAATCTGTTTAACAAGCTTGACAAATAGTTTGAATCTGCAAGGGAGTTTTTCATGAAGAAAGCAATTTTTATTTAATTTTTAATAGTTCTGTTCCAGATAGTGGGAGTGAGAACCCATGAAAACCTAAAAAACGATAAGCTCTGATCGAGGTGGGATATTTGTTGACTTATCGACAGATAATGTCAGTTTATTATCGTCGGAGATCTTTTTTTCCATGAACAAATTCCTAAATTCAATATAAAATAATATTTTAGGCATTACTTCATTCGATGGAGAAAAATTTCATGACACCATATCAGTTCTGTTTGAGAAATCGTTCCTAACACATTACATGCTTCAACAACATAAGTTAGAGATATTCAGGTCGATTCTGTTTGCGTATTGCTATGAACCTTGCTATTTTAGTCATATTGCTATCTTTCTAATTTATAACAATATGGCCATGATGTTACGTATTCTGTTCCGAGTGTTATAGCAATGTTTGTTATGAATTTTGTCACAGCAATATTGTTATCATGGACTTCCATAATCGGTGATTTTAGAGCTGACAACACTGTATTTTGAAACTTTATAGCTACAAGGAAGAAGAAAATAACCCTACTTCTTGGGTCTTTTTATGATTTCGCATGCATAACCCCTATCTAGGGCTTTCATTCTTCATGAAAACATCGACATGAAAATGTTAGGAAACTAAAAGAGTCAAATTGACCTATAACCAATTCCCTGGAATATTGGTTATGATTACCAGATATCAAATGCAGCAATGTTATTCAGGCGTTAATAATTCGAAATTCGATAAACTTTATCGTTGGCACCTCAAAGAGATTGCTGTTGTTGAGAAGATATGATGAGAATAATCCTCTCAGCTGTTGTCTACTATACCTGTATTTTAGTCTATGAATTTTCCTTGAAATTAAATATTCTAGAGAACCTTGAACACATTTACATTAGCATATACTTTTTTCTATCCATGTAAACATCGACTTATCCAAAAATGTTACGAAACAGAAAAACCAAGTCAAATTGATCAATTATCCTACCAATAAAATATTGGTTTCCAGGAATCAAATGTAGCAATTTTATGCAGGCGTCAATAATTCGAAATTCGATGAACTTCTCTGTTGTCGATTCAAAGGGATGGCTGTTGTTGAGATCATTAAAATATTCATCTCAGCTGTTGCTTACTATACCGGTATTTTAGTCAAAGAATTTTCCTTTAAATGAAATATTCTAGAGAACCTTGAACAAATTTCTATCAGCAAATACTTCTCTATCAATATTTTCGAATTCTTGGAAGAAATAATACTGTAACAAATGGATGTTTGTAAGATTCCCTTTCTAACCTATCATGTTATCAATCATAGCAAGTACTATTTTTGGGTTGCTTAGATAACAATATTGATAGCAAGATTCTCGTTAAAGTGACAGATCATATTGCTTAAAAGCGTTGATCAGAATACCAATAATTCCAATCTTGTTATGATAGCAATATCTTTTTCCTAGCAATATTGCTATTTGCAAACAGAATCGACCTGATTGTCAGCTCGAATATAACAACTATTAACAGTACGGAAACTTCCCGTATGAGTTCCGGCTTTCTATACGTAGACCTGGAAAAAATCCAAGGCGGAATCTTCGTGAGGTTGCGAGGTATCCCCTCAAGACCGAGCACTGAAATATGCATCTCTTCATTCGGGCTTGACTCTGGGGAAAATTCTCATGCCAGCCATGCCTTCGCTATTACTTGAGGTCGCGAACACGGTCAAATGTTGAATGTAGCCAAGAAGCCCCTTGCGAATAGAGGGGATCTTTCGCAAACTCATTCCTGATTCGATTTAGATGGAGTGGATGATGACGGGCTTGCAGAGGAAGATTATAAGCAGCGATTCGGGGATTTGAAATAGCAGTTGGCAGGTAGGGTACAAGGTTTTCGATATGGGAAACAACTCGGTGAATTGTGAAAAAGGAATGGGGTGTCTTGTAGGTAACACGAAGTATAATTTTCGTGCGCATGTCCTGAGGAACAGCGAGCTCCCGTTTTGTTCAAATGACAATCAATTTTCGAATTTATCCCCAAAAAATCTAGAAAAGCACTGCCGTGAAGGCAGCAGCTTTTGCGCGCATGTTCAATATAGATGATCGATTCGGCAACGAATTTGAATATGCGCGCAAAAGCTGCTGCCGTCACGAAAGTGCTATTCTAGATTTTTTCAGATAAATTATTGGATTTCAATTCGATCTAATCTGTATTTTTGGATTTATTGCAAAAATAAAATTTTGAAATGGTATATCTGCGGAATCAGTGGGTGAATTTTACCCATTCACGAATTTGACCTTCGTAGCTAAGGCCCAAACCTACTCTATGAATATCGAGTTTTTAAGTTGTTTCTTTCGGAAGTGATTGTGTTTATGGTCCGGCCGTTAGGCAGATATATCCATCAAAATTTTATTTTCCCAATATTTCCAAAAATACAGATTAGATCGAATTGAAATACAGTACTTAAAAATGGCAGTTAGAAGGTTCATACAGAATTTAATGAGGATAATATGATGAAAAGATCACAGAATATTAAATATTCGAAAAAAATTTTTTTTTTCAAATTGTTCTAATCACATGATCATCACGAAATTCTGTACAATATTGTCTCCCAACATCTTCGAACTAGCTGCAAAGTTTCATCTCAATTGTGTCAGTATTACTTGAGTTATACCGAAAAAATTACGATATCGAGAAGAAAACTACGAAATTCTACATATTTTTCCCAATATCTCCAAAACTAATAGCCGTATTGGATTGAAATTTGATACACTGCTGTGAAATATGGAGTTCAAGGTATAACTGAGCAAATATCTTGAATATAAACATTGGTTCCAGAAAAAAAAAATTTTTTCGAAAAAAATTTTGAAAAATATTTTTTTTCGAATTTAGTTACTATACGATTTCAACGAAGTTTTGCTCAAAGTTGCGCGTTGTTATGTTCCAACTAACTGCCAAGTTTCAATTCAATCGCTTAAGTAGTTTCTGATATATGAGGAAACTAACCTCGAAATTTCAAATGGCTATTAATCCGAAACTATTCGGCCGATTTGGCCCATTAACGAACTTAACCGCGGCACTCCAATGCGCGAATTACCCTACAAGTTTCGAGTCGCTAGCTGGCTCCGTTCGATAGTTATCGTGTCGTCGGCCGGATTCGTCAGCAGTGAGTCCAACCTAGTCGTTTGAGACAATTTTCGGGAAAAAATTCGAAAATTACAGACATTTGGACAAAACAATAGCACGCTGTTCGCCTAGAACATGCGCGCAAAAATGTCCTGGGTTGGACTAGCACGTGACGAATCCTGTGTCAACATTAAGTCTGTCTAGGCGGTTGTGAGAGTAGGTCGCATTCTGAAATGCGATGGTGAGTTCGATATTGAACAAAATCACACAGAAATTGGCCGAATGGTTGCGGAGTTAAAGTCATTTGAAATTTCGAAGATATTTCTATGATATTTCGGGAACTACTTGAGTGATTGGATTGTAACTTAGCAGGTAGTTGGGGCATAAGAAATCACAACTTTTGCAGAATATTGTTGAGGTCGTATTGTCAGTTAATTAAAAAAAAAATTTTTTCAAAATTTATTTCGGAAAGTTTTTTCCCAAAACTATTCTTCACATTCGAAGGAAACTTTCCTCATACCTTCAACTCCACATTTCACAGCAGTGCACGAAATTCTAATTTGACACAATTTTAGGTTTTGAAGGAATTGGGAAAATATATGTGAAATTTCGTGGTTTTTTCCCTCAGACTCGTTTTTTAATCAGAAATAACTCGAAAAATTTCGATTCAATCATGATGAAACTAGGTAAGGAGTTTGAAAATGCTGATAAGCAACTTTGTGCAAAATTTTGTGACGATCTTGTTAGTTTGAACAGTTTGAAAAAAATTAATTTTTTTCCAAATAGTTAATCCAATATTCTGTGAGCTCTTGATACATACTATCTCTCGAAAATTATGTACAAATCTTCAAGCTATCACTTTACAATCAAGTACTGGATTCCAATTCAATCTAATCCGGATTTTTGGAATCCTTAGTAAAATAAAATTTTAATGAGTATACCTGAGGAATCATCCGGTGGGTTTTACCGCATTCACTAATTTGGCTTTCGAAATTAAGGTTCAAAACTATACTACAAGTATGGAGTTTCGAAGTTGTTTCTTTTGAAGATACTGTGTAAACAAGTAGTTTCTGCATTTACTTGATTGTTATTAGTATATATTTCATTTTAAGTTTGGAGCATATATTCTTTGTTATTCTCTACAACTGGATTCGATAAATTCTTGTTATGGTTAATGAAATATACATTTTACGTACGAGCTCAGTCAAGTCCCTGAATCCATTACAATTGCTTCTGAAAATTTAATTGATTTTTTTTATATCAAGGGACAATAGTATGCTATAATCAGCCATAAAATATTTATTTATCGCCCCAACAAATACAATATATCCGTATTATATTTATTTACCGTTGGAAAATTATATGAGTAAATTTTAATTAAATCGAGCTCCGAGCCAATTTTCATTTTGATTGAACGGATTGAATGTGTGTGTTTGTATGGAATTGTCGAGAAGAACATTATCATGAATTTATGGTGTTGATCGTGAATTTCATCGATTGTTACTAACGAATAAAATGAAGATAAGCAATTTGAAATTTGAAATCCTCGTAGAATCAATTATATGCCCTAGAATGTAATTTCTACCCATTATAATCAACTTTGTGAGAGTGTTTAGCCATTTTTTTTGTTGAAACAGTTTATTTGTGACATCCAAATTGAAAAGCGATTATTGTAGCATTTTTTCTTGACTCCTCGAATCAAATAATAGTTTTTCAAAAGAGCGGTCAAAAAATGAAATTTTCCAAATTTACCAAGAATGGCATATTGACAAGTTCTAACAAAGGAATATTACAGGCAAATTTCAACAAAATAACTTCGAGGGTTTCAGAAATATCTCTAATCAAAATTTTATACCAAACATACAAAACACCCTGTATCTTCGTAACCAATGAACAAAAAAATTTTTTTTCGGCGTATCTTGACTCGACTTGAAGTCCTCCATCCGCCATTGACGTATGTAAGGTCACTCACGAATCACCCTATATATTGTCAAACAGCTCATAATTGTTGGTGGTTAAAAATAGTTATGAAGAAATTGTTTTAATTATATGAACCTCGTCCTTGTAGCAGGACCCTGCAACATAAACTCAATCAGTAATGCTCATTACTGCATCGTCTCCATTTCTGGCTCAATCGTATCACTCACCAAAGTACCAAAAGCACACATCAAGCCGGATTCAAAGGAAAGCGAAATTCAACCGACAATAAACTTCATGGCAGAAATTACGACGAAGCGAAGCCAGCTGGCGGGGCGCTGCTGCATTAGCCGAAGGATCATCCTTTCTGCCTGCGATCTATTTCGAGAAGAGTACTCTCCAGAGCCACTCATTTTATTCTTTCCGCTCATTTTTAAATGACTATTTTTAGGAATGGAAAACTGTCTCACTGCGGCGGTCAATGCTGTAATGTTGAGCGTATTGGCGCATCTGACTACTATAATTCACGAAGATTGTTCCGTATTTATTTCCTGTGCCAGGCGAAGGAGAAAGAGTGTGTTCTGGAGATTTCGGAGTATTGGCGTCTGAATTTAAGATTGGAGCGCCACGGTGGCCAGTTTTTGAACCTTAGATACAGACATAGATTTTGTTTTGATAGTCGATTTTGTACTGGTTGTTAGTAGTTGGTTTGATAATTTTTGATTTCACGATTTATTCAAAGACTTTTTAGACTTTAATAGTTTACGAGAGTATTACTGGGAGTACATATTCCATTCTTATAAAGTAGGTATGTATCATCCTTCAATCTTATTGAGTGTAGCAACTCTAAAATTACGGGGATATCTCCAAGGTTAGACAGTATTTCACTATTGTTTATTTTCAGATCCAAATGGCAAGAGAGACTTTGGTGGATTTCTTAGGCTGTCCTGAAAGTTGAAAAACAGATAGTAAACATACTTTTTGGAATAATAGACAAATACTCATAACTTTACTATTTTTATAGGGAAGAACTAAAAACTCAATATATTGTGAATAAAATGAATACATCCACTTGAAACTAATGCTGCTTGTACCGTAAGCCTTATTCATTAAGAATTGACAAATAAATTTTCCAACACTCATATGATTGGTCTTGAAAAAGCTGTAATAAATAAGCCTTGTACAACTTTGCTTTCATCGGCAGAAGCATTTTGAGCGAACAGTATTCATCACCAGATATTTCCTTGTTGAAACTCTTCTTTTCCAATAATCAGTTCTATCACTAGAACATTTTCGTTGTTCCTTAATGATCAGTTCAACAGGAAGATTTCTGGAGGGCATAGCATTCCTCTTAAGTAAATTTCTCTGCTTGGATTATGGGCCTGGAAAAAAATTGTCTTCATGAATGTGATCTAATATTTCATGAGCAATTCGTGCTTACCTCTATAAAAACGATAATCATCGGTAAAATGCAAGTTACAAACTCTCATAAATCTTGTTCGTTGGTTTTCATCGATTCTTCAACACTTTCAGGCCCGACTTGTTGAAGGAAGTTTCTTTCACCCTAACTCCAAATTTTTTACCGGGCTGTAGAAATCTATGGGAGGGGACATTTGAGTTGGCTTTTCCTCAGTAAAAGCACTTGTAAAATCACACAAACGTCAAGAAAAATGCATAAACTTTCTCATTTTCTCAACATTTCTTTTAACTTAACAATGATAATGTCTGTACCTCGGGTTACTCTGATAGCCACCAGAGGGAGTAGCGCTTATCTTCATTCGCCAATAGGAATTTTTATCATGATGGAAACATGTATTTTACATTTCGAGACAAGGGGGCGACTGTTCTATTGTTTTGCAGAAGGGGTGAAGGGTTGAACATACAAATGAACGGTTATGTGGAAGCAATTACCTAAGGTTTGTTCGTTGAACCTATATGAACTACAACAACTACACTAATACTCATTTTTGCGCGCATGTTCTAGGGGAACAGCGTGCTATCGTTTTGTCCAAATGTCTGTAATTTTCGATGATTGAGCCGAAAATGGTCTAAAACGACTAAGTTGGACTCACTGATGACGAATCCGGTGTCAAAATCGATTCTGTTCGGCCAGCGGTGGACACGATAACTATCGAACGGAGCCAGCTAGCGACTCTAAACTTGCAAGGTAGTTCGCGCATCGGAATGCCGCGATTGGGTTCGTTAATGGGCCAAATCGGCCAGATAGTTCTGCAGTTTACCAATTTGAAATTTTGAGGTTATTTCCATCATATTTTAGAAACTACTTCAGCGAATGAATTTGAACTTGCCAGTTAGGTGGAACAAAACGACGTGCATTTTTGAGCAAAATTTCGTTGAAATCTTATGGTCACTGAATTCAAAAATTTTTTTTTTTTTTATTTTTTCCGAAAAAAATGTTTTTTTCTGAAACCATTAGTCATATTGGAGAACAATTCCAGTCATACCTTGAGCTCCATATTTCACAGCAGTGTACCACATTTCAGTTCGATACGGCTATTAGTTTTGGAGATATTGGAAAAAGAATATGTAGAATTTCGTGGTTTTCTTCTCGATATCTTTGTTTTTTTCGGTATAACTCAAGAAATATTGATTCTATCGTGATGAACCTTTGCAGCTAGTTCAAGGATGCTGAAGGATGATATTGTGCAAAATTTCGTGATGATCGTGTCATAAGAACATTTCGAAAAAATAAAATTTCGAATTTTTTTTCCAAATATTCAATACTCTGTGATCTTCTCATCATATTATCCTTATTTAATTCTGTATAAACCTTCGAACTGTCATTTTTCGATGAAGTTCTGAAGGTCAATTCGATCTTATTCGTATTTTCGGAAATATTGGGAATATAAATTTATTGGGTGGGTTTTACCCATTCACGAATTCGGCCTTCGTAATCAAGGTCCAAACCTGCAAATATGGAGTTTCTAAGTTGTTTCCTTCGGAAGTTATTGTGTTTACGATCCACTCGTTACGCCGACCGTAACTCGAGAAATACTGATTCAGTCCTGATTAAACTTCACAGCTAGTTTTAAGATGCTGAAAGACAACTTTGTGCAAAATTTCGTGATAATCGTGTTATTAGAACAATTTGAAAAAAAAAATTTCTATGATTTTCTCATCATATCATCCTCATTAAATTCTGTATGAAACTTCGAACTGTTATATTTACGGTCAGCCTAACGGCCGACTACGTAAACACAATAACTTCCGGAATAAACGACTTAGAAACTCGATATTTGTAGAGTAGGTTTGGGGCTTAATTACGAAGGTGGAATTCGTGAATGGGTAAAATCCGCCCAATGATTCCGTAGATATACCCTTTCAATTTTACCGTGAGGCAGCAGCTTTTGTTGGAATGTTCAAATTCGTTGCCGAAGCGGTCATCTACATTGAACATGTGCTGCCTTCACGGCAGTGCATTTTTTTAGGTTTTTTCTGTGTTTTCACTCCCAATATCTGAAACAGAACTATTAAAATTAAATAACTCCCTTGCGGATTGCAGGATTAAACTATTCGTCAAGGGCAGTTTCTCGACAAACAGAATATATCTGAGGAATCATGGAGTGTTTTTTACCCATTCATGAATTATTGTGAACCTACTGTACAAATTTCGAGGTTCTAAGTTGTTTCTTTCTGATGTTATGGTGTTATCGATCGGCTATGGGGAGGATCGTAAACAGAACAGAAGCATGAAAATGTGAAGTTACCTGGCATTTCAAGGCCTATGTACGACTCAAATGAAACTTGCACAGTCAAAGAAACAAAATTCTTATGATTATCGACAACTCTATTTCATCTACTCGAAAAGTGACTTGTGACACATATTCGACTCCACTCAATTAATGGATAGATGTCACAGGTAGCCAAGAGAATTCTACGTTCGTTGGACCAATATAACGAATCGGAGGAAATATTTAAACATGGTCGAACTGTAAACATTACACTGGTGAGAGGGTCCAACTGTATAAGTTTACTCTGGGAACTTGGCAAATAGATTTTCTAATGAATTGTTTCCATAGCTTGATTGCACTACCGCTTTATGGATCTCGGGATGTTCTGTCTCCACGAGGAGAACATTAATTCGAAAAGATTTTTGCTGAAGAGCATTCTTATACAGGGTGAGCCTTTCAGTTCTATATCGATTTCAACCATAGATTTTTTCATTAAATGATGGCATTTATTTTGGTGTAAAGTTTTCTATAACTATGACACAAATTCGTCAGTAATCGATTAGATGCTTATATAAGAAATAAGCATGAAAAATGCAGATAAAGTCACCATAAAACTTTCCGATCACCTTAAAATATTTGGTTATTCCTTGAAATCTTTGCTAGAACTCACAGTTTTCGAGATACTCGACGTGGAATGATACAAAATTAGACAAAAATTGAAGAAATTCAACTTTTTTTGTGAATCCGCCCCTGAGGCAATGAGGGCATCATATTAAGCTTCGCCGGCGTTCATGCGGACCACAGAATACATTGTGGTATTTATCCATTTTGGGATCAAAGCAAGAACATAGAGATCAGGTCTCCATGTCTATGGACTAGAGTTCTATGGGATTCATAAAGTTTAATTGATTCGTTAGAATGCATTCATAAGTTTGATCAAAACGAAATTGAAGCGAGGAATCGGCCAGTACCATTCGCCATTTAGTAACCATTTGAAATTACCCTTTTTGCGCGCATGTTCTAAGGGAACAGAGTGCTATCGTTTTGTCCAAATGTCTATAATTTTGGATGATTTAGCCGAAAATGGTCTCAATCGACTAGGTTGGACTCACTGATGACGAATCCGGTGTCAAAATCGATTCTGTCCGGCCGTAGACACGATAACTGTCGACAGAAGCAAGCTGGCAACTTGAAACTTTCAGGATAGGTTGCGCATCAGAATGCCTCGGTTGTGTTCGTGAATTGGCCGAATCGGTCGGATAGTTTCGGCGTTATAGGCACTTGAAGTTATTTATTTTTTATTTCAGAAACAACTCGAGCGATTGGATTCAAACTTGGCAGTTAGGTGGAGTATAATGACGCGCAACTTTGAGCCAGATTTCGTCAGGATTATATTGTCAGTGAATTCAAAAAATATATTTTTTTCAAAATTTTTTCTGAAAAAAATTTTTTTTCCGGAAATCATTCATCAAATCCGAAAAATATTCTACTCGCACTTTGAGCTTCATATTTCACAGCAGTGTGCAAAATTTCATTCCGATACGATCATAAGTTTCGGAGATATCGGGAAAAAATATGTCAAATTTCGAGGTTTTCTTCTCGATATCGTTGTTTTTTTCGGTATAACTCGGGAAATACTGATTCAAACCTGATAAAACTTCGCAGCTAGTTTGAAGATGATAAAAGACAACTTTATGCGAAATTTCGTGATAATCGTGTCATTAGAACAATTTGAAAAAAAAAATTCTGTGATTTTCTTATCATATCATCCTCATTAGATTCTGTATGAACCTTCGAAATGTTATTTTCCGATGAAGTACTGGATTTCAATTCGATCTGATCTGTATTTTTGGAAATATTGGAAAAATAAAATTTTGAATTGGTATATCTGCGGAATCATTGGGTGGATTTTACCCATTCACGAGTTCGGCCTTCGTACTTGAGGTCCAAACCTTCTCTACAAATATCGAGTTTCTTAGTTGTTTCTTTCGGAAGTTATTTTTACTGCGTAAAAATTGGAAATATTTTCCAATATTTCCAAAAATACAGATTAGATGGAATTGAAATCCAGTAATTTATTAAAAAAAATTTTTCAAAAAGCACTGCCGTCAAGGCAGCAGCTTCTGCGTGCATGTTCAAATTCGTTGCTGAAGCGGTCATCGACATTGAACATGCGCGCAAAAGCTGCTGCCTTCACGACAGTGCTTTTTGAAAATTTTCAGCAAAGTGAATCTTTCGAGAGAGGGAATTAGTTGATGGGTAGATCTGTTGGCCCACACTCTCGTTTCCTAATGGAAGAGTACAAATACTAGAGGACATAATCAACCAGTAGTTTTATGTTCTCAACCAACATATTTCCCCCGAAAATTATGACGAAATACGTCAACTGTCATATCGAACTGGTATATTTCCCGAATATTTTGATAGTACCATAAATTTTTCCCACGCACATCCATACCAATGGAGGTTAACAACTGAACTTTTTTGCTGTGATTTACTCCTGAGGATAATGGCGGGAACTGCATATACGTGCTATATATTCCGAAATTACGATTAATGCGCTAGGTCATCCGAGCCGCCGTAAAGCCACTTTTATGATGCTCCTCCTGTGAAAAATGAGTAGATATTTTACAGTTTCTATAACGTCATACGAGATCACGCATATTGTAAAGAACGGTATTTGTGCTTTCCTTGGAATCGAGCAACAACTGAATTTTGGTACATTTCTGTGTTCCGGAGGGTGAATATAATAATAATAATAATAATTATGTTTATTTCCATAAGTACCATCATATACAGACGATAACATGAAAACACGTCAAAACCAAAATTCAGCAACTAAACTAAATCAAAAGAAAATACATACAAATGCTCACAACGAAAATGTATCACGAAAGATCTTGAATTCAGACATAGAATACGGTTCACATTTAATAATTAATGGAGACAAGGCTTTCCGAAAGGCTTTAAATTCATTTAATGTTTTGATTGTACTCGGCAGGTATTCAAAAATTTTAATTCCCATATACATTACACTGCGCTCAGTCAATGAGAATTTGTGTGTAGGGAAAAAATAACTACGAATTCTCCTATTTTCATTGCAATTTTTGTGATTATCCCAGTAACCATTATTTTTGACAAAAAACAACAGAATCCTATATACAGAGTGTAACAGCCAAATGGAATAAATTCGATAACGAATAAATGAGGGCGTGTTGGGAAAAACGCTCGGACACGTCGATTTGTAGTTTTTCAAGAAAATAATATTATATAGGGTGTTCCATGTGACCGTGGCCAATACCAACTTTCTTATTTCAAATGCAACCCCCTGTATGTTATTTATTTTTTGGATTCTTCAGGGAATTCTAGACACAATTCATGCATAATGTCCTATACCTATCTTTTAACTATTTCGGAAATATTAAGTGTTTTCAGATTTAGTGCAAAAATCAACGTTTTAAATAAAAATTGTTTTATTTCACGAATTCGGTACATTACACTCAAAACCTAATAAGTAATACTGATTATTTCTTAATAATTAAAAAAACAAAAAAAAAAAACAAATGTCAATGTAGGAAATGTTCAAAATGCTCGCCGCGAACTTCTTGGCAACATGGTAATCTGGTGTAGAATTGTCTTCTAACGTTACTCAACATTTCTGAAAACACTTGATATTTCCGAAAAAGTTGAAGATAGGTATAGGACATTGTTCATGAATTATGTCTAGAATTTTCTGAAGAATCCAAAAAATAAATAATATACAGGGGGTTACATTTAAAATAAGAAAGTTGGTATTGGCCACGGTCGCATGGAACACCCCATATAATTTTATTTTCTTGAAAACTATGCGCATTTAAAATTACAAATCGATGTGTCCGAGCGTTTTTCCTAACACCCCCTCATTTATTCGTTATCGAATTTATTCAATTTGGCTGTTACACTCTGTATATACAGTCCTGGGAATGTACATCTCTACATGTAGACCTGAACCTCATATTGAACATCGTTCTTAAAGCTATTTTCTTAGCAATGAATACATTTTCTGCGCCTGAGCTACCACCCCAGAAAATTATTCCGTATGTCATTATTGATTGAAAATTCGAGAAATAAATTGTCTTCAATGTTGCCTCATCAATTCGATCCCTCATGATTTTAAGAGTGTACACAACTACATCTACATTGAATATTTAGCCAGCACAATTTATTTTCTACTGTTTTGATTGATACAAGGTTGCACTAGGAAAAAAAAACGTTATTATTGTTCCTAAATGTCTGCACTTTGGGATTTAGACCCGAAACAGTCTCGTAAACCCAACCAATGGAGATTATATCTATTCACAATATTGTTTCCCCAAACACTCTGAAAATATTATAAATGAAATTGAGTATTATTTTCAGGTTTTCTTAGTTTTTTGCTCCCAATATTAGAAAAAGAACTTTAGAAAATTGAATAGAGATATAACCCTTGCAGATTGTGTTGAGCTATCGAAGGCATTCTCGAAAAAATTTTCAGTATCTATATATTTATCTTCCAGCAAATACAGGAAATATTATGGAGACAATTGTGCTATCGTTTCGTCAAAATGTCTATTCTCTCGGTATTTGAGCCAAAAAAGGTCTCAAAGGGCTAGGTTGGATTCACTGATGACGAATCCTGTCTCAAAATCGATTCTTGGACTTAACGGACGTATAGAGAATCCTATCAACTTGAAGCAATCACGATAGGTTGCATTTCATTGCGACGGTGAAGTTCGTTAACGGGCAAAATCGGCTGAATGGTTTCGGAGTTATGGATATTTCAAATTTTAAGGTTATTTCCTGCTATTTCAGGGACTACTGAAGCGATTGAGGTGAAACTGGGCTGTTGATTGAAGCATAATGACACGCAAACTCTCGTGGATTTGTTGTGATCGTGTTCTCAGTGAATTCTGAAAAAAATATTTTTCGAAATTATTTTGAAAAAATTTTTTTTCTCGAAATTCATCATCATATTCGAAAAACAATTTGCTTACACCTTGAACTTCATAATTCACTGCAGTGTTCCAAATTTCATTTGGATATGGTCATTATTTTCGGAGATACTGGGCAAAAATATGTTGAATTTCGTGGTTTTGTTCTTGATATCTTTTTTTTCGGAATTTTGGCGGAATTTCTCAAAGAAAGAGTAAAATTGAAGAAAAAACTGTATAGCAAGTGAATCTGCGTTGCCGTGATTTTCGACAATGTTAATTTGAAACAAGTTCTAAAAATCCAATGGTATTACGACTACGAGAGAATAATTCTGAAGATTATTTGTCTCATGAAGTCCGATATAGACTCGTTACAGTACCATTGAGTTATTGTTCGCATTGTTTTGATATTATTCATTAGGTAACATTTTTTCAAAAAACTAACCTTGACACTCACTTCAAAGCTGCCAATCTGCAAGGGGGATTTCCATGAATGATAATTTTATTCAATTTCAATAGTTCTTGTTCGATTAGTGGGAGGAAAAAATTTGAAGAAAACCTAAAACTAATGCCAAATTCTCTCAAAAATATCCAAAAAAAAATGTCTTCAATCGTGCCACTAAAAAAATGAGAAGAATATATCCCAAACCTCCATATCAAATTCCATTCAATTTCTGCATGATATTCAACTAGTCAAGAAAAAGATTTGAGGCCGGTTGGATATGTCTTTTTACGTTGCTTTGAAGTGAAAGCCTTTTTTTCGAATCAGTGATAAATGCTTAATTATCAAAAAATTTCTCAGAAAATCTTACATAGGTCAGACGGGAAGATCATTCAACACCAGAATAAAAGGACACAGAAGTTCTTTTTCGGAAAAAAAATTAAACTCCACGTACGAAGAACATTCAATTAGGGAAAAACACGAGTTTGACGAAAATTTCAAGATTCTACAAATCAGAACAAAGGGCGAAAATTAAATTCATGGGAGGCACTAGAGATGAACCGTTTGAAGATTTCAGGAAATTTATTGAACGACCAGAATTGAACTGTCAAATTCACCATTGTTGCACCTATTCGGCTAGGAGTCCATCTGGTTTCTCTCATGATTGACCCGATGAAAACATTTCTGTACCTGTATTGGTTTATATAGAATTGAAACACACTTTTTCAGACAGTTGCAACTTAGCATCTGATGAACCTACAATGTAGTGGAACCAGGGCTGGGCAAAATATAATACATGTTTGGCTTAATTCAAATACAAATTACAAAATACTTTCTCGCAGGTATTTGAAATACAAAATACAAAATACTTTCAAGTCGGGTATTTGAAATATAAAATACAAAATACAGTATTTTAACTATTTATATTTGAGATACAAATTACAAAATACATTCAGATGTAACGTAAAATGTGAAAAAAGTACAACTTATTCAGCTCAGCTATTTTATCGCTAAATAAAGAATTTCCTGTCAGAAACACAAGATTTTTAAATGTAGTATCAGACAAACAGCCTCTTATTGGAGAATGAATAAAACCTGCTAAAGAAAACAATCTTTCTACAGGTCCTGATGAGCACAAACTTGTGTTTTATTGTATGAACACATTTTTTATGTAAGGATAGTGTTCAAGGATGGTAATCTCTTTGCTCTTATCGTTTTTAGAAGTTGACTAACTCTAACTCCATGATGAAATGACGATTGCGCAGGACCTTTTCTTCCTTTCCATTTGCCGAAAATATGATTGCTAGCAAAAGAACTAGATGAAGCAGATGAACGTCGCGCCATCTGAAGGGGGATTCAGGGATTATTTTCTGTAGAGCGCTCAGCGCTAGATGTATTTCTTCGAAAGTATTTCGAAGACAAAAGTATCGAAATACAAAATACAAAAAACTTCAGCGTCAGATATTTTAAATACCAATTACAAAATACATTCTCAAGAAGTAATTGAAATACAAATACAAAATACGTATTTGTATTCGAAATACGTATTTCAATTACAAGTAATTGAAATACTGCCCAGCCCTGAGTGGAACGCGTCATGTATTAATAAAAAGTCGAAATCAACCACATTTGTGTCTTTCAATGACTTATGAATATAAGTGTTGAATTCGAAGAGTTGTGTTTTGTTTTCATTGATAATAATATTCGAGTAGGTGCTCATTCTATCATGGAAAATATTCCTCATTTCGAACTTGACAATAATTGAATTATTCTATATTTATACTCCTTTCTTCTGAAATGAGATTAGTTCGAAGGCAAGATCATTTTGTAGTATTGCAGCTAGAGTTTCACGCCTCCAACCATAAAATATGATATTTCAACATCAAGAGAACAAAGTCGTCTCCGCGTAACTCGAGATGAAAATTGAGAAATTTTTCACATTTGTTGAATTAGGATCCCCTGTGAATTTTATGATGGGTAAAAAGTTTCCATAGCATGCTTTATACTTCCTTTTTTCAACACTGCCACTCATCTAAAAAGTTTGAAGGATCCGGTTGAATTAATACATGAATTTATGTAAATCTCCATGAATTTTCTGAAGAAGTGAATACGGAAAGTGAATTTATCGTTATTTAGACTACCATTGGTGAATAACAAAGTTTGAATTATCAGGAGTTCGAATCTTGCCATAAATATTTTTTTTTTCTTTTCAGTTACCAACTCCCTGTTTTCGCCTTCGTTTTGGGCTGGTTGATTTCAACGACCAATGGAGGAGATTCTTTTTTACTTCCGGCTTCCTTTGTTATTGGGGGTAATCCATCTGCAGGTAAGTTTCATGGAAAACCTAGTAATGATATGAGATGAAGAAGTCCAGAAAAAATTACTTCACTACGTTAATGTGTTTGAACCTTGAAGGGCATATGTGATATATCAAACAGTTTGAAATAAAATATTTTAACACCACTCGTAGCAAAATGGCGGAGGACCCGGTATCATTTGTGTTAGAATGAATTTGGAGCGTATTGAATATAGCAGATTTCCAAATAATAATACGATATTATTTGGCTGCCAATAATACGATATTGGTTACGATATGTGTAATTATCGATGGCAGTTTGTCAAAGCACTCGTTCATGAAGGGTATATCTCTTTTCACGGTCTACTATCCATTTTCATTAGTGGGTTGATTGAAGTGAAAATATAATATTCGAGTATATCAATATTTCATCATTTATTCGCGAATCAAATCGATACTGAAGGTTGTGCCTGTTATATTTTTTATCTTTGGATATCTGAAAGAATTATTCGAAATTTTTCCCTCGATGTGGACGATAATCGAATTTTCATAATTATTTCGAAGACGTATATTCCATAATCACGAATTGAAGAAATTATATCATTTCAACCTACATAGGACAAGAAACTGAACAGGTTACTAGATACTTGAGAAGAGACAAACATATTAAAATCTCTTATAAAAGTATTAATTCCCTCGGAAAATTTATGGAAGACAATAAAGACAATATTTCCAAGAACAGGAGATTGAGAGATGAAAGATATTTTCTCAGCAGCAAACAAACTTCAAAGTATGCAAACCATTTGTTAGACAGAGCCCATATCTTCAACAACGATTTCACAATTTTACATCTGGAAAATGAAAGCCTCAGAAATCAATGGTTACAATAAAATTCAATAAATTTCACGTAAGAGCGAACAATACCTCGAATATAACAGGGTGACTTCTTGAGGTCAGAGTTCATTTTTTCGAAAGGTTTTTCTGGTGCAAATGGTTGAAAAAATCGTACACAGAACGAAAAACGTACGTGAATATAATCAAATTCAGCCTTACGACAATGTATTTGGACATTAATTTTCAGCCGATGCTCGAGTTCATTGATATAATGTCCTATTCGTGATTGTTTAATGTTCGAGTGATTGTATCAATCCCTCAAGAGCATTAAATTCATCACCAGCATTTGATAACCGTTAACATTGTATCAATGACCAACGACATTAATACCAGGACATGAGTACATCGATCCATCAACAGCAGTCCTTATATCAATGGTCCCAGAGCATTGAATTCAGGCTTATCGGTCATTGTATCAATGTATTTTGGACATCAACTTATCACTCAGGTACATTAATGTGATGCTAAAAAACATCGATCTAAGGCGTCCTATAGTGGTTGGATTTAAACCAAAAACTACTATTTTTTTCAATATGAAACAATATTGAACGGAATAATGGCTCCATACAGATATATAAAAATATTTGCAGACTTTTGTTTTGAACGAAATTTTGTAGAATAAGCTTAGATTTGTATGAAATATTTTTATATTTTCAGTCGAATGTAACATTTTTTAGGGGTTGTGTTTTTTTTATTCTATCGATTTCAGCGAGTTGTCTTACACTTTTATATTTCTGTTTGCGAGTTTTTAGGGTCATATACATACCCTCATTCCTTTTCATATCGAATTTTGATGGTAAAAATACATACCTGCATCATAATAATCAAGTAAGAAAAGTTCAGATTATAGAATGTTTTTCATTGAACAAACTTTATTGGGAACATGACTATTGTTCGAAGTCACTGAAATAATAATGAAACAATTGATATCATCTGCAAAATTTATTCAACATTTGTAGGAAATTCACATAAATCATGGGTTCTAGTATATGAGTGTTAAAATTTGAAAGCAAAAAAATAACAAGTTTCAATGAACTACCGAAACAGCATACGCTCTGTAGGGTAGCTAAAATTGAAAAGATAAAAATGTTCAAAGAACATCTCCATCGCTCTGACAATATTGAAACACTTATACCGTCGAATTATGTGCATACTTCTTGAATTTTCGGAATATCCCCACCAATGGCATAAACAGGGGGTTCATCGCTTGTTTTTTCGAATTAAGAAACGGAATCCACTTCCTCCACTTCCTGTGTTGGTCTTTCAAGGTACGGAAAGGCACTCTCGAATTGTAAATTTCATGATATAGGATCTTTCTGTATTGTGTTTTTCCCCATTCCTGAAGTGCCACATGACTGCAGCATCTCGTCTATCCAAAATTAAGCATTTTCACCGTCTTGTATGAAAAGAAAGCACTTGTGCAAGAGAATTAAATTTATATGAAATTCATTTATTACTCTCAGTTGAACTTATTTCACTCGGCTAGCTGAAAACAATTAAAAGAAAAATCGGTATATCCACTAGATAACGGAAAAGATTTTATCTATGATGTCAGGAAAACAAAATCATTTCTATAGTATAAGTTTAACTCACCTTCTAAAATTCTCGTCAGAACACATAACACAAGTTATGGTTAATTTCAAGAACAAAGAAAAATCTTCCCAATATGCATCTGCTATACGACTAGACCATAATTAAACTTGATACAACTAGTAAAATAGCACGATGATTGTTTTGAGGTTCGCGTACCCATATCAATTGTTGAGCGCGGTGATTGTATTAAGGTTCGTGTACATCAATTGATGAACACGATGATTGTAACAAGGAATCAGGACATCGTTTGATGACCTAAAGCATTGATAATATAACTCCAGGGCATGAATCAATTACGCTGATACATTGATCTGATGTATGCATAGCATGGATCCATTACAATTGGCATTATCACAAGTTTTCGTGATGATCGACCGTGCCTAGTATTGATCACTTCCAGGACGTTAATTCAATGTATTATCTACATTGTCTTGAGGCAAATTTCCTTGAATTGATGTATTTCATCATCAGTACAATGTAATAAATACATTATAATAATGGCCTAGCGTTCATTGTTCCGATCAATTTTTGACATTGTCCCAATGTAAATTACATCATAGTAATGTCCATACAGTTAATCACCTGTGGTGATTGATATCAGGCTGAGTATTATTTTCTGTGTATAGAAATGCGCAATGTTGCTACTTTTTTATATTCAAAAAATTCGGGAAAATGAAGACTGAAATGGAGTGAAAAATGGAAAAATAACAAACATGGCG
The DNA here is from genome assembly GCA_958510865.1 of Myrrha octodecimguttata. NCBI lineage: Eukaryota > Metazoa > Arthropoda > Insecta > Coleoptera > Coccinellidae > Myrrha > Myrrha octodecimguttata. Next base: position 87,534,434 of record OY294056.1, on the reverse strand, counting down.
CATGATCGCTGAAGAATTAAGTATATCTCAAAAAAAAATTATCAAAGAATACTCACTGAAGCCTGAAGAACGACACCCCGTTTTCTTCTATAAAAGTCGAAATTCCTTCGAATTCTAATATTTCACGCGCCTTTAGGCAACGTCTAAGCATGTAGACCGGGTCCATCGGCCTGACCTTGAGATATAAGCGAGGTTCGATGACATTCAAATATGGCTGTGTTGCCTAGCTCTTTTTGACTACCAAGGGGTCCGGTTTCCTCTTAAGGAATAGACAAGTAACCGTTACTCAATCTGTTTGGTTGATACCACGGAATACTCCAACAATGGTCGAACTCACCTCCTCCCTATTAGCATAAACCTCACCAAGATAATCGCTTGAATTTGTTCAAGTAGTTACATATACTGCCTAAAATAGTCATGGGTTGATGAAACAGCTATTGGTAAAACAAATAAAATCAGTCGAAATTTGAAATTGTTTCATTTCTTAATTCGAAGACATTGATCAAAAATCTGATATCCGTTTCCTTTCACAACTTGCTCAGCAGAAATAATTCTTGTTAATTAAAGATAGTTATTCAGGAAGATCGAAATGAAAACCATTGAGACGGAATCAGTGGGGGACTCCCTCAAATCTGAATCCGTTCGCAAATCCATTTGCTTGGAATTACCAAATGAATTTGTGGATATACATGATGAGTTATAGGACATCAGCGGATAATTCAATATTGGCATATGGGTTGCACATCAATTATATAATGTTTGTATGCAATTCATAACTATTGTACTATACAATTAGGCACTGAATTGGATCAAACGAATACGTTATAGTTCGTGATGAACGATGCTTAATAGTTAGGGAGCCCAAGAAATTTCTGGATTAGCTCAAGTTACAAATTTGTGAAGAAAATTGATTACTAGATTCTAGCGCGTCAGATTGAGATGAGATGATTTGAGTAGATTCTAAAAAGTGTATATTCCAATAATGCTATAGATTCGGTGTGAAGTAGATACGTGGTAGGGTCACAAAGTTGTGGAAAAATTTGATCTTCAGATTTTTCCGTGTCAGATCGAGTGAACTCCAAATAATCGTTCGATTATGGGTCAGCACGTCTAGGATATCAAGATCAACCATATGTATCGCGATCTGAGGCTCGCGATCATTTCATAATAACTCGATAATCGCCGTGAGTTTGCGTTACGTTCAAATCGTCAGAATATTAATTTTTAACCATTTTTGGGTTCACTGAAGATGCCTGAAAATATCTGAAAGCTCTATATTTTTTTTTCATTTCATTTGGTAATTCATTTACGGCTGCGACTGGCCGTTAATCGGAAACCGTTCATCCTAAAGTGTAGTGACATATGACCGTCTGTAGTTTTTGATTGGAACACCTGGTAGGTTGTTCTCAAATGTTTCTAAAATCTGCTTTTAATGGCCTTCCAATGAAATCTAACTACAAGAAAATCGGTTCAAGCATACAGAAGTGTTTTTTTTTAAGAGAAGGTTACGCGTCTCACCACTAAACAATAGAAAATTGCTCAAAAAAAAGCATTAAGGCATCTTCAGGAGCTTCGTTTGAACTTACAGACTAAAAAATGCAACATGCACACTCTGGTCATATAAAATTGAACTAACATGAAACAAAGATGCTACAGTATCAAATTGACTAAAACGTATAAACGTTAGGAATTTATGAATACGTTTTAGTCAATTTGATATTCTAGCATCTTTTTTTCATGTCAGTTCAATTTCATATAACCGGATAGTGCATGTTGCATTTTTTAGTCTAGTTAAGTTTGGACGAAGCTCCTGAAGATGCCTTAACAGGGCGAACCATGTAGAGCGAATTCTAGGAATTAAAGATCCATTTACGTACGAAAATTATTGTTATTTCATCTACTTTAAAAGGTTTTCTGGTTATAGAATACCCGATTCATAAAACTATAGAAAGTCATTGAAAGAATCCTGAATCATTTTAGAATACTTCATTATTCCTTATTATTTCTCCTCAAACAAACCATTTTCGGTATATTCAACGATGAATGTTATACAATCTAATAAAAAGTAGAGAAATTTCCTTACTTTCATGGATCCGCGCCTGTGCTAGTAAAAACTGTGAATTAAGCTCCGCTCATGTTAACTCGGAACATAGAATACACAGAAGTATTTTTCTATTTCGCATAGACTAAACATCAGGTCTATGCTATTTCGTGACCAGACCACAGACATAGTCCATGTCTATGGACCAGACTTTCCATAGAGTTCAATCGATATTTTTAGGTTAGTTGAGTGATTTCTTATAATTCGTTTATAAATCTGATGAAAATTGGAATCATTATGAAATTTTCACTATAAGAATGGACAAAATTGAAATTGTGTAGAATCTCATGATGCATACAACTGGATATTGCACGAATTTCAAGTGGAAGTTTAGTGTTGCAATGGTCAAGTGTAGTGAAATATTTTTTCCACAATAATACTGCGAAAAGTACTAAATCATAAGAAATAAGTGAAAAATCTCATGAAAACGTGTAGTGAATTGAATTTTTCAGTCCAGTGTTTACGGTCAGTCTAACGGCCGACTGCATAAACACAATAACTTCCGAAAGAAACAACTTAGAAACTCGATATTTCTAGAGAAGGTTTGGACCTTAATTACGAAGGCCGAATTCGTGAATGGGTAAAATCCACCCAATGATTCCGCATATATACCCATTCAAAATTTTATTTTTCCAATATTTCCAAAAATACAGATCAGATCGAATTGAAAGCCAGTATTTCATCGAAAAATCACAGTTCGAAGGTTTATACAGAATTTAATGAGGATGATATGATAAGAAAATCAGAGAAATTTTTTTTTCAAATTGTTGTAAAGACACCATTATCACGAAATTTTCCATAAAGTTGTCTCTCAGCATCTACAAACTAGCTGCGAAGTCTTATCAGGACTGAATCAGTATTTCTAGAGTTATACCGAAAAAAACAACGATATCGAAATTTAACATATTTTTTCCCGATATCTGCTGTGAAGTATGAAGGTCAAAGTGTAAGTGGAATTTTTTTTTGGATATGATGAATGATTTTCCGAAAAAAAAAATGTTTTGGAAAAAAATTTCGAAAAAAAATATTTTTAAATTTACTGACAATATGATCCTGACGAAATTTGGCTCAAAGTTGCTCGTCGTTATACTTCACCTAACTGCCAAATTTGAATCTAATCGCTTGAGTAGTTTTTGAAATAAAAGATAAATAACTTCAAAATTTTCAGTGCCTATAACTCCGAAACTATTCGACCGATTCGGCCCATTAACGAACTTAACCGCGGCATTCTGATGCGCGACCTACCCTGATAGTTTCAAGTTGCTAGCTTGCTTTTATCGTGTCCTCGGCCGGACAGAATCGATTTTGACACCGGATTCATCAGTGAGTCCAACCTAGTCGTTTGAGACCATTTTCGGCTCAATCATCGAAAATTACAGACATTTGGACAAAAAGATAGCACGCTGTTCCCCTAAAAAATGCGCGCAAAAATTGAGCCTACCTTGCGTTGCATTCACGCCGGAGATGCACCACTCGGAAAAACAGGCCTTTCCCACATGTCACATTCACGCCTAGAAACCAACAATTCGGACACACGGTATTATCTAATCCATTAGTGAAGTTGTCACTGCCGTCTATTTTTGACGGTTGAACTTCATTTTCGCCGACATATCGGCGTTTTACGACACGATAAAACATCACGGCTGTTCAATTAACCCAATTTGCGGATATGCTGATTGTATAATAGATGTGTTTCCGGAAAATACGGTTGCCTGGGAGAATAACTCATTTATCAAGTAGGTCCAGCGGCTGGCTGAGTGGCGGCTTCAAATTGGTACATCGATCTCTCGCATCCATCATTCTGCGAATTGATATCGTTGAGGTAAAAATAGGGCATAAGCGAATTATGACGTTCTGATGTAGATTGTGTCGAAATATTGTGGTCAGGGTGGCTGGTCGGTAGATATAATTTAATATCTTATGGTTCCGAGAGTAAACCAGGTGTAATAAACAAGATAACTATTTGATAACTAATAAAATAATCACAAATACGAATATCCGTCGATAAATCAACAAATATTACCACTTGATCAGAGCTAATCATCCAATCAACCAAAACACCTTCACCGAAGAAGTGGATCCAAGGAGAATGACTACAGCTGTTTCACAATTGTTATTGATCGTCAGGTCAACTTACCTTGGATAAACCGCAGTTGGATCTGTCGATACTTGTCATCTTTCAGATGGACCGCTGCAGTATAACAACGTACAGTCGCCATCTGCCAGGAGCATCTTGCGAGTCCCACCTTCGAGTGCAGAATACTTTTATTGATGTGCACGACGTGACATAACTCTTTGAGTTCCACAGTAGCTATCCCTCTTCGAGTTAAACACTTAATACTATTTTCCCATGTAATTCTTCCAGATTCGGCTGTAGTAATTTCGAAGGAAAATCAGTTTTTTCAGTAGCAATGATTGAACTAAGTCATTGCTACACTTTGACAACTGTTACTGCTAGATTGTACTCGTTTATTACTTACTACGAAACATCATTTGTTTATCGTAACTTTTTCACGGTAATGTGCAAAACTCAAAAGAAGTTGATTAACGTGCAATAATTTCTCGCTTTTATATTTTTTCACAGTAAACTCAGTTTGTACGCATTCGAAATCTCAAGCCCTTTCATCATCTGCAAAGATATATAGGAGGTCCCATATAAATCGAAAGAGTTTAGGGTATTTCCGGTTCAACCTGAAGTGCATTATCAACAAGGAATTGTACAGAGATGCATTTTGCGCCACTACACTCAACCGCAAAATTTTATAAATATTGTTCTTTTCGTTTAAAAGATATTTACTTGGTTCCATCCGTTAGACCAACCCTGTATGCTTATTATTGTTATACACATATACAGTGCGCATCAACCCAATACATTTTTTGAATAGGGAAAGTGGGTCGTGTGGTACTTTTTGGCAAGGTCTTTGTATCTTCTTTACAGGCGTGCAGACATTTTCAAGAAAAAAATTTTTTTTGAACAACTACTAAGTTCAAAGAGGTTTTCAGTATTTGCACTTTGTCATGGCTTATTTACTTTGAGATGATAGTAGCGGATGAAATTTGTCACCGATTGAAAGTCGACCATTACAGTTTTGTTCATGCACAACTTTCAACCCGTACGAACCCTTCAATGGAAAAAAAATGGAGTGACATTGGAAATTTATATCGACATTGAAGTACCACCTCGAGAATCATTGCGCAGTGTTTTACATATTCTAATTTTTCACTGAGGGGGTTGAAAAATGTGCACGAACGAAACTGTAATGGTCGTCTCTCATTCGGTGACAAATTTCATCAGGTACTATCGTCTCGACGTAAATGAGCCATGAAAAAGGGCACAAACTGAAATCCTCTTCGGCCTAACTAATTTTTCAAAAACAAATATTTTCTTCAAAATTTCTGCTCGCCTGTAAAGAAGATACAAAGACTTGGCCAAAAAAGCACCACATGACCTACTCTCCCTATTCAAAAAATTTAGAGGGTCGATGGGGACGGCACAGGGTGCAACAAAAATACTTCAAAAATGCATATAAATTTGGTAAAAGTGAAACAAAAATTGACCTGTTTCAGGATTTTGTTGCCAAATATTTTTCTTCTGAGAAAATGAATTTGTTCCATAATTTTGACGCGCACTGTATATGTACGTACGAGCTCACTCAAGTATCTGAATTCATCGCAATTGCTCCTGGAAATTTCATTGATTTTATATCGGAAGACAATACAGAGCTTCAATCAACCCATTCGAAAATTACAGACATTTGTTAATTTTGTAAACATTATTCTCTTGTCTCAATGCAAAATGGGTGAAGTGTTCAAGCTATTTGCGTTTAAAAGTAACGTTAAAAAAACTTATCTTATTCTTTTGATAACGTCCATTTGACAGGCGTTATAACTATGGCAATAATCAAGCCTTCAGATCCTCTGCTATGTGTAAACTATTCGCCATGTTTGATCAATAAATATTGAAGGCATTTGAAACAATGGGCTTAAATCATTTTTATATCTTCGTAATAAAATAGTTTGAATCTCGGTAACGAAGAATATTTCTGAAGTTTTTTCATATAACATCTGGACAATTCTTTATCAGACACCTTGTATACAATACCTTGGATCCTTTCGAGTTCCTTCCCTATTCCACAGGAAACACCTTCTTGAGAGTTACTTCTCTTATCTGCCTTCAAGATTTGCAATCTGCAATGCGACACAGGAAATATCGTTCACATTATTCTCTTGCAGTGACTTGCAATTCGCATAAATATAGCGATTCTGTAAAACAATTATAAAATCTAATATAGGTCCATAATATATCCTCTGATACTTCAAATAAGTAAGGCAATAAATTCTGTTGAGTCTAATACTGAAGATCACTTTATTTTACTTGGAATATTTCTTCAGGATTCAGAATATACGAGAACGAGTGGAATCTATCTCGTGGAGTGGAATCTATTGAGAAGATTACAGTTTTCTGTTTTCATGTGTATCCGTATTTCAAACAAAATTGAAAGAATTGTATAGTATTTTTCATGCTAATTTCATATAGTTTTCGAATCGGCGAGGCTATAACTAGGAAATCGTTTGGAGTAAAATGAAAGAAATTACTGAAGAATATGTGTCGCATAGTTATAGAAAACTACAAATTAAATTCATTCGGAGTAACCCTCTCGAACCTAAAGAGAAAGAATGCCTTTTTGGAAATATCAACAGCCTGTATCTGTTCTTAGGAGCTAAATCTTAAAAACTTGTGATAAAAAACCGAGAAAGATAATGCCGCGAAAGCAGCTACTTTTTCGCGCATGTTCAATGGAGATGAGAGTAGGACGATGAAATCTGTTTTAATTCATAGATAAAGGATCGAACTGCACGTAAAAAAATTCGACATCACCCAGCTTCATTATTTTGGTCGGCACGACGTCTCAAAGTTGACCAAAATTTCGAAATTTTTTCACTATTTCCGCCATAATTTCTAAACGGTTGTCACTGGACGATTTCTAATGACATATTCGTGATCTACGACCTCGATTTAATAGGAAACGATAACAAGGTCGACGATTTTCGAAAAAAAAAATTATTTGGCGATTTAGCGATTCCGTGCCAAATTTTATTTTTGGAGCTATGACAATATGCACATCATATATTATGGATTCGAACACGTAGATTACGAATCTGTAATTAGATTTTGCGTAACTGATTTGGTTTGGAAAATATTTCGGATTTGGTGAGAAATTTTCCAAATTTGGGTCAACTTTGGGACGTCGTACAGATCAAACGCGTAAGGCTGGACAATATCGAATTTTTTTGGTTATATCTGGGTCCTTTGTGAGTACGTAGCCAGTTATTTTATAGACGAAGGTCCTCTAGTTGAAAAATTATGATTTTTTTAAAAAAGGTCCAATTTTTTCGATTTTCTTCTGGCCATAAAAAACGAACCAGACTCTCCACTAACATTCTGATTGGATTTTCTTTATCTACGCCCTCGAATTAGTATATGTTTCAAATTTGAGGTCGATCGGAGAACTTTCGATTTTTGGTAAAATTTTAAGGGGTTACCCTTAAGAAAATATCGACTTTCGAAAAATAATTTTCCGACTCCTATCGCCGTGAAATTTGGCACACTTTTTAATTCGAGGGCGTAGAACAAGAATATAAGGTCAGATATTCTTTTAAAAAATCGTCCTGGACGTGAGAGGTCCTTGAAGTTCCAAAATTTTGGACCTTTTTTCAAAAAATCATTATTACCAAGTCGATGAGAGTAGGACGATGAAATCTGTTTTAATTCATAGATAAAGGATCGAACTGCACGTAAAAAAATTCGACATCACCTAGCTTCATTATTTTGGTCGGCACGACGTCTCAAAGTTGACCAAAATTTCGAAATTTTTTCACTATTTCCGCCATAATTTCTAAACGGTTGTCACTGGACGATTTCTAATGACATATTCGTGATCTACGACCTCGATTTAATAGGAAACGATAACAAGGTCGACGATTTTCGAAAAAAAAAATTATTTGGGACTTGGAAAATTTTTCATAAAGAACCGCGAATAAACATCAAAGCGCAGAGGGGTGGGGGGGTAAGATTTAGCGATTCCGTGCGAAATTTTATTTTTGAAGCTATGACAATATGCACATCATATATTATGGATTCGAACACGTAGATTACGAATCTGTAATTAGATTTTGCGTAACTGATTCGGTTTGGAAAATATTCCGGATTTGGTGAGAAATTTTCGAAATTTGGGTCAACTTTGGGCCGTCGTACAGATCAAACGCGTAAGGCTGGACAATATCGAATTTTTTTGGTTATATCTGGGTCCTTTGTGAGTACGTAGCCAGTTATTTTATAGACGAAGGTCCTCTAGTTGAAAAATTATGATTTTTTTAAAAAAGGTCCAATTTTTTCGATTTTCTTCTGGCCATAAAAAACGAACCAGACTCTCCACTAACATTCTGATTGGATTTTCTTTATCTACGCCCTCGAATTAGTATATGTTTCAAATTTGAGGTCGATCGGAGAACTTTCGATTTTTGGTAAAATTTTAAGGGGTTACCCTTAAGAAAATATCGATTTTCGAAAAATAATTTTCCGACTCCTATCGCCGTGAAATTTGGCACACTTACTAATTCGAGGGCGTAGAACAAGAATATAAGGTCAGATATTTTTAAAAAAAATCGTCCTGGACGTGAGAGGTCCTTGAAGTTCCAAAATTTTGGACCTTTTTTCAAAAAATCATTATTACCGACTCGATGAAAGTAGGACGATGAAATCTGTTTCATTGCATAGATAAAGGATCGAATGGCAACGAATTTGAACATGTGCGTAAAAGCTGCTACCTTCACGGCCAGTTGTTTTGATAAAATACTGGATTTCAATTCGATCTGATCTTTATCTTTGGAAATATTGGAAAAATACAATTTTGAATGGGTATACCTACGGAATCATTGGGCGATTCTACCCATTCACGAATTGGGCTTTCTTAATGAAGGTCCACTCTACAAGTATCGAGTTTCTAAGTTGTTTATTTAGGCAGTTATCGTGTTTATGGTTCGCCGTTAGGCAGATTCCGCAGATATACCCACTCAAATTTTATTGTCCCAATAATTCCAAAAATACAAATTAGATGGAATTTAAATCTAGTACTTCATCGAGAAATGACAGTTCGGATATTCATACAGAAATTCATGAAGATATCATGATAATAATAATAACGTTTATTCATGTGTTAAGTGACATAATGCATATATTGAATCAGAACACGAGATAAATACAATAACAAAAGAGAACCTATATAAATGATACAAATCAATCACAAGCAAACAATGAATGATCAGAAGATCACAGAATATTGTATATTTAAAAATAACTTAGAAATTTTTTTTCCAATTGTTCTCGTGGCACGATCATCACGAAATTTTGCACAAAATTGTCCATCATTTGAAATTGGATATCTTTCAACAATATCTTCAAAAATTATTATCGAATCGAACTGAAATTTGGTACAGTACTGTAAAATATGAACCGAAATTTTGCCCAAATGCAGTGAAAAGTTTCCGAGAAAAAAATTTTGAAAAAAATGTGTAAAAAAAATTTCAAAATTTACTGACAGCGCGATCCCTACAAAAAGATGCAAGTCCTTACGTTCCAACTAACTGCGAAGATCCAATTCAATCGCTTCAATAGTTCCTGAAATAACCTCAAAACTTCAAATGGCTATATCTGCGAAATTATTCGACCGATTTTACCCATTAACGAAGTTAACCTTCCCATTTCGAAATGCAAACAACCCTGCAATTCCTCCAAACGCCCGTAATCGTCCGTAAGGAGTACCGGCTGGCCGGGCAGAATCGATCTTGACACCGGTTTCGTCATCAGTGAGTCAAATCTAGTCGTATAAGACCATTTACGGCTCAAAACTCGAAAATTACAGAGATTCGGACAAAACGATAGCACGCTCTTTCTCCCGAACATGACCGAAAAGTTCTTTATTTGATGAGAGGGATCTATGATTGAAATTAATGTACAACTTGAAGACTCACCCTGTATATCGGAATATCTGGTTCATGATTCTGATTCATAAAGCTATTTCCTAAGAGTTCAAGACTCCAGAATCTAGAGGATTCTTTCAGCAGAATCTTCTTCCAATAGATTCTGTCAATTATCCCGTTGAAATAATAAACAAGCACAGGCTCCAGAAGTACCTATCAATCGAATTCATGAAATATTCAAAATTACCCTTTCAGTTCGGATCGACAATCCATACATTATTCACTTTACATTTCGAATAGCTGACAATGCATTTTCAAATTCCGATATACATACTCCATTCCATATTCCGGACTACACGAACAAGGCGTACATAATGAAGTTAGACGTACACTGAAATTCGATAAATCTGGATAATGTACAGGGGGACATTCAATTGACAGACGTGTGTTAGATATAAATCTGGGCTTCCATGTTGACAAGATGAAACGGATATGAAGTAGCTAGATGCCCTGTAGATGCACCGATGGTGTGATTGGGAATGTAAAGGGACACAAAGGGACATTAGGCTTGGCGCTAAGCTGATAGTTACCCATGGGTTCTCTCTCCTCTTAGGTCACTGGATAAGGATGTGCATACTGCATATTCATGAATGTTGTGCAGGGCGAATATGGTGACAACATATTGAGGATGGCTTGTTTTCAAGTGCTTTAATTCTGGTTTATGTATCTTCCTGGTAGGAAAATGCAGTGAACATGATTTTTACCAGATTGTTCTGTAGAATAGCACATTATAGTTTCGTCACAATGTCTGTAATTCTCAAATTTTTGGCCGAAAATGGTCTTCGACTATTAGGTCGTACTCCCGGAAGAAGAATTCCTGGTCCGTCCGGCCCTTTGTGCTTTCGAAAAAAAGGACCTAGCGAATTGGAATGGAGGTTTTTCCTTTGAACAAAAATGCGGTAATTTTCATGAAAAACCTTTAGAACATCACATTTCAAGCATATAATTGCAATAATAAATTTTTAACGAAATGTTTGATCACCTAAAACTGAAAAATAAAAATGGAGATTTGCATTTAAAGGGATTTGTCTTGAGTGCACAATATGCCGACGTCGAATTCAGCTTTCTCGGAAAGGAAAGGACGTCAAATGTGTTACTTTGCTTAGGAAAACAGAGATAGCTATATTTCGATCTGGTTAGAGTAGAAGACAACGACCAAGGAATAGAAAAAGAAGAGCACAGACTGTCATACTGTCATACTACTGACAAATCGCAAACAGAAATTGTTTGATAATATTGACAAAGAACACGTGTGTACCACATAATAGGAATAAATATTTCATTATTCTAAAGCAGAAAAAGCTATTCTACTAAACACCGTTGTCACTTCGTGCATGACTGGCAAATCCCAAACCCCAATTTTGAAATCTGATTTTTAATATTTTCCGAAGGTAATTTGGGAAAATGATGAATCAAACCCATAACAATTATGTTCAAATTTGCATTTGCAGTAATAACCCGGAAAACCCCCATTGCCAGATTAGGTTTGGAGTTTGGGAAATCGGTCGAATAGTTTCGTAGTTCGGTCCATTTGAAATTCGATCAGAATGAAACTTGAAAGGTAGTTTTGGAATGCCGACGCGTAATTCAAGACAAAATTTCATCGGGATCTAGTTTTAAGAAAATTTAAAAAAATTCTCATTCGAACGTTTTTCGAATTTTCGTTGATAATATTTTGTTTTCCAAATATCGATTAGATTTCGACGAAATTTGGCGCAAATGTCAGTGTCAGTATTTAACAACCATGTTTCGAATTTCACTCCAGGGATATAAAAAAATATGCCAAATTTCGTTGTTCTTATTTAAACGATATTCCGCAATATCTCAAGAAGTAGGAATGCAATCAGATTGAAACTTTGAATCAGTTAAAGAATACCAACGCGCAACTAGGTGCGAAATTTTGTGTTGATCCAGTACTTAGGATCTGTAGAAGCGCATAAATTTTATGTTTTAGTTTCGTTTCAGAAGGAATCTTCTTTTCCATAGGCAATATCAACCCTCCAACTCATGCACATAGTTAAACAGATAGCCTGAAAAATTCTACAAAAGCACTGACTCCAATTATTTTTCAGTAACTTTCTTGATTTCAATGAAAAAATCAAAAATCGAATAAAAATAATTATTTCATAATTGAAACATGCCACCCTGAAGTTGCAGCCTAATAGGGTCTACAGAACAATGAGCAAAATAACTTTCTTCATTCAACAAGATGCAGGAGGACTCTCTAATTATTTTTGCTCATTGTTCTGTAGACCCTATTTGGCTGAAACTTCAAGGTGGCATTTTTCATTGAGGGGCGATTCGATCTATGTTTTTGGAAATATCGGAAAACTGATATTTTGATAGGGAATATCTGCGGAATCATCCGATAGTTTTTACGAATTCGCCAGTTCGGCCTTCTTAATTAAACTTAAAACTCACTGTACGATTATCAAGCTACTGAGTAGATCCTTCCGGAAGTTATTCTGTTCACTATCAGTAGTTGAGCTGGCCTTAAACACATTAACTTCAGGAAGAATCGACATAGGAAATATATTTGTTGAGTAGGTTTTCAGTTTAATCAAGAAGGTCGAATGCTTAAATGGGTTGAATTCGCCAATTATTCTTTAGATAGTTATATTCATTCAAAATTTTGGATCGAATTGCAATCTAGTACCTGATGGAAAATTATAGCTTGAGGTTCATGCAGAATTTCGTGAGAGCCATATGAAGAAATCTGCGTTTGTCAGGGTCAATACTTGTATAAATGACAGCTTTGGCAACGGAACAAGCGCGTAAAAGCTCCTGACGTCACGGCAGTACTTATCTAGTTTTTTTTGCGCGCATGTTCTAGGGGAACAGCGTGCTATCGTTTTGTTCAAATGTCTGTAATTTTGGATGATTGAGCGGAAAATGGTCTCAAACGACTAGATTGGACTCACTGATGACCAATCTGGTGTCAATATCGAACGGAGTGAGCTAGCGACTTGAAACTTCCAGGGTAGGTCGCGCATTGGAATTTCGCAGTTAAGTTTGTTAATGGGCTAAATTGGTCGAACAGTTTCGGAGTTATAGCCACTTGAAACCTTGAAGTTATTTATTTTTTATATTAGAAACTGCTTCAGCGACTGGATTTAAACTTGGCAATTAGGTGGAGAATAACGACGCGCAACGTTGAGCCAAATTTTGTCAGAATCAAACTGTCAACCATTTTTGTCAACATTTTTCCACAAAAATTTTTTTTTCTTGGAGAATATTTATCATATCCAGAAAAAAAATCCCCTCAGACTTTGAGCTTCATATTTCACAGCATTGTACCAAATCTCAGTTCTATACGATCATAAGTTTCGGAGATATTGGGAAATAATATGTCAAATTTCAAGGATTTCTTCTCGATATCGTTGTTTTTTTCGGTATAACTCGAGAAATACTGATTCAATCCTGATAAAACTTCGCAGCTAGTTTGAAGATGCTGAAAGACAAATTTATACAAAATTACATAATGATCGTGTTATTAGAACCATTTGAAAAAAAAATCTGTGATTTTCATATTGTAAACTGTTAAATTTGTCTATTCAGCAGTTTTTATTAAGAGAAACAAAATCGTGACAATTCTAGTCTCTTTTATTCGTCTATCCTCTTTTGACACAACTTGTCATAAGGTCACTAAATCATAATTCAAAATAATAATAATATAGGTCACGACGACGTTACACATATCATATCACTCATTAAATTCTGTATGAACCTACGAACTGTAATTTTTCGATAAAGTACTGGATTCCAATTCGATCTGATCTGTATTTTTGGAAATATTGGGAAAATGAAATTTTGAATGGGTTTATCTGCGGAATCAGAGTAGGTTTGAGGCTAAATTACGAGGGTCGAATTCAGGAATGGGTAAAATCCGCCCAATGATTCCGTAGATACACCCATTCAAAATTTCATTTTTCCAATATTTCCAAAAATACAAATTAGATCGAATTGAAATCCAGTAATTCATCGAAAAAAAATCTAGAAAAGCACTTCCGTGTAGACAGTTTTGCGCGCATGAAACAGTTAAATATTTGTATTCGAATTTTCACGGCATGGTCATTTGAAGGAAAAATTCTTAGATTCTGTTTTCATGATAGAGAACGTGAAAATGATATGTTGCCTGGTCCTTATGTTGTCTAATGGACCATCTGGTATCACCAGTGAACTTGAATGCTAGTCACAAATACCCTTCGACTCATTCCTCGGAAGTATCCGTTTGAAGGCACATATGTCAGACTTTTCATCGAATTTCCTACATTTCTGCTCACTGATACATAACGTACATTCCAACAACCGAACTCTGGGATTCTGCAATATGTAATTTAATTTCTGCGCCATATGTTAGACTCTCGAACGTGTTTATCAATGTGACAGGAAAACCCTGATCTGCTGCTAGTGCATTTGCGAGAGCGTAAGAACTGCATAATTGAGATAGTTTCGATGAGCAATTGCTCAGGTCTGATTAATTCACTTCCACGAAACTCTTAATTGCTCATGCGAGTAAAATCAGCAGGCTGAATTGCTGCTTTGTATATACGAATTCCGCAGGAAACTGTTGACAATCATGATTATTTAGAGTTATTTGCAAACAGGGAATTGTCTGAAAACTCAATAGACTCAATATTTTGAAGAATAGGTAGAACTAATTGGTCAATCAGTAGGTCTGTAGGGTGGCACGTAGATGGCGACACTATCGAACAAATTTTCGAAATCATCTCGATAGATCTTCCAGATGGTGCTAAGCAGAATTGCCAGCAGTGGTCAACAATCGGACTATTGGTTCTCATCTTATCGTTTCGAGCGTTACTGAACTTTTGTTATCAACAATACTGCCATAAAACACTATTATTCCCGAAAGGGCTAAGTAGGCAGAAGACTATTTAATTGTTGAGCAGATTCAGAGCATAAATAAGAAGTTCGTGAAATTCACCTCATGATTCCGGAGATATTACAATATGAATTTTTACTTTTCTAATGTCTACAAGAATACAGATGTTCATTGTTCAATGTAAATGACCGCTTCGGCAACGAATTTGAACAGGCGCGCAAAAGTTGCTGCCTTCACGGCAGTGCTTTAGCTTTTCTAGATTTTTTTCCGATAAATTACTGGATTTCAGTTCGATCTAATCTATATTTTTGGGAATATTGGAAAATAAAATTTTGAATGGGTATATCTGGGGAATCATTTGACCAATGATTCCCCAGATATACCCATTCAAAATTTTATTTTCCAATTTTACCCATTCACGAATTCGATCTTCGTAATTTAGCCCTAAACCTAAATTCTTCCGAAAACCGTAAACACAATAACTTTCGGAAGAAATGACTCAGAAACTCGATATTTGTAGAGTAGGTTTGGGGCTTAATAACGAAGGTCGAAATCGTGAATGGGTAAAATCCGACCAATGATTCCGTACATATACCCATTAAAAATTTTATTTTTCCAATATTTTCGAAAATACAGATTGGATCGAATTGAAATCCAGTACTTTATAGGAAAATGACAGTTTGAAGGTTCAAACAGAACTAAATCAGGATAATATGATGAGAAGATCACAGAATATTGAATATTCGAAAAAAAAAGTTGGAAATGTTGTTTCAAATTGTTCCAATGACACGATCATCACGAAATTCCTCACAATGTTGTCGTTCTACATCCTCGAACTAGCTGCGAAGTTTCATCACGATTGAATCAGTATTTTTCGAGTTATACTGCAAAAAACAACGATATCGAAGAAAAAACCACGAAATTCTACATATTTTTTCCCAATATCTCCAAAACAAATAGCCGTATCGAAATGAAATTTGGTGTACTGCTGTGAAATATGAAGTTCAAGGTTTAGCTAAAATTGTTGAAATGAATAATAGTTAAAAAAAAACAATTTTCGAGAAAAATTTCGAAAAAAAATTTTTTTTCAATTCAGTGACCATACGATTTCGACGAAATATCGCTCAAAGTTGCACGTATTTTTGCTTCAACTGAGTGCGAAGTTTCAATCCAATCGCTCCGTTAGTTTCTAAAATATGAGGGAAATAAACACAAAATTTCAAATGGCTTTAACTCCGAAACTGTTAGACCGATTCGGCCCATTAACGAACTCAACCGGCGCATTCTAATGCGCAACATAATCTGAAAGTTTCAAGTCGCTAGCTTGGTTCTTTCGTCATTTATCGTGTCGTCGACCGCCGGACAGAATCGATTTTGACACCGGATTCGTCATCAATGAGTCCAACCTAGTCGTTTGGGACCATTTTCAGCAAAACGATAGCACGCTGTTTCCCTAGAGCATGCGCGCAAAAATTTCGAATGGTTATATCTGGCAGAGTTCTTTTTACCTTTTTATGAATTTTACTCTCATTGAGCCCCGGTTCTGATCTATAAATAACAGTAAAGTTTTTAAAAAACTTAATTGATTCTGGATGATAGGTATAAATATTTTGAAGAAAATAGGTTATATATTTAGTGCTACAATTTTATCGAAATTTCACATCATTCTTCCAATTTTTTCGATTTTCTTCTGGCCATAAAAAACGAACCAGACTCTCCACTAACATTCTGATTGGATTTTCTTCATCTACGCCCTCGAATTAGTATATGTTTCAAATTTCAGGTCGATCGGAGAACTTTCGATTTTCGAAAAATAATTTTCCGACTCCTATCGCCGTGAAATTTGGCACACTTACTAATTCGAGGGCGTAGAACAAGAATATAAGGTCAAATATTTTTTAAAAAAATCGTCCTGGACGTGAGAGGTCCTTGAAGTTCCAAAATTTTGGACCTTTTTTCAAAAAATCATTATTACCGACTCAATGAAAGTAGGACGATGAAATCTATTTTATTGCATAGATAAAGGATCGAACTGCACGCAAAAAAATTCGACATCACCCAGCTTCATTATTTTGGTCGGCACGACGTCTCAAAGTTGACCAAAATTTCGAAATTTTTTCACTATTTCCGCCATAATTTCTAAACGGTTGTCACTGGACGATTTCAAATGACATATTCGTGATCTACGAACTCGATTTAATAGGAAACGATAACAAGGTCGACGATTTTCGAAAAAAAAATTTATTTGGGACTTAAAAAATTGTTCATAAAGAACCGCGAATAAACATCAAAGCGCAGAGGGGTGGGGGTAAGATTTAGCGATTCCGTGCGAAATTTTATTTTTGAAGCTATGACAATATGCACATCATATATTATGGATTCGAACACGTAGATTACGAATCTGTAATTAGATTTTGCGTAACTGATTCGGTTTGGAAAATATTCCGGATTTGGTGAGAAATTTTCGAAATTTGGGTCAACTTTGGGCCGTCGTACAGATCAAACACGTAAGGCTGGACAATATCGAATTTTTTGGTTATATCTGGGTCCTTTGTGAGTACGAAGCCAATTATTTTATAGACGAAGGTCCTCTGGTTGAAAAATTATGATTTTTTTAAAAAAGGTCCAATTTTTTCGATTTTCTTCTGGCCATAAAAAACGAACCAGACTCTCCACTAACATTCTGATTAGATTTTCTTTATCTACGCCCTCGAATTAGTATATGTTTCAAATTTCAGGTCGATCGGAGAACTTTCGATTTTTGGTAAAATTTGGTAAAATTTCAACCGACCAAGTTTCAATTCAATCGGACTTAATATAGAGAAAAAATTCTACACCAAGCTGGAAATCGAACCTGGATCTTTCAAATATAGTCCTACATCTATATTATAATATTTTAGGCCGATTCTTAAATGACGCATCAAATCGACGTGAGTTCCAGTTCTCGAATGAAAAATAAGGACTTGCTATCTTTGAGCGAAATATGACAAGTAGTTTCCGAGAGGAAAATATTTTCTTGAGTTTTTCAATGATTCACACGATATTCTGCATAACTTTGCGTGTTGATATTCAACAATAACTCTGAGTTCACTTTGGATAAACAATTTTTCACAGACATAACTTTGATGAAAGAAACGGTAAAATATAACGGTTTCAGGACATTTACGAATCACCCTGAAACCTACTAGACACTCATGAACATTTTCAAAAAAGTAAATATTAAATTAGCTTTCACAACTGCCACGAAAACCAGACAACTTTTGGGAAATATGATCAAATTAAGGATGAACTAAAATCGGGCATGTACGAAATAAAATGTCCAGACTGCGACAAATCTTACATCGGACAAACAGCGAGGAACATCTACACGAGATTCAAGGAACACATGAGCCATATCCTTAACAACCATCCTGACAAATCGGCGGTCGCGAATCACGTTTTAACAACCGGACATTTAATTTCAGAAAAATCCTTAAAGTTATTAAAAAGCTCGGGCAAAATTTACCTAAACACTTTTGAAGGTATAAATATGTTCAAGAGAAAAGATAGATTGCTAAACAATGATCTCACCCCCATTAGTACCCCATTATTCCAAATATTTACCTGATTCACCCTTGATAGCCCAGCACTACACTTATGACCTTAACAACCCTTTCCCATTGGTCCTGTATACCATCCTCTCACTAGTGCAACATGTACTCTTGTTATGTAGTTGGTAACGATATGTCTTTGACCAAGGAAACTTAGTTTCCGAAACGTGCGTCAGACGCAGAAAGTGTAAGTGAATAAGAGAGTAGTTACACATTGTTTTGTTGACATTCAACATCTAACTACCCATTCCAAGTTCGATCGGGTCAGTATTTTCTTGAAAATTGAGAATGTCAAATTTCAAATTGCTATAACTTGGTAATCGTTGGAAAATTTTATTCAAGCAATGAACGCAAATGAGTTTGAACAAAATTGAGAGTTCGACCGAGATGTCTTCATCCGTGAACCGAACTCAATCCTTGGAGGTCAAATTCGAAAAAAAAATTTGGACAATTTGATAGCACGCCGTTCCCAGAAACATGCCCTCAAAATCACCGAATACGATCCTCTCGCACTCACATGTTTCATCAGATAAACTCCGGACAGCAAGAATTAACCCATTAAAAGAACAAAAAAGTCACCATAGTCAGATTGAATCGAAAATGCCGAAATTCTCTCATTATGCAAATGAGAATTGCACTTAGAAATACAATCGCCAAGTTTACCTAACGATCGTAATTAAAGGTGGGACTTACTCTTGTCCGGAAACGGCGAAATTATACTCAGAGCGGCTGCATTTGGGTAATCTGCCTTAAAAAGCTTTACGCCCGCCATCACTTATCTCGCCGACCGTTCTGCTCTGGGATGGCTTCTTGAATATGCCGCGATTCAACAGATCCGTAGTCCACTTGATTCACAGGGATGGATATCAGAATTATCAATAAAATATTTCAATTATTGCAAATTGGGATTTCTTCACAAAAAAATCTGGGAAAGCACTGTCATGTAGGGGAGAATGTGTAATTGAGTCAGGCTTTTAAACAGCGTTCACTATCTTCCGATATGCTGAAGTCCCAGATGTAACGGACCTGATACGACAATAGAAGGAACGTCATGCACTTCGATCAGAGTATTCTGCACTCGAAGGTTAGGATTTGCAAGATGCTCCTGAAGATGGCGCCCTGTGTTTAGTTATACTCCAGTGTTCCGTCTAACAGGTGATAAGTATCTAGTCTTTTTTTGCAGTTAGCCAAGGTAAAGTGATCAAGAGACAGTTAAAACTGCAAAACAAATGTAACTACCCATCGTCATCGAACAAGCTTCTGACGTTGATTTCTAAAAAATTTTACATCAACTTCTAATCCAAGTTCTTCCTCGCAAAACCTGTCTCTTATTCGGGAATGACATTTCTTTCTTTTCAGAAACAGTCACCCACATTTCTTCTCGTAAATGAATAATGATTCGACGAATCTCAAGCCATCTCCGAAGAATATCGCATCATTGATTCATCGTATTAACCATAGAGCGAGTCCCACCACACAAAGCATAATCTAAATTCATCGGATCATTTAGTAGCTGAAAGCGAATACGGAAGTGCTCCAGGAAATTCAATTTTATTCCTTTTAATTTTAAAACTCAATTTTCACTTTTTTGAGGGTAACTCAGTGATATCACTTCACGCAATGAAGTGTATTCGTTCCACCGTGAGATGATGGAGATCTCCTGGGCATGATGGAATGGAACTCGAAAGAGTATTTGGTTATTATTATTAATTGGTTGAATGTCTCATATGCAGAGCCGGACCTAGGATTTTAGCGCCTGTGGGAAATTTTCAGAATAGGCTCTTGTTATGAGTTTAAATGATATGATATCGCCCTGAATGAGCCTCGAGCGCGCAAATATTCTCATGAATATTTTGACTAGGCGCACTGAATTGGCTGGTGTAGTTACACAGATCAAAAATGATAAATATGCATTATTGAATTAGAAAACTCATTTTCAGTCCAGTTTGGATAACCGTGTTGCACATGTTATACTGAGAAAACTGATGCGATATAAACTGTGATTCACATCCCGCTGACTAGAATTACCCTAGATGCGAGCATAGAGAATTATACAGACAAGGGTGGGTTCATCTAGCCCCTCGGCCTCGGTCTTGAACGTCCTCCCGAAAAGTACGCACGATCGTTTTTTATACCATCATTATTCAGAGATAATCGAGGCATACTAATTCAGTAGACGATCAAAACTTTCCTGGTCCTTTCTCAAACAATTTTTGTAGGCCTTTGATTCCGATGCACTTAGATAGTTTAGTGAATGTTCATGGATGAAGCGGTTTCTCAGTTTATACAAATCCTCACACCACTGTGCTTCAAGACACTACTGTTAACGCGAGAAAACCCAAATCTGTGATCGACTCTATTATACAGTTCCAAAATCACTTTATTAAGTACAGGTTCACAAGAAACCACGATATGCACTGCTCAACCTTCTGGCGTCCACTGATGTTGCGATCAAAACAATGAAGTACGTATTGATGTTGGTTGAAGCCAAGCATCAATCATTTGAGTCAACCTCGGGTCACCTTTCAAACTTGATGAAAAATAGTTATATTTATTTTCTAGATGCCTTCGGTAAACTTTGGTTTCTCTGTTCTCGAGCCCACCCTTCATTTCTTCTGTCCTTCTGAATGGTTAAAGGGATCTTCTGCAGTCAATAGCGTTTAGTTAATGCTTCTTTTTACGTTCTGTTATAACTATTTTTTTTTATATATACAGGGTGAGTCTCTGACCTTGCAGAATATTTTAACAGAAGATTCCTGTAGCCAAAAGAAACACCTTTTTTCCTTACCATTTTTTCCGATTCGGCTTGGTTCGTAAGATACAGACTGTTGAAAATCCATAAAAAAATTTAATTTTCGATTATATCTCGCGAACGATCTCATCGAATGAAATGATTTTTGGAATATAGTTTTCAATTGATACGATGAATGTTCCTGGATTACAAAATTTCATCCATATCCTCCAGTTTCCTTAATATGACCATAACATTCCATAAAAATACCAGAAATTCAAAGGATCCAACTTTTAAAAATAATTTGAATGCTATTCAACGAATTTTTGACCATTTTGGAAAGTTAAAGTATTCCTTATTTTTTTCGTATGATGCGCCGTTTTCGAGTAATATAAAATTAAAAAATAAAAAATATCTGTGAAATTCCGAGAATTGGGTGCTTTGGCTGAATGCAACTCTGTTCAAAAAAATCACAGAATTCAAATTTTCCGCGTTGCCACGTCTAAAAGTTGAGAATGGAATCCTAGCATTTCTTATTTGGAATGATTTGTAAGCGGAGTAGCCGACTTTGGCCAATTCACAATGGACGTAACTGTTAGAATCTTGCAACTCGTGCGTAAAAATCAAAGAAGAAACTACAGAATTCATAAGTACCAAAATCTTCACAATAGGTTCAACTTTTCCCAAAACTATATCTGTGTTATACAGTGGTGATTCGTTCCTGAATCCATTCATAAAGCTTCCTTTTCAATTTCCAGCTAATTTTTGTAGTTTAATTGATAAACTTCTCACCTTTCCATGATAATGAGGATTCTCACTGGTTTGAATGCAATCTTTCTGCTGACCCAAATTTCTAGAAATTATGTACAGAACTTTGATAGTATTTATTTTGAGGTATTCTTCAAATGCGCTTTCATAACATAACAACCCATGGTGGAAGAAAACCACCATGACATAACCTTAAAACCACGGAGCCACAGATTTATAGTTCAGTTCAGAATCATAGACTATACAAGTGTATACATAGAATTAGCATATTGTGTGTTGTTTGATTTCGAAGAGTTCTTTCTTTCTGTTCGTCAATTTGGCAACGTTTGTACGTTCATAGATAAATTAGGTACATCTGTTTTATTTATTTTATGAAAATGAAAGTTTGAATGGGTTATGTGTGAATCTGATAATTCTTGGAGAAAATGAAATAAACAAAGAAAATTAATAATTACAAATTGAAGATGAATCTCAAATCTGATATGAGTGATAGCTAGATGAATTCCTCATTATCGAAAATGAAACCAAGAGAAGAATATTCAACTTTTATCGCCCACGAAATTTGGAATACTTAACTTGTTTATTGTACTATAAATACAACTTTTTTCAGCAACTGGAAAGTAAAAAGTGAGTTGACGCTTGTTTTCATAACAGAGTTGCTTATTTCGAAGATTTGAATGGTATATCTTAGGCTTTGAAAAACTTCAGTGTTCAGGTTTCCAGGGCCGGCTAGCTTATTATGAAAATTTATAATGCCTATATCTTTTTATCTAGGCCGAATCGGAAAAAATGGTAGAGGACAAATGTGTTTCTTTCAGCTTCAAGAATCTTCTGTTGAAATATTCTGCAAGGTCAAAGACTCACCCTGTATATAATACGACGCTCAAACTTACAGCTCATCTGAGGGCAATTGAGGGGCACAATACAGGCAATGTTGTCTAGGTTCATTTCGCCGTCCAGGATTGGTGTGAAATTTTTACTGATAATTGTGAAAAAGAGGAAAATTGTACACAAAGAGGGAACTAATAAATATATATTATTATTATACAGTGCGCGACAAAATGGAACAAATTCATTTTCTCAGAAGAAAAATATTTGGCAACAAAATCCTGAAACAGGTCAATTCTTGTTTTACTTTTACCAAATTCATATGCATTTTTGAAGGATTTTTGTTGCACCCTGTGCCATCCCCATCAAGCCTCTAAATTTTCAGAATAGGAAAAGTGGGTCATGTGGTACTTTTTTGGCATCTTTACATGCGTGCAGAAATTCTCAAGAAAAAATTTTTTTCTGAAAAATTAGTTAATTCAAATAGGTTTTCAGTATGTGCTCTTTGTCATGACTCATTTACTTTGAGACGATGGTACCTGATGAAAATCGTCACCGAATGAAAGTCGACCATTACAGTTTTGTTCATCCACATCTTTCAATCCCTTTCAACTCCCTCACGTGAAAAATTTTTTTTTATCCATTAAAGGGTTCGTAGGGGTTGGAATTTGTGCATGAACAAAACTGTAATGGTCGACTTTCATTCGGTGACAAATTCCATCAGGTACCATTGTCTCAAAGTAAATGAGCCATGACGAAGTGAATATACTGAAAACCTCTTTGAACTGATTTTTCAAAAAAAAATTTTGTTTTGAAAATTTCTGCACCCCTGTGAAGAAGATACAAAGACTTTGTCAAAAAAGTACCACATGACCACTTTCCCTATTCAAAAAATTTAGAGGGTTGATAGGGATGGCACATAGTGCAACAAAAATCCTTCAAAAATGCATACAAATTGGGTAGAAGTGAAACAGAAATTGACCTGTTTCAGGATTTTGTTGCCAAATATTTTTCTTCTGGGAAAATTAATTTCTTCCATAATTTTGACGCGCACTATATTTTATAGGGACAAGAAACAAAGTAATTTCTCTTATTCTATTTTCAAATGAACAATCACAATGTGAAGGAAATTGATATCCAGTTGTTGCTTTCAATAAATCATCGACGCAAACACATCTAAGGCTGTTCGATTCTCAAAATTCAGTGTCGATGAATGACCTGTATAAATTCTCCAAGTATATTGTTTCGCAGTTATTTGGGCTTCAATTCTGTGAGTATTCCCACTCTTCATTCAAATAAATAAATAAATAGGTTCGAAAAGTGGCAAATATTGTTCTCATGAATTAATCAACAAAATGAAAGACCTACCTATGTGATTACTCTGCAGGAAATCCTCAACAAACATGATTTCATCCCAGTTCATTTCGGCTAATTCCATTTCTACTCAGTCCGGACAAATGTTTAATCAGGAATACAGCAATGCAACTCTGTCATTGAAGTCTGCCAAGGTCTCAATCACCGAAATGAATTAGATCTCATATTGGTCAGTCGCTATTATTTTGTATTATGTACCAGTCCGCATCTACGTATAGTGATTCAGTTCGGTATTGTTTTGTATGGTTTGGATTTGTTCAATAGAATCACAGGAGTTCTATGAAATTCAACTGAATTAACATATCATATCAACATATTGATTAATATTTCAGTGATATTCAAATGATTCCACTGAATATATCCTTGAAAATGAAGAAAACTGATTTTGTATGTACTACAGATTTCAATTCAACAGGGTGTTTCATAAATAAATAAACATACAGTAACTTGAGGGGTCAAATTATGGATTTCGTAGATGATGCTCTGGTAGTTTAAGATGATGCAACCTGGGAACAGCTTGAAGAAAAGGGAAAGGAAGATTTCATGAAATTAAAACTGTGGTTCCAGTTGAATATCCTCACCCTGAATCATGACAAATCAAAATATATGACGTTAACCTCAAAGAAGATGGGATTACCAGAATTTGGAAACCAGGTAGTGGAAGAAGAAATTCAAATTCAAAAAGTGCACTCTGGCTACCTTGGGATATTTATGGAGGAACATCCCAAATGGTATGAGCACATGTTTCACCTAAGTTGAAAGCTGAGGGGTGTCTTATAGAGGTTCCTATATATACACACCAGAATATCAAATCCAGAATATTATGCACCGGTACAGTCTCAACTCTTTTATGGGATAGTTGGATGGAAAGAGGTTTTGGACTGCCATGAAAATTGCTTAAATATACTATCCTAAAGATCATGTATGCCAAAAAATCAACATTTTCTAGTCGAAAGATCTAAGAAATGTCGCAAGTACTGGATATAAGATAACTATACGCCCAAAAAATAATAATGAATATTCATCAACATAAAATAAAAAATCATTGAAAGAACAAAGTCATTCAACAAGAGCCAAAACGAGCAATTTCAAGAGACCAAATAAGAGAATCGGACAGAGCTACCCTCTTTTACCACTTTCAGTGAGAGGAATAAGAAACAAGTCCAAATTTAAAAAAGAATTGAAAAAATGGTTTAACCTAGGGAATCGGACCTTGGTCCATAAGATAGTGAACTGAACTTGATAATGTAACTATAAATTAATTTGTTGACAAAAGCACCGATGAAAGGCAATATACTGATTAGAACAAAACCACCGATACAGACCAATAACACCGATGAAGACAAAAAACACCGAAATAAGGCACAAACCTACCAATTAAGACAGGATTACCAATTTTTCACATTTTCTGGTTATTGTTTTTGCGCGCATGTTCTAGGGGAACAGCGTGCTATCGTTTTGTCCAAATGTCTGTACTTTTCGATGATTGAGCCGAAAATGGTTTTGAACGACTAGGTTGGACTCACTGATGACGAATCCGGTGTCAAAATCCATTCTGTCCGGCTGGCCGTCCACACGATAACGAGCGTACGGAGGACTCTATCAACTTGAAAATTTCAGGAAAGGTTGCATTTCAAAATACGAAGGTTAATTGCGTTAACGGGCCGAATCTGCCAAATAGTTTCGGAGTTATAGCCATTTGAAATTTTGAAGTTAATTTCCTCATATTTCAGAAACTACTAGTGCGATCGGATTGAAACTTGGCAGTTAGTTGAAGCATAACGACGCGCAGTTTTGAGCAGAATTTCGTTCAAATATTGTGGTCTCTGAATAAAAAAAAAAATTTTTCAAAATTTTTTTCTGAACCCATTGTTCATTTTCGGAAAAAATTCCAATCATACCTTGAGCTACATATTTCACACAAGTGTATGGAATTTCAATTTGATATGGCTATTTATTTTGGAGATATTGGAAAAAAATATGTAGAATTATCTATCGTTGTTTTTACGGTACAACTCAAGAAAAACTGATTCAATCCTGATGAAACTTTGCAGCATTCAAAGATGATGAAGGATAACATTGTTCAAAATTTCGTGATGATCGTATCATCAGAGCAATTCGAAAAATAAAATTTCAAATTTTTTTTTTAAATATTCAAGATTCTGTGATCCACTCATCATATTATCCTCATTAAATTCGGTATAAACCTTCAAACTGTCATTTTTCGACAAAGTACTAGAGTTCGATTCGATCTAATCTGTATTCTTGGAAATATCGGGAACATAAATTTTCAATGGCTATATCTGCGGAATCATGGATGGATTTTCTCCATTCACGAATTCGGCCTTCGTAATTAAGGTCCAAACCCACTCTACAAATATCGAGTTTCTAAGTTGTTTCTTTCGGAAGGTATTGTGTTTACGGTCCGTTCCATAGACATTAAAGGTTGTCTTCAGTGCCCTCAAATGCAAGTAAAGTGACATTCCCGACTACAGAAAATAAACTTCGAGGCGACCTCAGGTAAGGAATCCTTGAGGAAGCCTTCAAGGAGCGACTATGAATACGGCCCTAAACCTTTTTTTCTAATCAACTGGAGATTTACGGATATTTGTAAATAAAGTGAACCCTATCATGTCGAATTTGTTGTGAAATTCCCTAGTGATAGTAATTTTGGACGAAATTTGTGAGTTGGCAACTTGTCGTCTATTTTTCTTCTTTTCTCAGTAAATTCAGCCAAAAAAATTCTATACAACTTTCTCAAAGCAACGGACTACTGTATTCAATATTAGATGAAGTGGATCCAACCTAGTCGTCTGAGATCTTTTCCTGCTAAAAATCCTGAAATTACAGACATTTGGGCAAAAAGACAACATGAAGCGAGTAAAAACCGTCCAGTCCACTAAACGCAAACTAAGATATCAAAATTTCCTAATTCAAGTGAGCAACAAATCCGGACTCCATAAATAAGTCGTAAATTTATCGAAATATAGCTTTTCTTCCGGAAGATATCGCAGCGTCAGCTCACGTAATACATTTTCCCTCGGTATTACCTGATTATCGTTATGTGCCGAACGACGAAATGCAGGTCGCGCCCGTACAACTTCAAAACTGGTACATACCGAATTAAAGTTGGATACGAAATTTCCGGCATTGTTTGATTACTAGATGGGGTTCAGTTTCCAGACTTGCCAATATAAACGGGAAGTTATTGAATAATTCCCGATATCAGCTTCAACGTTCAGATCGGAACATTCACGGTTCTTACGATGCTTGCCTCGCGACTGTCGGCTCCATGTCGACAGCTAAAATTTGGTGTTTTGGCGCGAGTTGAAATATGAACGTTGTATTTGAGTTACAGGTGTTTAGGAGCGAATTTGAACGAGATCGACGGCAGGTCTACCCAGAACCTGAAAAGTCTTTTTGATAGATGAGGTGTCAGAAAAACATATCTTATACACACCTTGGGAAAATACAGTGCGCTTCAAAATTATGGAATAAATTCATTTTCGCAGAAGAAAAATATTTGCCAACAAAATACTGAAACAGGTCAATTTTTGTTTCACTTTTACCAAATTTATATGCATTCTGTGCCATCCCCATCAACTCTCTAAATTTGTTGAATAGAAATTGAGTCAAGTGGTACATTTTTGGCCAGTTCTTCGTATCTTCTTCACAGGCGTCCAGAAATTTTCAAGAAAAAAATTTTTTTTTTCAAAAATTAGTTAGTTCAAAAAGGTTTTCAGTATGTGCACTTCGTCATGGCTCATTTACTTCGAGACGATGGTACCTGATGAAATTTGTCACCGAATGAAAGTCGATCATTACAATTTTGTTCATCCACAACTTTCAACCCCCTCACGTGAAAATTAGAATGTATGAAACACTGCTTCAGTTCTGATCTTAAGTAAGTATGTTATTAGTACGCTTCTACTGAAGTTGAAACTTTTGGATAAAATGTTTCAATTCAGAGAAAGATTTCTGACAAGCGCTTTGATTATTGCATCCAGAACGATGGGGGTCATTTTGAACATATAGTTTAACTTATCTTGTAATGCACAATGATTCTCCGGGTGGTATTCAATGCCGAAATAAATTTTCAATGTCACTCCATTTTTTTTCTCCATTAAAGGGTTCGTAGGAGTTGAAAGTTGAGCATGAACAAAATTGTAATGGTCGACTTTCATTCGGTGACAAATTTCATCAGGTACCATCGTCTCAAAGTAAATGAGCCATGGCGAAGTGCACATACTGAAAACCTCCATTAACCAACTAATTTTTCAAAAAAAAAAAAATATCTTGAAAATTTCTGCATGTAAAGAAGATACAAAGATCTTGCCAAAAAAGTACCACATGACCCTATTCCAAAAATTTAGAGGGTTGATGGGAATGGCACAGGGTGCAACAAAAATCCTTTAAAAATGCATATAAATTTGGTAAAAATTAAACAAAAATTGACGTGTTTCAGGATTTTGTTGCCAGATATTTTTCTTCTGTTGTGGTTCAATTGTTCCATAATATGCAGTTCTTAGCGTTGGGGAGTCAACATACTTAGCGATATTCCTATATACAATAATAATAATATTCATTAATCCTTTTGGACAGCAGTAAGTGTATAGGACAAGTCAGATGAAATATTTCAAATCTCTTCTACATTAAGAAAGAATCGATAACATTGGAATTCATTCACAGAGAAATAACATTTTGTTAACAAAACAGTTCTGATTCATTTTGTCCGAATGTTTGTAATTTTCAAACTTTGAGCTGAAAATCGTCTTAAACGACTAGGTTGGACTCACTGATGACGACTCCGTCGTCAAATTCGATTCTGTCCGGCGGCCGTCCAGCCGGCCGGCCATCACCACAATTACGGGCGACACGGGCTTACGGAGAATTCTATCGACTTGAAAATTTCAGGATGAGTTGCATTTCAAAATACAAAGGCTGAGTTCGTTGATGGGTGAAATCAGTCGAATGGTTTAGAAGTTATAGCTTTTTGAAATTTTGAGGTTATTTCGCTGATATTTCGAAAACTACTAGAGCGATTGAACTAAAACTTCGCAGTTTAATGGAACCGGAGGATTAGCAACGTTTGGCGTTCGTTGAGATCAGGCTGGCAGTTAATTGAAAAAACCTTTTTTTTTCGAAATTTTCTCCGAATATAATTTTTCTTGGAAACTATTTACATTTGGTTGAAATGTATGTCAAACATTGAGCCTTTTATTTGTCAGCAGTTCAAATTTCAGTTCAATGTGATCATAATTTCCGAGGATATTGTGGAAAAATCAAATTCCGTGTTTTTTTTTTCGATATCTTGTTTTTTTTTCGGAATATCTCAGTAAATACTAACTCAATCATGATGAAACTTGGCAGCAAGTTTGAAAACACTGATGGACAACTCTGTGCGAAATTTTGTGATGACTTCCACATTTTGAAAAAAAAAACACCAATTTTTATTTTCAAATATTCGATATTCTGCGATCTTCTGATCATATTATTCCCATGAAATTCCATTCGAACTGTCATTTTTCGATAAAATTCTGAATTTCAATTCGATCCAATCTGAATTTTTGAAAATTTGGGAAAATAAAATTTGGAATGGTTATATCTGCGGAATTCAACCTTCGTTATTAAGCCCTGAAGCTACTCTACCTAACCTACCTAAAGGCTGACCGTAAACACAATTACTTCCGGAATAAACGACTTAGAAAATCGATATTTGTAGAGTATGTTTGGGGCTAAATTACGAAGATCGAATCAGTAAATGGGTAAAATTCGCCCAATGATTCCGTAGATACACCCATTCAAAATTTTATTTTCCGAATATTTTCGAAAATACAGATTAGATAAAATTGAAATCCAGTATTCAGTATGAGCTAGTTAAAAAATGCAAATGTTCAACCTCGTGCAGAGATCCGTGATGATCTCATCACATACTAACCCCGCTAAATACACCTTTACGTCCTGTTGATAGGATCTTCTTTAGATATAGTCCTCATGAAATTCTGAATGAACTTCCAACTATGGTTGTTCAATCAAGTACTAGATTTCATTTCGAACCAGTCTGGAAATTAGAATGATTAGGAATATGAAATTTTGAATGCGTGTATATCTGCGAAATTATTGAGTGGATTTTAACCATTATCGAATTCGACCTTCAATTAAGGTCCGAATGCTGATGCACAATTGTATGCAGACTGCTGTCATTAGAATAGCTATTTGAGTTCACTATGGATAGAATACTGATAACAAAACAGTAACTAGTTACTCTTTAATCCACTTACAATTTCTGCGTCTAACGCACGTTTCGGAAACCACGTTTTCTTTGTCCAAATACATGTTGTTACTAAGTCAATTTTCATTAGAACCCAACAAAACAATTTCAAAAACAATTTCTTGAACCTATTATTGAAACTTTTCAAACTTCGAAAAAATTTCTTCTACATTTCTATTTCAATACTTCCAATGATACACTCAACAGAAAAAAAAAATCGATTAGTTACATAATATACACCTAGGTTCAAGAACATGTATGTGCACAAATCATTACACTATTTTTATCATCAACCAACAAATTCTCAGTGCCCACAATATATACAAAAAAATTCACACTATTCGACCTTGACTCACAGAATCAACAATTATCAATTTGTTGGACATCTACATCTACACAGAAATTTACAGCAACGATTGAACATTCAATTGATTTTGGTGTACTATATATATATATATATATATTCTTTTGAGTACTGCTATATACTGACTGAATTTTATTTTGAAGGTTTTGAGATCAGTTAGCTTACTTATTTCCAGTGGTAGAGAATTTACTTTTTTAGGAGCTTTATTTTTATATTTATTTATTTATTCAAGTTATTTATTCATTTATTTATTTATTTATTTATTTAATTCATTATTCATTATTTATTTATTATTCATTTATAATTTATTATTTATTATTCATTTATTATTTATTATTTATTAATCGATACTGAAATGAGCTTCCAAGGGCCTGCAACTTCAAGTCAATTTTTTGCTATTTCTCCAAATTCTTACTTGAATGTCCGGCTCAATATTATGCACTCTGCTCATTAATTAGCTGGAGTAATTGGAGCTACGTCCTAATAACATCCAGAGTTTATCCAAACAACTGGAGAATATATCACATTTCGTGTATATCAGCATTTCCAGACTGACAATACAAACTGGACAGCCGTGTCATTGCACGTAAATACCTAGAAAGCTGAATTATTGCAACTACCACCTACTTGTTAAGGTGGTACTCCTGGGGATAAGCATAACTTTATGTGCATAAATTAGCAGCAACATCAGACAAGCAACTTAGGAATAACGTATTATATTATGAGTTGTTTAGATCACAAGCAACAAAGTTATCTGCCGCCAGCGTTAGGTATGCAAAGTAGCTGGTTAACCATTCAGGCAGGAAATTCTATTTAAGTATTCATAATTCAACCTAATTAATTCGGAAAACAAGGTTCTATATCTCAAAATTGAAAGTTATCCTGTTGAAGAAGTGATCAGATTTACCTGTGAAATGTGCAAACTCAATTCCTTGAGACGCATATGTTGACAATGGTAAGAGACATATAAAGAGTGATTTCTTCAAAGGTATAGAACTATAAGTTGACAACACTGTTTTAACTGGGGGCCATTTTGTCAGCTGTCAATCGATTTGTGTTCAGTTTGCTCTGGCATTTCAACATTAATAGACTGACGCCTGAACAACTCTTCCAAATTGTGCAAATTTATTTTGAAAATAATGGTTCTGTTCGAAATGCGTATCGCGCTCTACGTTCATTTTACGTTCAACATAATCGTTCATCAGAGCAATTAATTCGACTGACTATGTTTACTCTTGCTGATAATACGCATCCAAAAAGACGTCCTGCAGTGAGAACAGAAGAAGCCATAGCTGCTGTAGATGCTGTAGCGTAGAGGAAGACCTGATTCAGTCTATCCGCCATCGTGCACAGCTATAGAGACGTGATTACTGACTTTTTCGTTCCTCAGTTGAACAACCATGATGTGCTGCAGCTGTGGTTTCAACAAGACGGTGCAACATGTCACACAGCTCGTGCAACAATTCATTTACTGAAGGAAACGTTTGATAACCACATATATTCACGTACATCGCCCGTGAATTGGCCTCCAAGATCGTGCGATTTAAGATTATATTACGTCCAAGCCAGCCTAGGCGGTCCGAAATTTGTATTTAAAGTATAATGACGAAAGATTATTTTTTGAATAAACTCAATTTCGAAAATTCATCCTTGTTTTATTCCATTTCAAAGTCAAACTTTCTCTCAACTGAAATGAAATACCTTCTTCAACTGGCATCTTTCCAGATTCTACTCAGGTGAAAAGTTATGAAAGTATTTCAAAAGTCTTCAATGTGCTAATACACTCCTGCACTCTGTATACAAGGTCAACAAGGACAGATCTTACTGTTATCTGTATTGTGGAATATCAATTCATTGGTTGAGAATTCAATGAAACTTGATTGAGGAAACACATTTACTTACTTGATTCTTTCGATTTGGTGGTTATAACATCATTAATGTAACGAAAATATTTCACTTAACTCGATTATAAAAACGCTGATCTTCCACTCGATGGTTCTGCATTATTCATGTGTTTCCACCATTTAATTTTGCACAATTTCATCGTGGCCCATTTGGATTTCGAAAATTTCTTAAATATCATAATTTTCATCAAATTCATAAATGGATAGTATTGAAATATCCATGTGTAAGGACATTTATTGAACTCTTTGCAGTATCTGGAAAGTCTTGGCGATAAACGTGGAGATTTAATCTTTATTTGTAGGGTCGGGTCACAAACTATAGTAAGTAGCTCTGCGTATTCTGTTGTCCGAATGTAATTGAGTGAAGCTTGATTGAAGGCGTTTTCTAACTCAGGGCCCATCCGGGAAAATGGGGTTTTCTCTCGAATTCTCATAAGATTTCATAATATTCAATGTTGAATTTCTTGAAAAGGGTAAATTTGAGGTGAAATTATAAGGAAGAGGTTATTATTCTGAAGTTATAGCCGATGCTTCATCTGCATTCTTTATGCTGATTTCTTATAGTTTTAGGAATCATTTAGTCTATAACCAGACATCTCTTCAACTAGAATGAAAGTGATAACTGAGAAATATCTGTCTTAGTTTTACCAATCTTCACTGTAAAATTTATTTCATTCAGGAAAAATCAGGTACTCATCTCGCCTAACGCTTTTTTACAGTCAGTTTTTTCGCTGATCTATTCTGTCTGAAAGATCGCCAATATTTTCTTGCAATAGCTTCAAAGTCGATAAATGAGTTTCAATTCGATTTGATTGTTGTTTTTCAAATAATTGAGAAACCATTTCTCCGAAACCATTGAGCAGATTGTACCTTTCATTCAAGTTCGAACCTAATTCAGTTCGACCACGTTTTCTTCACCGCATGGCCAATTCAGTCCTTAGGAATCAACGAAAGAAGGCCATCAATAATTAATTCTAAAGTTAGAAAACCCTTTTTTGCACTGATCCATTAGTTAGTGTTAGTGTAAACAACCTTGTCAGATACATCGGCATAAGAGTTATTTCCTTGAGTTGAAAAACCGTGTAGAAAACAGTATCGACCCCTTACGCTGTAGAATTTCCCTCAGTTCACTTTTAGCTGTCTCTCGCAATCTTTTTTCATCTACAAAATCACAAACTGCGTTGCCTTATTGAACAATCATGCAAATAATGATATTATCTGATCTATTGCAATTTGTAATCCGTTTTGAACGGTTCTTAATTCGAGCGACATAGCCAGATGAATCTGGAGATTGAAGAACATAAAAAAATTAATTTTCCGCTTGAGCTTCTACATTCTCAATCCAATGATACGGCTGAGAAACAGCTGAAGTATGCCTTCATTTCGCCTAAATGAGCATCAAAAATAGGTGTTCAATTTTGCATTCTCGAAAAATTTCACAGTCGAAATTCTCATCGGATATTTTGGGGAATATTCGCCTATGATATAATGGCATCATCTCCTTCGAATATATTCTGTGAGAACTTTCATGAAGAGGAGATGATATTGGAAGGATTTATTGTAACTTTACGCTTTATGGAATATGATTTATAAATATGGAGCTATTGGTGGTCGTAGGGTGAAGCATAAGAAGTCTACTTCGAAATTTGGTTATATCTCAATACATACAGGAAAGA
Source organism: Myrrha octodecimguttata (assembly GCA_958510865.1). Lineage (NCBI taxonomy): Eukaryota > Metazoa > Arthropoda > Insecta > Coleoptera > Coccinellidae > Myrrha > Myrrha octodecimguttata. Next base: position 87,499,944 of record OY294056.1, on the reverse strand, counting down.
AACTTCTAAATCTCTGTTTGTTGGGAATCTCTTTTTTTACGAAGAGTGTAGGTCAGCATAAAACATGGACTGGTCTCACTATTTCATTGAGAACGATATCGTATGTTATTTCATCAAGTAAGAGTTTTTTGGAATTTTCGAAATCATCGAAAATCCAAATTTTTGATTTACTTGTGAGATTTTTATTTTCACTTTTTTCCATAGAAAGTCGATTTTGCGGAAGGTATGCTGAAGAATTATTGCGAACATGTTCTTGGGGATAGCATGCTATCGTTCCGCCTAAATGTCTGTCATTTTCACAATTTTTTTCGAAAAATGTTTTCTCAGTCAGTCTCACTGATGGAGGAATCCGATGTCAAAACCGATTCCGTTTCTGAGATAACGAAGAGAGCTAACAACTCAAGAAATTCAAGATAGGTTATTTATGAAAATGAACTAGTGGACTTCCTTCGTATGTCAAAGTGGTCGAACCCAATTTTTGGGGTTATGTTCTCAATATCTCGGGAACCACCTATACTATCGGATTAAAATTCAGTGATTGATTGTGTGATATTGGCACCCAATTGTTCGCGAATTTTCTTTGGGATCATATATTAAATACATGAAATCATCTCTTGTTGTTTCGGAAGCCACCCATCAAATTCCAATGAAATTTTGCACATACCTTGAAGGCGGTATGCCTCAACAGCGCACCGGATTTCAATTCGATTTGATTTGTATTTTCAGAAATATTGGCATTAAATCATGTCAAAATCATTGTATTTTTCTTGATATCGTTGTATATCTTGAAATAACCCGAGAAATATTGATCTGATTATAATAAAAAAACTCATGCACAGTTCAATACAGAATTTAACGATGAATTTGTCATTAGAACAATTGGAATATCAAATGTTTTGCGCCCTCGGATTCAAAAATGCTCGCAAAACTGCTGACTCAACGTTGGAGCTTCATTTGAATATTTCAAAAGTTCATATCTACTATAAGTCTTCTAATCTAACTAAACCGACCTATTTCTCTTGATTGCAAAATGGCGAAGGGGTCGGGACATATTTATTACCTGGTCGAATATGTAATTTTTTTTGAAATATTCAGGAATCTCAAAAATTAACAAAATAGAAGAAAAAAGCTCTCCGCGTAAAGTTTTTTTTCCAACACCTCTCACTAACGAAAATCCATAGTATTCTGGATTTCACCATCGAGCTCCGAAGTGAAGTATATTCTCAGAAATTCGTATGGATATCACTAGTTTGATCTCGGACGACGAATAGTTTCATTGCGATACAACCTCAGCTGAGGTGAGCTGAATCTTATGGCGCAAACTAAAACTAATCTTATTTAATATTCCATATTTTGACGGCAATCTGTTATTTCTGGACCAAACACGATGGAGGTTCCGGACGTAGTCTGTTTGCGTTTCACCAAAATTCATCTTCCACGTTCCCAGGGAATTCGTAATAACGTATCACGTAAGAGATATGTGGAATTAATCTGTGGAAAATTGCATCCACTCTCATGTATTATGCATAGGCTGCGAAATGAATTTTCAATGCAGGATCACATAGGTGTAATACCGATATGCACGATTTTGACAAGGTTCGTTGATAAAATTTTTAAACCTACGTTACATATACTCGTGACGCTTCATTTGGATTTAGCCAAATTCAGGATAATCCTTACTGGTCGGAATCAATCCTTCGTTGAATGTGGAAAATGCAAAATACTCGTGTTTTTTCGATTTATATCTTCTGATCTGAATCGATTTACCCTCGGTTGACTTCTGAATTTCATACTTAGAATGATATACGAAATGATTCTTGTGAGTTTTAAGTGCCCATATCTGAAAAAATTATTTTTCAGATAGTGAAATCCATTTGTTTTCCTTCTCAAATTGCTTCCATCCTATTCAATTTTTTCCATTTCTAGAATATTTAATCTTTTATTAGAGTTTTACCGTTTTCGAAAAATTGATTATAACTTATACTAGTTAGTACATGACCAGTGAAGGCCATCGATTGATATTAGCGATAGATAATCCTTTTTACCGATCAACTGAAATGTTAGTGGAAAAATTTCGGTAGAATATAGAGCCATTTTGTAGAGTTTCAAAATGGCGAATGAGCCGGGATCGATCCATAATTGTGTCTGTTTTGTGAATTTTTTATTGTAAGATCATATTCTTCATTTAATTTGATTGTTGTTTTCAGCTCATCCCTTGACCCAATATTTTTTTCGGAAATATTGGGTGAAAATTTCAAATTTTTCGTTTTTTTCTCACAGTTGAAATTCGTGAATAACTGAAAAAATATCGCTTTCCAATGAATTTCTACAAGAGCGTAAACGCTCCTGACCTTCGCCATTGCTTTCCAAGAATATGTAAGTTCCAAAAAAAGGAATAACGGATCGACTTAGGGCACGAATGGACAGATGAAAAAATGAACGAGAGCTCTGTCTTTCTTTGTAGATTTTTTTACCGGAAAGCAATCTTCAAGTTCTATTCTACTGCAATGTGGAAATTCAAGATGGCTTCATGAGCACCAGCTTTGCCAATTCCGTATGAGTAAATATCCCATCGTGAACAATCTCATACAATTAATCAAAAGCAGTCAAAAAAACTGTTCATCAGCTCCTAACATCCCGAGTTTCCATCAATATCACCACATCGTGACGTGTCTCGCTTATCGCTGACTTGTGTTCGACGTGTCGGTAGTAAAGTCGACGGAAACTTAATGTTAACTTCTTGTCGCCTTTACCTCAACCCCTGGGAAATTTAAACGTTATGAATTTACTCGATATCACGGGGTCGAGTCTATATTTCCCATTCGGCTTCCGGTTCTAGAGCAGTTTAAATATTTCGTCTGGTAAAATCTGCTTCGAGTCGCATGCGAAGACGTAGTCGAAGGAAAATGACGTGGGATATTAAAGTCGTAAAATGGCGTATCTGTTGCTTTCGGTTTTGAACGATTCAGACTTTGTGTCAACTCAACTGTATTTGTATTTGTATTTGAGAATTCGACACCTGTGGCACTACTGGCTTATACTGTCACTCTACGTATATACAGTCAAAATTATGGAAGAATTTCATTTTCTCAGAAGAAAAATATTTGGCAACAAAATCCTGAAAAAGGTCAATTTTCGTTTCACTTTTACGAAATTTTTATGAATTTTTGAAGGATTTTTGTTGCACCCTGTGCCATCCCCATCAACCATCTAAATTTTTTGAATAGGGAAAGTGAGTCATGTGGTACTTTTTTGACAACGTCTCTGTATCTTCTTTTAAGACATGCAGAAATTTTCAAGAGAGAAATTTTTTTTTTTAATTAGTTTCTTCAAAGAGATTTTCAATATGTGCACTTTGTCATGGGTCATTTACTTTGAGACGATGGTACCTGATGAAATTTGTTACCGAATGAAAGTCGACCATTACAGTATTGTTCATGCACAACATTCAGTCCCTACGAACCCTTTAATGGAGGAAAAAATGGAGTGACATTGGAAATTTATATCGGCATTGAAGTACCACCACCCGGAGAATCACTAACTAATTTTTCAAAAAAAAAAATTTTTCTTGAAAATTGCACGCCTGTAAAGAAGAAACAAAGACTTTGCCAAAAAAGTACTACATGACCTACTTTCCCTACTCAAAGAACACAGGGTGCAACAAAAATCCTTCAAAAATATATAGAAATTTCTTAAAAGTCAAACAAAAATTGACCTGTTTCAGGATTGTGTTGCCAAATATTCTTCTCCTGAGACAATGAATTTGTTCCATAATTTTGACGCGCACTGTTTTTAGCGTCTCTCAAATTAGGTTACTGATCCTTGAGGTTGTGAATTCTTAATTCTTGAGAGCATTGAAAATCTGAACAAACAAATCGTTGTTTGGCTTAATTCTAATAGCTTTCAAAGTTTTCGTAAATGGAGTCAACTCACGTAAGCATGAAATAGCTTAGTTTAGCGAATGCCCTGAAGAGTTCCCCCAGGCTGAGCCAAGACGAAACGTGATATCCCTCAAATAGGCTAGAAATACCCATATAGCAAACCATCAAAAAGCTATACTCCATTCACTTTTATAATCTATCCCGGTTGGCCATAATTAGGTCTATCGAGTTTTTTACTTGAAATTGACGCAGGTGAAATATCGGCAAGGTCAAAATAACTCTCAGCGAGGTTGCCAAATGCCAATGCCAATTTCTACTCTCAATCTCAACATAATCATCACGCTTGGCAAGGTAGTTTTGAAGGAGCAGAGACAAAGTGTCAGGTGTGCTATGTCGAATTGAAATCTGCTTTTTCTGATAGTAACCCTGATTATTTTGAATCAATAATTTATCACAAGCTATCCAACATTTCCGACGTATCTAAGTGAAAATCCAAAGTATCGTTCACATAGATTCCCAAGAAGTTAGTAAATTGAGTTAGTTCTTTAAGCTGACACAGGTCTTGTAGTACTGCAACATTTTCATTCTGCAGTATTTCAAGTTGTGCAACAAGGTATTTAAATGCCTTCTGTAAACTTATTTCTCGAGAATTTCCAAGAGTAGGGAATAGTTCTTTTAGAAGGTTTACTGCAGGGTTATTCGAGAACTTTTATTTTTTTTTTCGAATGAGTCATCACAAATTAACGGACTACTCTATGCATCATTTTACAGTAAAATTTCAACACTCGATTCTTAATTTTCGTACAAGAAAAAAGCATAACTCAATCTTCCAACCATGTTTATATACGTGAACTATTTCCAGTATAAACAGAGAAAAAAGTTTCTTCAACATTCGCAAGGTCTTTGGAATCATCGAATTCACATAATATTTTCTCAAATTAATTATTGTCCCAAAGTAAATTCACATTTTGAAAAATACTAAATTACTACAACTTCTATGTAGCAAGGTTAACGTTGTGAAGTTATCTGACAGGAAAATGACTATAACCTATAAGTGAATAGAGTATACGTACAATTGTTTCCCACAAGTAATGTAATTTTTTCTCTCTATCGCCTCAATCAATGTTCTCCATAGTGGAAGTTTCTGCCAAAATGGAAGAAACTTTGGGTGAAGCCAAGTGTCGGATAATTTTGTATTTACACCCTCGATCATGAAGACATAAAAGTGAAGGATCCATGACGTTTCTCCGGTACTTCCTCGCGCCAAATAAATCATGAGTTATGTGGGGTTTTTCTGGACTATCGAGCAGGAACATCGAACTTGACCTTTTGGATATCCTCATTTATTTTTCAACGACCGATAAGCCAGTGGCTCGGAAAAATGTCAAACAGATAATTCACCACTTGTGGGTTTTAAAAAAAAAAATTCTATCTATGGCAACGATACCCTGTGACGATGGATATTGGCCTCCAGCGTATGTATAGCATATATATTATGCTATCACCTTCCTTAAGCCCTCGTAAGTAGATCGTGATGTATTGCTCGAACCCTGGTTAAGTAATTCCGGAGATGTATCATATATGAAATAATTGTTCTCCTACCGCATGATACTCTTCTGATGAGATTGAGAATTTGCAAATATATCTTTTGATAGAACTGTAGAGATGTTTTTATTCAAAAGAACGTGTAAGGTAGGTATTGGTTGAGCATATTTCTCATTTCGAGTAACTTTTGCTCATTGGAATGACATATAATTTGTACTGAATATTGTGGAGAATTTTATTGATATTTTGAATTTTCAATCCATATCTATTTGATTTAAAACGCGTGTCCATCTGTATTTCTAATTGGTCTTGAAATTTATTACTAGCTTAACGGTCGCTTTTAATATTTACTAAACTTTCGAGAGAACTTACTTGCAGACTTGATATTTGTAGGGTTCTTTCAGACCTAAATTTGAATGGTTGAAATGAATCCTATGAAAAATTGTATTTTTGCCATATATCATTCGAGTTCTTGAGGAAAAAGCAAATCGAATAATCTCTCTGCTTTCTTATCGTTGTTATTTCCTCAATAACTCCAAAAATACTTACCCCATTATAACAAAACTTTTCAACCAATTATCAAATGCTGATGCTCAAAATGTTGCAGGATTTCACGAGAATAATTTCCTTACAATTATTCAAACAGGAGTTTTTTGCACGCATGTTCTAGGGGAACAGCGTGCTATCGTTTTGTCCAATTGTGTGTAATTCTCGATGATTGAGCCAAAAATGGTCACAAACGCCTAGATTGAACTCACTGATAAGAAATCCGGTGTCAAAATCGATTCTGTCGGGCCACCCAGCCGTGAACACGATAACTGTCAAACGAAGCCAGTTAGCGACTCAAAACTTGCAGGGTAGTTCGCGCATCGGAATGCCGCAGTTAAGTTCGTTAATGGGCCAAATCGGCCAGGTAGTTTCGGAGTTATAGTCATTTGCAATTTTGAGGTTATTTCCCTCATATTTCAGAGACTAATGAAGCGATTGGATTGAAACTTGGCTGTCAGTTGAAGCATAACGACCCGCAACTTTAGGCACAATTTCGTTGAATTCGTATGGTCACTCAATAAAAAAATTAATTTTTTTCGAAAAAAAATTTTTTTTCTGGAACTATCATTCATGTTCAAGAACAATCTCAGTTATACCTTGAACTTCATATTTCACAGTAGTGTACCAATTTCAATTCGAAGGACAATTAGTATCGGCGATATTGGAAAAAAATATGTAGAATTTCGTGTTTTTTTTCGATATCGTTGTTTTTTTCGTTATAACTCAAAAAATACTGATTCAATCGTGATGAAGCTTCGCAACTAGTTCGGAAATGTTGATTGACAAAATTGTGCGAAATTTCATGATGATCGTATAATTAGAACGATTTGAAAAACAAATTTCAGATTTTTTTTCAAATATTTTATATTCTGTGATCTTCTCATCATATTATTCTCATTAAATTCCGTATGATCCTTCAAACTGTCATTTTTCGATAAAGAACTAGATTTCAATTCGATCCAATCTGTGTTTTTGGAAATATTGGGAAAATAAAACTTTGAATGAGTATATCTGCGGAAACATTGGGTGGATTGTACCTATTCACGAATTCGTTCTTCGTTATTAAAGTCCAAATCTTCTCTACAAATATCGAGTTTCAAAGTTGTTTCTTTCGGAAGTTATTGTGTTCACGGTCGGCCGTTACGCCCTTCTTCTATCAACGAGTTCCCTGTCAAATGCTGTTTTCAAATTTACTTCCATTTGGCTTTGGATCAAATGAAAACTTGAGGCAGAAGATGATGCTTTTTTCTATGACCATTAATTGCATTGTTGCACAGGACAATAGTAATTTCGGGAGGATGCCATTTCGAATAAATACAATCGAAAATTTTAATTGTAGAGAAACGAATCTATAATAAATATCACAAACAATTTCGGTATACCAAGAATTCATCTCAAAAAACAACATTAAAGCTCTAACTCTAAAAGTTAGCAAATCACGTTGGAATAACGAACTCGTCGGAAAACTACTAGCTTGGACGGGTTTGAAGCTCTATCGCCAGAGGGCGTATCGCCTCTCAGCTCGAATACGTCAGACCGAGCATCACTGAAGTTTTTTTCTCGTTTAACGATATTTCTCGATCTCTCCACCGTCTACATTCTACTCAGCTCATCTCCATTGCAACAAAAATAGCAGACTGAAACGTCCCAAAACCGAAATAAAATTCATCCCCTGTCTCAATATTCGAAACAGGACGAATCTATTTGCTTTACTTAGATATGGACGATCTCCCGTCTGAACAATTTTTTTCAGATTCCCTGCAAAGCTGCTCTTCTTAAGATCAACATCCTTAGAGTTCCACGTCACGATGTAGGTATTTGTTTCCTAAAGAAAACAAATAAGAGTCCGGGCATGCAGAATTCCGGCGGCGTATTACAAACTTTTAATCGAGTTCAAACAATATTTATTTTTTCGGGTCGCTTTTGTATCCCACGGGATCTCTCCGAGTCGGATACGCCTGTTTATAAAGACGGGATATAATGTAAATCTCAACGTGTTTCCTCGAATACATGTATTTTTAATGGCTGTCTCTCTGATACCTTCGACGATGTTAATTTCTTTTTTGATTAACTCGACTTTTCGAGTTTGCATCGGAGATTTGAGTCTTTTTGAGTTATTTTCATTCCAATGAAAGTGTGTTTTCAAATATATATGTATTTTTGAGTAGAGCTGGATCTAGGGCGGAAAATTATTAATTTTCTCTCGGACTTGTTTACTTCAAGCCTTATATTTTAGAGTGGTTCTATGGTGCATGCACATATTGAAGTGACAAGTAGTTACCAAAAAATCAAGAAAAGCACTACTTTGAAGGCAGCAGCTTTGGCGAATTTGAACATGCGCGCAAAAGCTGTTGCCCCACGGCAGTGCTTTTCTAGATTTTTTTTCGATAAATTACTGGATTTCAATTCGATCTGATTTGTATTTTTGGGAATATTGGAAAAATAGAATTTTGTATTGGTATATCTAGAGAATCATTGGGCGGATTTTACCCATTCACGAATTTGACCTTCGTAATTTAGCCCCAAACCTACTCTACAAATATCGAGTTTCTAAGTCGTTTCTTCCGGAAGTTATTGTGTTCACGGTCACTTTAGTGGCCGGACCGTAAACATAATAACTTCCGAAAGAAACAACTTAGAAACTCGATATTTGTAGGGAAGGCTTGGACATAAGAAAGAATTGAAATCCAGTACTTTATGTAAAAATAACAGTTCGAAGATTCATACGGAATTTAATGAGGATAATATGATAAGAAGATCACAGAATATTAAATATGTATTTGAAAAAAAATATAAATTTTTTTCAAATATTTCTAATGACACTATCATCACGAAATTCTGTACAAAGTTGTGTTCCAGCATTTTCAAACTAGGAGAGGAATTTCATCATGATTGAAGCAGTATTTCTTGAGTTATACTAAAAAAAAAAACGATATCGGGAGGGAAGCCACGAAATTTCATATATTTTTCCCCAATATCTCCGAAACTAATAACCGTATCGAATTTAAATTTGGTACACTGCTGTGGAATATGAAGCTCAGAGTTCGCGCCGAATTTTTCCTGAAATGTGATGGACAGTTCGAGAAAAAAAAATTTTTCTGTAAAAAAATTTTTTCGAAATTTACTGATAGTATGATCACGAGTTGCTGAACTCCAACTTGGTGCCAAGTTTCGAACCAATAATTTCAGTAGTTTGTGAATTTTCGCCAAAATAACGTCAAAACTTCAAAAAGCTCCAACAGATTGCCTAATGAACAAAACAGGAATAATATAAACGATAAACAAAGCAAACTGTGAGGTTTCAGAGAACGAATCTGCCCGTGACAAAAAATTCTATCCTGCAATCCACAAGGGCGTTTTCCATGAAAAAACAATTACTATTTTATCTTCAATAGTCCTGTTTTAAATATTGGGAGTGAAAACCCAGAAAAAACCTAAAAAATGAGGCAAAATCCTCCCAAAATAAGCTTTAATCGATATGCCCAGAAATAATTATTTCATTTATTATTTCTTGGAAACAATTCATCATATTCTTAAGTACTTGAATGATATCGTGAATTTTCATGCTAAATTTCATGCGAATTGTATAATTAGAAGGCCACAAAATTGCACTCGAATGCCCCTCTGAAATTTTTCCATAAAATCATATTTTATCTTCCTATAGCGATAAATTGATTGAAACATTGACATTTCTCAATATAAAAGCCCACTATGTACCGAAAAGTGCACATATAGAGTACTTCTTCCAATCGTATCTAACGGCGTTAAAATGTAGCATTGAGCACATTTGTGACCCTTCTATTCTGATCCTTGACTTGTGTTTTGTCAGGGAATCCCTTTTAATTATACATCGTCATGGATGATAATTATTCAGACATCGATCGAGCGTTATGCTGTGGAAAACATTTGAATATTTCATGATAGACCTCGGGCCTCAGAATACGATGACACGAGGCAAGCGGCAGATTATTTTGGGAAAAGTGTGCCCTGGAGCATCTGTTCTGGAGCAATCCAGGTTCGGTGATTTTTTTTATTCCAAAACAATCCGGCATACGAATCCCTTCATACGTGGATAACTTATGAATTGCAGATTGGTTGGAAAGTTCACGAACCTTGCCTTGCCAAAGGTTGTTTTTTACGGTTATATCAGTTTTGGTCGAAATTTGTTTCAAATGATAACATTGGATGGGTATTTTTGAATTCATAGCGAGGGCAGTTTTCATGCAAGTACTGGACCCTCCTATCAAAAGCTTCTACTCTTATGATCCGGGTGGAATTTGACATGACAATAATGAAAGCAATTATTCTTTGAGTTCTTCAGGACCTACAAATTTATTTAAAGAATAGGCCAAAAAAATTTAAATTCAATAATCTTGAAAATCATCACAATTGGCGTCTGAATTTAAGATTGCAGCGCCACGGTAGCCGGTTTTAGAACCTTACATACAGACATAGATTTTGTTTTGATAGTCGATTTTGTACTGTTTGTTTGTGTTTGGTTTGATAATTTTTTATTTCACGATTCATTCAAATACTTTTCAGACTTTTATAGTTGACGAGAGTATAACTGGGAGTACATATTCCATTCTTATAAAGTGAGTATGTATCATTCTTCAGTCTTATTGAGTGTAGCAACTCTAAAAGTACAGGGATATCTCCAAGGTTTGACGGTATTTTAATATTATTTATTTTCACACCTGAATGGCAAGATTGACATTGGTGGTTTTCTTAGGCTGTCTTGAAAGTTGAAGAACAGATAGTATTGTAGAACATACTTTTTGGAATAATAGACAAATACTCATAACTTCACTATTTTTATAGGGAAGGACTAAATACTCAATATATTGTGAATAAAATGAATACATTCACATGAAACTAATGCTACCTGTACCATAAGCCTTTTTCATTATGGATTGACAAATGAATTTTCCAACACTCATATGATTGGTCTTGAAAAAGCTGTAATGAATAAGCCTTGTACAACTTTGCTTTCATCGGCAGAAGCACTTTGAGCGTATTCATCACCAGATATTTCCTTGTTGAGACTTTTTTTTAAATAGTCTGTTCTATCACTAGAATATTTACGTTGTTCTTCAATGATCAGTTCAACAGACAGATTTCTGGAAGGCATAGCATTCCTCTTAAGTAAATTTCTCTGCTTGGATTAGGGGCCTGGAAAAAAATTGTCTTCATGAATGTGATCTAATATTTCATGAGCAATTCGTGCTTACCTCTATAAAATTATCATCATGTGTTAAATGCAAGTAACAGACACTCATAAATCTTGTTTGTTGGTTTTTATCGATTCTTCAGCACTTTCAGGCCCGACTTGTTAAAGGAAGTTTCTTTCACCCTAACTACAAATTTTTTACCGGGCTGTAGAAATCTATGGGAAGGGACATTTGAGTTTGCTATTCCTCAGTAGAAGCACTCGTAAAATCACACAAACGCCAAGAAAAATGCATAAACTTTCTCATTTTCTTAACATTTCTTTTAACTTGTCAATGATAATGTCTGTACCTCGGGTTACTCGGATAGCCACCAGAGGGAGTAGCGCTTATCTTCATTCGCCAATAATGTATAATGAAATCATCAGCAATACATATTTTTCTGTGGAACTCTTACATAATATGTTTTTTATTTGGTAGTTGAGTAAATTTTCAGTTTTTCTCAACCGGTTAGTTCCTAGAATTTCTACACACTGGCTCGGTGTCCCATATCTCTAGTTAGGATACAGATGGGATTCTGGTTTTCTATGATGTAACCTTATTTGCTCGAACTCGAGAAATTGAAAATGTTCTCGGTAACACAGTGTGTTTCATTTTTTGTGGATGGTTCACAACTTTTTTATAAGGCAACCTGTATTTTTCATTCCTTTTAGGTTTTCACATGATAAATAAAGTATTCACTTTATACATATCTTTATCCCAAAAATATCAACGGTTTTCGAGATAATTTGCCTGACATTTCTTTTTTCCCAATATTCGTCCCTCAGAGAATTTCAAATTATAAAGTTGTGCCCAGACTCTTTAGAATTTATTTCGGTTCGAATATTGTACATTGGTTACTGTCTCAAACGGTATATCTGAAATCGAACTGAGATATACAGGGTATAAAAAACAGCCTGTCACATATTGAAAATGAAAATTGGCAGAATCTTTCTTATTTCAAATGAAACACCCTATATTTTATCGATCCATAAGAAGCACCATAGAAAGGCCTACAAATTTTGATCCAGTACTGCTAATGGTTAGGTTCACTAGTTGTACTTTGAACTGCTCATTTTACGAAGAATTGCCAATATTCATATTTCTTCTCTGAGATTTCTTTCAACGACTTGATATGAGTTTCATTTGTGGTGGCCCGCTAGATCACCTGATTCAACAAAACTAATTTTTACTCATTTAGATGCATAAAATATGGTTCACGTTCAGCTACCAATTTCTTCCGAAAGATGCGGCATAGAATAACGGATACTCTTCGCAGATTACACCAGTTATCTTGCACAGGATATAACAGTCTTTCGAACATAGACTTCATTCGGGAAAATGGAATACATGTTAAACATATGTTTCGATATCAACTTCCATTAAAGTTACTTTTAGCGAAAGATAACCTTTTTTGGAACGGTCGCTGGAAGAGTAAGTTCAAAACACCAAGTAAAAGAGAGTTTCGAGTTGCAAAAAGGAGCAGGCGCTGGGATCGATCGCTTGCTTCGTCGATTTTGAGAATTTTTTTAAAATACCCGGCAAAGTCGTAACCTCAAGATTTTGAGTCTAGTGATTAGCTTTTTCTCGTAAGTTTCTTCCAAAGAAGTCGAAAAGTAGTCCGAATGGTTATCTCAAGAGTTTAAGCTCCCCACGATTCACATCTTATTTAAATAATATGGTGTAGAAATATTTTTCAGAAAAAACAGCCTTTTTGAAAAAAACTAGTGAAATTAACCATACGAACAGACGAAATTTTTAGAGCTTTTGTTAGTGCTTCTTATGGATCAATAAAATATAGGGTGTTCCATTTGAAATGAGGAAGTTTCTGCTAATTTTTATTTCCGATATGTGGCAGGTTTTTCTTCATACCCTGTATATCCCATTTCGATTTCAAATATACCGTTTGAGAAAGTAACCAATGTATAATATTTGACCCGAAATAAATTTCAATGAGACCTGGCACAACTTAATAATTTCAAATGCTCTGAGTGACGAATATGGGAAAAAAAGACATGCCAGGCAGAATATCTCGAAAACCGTTGGAAACTAAAAATGCCGAAGGTAGTTTTGAAGAAGCAGAGACAAAGTATCAGGAAGTGCTATGTAGAATTAAAATTTGCATTTTCTGATAGTAACCCTGATAATTTGGAATCAATAGTTTATCACAAGCTATCCGACATTTTCGACGTATTTGACGGTGACGGTATATCGTTTACATAGATTCCCAAGAACTTTGTAAATTGAGTTATTTTTTTAAAGGTGACACAGGTTTTGTAGTACTACTGCATTTTCATACTGGTATCTTTCAAGTTGTGCAACAAGGTATTTAAATGTCTTCTGTTGACTTGTTACTTGGGAATTTCGAAAAGTAGGAAATTGCATAGGTTTGTCGGTTCGACAAGAAGTTTTACTGCGAGGTTATTCGAGTACTTTTATTTTTTTTCGGATGAACTATCACAAAGTAACGAACTAGTCTATCCATTATTCTTCAGCAAAATTTCAACACTCGATTTTTGATTGCCGTACTAGAAATAGCGTAACTGAATCTTGCAACCATGTTCATATACGTGAAATATTTTCAGTATTGTCAGAGAAAAAAAATTTTTCAACATTCGCCAGGTCTTTGAAATTATCGAACTCGCATAATATTTTCTCTGATCAATTATTTTCTCGAAGTAAATTCAAATTTCGAAAAATACGTAATTACTACGACCTCTATGTAGAGAGGACAACGTTGTGTAGTTATCTGACAGGAAAATGACTATAACCTAACATTTTCAAAATATACTCGGTGAAATGTGTAAGAATGTCATGGCCAACCGGGATAATTTATAAAAGTAATTGGAGTATAGGAGATAGAATTCACTTATGCAGAACACTTGATTATGAAGAAGCACATATGTATTTGATTCAAGTTACAAAATCGTACTACATTGTATTGACCATATTTTTTGATATTCTTTTGGTCAGTGAAGCCTTTGTCAGTACCTTTGTGAAAAAAAGTAGGGAGTTTGTTATTCCGAATGAACTACTCAATCTAAACCATAACTGAGAAACACTAAGTTAACATGGATGATAGAACAACATATATTCTACCTTCAGCGGAAAACAAAAAACCTTCATAGCGTTTCTGATTTTTTGGTTTTTGAAATCCTAAAAGGTAATGAGTGGCTTCCTGGGGCAAAAAGACACATAAACGTTAATGTTAATTAAGAGCTCAGATTCGAATGAAAAATTATCCGTTTAGACGGTGTTCCATCAACGGAACAAGAGAAAAACAGCGGAATTAAAGGTCGTGTGAACACATCAGTTAGATTAAAACATCTGAAACAAAATAATGGAGGCTACTCCGTTGCAGTCGTAAATCTTCTGGCGGATTGTTCAGAAAACCGTAAGGATTGTGTGGACTCATAAAGTATTCGGCGCAGCTACATATTTCTCTATTTTTGCTACTTTTTTGTTTTCTGTTCAGAACATGAATGCTTGATCTGAGGGTGGTCAACTGAGAATCCTCTAGCGATAGATGCGGAAAAAGGTGGAACAATATGAATTGCATTATTGAACAGAAATAATTATTTATTTCTTAAAATGTCTTTTCGGATTTTGGGATTCGAGGAAGTTCCTCAAAAAATGTTGCTCAGTCGAAAATAGCATAATAATGTAATGTATCTTTTTGCGCGCATGTTCTAGGGGAACAGCGTGCTATCGTTTTGTCCAAATGTCTGTAATTTTCGATGATTGAGCCGAAAATGGTCTCAATCGACTAGGTTGGACTCACTGATGACGAATCCGGTGTCAAAATTGATTCTGTTACAAAAAAATTTTTTTTTCGGAAACCATTCATCATATCCAAAAAAAATTATACTCACACTTTGACCTTCTAATTTCACAGCAGTGTACTAAATTTCAGTTCGATACGATCATAAGTTTTGGAGATATCGGGAAAAAATATGTCAAATTTCGAGGTTTTCTTCTCGATATCGTTGATTTCTTCGGTATTACTCGAGAAATACTGATTCAGTCCTGATTAAACTTCACAGCTAGTTTCAAGATGCTGAAAGACAACTTTATGCAAAATTTCGTGATAATCGTGTTATTAGAACAATTTGAAAAAAAAATTTCTATGATTTTCTCATCATTTCATCCTCATTAAATTCTGTATGAAACTTCGAACTGTTATTTTCGATGAAGTACTGGATTTCAATTCGATCTGATCTGTATTTTTGGAAATATTGGAAAAATAAAATTTTGATTAGGTATATCTACGGAATCATTGGGTGGATTTTACCCATTCACGAATTCGGCCTTCGTAATTAAGGTCCAAACCTTCTCTACAAATATCGAGTTTCTAAGTTGTTTCTTTCGGAAGTTATTGTGTTTACGCAGTCGGCCGTTAGGCTGACCGTAAACACAATAACTTCCGGAAGAAACGACTTAGAAACTCGATATTTGTAGAGTAGGTTAATTACGAAGGCCCAATTCGTGAATGGGTAAAATCCACCCAATGATTCCGTAGATATACCCAATCAAAATTTGATTTTTCCAATATTTCCAAAAATACAGATCAGATCGAATTGAAATCCAGTGCTCCATCGAAAATAACAGTTCGAAGTTTTTTTTTTTTCATCAATTTGAATCTAGTTACTTTTTATGTTGTTTCGTTGTCAGATTCATTTTTTTTCATATTTCGATATCTCATCTGAGATATTTCGTCAACAAAATGTTTGTATTAATTTTTTGTGGTGTAAGTAATCAACGATCCATATGAAATGAAATTACTATATCTCAAACAATTCTTGGATTGTTTTTTGTTGACTTAGATGGTTAACAATGGTATTTTTGATATTGTTATGGATTCAATTATTTTCGAAAGATATTTCACATAATTTAAGTTAAAAAAATACCCAGTTTATCAAAGGTTTCCGGTTGTAGGTTAGGTTACAACGGTTTTTCCGATAATTTTTTTTCCGTCAAATGATTCGAAATACAATTGAAATGTCCGATTTTGACTGTTTGGTTGTGTTTTCATTTACATGGAACTGATTAATCGGTTTATCTCCCTCTCTTTCTCTCTTCGCATGTTCTTCACCAAAAAACCCTTAACATAAGGGAACCCCGGTACATAAGGGTGAAAATAAAAAAAAACGAGCGCGTGAGATATTTCAAGGGTATTTCAAGTGAGCCCGAAAATGGTTACAAATCAATATTCTAACGATTCGAACGTAACGCAAGCTCACGGCGATTATTGAGTTATGCAAAAAATCCTCATTTTGAAATACCCGTGTGAGCCAGAATGAGATATATAGAGTTGATAATAATATCCTAAACGTGCTGACCCATAATCTGACGATTATTTGGAGTTCTCTCAATCTGACGCGCTCGAGAAAATCTGATGATCAACTTTTTTTGACAATTTTATAACCCTCCCACGTACTTACGTCATACTGAAATTGTCAGATTACTGAAATATACACTTTTCAGCATCTAACTAACTGCACCTATCCTGATCTAACCAGCTCGAGTTAATCCAGAAATGTCCTTCCTGGGCTCTCTAACAATAAGATACCCCATAAAGTACGTACCATCGGATGTAAACATTTTCCAGAATCCGCAAACCTAGCAAATATTACGAAATACTGCATTGGTTCTATGAAAACGTCGGGATGGGCCAAAATAGCAGCATGAGGAGGATGTTCGGAAAAATAAAATCCGTAACAGGATGCTGGAAATAAGCCGTACTTAATTCCAAGATATCCGCTCAGTTTTATATTCAAATCGAAATCCAGGAATCTGATTGAACTGTCCAATAAAATATACTTCCATCTGCTTGAAACCCGCACGATCTCGAGGTTTTATTCTGGGATTCGCCGATTTGATAGAAAGAATATCAATTGATAGCTCAGTAGTTCAAGGGGATTTTCCTGGAAGGATTTGGGATTTTCCTACTGTTGTAAGGTTTTAGTACACAGCAGAGTTTTTGTTGAGATGTAGAAAATTTCAGGAAAACACTTACGTGAGGTCAAGAGTTTTACTCGCTTCTTCGACTTTGCTCAAGCAGTTTTTCTTGAGTTATTTAGTAGGCACATATCAATGATACTACGAAGATTTACATATTTTTCCCCACTATTTTGAAAATATACCATAGATTCCTTTCATCAAATACTAAACTTTTTTCCTATGAAATTTTCCCCAGTTTCGACTCGAGGTGAAAGTTATAAGCATTCAAGCATTTCTTAATCTGCTAACTCACTCCTGCATCTGTTATCTATATTGTCGAATTAATCACTTGAAATTCAATGAAACTTGTTTACTCACTTCATTCTTTTATATACTATGACATTTCAGCATTATTGTAGAGAATTTATTTCACTATAGTTAAGAGCAAACAATAGCATGTTCTGGTAAATACCGGCTTCTCTACACAGTTTCATTAAACCTCGTTATTATCTCAAGGTCAGGTACCTGCACACTGTTAACATACTTCAACTTTGCCATATATAATATATAAATATAATTTTCTTCGAATTTGTAAATTCATTATATTAACTATTATTTAACTGCAAAACCTAGTCCATAGACAATGAGTAATAGTCTTTATGTCCATGGTCTAGTCACACAGTTGTGAAATAACTCTGTGTGTTCTGTGGTCCTAGCTTACTAGCCCAGGAATGGATTCACCTAAAGGGTGAAATTCCTGGAATATTTTTCATCAGATTTCATAACATTCAATGCATTATATCTTGAAAATAGTGCATTTCTGAAGAAATGTCAAGAAGTATTCCAAAATTATTTATAATGAGCAAGGATTCATGCTGATTTCTTATAGTTTTAATTGTTGACGAGTTTCTAAATGAGAAATAGTTCAAACCACTTCACACCAGAATGAATTCTATTCGAAATATCCATGTCAAAGCTGTGAAGATAATCTGAAATTTTTTAAACGTTGAACAGTCTGTATATGCCTCACCTGAGCTGAGTCTTGAAAAATGGCAAATGAAAGAGGTGCTTCAGGTCTGATACAAATTTCATGAAATTCCTAGCGGTGCTAGGAAACTGTCGGTTAGATTTCGATAAGATTTCGCATGCGAATATTTTCAAACATATACCGGGTGTCCCACGATTACCGGTCGTTAGAATATTTTTGGGAAGGAATTGAAATTCTAATCTGCAATTTCGGACCTAAGCTTTGAGATTCGTGAGACTTCTGGTTTCACCGGAAGTGACACCAACTTTCGTTTTCCAAATAGGAAGCCCCAAATTTCAGTATGAAAATAGATTCCTTATTAAATTTTGACTCGTTTTGTTGTAAAATTTTTGAATTTCCGATAGAAATTTCTTTTTTAACGTGAAATTGCGAAAAGTAATAATAATTCTCCTGTCACACAATAGTCAGAATAAGGAATCAGCATACAGGAGGTCACAAAAGCGTTGTTGACGTTGGCAATTTCGAGAACGTGAAAACAAAATGGAATTTACGTTGAAAAATAACGTTGGTGTGGAAATAACACCAATAACCTAAAATTTATATTTTCTGAAATATGCAGTCGCGATTACATTTCAATATATCAATATTCTCAAATATACTAACAGACTGGAAATTAAGTAGTTTTTTGGGGACAATCTAAAATAAATGTTCAATATGTCCCCCACTTTCTTCGAGACAGTATTTTTTTTTTTGAGAAGAATAAAATTCGAAATGTGATCGCGTAGATTGTTTTTTACGAATATCTCGGAAAATATGAATTTTGGGGTACTGGTGTTGTTTTCACACCTATATCATTTTTCAACGTAGATTCTATTATGGCTATTATCTATTAAGTTCTAGTTTGAAAAAACTCAGTTTTCACGTTTTTGAAACTGCCGCTTTTGTGACCTCCTGTATCATGATTTCTAATTCTGACTATCGTCACAGAAGCAATTTTGTTACTTCTCGCAGAATTCTGAAAAAGACATTTTTTCAATGGAAAACCTCGAAGATATCCATGTTTCAGCACAGCACCATTTTCAATTTTTTTTTCGCAATTTCACGTTGAAAAAGAAATTTCTGACGGAAATTCGAAAATTTCACATTAAAAAAAGTCAGAATTTTTCAAGCAATCTATTTCCATTATAAAATATGGGGCTTCCCATTCGAAAAACGAAAGTTGGTGTCACTTCCGGTGAAACCAGAAGTCCGAAGAATCTCAAAAAATTTACATTCATTTCTCTAGTAAAAGCTCAAGTCCGAAACTGCAAACGTTAATTCCGATTCCTTCCCAGAAATATTCTAACGAACGGTATTCGTGGGACACTCGCTATATCTGATCGATCATACACATGGTATTTCATTGTGGCATGTTGCATTGTATATTTCACAACAATTTCGTTAGTTTTTTGGATCACCATTATTTGAGTCATTGATGAGACAACTAAAATTCATATGATTATAGGTACTCACCGAGAACATCTCCTGAAAATAAAGTTCATGACTACTTCTTCAAAATGATTACGCTGTTGCTTCCGAAAATAAACAGGTTTTAAATGAACATTCTTTTCAAAGAATTTCGATATAATTTGATCAAATATAAAGTCTAGAAGAGCACTGACGTGAGGTCAGGAGATTTTACGTGCTTGTTCAAATTCTAACCATCAGATCAACACAAAATTTTGCAGCTAGTTGTGCGTTGGCATTTTTTGCCTGATAACGAAGTTCCAATCTGATTGCATTCGTACTTCTTGAGATATGGCGGCAAAATTGTTGAAATTCAAAATAACAATAACATTGGCATATTTGTTCCCTTATATCTTCGGAAGTGAATACCGGATCCAATTGAAATTTGAAACGTTCATGTTAGATACTGATTCTAGGATTTGTGCCGAATTTCGATGAAATTCAATTGATATTTTCAGAGAATAATTTTTTTACATAAAAAATTTGAAAAATTTTAGAATAAACTTTTTATTAACTTTTCTAACAACTGGATCCACACTAAATCTTGCAACAATTTGCGCATTGGTATGCCAAAACTTCTTCCTTCGGAAGTTAGAGCACAAACGGACGGACAGACAGAATTTTAATTGGCCACGGATTCTTCGTCAGGGTTTTCAAGCCATTCTTTTAAGACCATTTTCGGCTTAATGTTGGCAAATTGCAGAGATTGTGACGAAAGGATAACGCGCTGTTCTTTAGAACAAGCGCGTAAAAAAAATTGCGTTCCTTGTTAGGTTGCAAATTAACTTAAATTCGAGTAAAAATAATCTTCGGTCAAAAACATCGTACTTGTTTACATTACAAATCTATGAATTTTCTTCTTTCCAGCATGTTTTCATGAAGAAAATATATTACTTCCTTCAATACATTTCCAACATACAAGAATATACTCGTGCAGCTATCAGACAATTTTCATTAATTTTTCCCAATACCCTACAGCACACCACGGAAAACGGAAGCCTTCGTTCGGCATTCTTATCAGAAATTCCAATTCGTTTCTCCTTCCAAAAAAAAAAATCGACTCAAGAAGTATGACGGCATTCGCAATGATTCATTTGCACGAAATTGCACTTAAGATGACGCTTCGTATGGGGTAGAAGCTATTTCACGGATGCCTAGCATCCAGATTAAAATGTTATAGCCGGCTCATATTCGAGTTGAACCCCTCTTCAGAGGAGAGCACAGTATTATACGAAGATTCGAGTAGAAACAACAGAACACTGGATTTGGTGATAGTTTGTATGAGGGTTCTTGGACTCCTCGAATATACATGGTGACATAAAGTTGTGCATTTATTTCAACCCTAAATTTCTGTCATCAAATGAAACAGTTTTCATTACCCACTTTCCAGGTTTGGCTCAGGTAAAGAGTTATAAGCCTTGAAATATTGCTCCATGTGCTGATATACACTTCTGTATTTCGAAAACAAGTTCAACACAAATATAGAGGGTTCTCCAATAAGAAGTGTTACTTTGATATTCAAAGAAAAATGCCATTTTTCAATATAAATGATCGGATGTTTATTTCATTATGAAGAAGAAGCTATGCTGTTAATAGTGGAAAATATCATCAGGCAAATGACCACCACGACCACGCTTACAGGACCATATCCTTTTAATGAAATTTTCCATAACCAAATCGCAAAGTGGCTGCCCTATGTCCTCGATAGCCTCACGAATTCCATCTTTGAGGTCTTGAATCGTTGCTGGGCTATTGGCGAAGACCTTCTATTTCACGTGGCCCCAAAGGAAGAAGTCGCAAGGTGTTAAATCACAAGATCTCGGTGGCCAAATGTGATCACCTCTTCGAAAGATAACACGGTCCATAAACTTTTCCTGCGAAAGATCATGATTATTCGTTGCTTGTGTGGCACGTAGCGCCGTCTTGTTAAAAGTTAACGTTGTCCAGATCAATACCATCTAATTCCGACCATAAAAAATCATAAATCATCTCTCGATAGCGCAATCCCTTCACCGTAACTGTTGCTTCAGCCTCATTTTCGAAAAAGTAAGGTGCAATGAATCCGCCAGACCATCAACCGCACCACACATTGAGGATAGAGAGGCTTTTCAACAATAACTCTCGGGTTTTTCGAGCCCCAGATGGGACAATTTTGCTTGTTGACGAAGTCACTGAGGTGGAAATGAGCCTCATCACTCAAGATGATTTTTCGATGGAATTCCGGATCACTTTCATGCATTTGAACGACCCAATCAGCAAAGACACGACCTTGTTATGATCGGCCGGCTTGAGTTCAGACCCAAATCTTGCGAAATACGATGTAATGACGTTTGTGGAATGCCTTATTCCAAAGAACGACGAGGAATGGACAAACCTGGGTTTTCTTCAACACTTTCGGCTACAGCAACAATATTCTCGGCTGTTCTTGAGCGACGTGCACCGGTTTTATTCTTCACATCACTAACTTGTCCCAACAGCTCGAATTTTTCTATCAATTTCTTTATTGCGGTCCGACAAGGTGCTTCACGACGACCCAAAAATGTTCGAGTTTTACGAACCGTCTCTGCCAATTCACCATTTCTATAGTGAATTTTAATAATTTCAATACGTTGTTGAAGCGTGTATCGTTTCATTTTTATTAATGGCGTAGTTTCTACTTATCAAATGTCAAAAAATGACAGCTTCAAAAGTGACATCTACCGGAATAGCGGGCTAGTCAAAATAACACCTCTTATTGGAAAACCCTTCATCTGACGCTAGTCTGTATCGCACAATAAAGTAATCATTTCCGTGCTATAAATTCATAGGGAATATGATTCGCAATACGTATTGACTGACTTAATTCTTATGATTTGGAGCTTATTATAGCATTATTGTAACGAAAATGTCACCATACAAATGAAAGATTGGTCTTCCACTTAATATTCATGCGATATCCAGTTGTTTCCACCATCAAATTATACAAAGCTCCATCCTCGCCTATTCTTATTCTTATGATTAAAAATTTCAGAACTGGTCCTCATCTTCATCAAACTCATGAATGAATTTCATAATAGTCACTCAATCAGCGTGAACATTAATTGAACTCTCTGAATTCCCTGGAAAGTCTGGTCCATAGACATGGGGACATTGTCTTAATGTCTATGATCTAGTCACAAAATGGAGAAATAACTGTGTTTTTTCATCCGGATGAACGTGGCTTTAGCTTAATTTAGGGACTCAAATGGCTCAAGGGCCAATAAACGGGGAAATTCGGACATTTATTCATTTATTCTTTTTATTTTACACTGCATTGAGCAGGAATGACAGGAAATGTCCAGAATTTCTATAAATTTATTGAAATCTATGTTGAATATTTCAAAATGACAGGAAAAATTATGTTAAATATTTAAGCAATATAAAACTCCTTCTCAAGGTCGATCATAAACACAATGACCTTCTAAAGAACAACTCAGAAACTCGATTTTAGGGTAGTTTGGGATAAGGAAGGCTGAAATCTTGAATGGATTAAATCAACCCAATGATTCCGCAGATTTAACAATTCGAACTTTTTCCACAATATTTTTATATATTGACTCGAAATTCTCAGGATAGACTTCAGAATGCATAGGTTGATTTCGTTAATGAGCAGAATCGGCAAAACGGTTTCGGTGTTGAAGTCTTTCGAAATTTTTTAATTTTTCCCCTATATTTCAGAGTATACTGGAGCGACTAGATTTTCAGAAGGCAGTTAGTTGAAACATAACAACGCACAAATTTGTTGGATCTTATTGTCAGTAATTAAAAGAAACGTTTTGTATGATTTTTTCGAGAATGACTTTTCCGCGGTAACTTTTCCTTATATTTGAAAAAAAATTCTGCTCAGACTTTGGACTATATATTTCATAGGCTCGAACCAAATCCAAGTTTGACACGACTATAAATTTATATATAAATATGTCAAATTTCGTGGGGATTCTTCCGTTGTATTGTTGCTCCTTCCGAAATAACTCGGAAATTACAAACTCTATCATAATGAAACTTGGTAACTAGTTTTAAATCGCTGATGAACAATTCTGTGCAAAACTTCGTGTTGATCATATCATTAGAACAATTTGAAAAAAAAACCTTTTCAAATTAATTTCAAATATTAAATATTCGGTGATCTTTTGATCACATCATCCTCACGAAATTCTATGTGAACGCTTAAGCTTTTATTTCTTATTCGAGTACTGAATTTCAATTCGATCTCTTCTGTATTCCTGGTACTGTTATTTCAATAAAATTTTAAATCGGTATATCAGCGGAATCATAGGATATATATTACTCATTCCCGAATTCGACCTTTCTAATTAAAGTACAAATCTACTCTTAATTCTTTCAGTTACGCAGGTTGAATTTGTGAATGGGTAAAATCCGTCCGATGATTCCTTGAGAAAAATATGATTAAAAGACCACCAAATCTTTCCATCAGGAAGTAAACGTGCGTTTGTCGGGGTCAATACGTGAAAAGATGAAGTTGCTGACTTCACATCAGTACTTCCCTAGCATTTTGTTTTAATAATTTTCCGTGCGGCTCGTTAGGATGGTAATTATCATCCTCTGATTCGAAAACCTACGGTCGTCGTTACGAAAATAAAACGCCGAGAAACGAAATACTGTAAAAACTGTTTTCCAGTAAGGATGAAATGGTTTCCCGGATCTCTTCGTCGAAAAGACAATCAGGTTAAAGCAACACTACCTATTTATTTTGCCGGGCCAACGAACCATATGAAAATAATGACGAGTCTGTACTGAATTATCCGATCCCTTTTTGTTTTGTGTTCATTTCCACATGCTCTACGAGCACGCGCGTTGTAGTTAAATATTCTTTCTATTTAATTCGTTCTGTCTGTTTGGGAACATTGCGCTTCAAATTTGAAGATACCTCTCTTATTTTCACATGTGCTGGAATAATGTGGAATATTACTCTCTAACTGGTTGACTGAACTAATTACTTCGAGGATTCTGTATTTGGGAATTATATATTATGATATGAAAAGGGTAATTAGGATATTTTTTCTTTTGAATAATTTTCCAGCTGAAAACGCCTTCGTCAAAGTGGAGTCTGGAAAAATTTCATATTGTATTTCCTCATTTTATCTCAGTTGAAAAAATATTTAAAGTCCCCAGTGTGGCAACATGTGATACTGACGGAATTTTAATATGAAGGAAATCAATTTGGGGTAGACGAGAGAAGGTCATCATTTTTTTTTATTTTTTAGATTTTTATGGGTTTCCACTCCCAATATCTGAAACAGAACTATTAAAAATTAAATAAAAATTAATTTTTTTCATGAAAAACGCCCTTGCGGATTGCACTTTCAAACTATTTGTCAAGGGCAGTTTCTTGCAGAAAAGATTGCCTAATGAATAATACAGGAACAATACAAACGATAAAGAAAACAAACAGTGCCGTTTCAGAGTACAAATCTGACTCTTTCATCAGATAAAACAGAAAATTTCAAGAATTATTTTCTTTCGACTTTCGTTTCATTTCGAGACTTTTGTCACAAATTTTGTGTTTTGTCTGATGGAAGAGTCAGATTTATCGTTTGTATTGTTCCTGTATTATTCATTAAGCAATATTTTCTGCAAGAAACTGCCCTTGACTAAAAGTTTAAATGTGCAATTTTCATTTAATTTTTAATAGTTCTGTTTCAGATATTGGAAGTGAAAACCCAAAAACCTGAAAAATAATGCAAAATCCTCCCAAGATAAGCTTCAATCGATACTTAGAAGGTCATCAATATATCCTAGCGATGAATACCCTTTTTTGGATCGATCAATTGAGATCTATCTGTAAAAAACCTAGTGAAAGATATGCATCAAAGCAGTTTTCTCTAAATGCAAAATGGTGTAGGATCCTGGATCGATCACCTACTATGTTGATTCTGAGAATTTTTTGAAAATACTTCGAATTCTTGAGAGATCACTTTCTTTAGTCTATTTTTCAGCTAAATTTTCTCCCAAATGAGTGGAAATATCTTCTCAGTTTTTCTATTACTAGTTTAAGCTAGCCACGATTCTAAGATGATGAATATAAGGAAAATTTGGTTTCTTAAGGATCTATAACTCTCGGAAAGTTCAGCCTTTGAGGTAGATATTACTGATTTCTTTGGAACTACATCGCACTGAGAGTCATGGAAATCTGTTCTAGTTGTATTACTATGAAATGCTGGAAGGCTTCAAGGGTTAATTTCACAACAACTTTTTAGTGCCTCAATCTTTTTCAACTTCGGAGAAACTTTCTGGAAAGCCATTTTTTATACAAGGTCGTTCACTGAAAAATTATCGGATAGCTCCGACGTGAAGGTAGTAGCTTCTGCGAGCATGTTCTTGTTTGTTGGTTACATCAGCTTCAAAAATTTCCTTGAAAAATGTTTCGAAGGCACAAACTTAAATCATCAAATTTCGTACAGGATTGTGCATACGCATTCTCCAAATAATCACTATGTTTTATTATGATTCGATCAATATTTTTGTGTTATTCTGGAAATGATGAAACCGATGATGAAAACACGAAGTTTGACATATTTTATCCTGATTTATCCTCAAAAGTATAATCTGATAAAATTCAAATCATATCTCCTGAAAGTACAATCGGATTGAATTGTAATATGATACACTGTAGTACAATATTGACCTGAGGGTCTGTGCAAGAATTCATCGGAATATAATGAAAATTTTTCGGGAAAAATATAAAAGAATTCAGAAGTTTGGCCCATTAACAAACTCAGCTGGCTAACTTTGATGCGAAACTTCCAAGTCGCTCCTCTTTTTGATCTTATGTTTCGACTTAAGACTAGATCAAGGACATCTGATTCTTCATCACCAAGAAGTCCAACCTAAATGGTTGAGATCATTTCCCAAAAAAAATTATATAATTAGTGACATTTGAACAAAACCAAAGTGAGCTTCTGCCTAGATATTTTCTCAATAGAAAAATATTTGGCAGAAAAATCCTGAAACAGGTCAATTTTTGTTTCACTTTTACCAAATTTTATGCATTTTTGAAGGATTTTTGTTGCATCCTGTGCCTTCCCCATCAACCCTCAAAACTTTTTGAATAGGGAATGTGGGTCATGTGGTACTTTTTTAGCAAGGTCTTTGTATCTTCTCTACAGAAGTGCAGAAATTTTCGAAAAAAAATTTTTTTTTTTGAAAAATCAGTTATTTCAAAGAGGTTTTCAGTATGTGCACCTTGTCATGGCTCATTCACTTTGAGACGATGGTACATGATGAAATTTATCACCGAATGAAAGTCGACCATTACAGTTTTGTTCATGCACAACTTTTAACCCCTACTAACCCTTTAATGGAGAAAAAAAAATGGAGTGACATTGGAAATAGTAAATGAGCCATGACAGAGTGCACGTACTGAATACGTCTTTGAATTAACTAATTTTTCGAAAAAAAAATTTTTTTCTTGAAAATTTCTGCTCAACTGTGAAGAAGATACAAAGTCCTCGCCAAAAAGTACCACATGACGTACTTTCGCTATTCAAAAAATTTAGTGGGTTGATGGGGATGGCACAGTTTGCAACAAAAATCCTTCAAAAATGCATATAACTTTAGTAAAAGTGAAACAAATATTTTTCTCCTGAGAAAATAAATTTGTTCCATAATGTTGACGCGCACTGTATAATATTCACTGTTATTCCACTTCCACCTGAAAGCCAAATCAAGCGAAATAAGGCCGACGTAGTATCTCCACTTTTCTCTCAGTTGAATATTTCTGAAACGTTAAACGTAATTACTGGAGAACATCCGTAAACTTGACATCTTTTTCTGTGTATTTCAGCATTTTGTATCACTACGTTGCTGAATTCAGTTTTTTTTTTCGTGATGTCGCATTCGAGGTATAAATCAGACTAACTTTGTCATAAGGTTACTTCAAAAACGTTGAGGATGAAGAATGCCTGTTCAAGATAAGAAACGGTAGAGATTGAACGGAGGTTCATAAATTCGAACAAAATATGAGCAGAAGTGACGTAGAGTTCCAGCGATTTTACAAGGTGTTCTTGGGGTCCATTGGGGAAATTCTCACAAAAAATGTTCGTGAAATTTGGAAGCTTTTTTGAAAGTTGTTTTTCCTGCAGAACCGAAAATTGAGTGATTATTTTTTATTCTTGATAAGTTTGGTATTTGAATCACTTCAATTCAGAGCTTTAGAACCAAGAAATTACCCCATTCTGTTATAATTGAATAAATAGTGCCGGCAATGTGAGATATCGTGACTTCAGGAACATGTTTTTCATGTATCTCTGTGTGAGTTCCGAAAATGGAATAAATTCAGTAAATTGAACGATTTCCTCAAAAATTCCTCACAGGTGATTTTTAACCAATCAGAACGTGTACTTCTGACAGATCACCATCGCAACGGATTAGTTTTAGTGGAAATATTTTCCTCGTGGGTTCCCAACAGCGAATTATACCGGAAATTTTTTTGACGTTTATGATGACAGAATATTTTCTCAATTTATCTGCTGATAGTGCGGATGAACTAGCCGTTCTCCTGGTTGGATCTATTTGTAGCTTCCGACGCTAAGCATTTTTTGCTGCTGTTTCGTTGGCAAATTCTATGTCAGAGAATGGATTAAATTTGCGATTATACCTTTCGGAAAAATATTCCTGCAACTGCTTAGCTGTACAGTTCCATAGAACTTTGATAACACTCTCCTTGTACTCTTCGTAGTTCTTTTTTCGCATGTTGAAGGCAAAGTCTTCAAGGATAAGTGCCAGTTCTTTCACAGGTATATCCGATCTATCGAAATCATACGCTTTTTCTGCGCAAAAGTTTATAAACTGCTTCCATACACTTGCCTTCGATTTCCTAGTATTCGCGGGTGTCAACTGCTTAATATTCTGGCGAATATTTTCTTCACCTTCTTGACCGGAGCGAAACATTTTTCTATGTCGTGCTGTTTTTGACAAATTCGAAACAGAAATAATTTCTAGCTTAGAGTTCCACTGAGTTTCCATGTAAATAATCAAGTCGACAAAACCTTCAATGTTTTGCAAGTACTTGATGAAGACGAACATTGATTTCGTTGGAAATAAACACATTAGGTGTTGATTTTCTTACCGAATACCACACGAGGTCAAAATAAAATCGGGTAATTTTTTTCTCGCTCATGAATATTTTCAGAAAATTATTCGTCGTTCTCGACTCGGGATAATTTTCAAGAAATGGTCATATCTACAGAATTATTGGGCGAATTTCACCTTTTCACGAATTCGACCATCGTAATTGAGGTCGAATCCTACTTCACAAGTATCGCGTTTTTAAGGTTTTTTTTTTGGAAGTTATTGTGTTTACGATTGATCGTTGCGGGCGATAGATTCGCTTCCTTCAATAGTTCAATTGAGGCATGCTCCATAATGCTGTATAGCAAAAGGACACCTTCTCCAATTCATGAGTATAGATCAGAGTTTACCCTCTGAGTAAAATGAAAAATAGTCGATGATGTCATATATCTAATTTTGGATGAGCTGTATATCTTCTTGCTTCCGATAGATCCTAATTGAAAATACTAACCGAGCTGTCCACGCATGTTTCTGAAAAAAATCTCTCCCTGATTTACTGAATTCATTTCAAGTCAAGTGCTCTTGTGCTCTTGTTGAAATTCAAGGAAACAATTTCCGGCCATCCAGGGGCCGAACAACGGTGAAATATACGAAGGCATTGCCAGCAATCAAAAAGTTTTTGAGCATATTTTTCTTTCATATTTTTCAAACTACCAGTTGCTTACCACATGAATTTCCAAAATCAAATGAGCTGTTATTTATAATATAATGAAGTGAACTTGAAAAATCAATAATTATTTTTTGATGATTGAGAAGTAAAATATCTTATTTCCGCTTTATATATTTATTTTCACAACTATTGTTTCGTCATAATAACATGACTTCATCAGGTGAGCATGGTAACTCACTACATATTTGGGATACAGTTCCTAAAATAGTTGAAAAAAATTAAAAAATATGGTGCGAAATACAACAAATTGTGGGAATTCCTGGGTTTCAAAAAAGGTTGAGTAAGAGAGGTTCATTCAGGTCCGTTTGGTCGTTGAGGAGAATCTGTTTTTTGCGCGCATGTTCTAGGGAAACAGCGTGCTATCGTTTTGTCCAAATGTCTGTAATTTTGGATGATTAAGTCGAAAATAGTCTCAATCGACTAGGTTGGACTCACTGATGACGAATCCGGTGTCAAAATCGATTTTGTCCGGCCGTAGACACGCTAACTGTCGACAGAAGCAAGCTAGCAACTTGAAACCTTCAGCATAGGTTGCGCATCAGAATGCCGCAGTTAAGTTCGTTAATGGACAATATCGATTTTTTTTGGTTATATCTGGATCCTTTGTGAGTACGTAGCCACTTATTTTATAGACGTAAGTCTTCTGGTTGAAAAATTATGATTTTTTTAAAAAAGGTCCAATTTTTTCGATTTTCTTCTGGCCATAAAAAACGAACCAGACTCTCCACTAACATTCTGATTGGATTTTCTTTATCTACGCCCTCGAATCAGTATATGTTTCAAATTTCAGGTCGATCGGAGAACTTTCGATTTTTGGTAAAATTTTAAGGGGTTACCCTTAAGAAAATATCGATTTTCGAAAAATAATTTTCCGACTCCTATCGCCGTGAAATTTGGCACACTTACTAATTCGAGGGCGTAGAACAAGAATATAAGGTCAGATATTTTTTAAAAAAATCGTCCTGGACGTGAGAGGTCCTTGAAGTTCAAAAATTTTGGACCTTTTTTCAAAAAATCATTATTACCGGCTCGATGAAAGCAGGACGATGAAATCTGTTTTATTGCATAGATAAAGGATCGAACTGCACGTAAAAAAATTCGACATCACCCAGCTTCATTATTTTGGTCGGCACGACGTCTCAAAGTTGACCAAAATTTAGAAATTTGGGTCAACTTTCGCGGTCGAATAGTTTCGGAGTTATAGGCACTTGAAATTTTGAAGTTATTTATTTTTTATTCCGGAAACTACTTGAGCGATTGGATTAGGATTAGGTGGAGTATAACGACGTGCAACTTTGAACCGAATTTTGTCAGGATCATATTGTCAGTAAATTTGAAAACAAATTTTTTTCGGAATTTTTTTCCAAAAAATTTTTTTTTTGGAAAACGTTGATCATATGCAAGAAAAAATTCTACTCACACTTTGAGCTTCATATTTCACAGCAGTGTACCAAATTTCAGTTCGATACGATTATAAGTTTTGGAGATATCGGGAAAAAATATGTCAAATTTCGAGGTTTTCTTCTCGATTTCGTTGAATTTTTCGGTATAACTCGAGAAATACTGATTCAGTCCTGATAAAACTTCACAGCTAGTTTTGAGCTGCTGAAAGACAACTTTATGCAGAATTTCGTGATAATCGTATCATTAGAACAATTCGAAAAAAAAAATTCTGTGATTTCCTTATCATATCATCCTCATTAAATTCTGTATGAAACTTCGAACTGTTATTTTCGATCGATGAAGTACAGGATTTCAATTCGATCTGATCTGTAGTTTTGGAAATATTGGAAAAATGAAATTTTGATTGGGTATATGTACGGAATCATTGGGTGGATTTTACCCATTCACGAATTCGGCCTTCGTAATTAAGGTCCAAACCTTCTCTACAAATATCGAGTTTCTAAGTTGTTTCTTTCGGAAGTTATTGTGTTTACGCAGTCGGCCGTTGGGCTGACCGTAAAGACAATAACCCGTTCAAAATTTTATTTTTCCAATATTTCCAAAAATACAGATTTGATCGAATTGAAATCCAGTAATTTATCAGTAGAAATTTTCAAAAAGCACTGCCGTGAAGGCAGCAGCTTTTGCGTGCATGTTCAAACTCGTTGCTGAAGCGGTCATCTACATTGAACATGCGCGCAAAAGTTGCTGCCTTCACGGCAGTGCTTTTTGAAATTTTTATTGTACCTATTTATGTCCATTGCTTCCAGGAAGTTCAATTTAGGGTCTTATTTTCCACGTGCAAAATTTCGAACTTGCTGTCGAAATCATGACCAGTCTCCTCAAATGTTTTGCATATGTTGAATTATGAACTTCGCTTACGTATGCTTTCTGATATTCTCCTATCCTAGTCCCAAATGATCTTCCCGTTTGACCAACGTATACATATGGGCAAGTACCGCAGTTCAACTTATAGACTTATAGACTTTCTATCTTTAGCGACTTTATCTTTATTGTTTTTCATTAAATTTCCTAATGAGTTTCTAGTCTTAAATGAAATATGGTAATTATTATTTATCTTTAGATATCTTGCTATTTTTCCAGATTTATGTCCAATGTATGAACATTGGACATACGTAAGCGAAGCTCATAATTCAACATATGCAAAACATTTGTTGGAGACTGGTCATGATTTCGACAGCATTTTCGAAATTTTGCACGTGGAAAATAAGACCCTAAAATTTAACTTCCTGGAAGCAATGGATATAAATAGGTTCAATAAAAAACAGATTCTCCTCAACGACCAAACGGACCTGAATAAATCTCCCTTACTCAACCTTTTTTGAAACCCAGGAATTCCCACAATTTTTTGTATTTCGCACCATATTTTTTCATTTTTTTCAACTATTTAAAGAACTGTATCCCAAATATGTAGTCAGTTACCATGCTCACCTGATGAAGTCATGTTATCATGACGAAACAATTGTTGTGAAAATAAATATATAAAGCGGAAATAAGTAACTTTACTTCTTAATCATCAAGATGAATTTCCGACAAGTAAAGACTGAGACAATCAAGTGATTATTTTTTGATAAATTTCAAATTAATATCCTGAGGAACACAGATGCGTGAAGAAAAAACATAACAAAAATTGAAACTTAACCACCCTGTATCTCGCGACGAAGCATAAGCGGGACCATGTTTATTCTTGATACTATCTTGATGATTATTCATATATACAGTTCGCTTCAAAACTATGGAACAAATTCATTTTATCAGAATAAAAATATTTGGCAAGGCAAATATTTGGGGAAGGCACAGGGTGCAACAAAGATCGTGTTTCAGGATTTTGTTGCCAAATATTTTTCTTGTGAGAAAATGAATTTGTTTCATAATTTTGACGCGCACTATATACGTTTGTACCTCCACATTGGAAACACTCTATACAACCTGTTTTTCCAACACACCACTTCAATGCTCTAATCCGCCTTACTGAAAATTCCGCATGCATCATCCAAAATGAAATAAAAAATCACAAAATGCTTCGTCCTCATCAAACGAATCCTTCGTGCATCACAATGGGAAGAGAAACACACCTGTACAATCCAAATATTTGAATTCGCACGATGAGTTTCACGAAATAAACTTCCAACAATATAATCACCTTAGCAATTACGGCAAAATTTCATGATCCGAATCACGTTGCGTTCATACGTAGAAACTTAGTTTGAACATGAGCTGACAGAGCAAGTTCCGCGAATTTGGCAGGGTTCGTTAGAGGCCTCAGACCTAACATATAGACGCAGCATCAGCCCGTGTGCAAATATGAAAACCACAGCATATCATCATGCATATATACACGAGCATCAGCCGCAAGAAATAAACTCGGGGCAATAAAACCAAGAATGCATGAACCTGCTCACCCAACATGACAGAGATATCTCGTGTCTATCAACGGTTTAGAGGCTTCCCCCAACTGGATTGTCACACGCTTTTAGGAACAAGATAGGGAAAAGAAATAGTGCGCCATCTTCGTTCATTTACCGCGTAAGCATGGAGGATTATGCCGAGATGAGTTATTCGTGCTGGAAATGTACAGACACAAAAAGTTTAAAAGTTCTCGAGTATGGCGTCAGTCATGTCGCGCTTCTCTTGTATGGCATGTCTTTATGTTGGTGGTGGAGGCGTTCAGTGTGACAAATTCCACTTTAACATAAGGGTCTTTTCATACAACGGAATATTTGAATCTACAGTTCCTTTATTCATGTATAAGTTATTTTTGAAGATTTTGCCATCTTCGTTCATTTACTGCGTGAGCATGAAGAACTATGCCGAGATGACTTATTCGAGCTGGACCTTGAGCATGAAGACTTATACAAAGAACTCCGTGAAATCCAAGAAAATTAGGAGAGTTCTGAGACAATCTGAGGAGATCCAAGAGTATGTGGAGGGAAACAGGCAAGTCCGTAGAGATCAAAGGGTACCTGAGGATATCGAGGAAAATCCGCAAAGATCTAAGAAAATCTGCGGTATTTCAAGGGAACTCCATGGAGATCCAAGAAAATCTGACAAGATCCAATAAAACATGCGGGGATCCGAGGGTATTTAAAAAGAGCCTGAAAGTAACTAGGAGATCCTAGAAGATCTGGGGAGAATAAAACGGAAAATAAAAGAGAATCTGAGAAAATTTGTGAAAGAACGTGGACATCCAGAAAAATCCAGGAAGATCCAGATGAATCCGCGTAGATCCAGTGGAATCTGGGGAGATCCTGAAAAATTCCGAAAATCTAAGAAAATCCAGGGGAATCCATGCAGATCACAGGAAATCTAAGGAAATTTCTCGAACTCTATAGACACCCAAAGAATCTGGAAAGATTCAAGGAAACTTCATGAAGATCCAAGATAGAGTGAGCGCTCTCAAAAAATCCATCAATATCCAAGGGAATCTGAGAAGATTCTTGGAAATCCTTGAAGATCCCAAAGATCTAAGGAGTTTCAAAAGAATACAGGAGATCAAAGGTGATCTAAGGAGGTCTTGGAAATTCCTTGGAGATCTGAGAATATCCGGAGAAATCCATGGAAAAAGAAATCCTGGGGACTCAATGAAGACCCAAGAAGATATAGGGATGAGTAGGAAAATCCTTGCAGATCAAAGTGAATCTAAGAAAATCTGAAAAGATTCATGGCAATCTGCGAAGATACCAGAAATTCTGCGGAAATACTTCAGAACTCCATGGAGTTCCAAGACAATTTGAGTAGATCCAAGGAATTCTGTGAAATCTGAGGGGATTCTGGGAACTCCATGATGATCCGTGAAGATCTGGGGAGATCCAGGAAAAGATCAAAAGAAATTTCAGTGAAATCGTGAAACTTCGTAGATATCTGAGAAAATCTAGGAGAACCAAATAAATAAGTGAAGATCCAACAGAATCTGAAGAAATCCCGGGAAAAATCCATGGATTCAGTACAGATCCAATAAACCCTGATGATATTCAAGAAAACTCGGTAGCGGTCCAAGAGAATATGAGGTCATTTTGGTAAATCCGTCAGAATCTGACGGATGACTGAGAGATGACCAATAAACTGAAAAAGTCCAAAGGAAAGAATTCTTTCGTTTTTGAATTTCGTCGGTAGTTATCCCATCGCTCGCAAATGAAGAAAAATCCGAAAATTATTCATAAATATGGAGCTGAAAATCACGATCATATCAAATATCATTTTTTTCATTCCTCATTACGAAATTATTTCTAAAGTTGCTTATGAAAAATTCGAAAATGAAAAACGATTGTCAATTTTACAAGTTCCATTATATAACACAGCATCCCTCAATTCAGAGATCATTTCGTTCTTAGTTCCAGAATACGACCTTCTGCAAGCAGTAAAAATACCATTCACCGACCAGAAAAACCAGTACATCGACAACGATGGCCACGATGGGTTTCCAGCCTTCGGATTCAGAGCCGGAAGTGATGTAAAAGTCGCCCTCCGACAAATACTTCCGGAAAGGATGCCTCCGGAGTTCGCCATCTGGATCAGTGCTAAGCTGAAATCTAGGAAAGGAGGGTTTCTCTTTGCTGTCATGAATCCTTACGACACGGTGGTTCAACTTGGTGTCAAGATAGCCCCTGAAGGTGAGTGCCAATATTCAGATGAAATTTCATACATTATAATGAAGCTGGCTTGCTATGAGTTCAGAAGTGACATATGGCAAGTACAGGGATTCGCCAATTTTGGTATTTTAGTTGTACTGAACATGTCATTCTTGTTCTAGGTGTTTCATATTTTCAAAAAACTTACTTCGAATGGTTAAAGTATAATTAGTAACAATAACAATAACTTTATCCTCAGAATTATTAATACAATAAGGAAATGTTAAGTCAACATTAGCAAAAAATAACATCATATACAGTAGAATCCACAGAAAGATAATTCAAGAACTCCGAAATCGAGTAAGGTTCTACTCTTATAATCAAATCAGTAATTTTCCGTTTGAATATTTTGGAGATTGGTATATTCAATAAAGCTTCCGGTCGACTGTTATAAATTTTTATACACATATAGTTGGTGTTTTTTTAATCCACACAAAAGTACCTTGGGTACCGAAACCATCAGGTTGCCAAATGTGAATTATTTCTTGGTGCTCCCTTCTTTCAACGATGCATGGAAAAAACTAGAAAACCACTGACGTGGGGCCCATTCAAATTCGATGATTTCTTGAAAACAACAACGGAATTTGACATATTTTTTCTCCAAATATTTCTGGAAATGAATGTCAGAAGCAATTCGGTATGTTTTTATTAAATATTGACTTTTATACCTGTGCCTAAAATCATAAGAATCGGAGTTTCAGAATGAACAAATCTGGAAACATCTTCTGGAAACGAAAATTGTTCAAAAATCATAAACGATATGATCCTAATGAAATTTTTCATAGAGTTGCACGTCTTTGAAGTTATATTGAATTTATGAGACTTTTTATAACCTCAACATCGCAAAAAAATTTATGCGATAATATTAATATATTGATATTTGTTGAATATCACTCACATGCAACTTTGTGGAAAGTTTCATGATGATCTTATAGTTGGAAATTGAAAACAAAATTTTCAGAAAATTCTTCTGATTATTTTTGATCCTTTTTTTCTAACCTGTCTTTCGGATTTCAATGAAATTCAGGTCACACTTTGGAGTCAATCAATATTTGAAAATAATGGGCCAAATTTCAGCTTGATCCAATATTCCCCCTTAAAAATATTACGAAAGAATATGTCAAATTTTAGCTTCTGACCTAACGTCATTGCTTTCATAGAATTTTAAGCCAGGTTTGGTTCAGAAAAAAGCCTTTTTTTTTACGGCCTTGTTCTTAGAAACAGGGCGTTATGTTTTGGGTCGAATTTCTTTGAGTTTCGAACTTTCTGCCCAAAAATGTTCGTAAACGTCGGCTGAACTCACTTATCAAGAATAAGGTGGTGAATTCCACTCTGTTGTGCAGGCCAGTCTTCTGTTGTCAAGAACTCTTTCAAACAGAACGAGCTAGAGACTTGAAAATGAAAGTATACGTATCGAAATGCTACGCTTCGTCTGAGGGCAAAATCAGCCAAACGATTTTGTTATACTCATTAGAAATTTCGAGATATCATCCTTAATCTCTTATGAAGTAGGAACTGATTCATCCAGATTGAAACTGCGTTGTCAGTTGTATCAAACTGACGTGCAATAAATACTGTGCAGAATTTCATAAAATCGTTCCATAGCAAACAAAAGAAAAAAATCTTTTTTTTAATTTGGAAATATTTCTTCAAACCATCAGAGATATTGTTCTGAAATTCAACGAATCTGTTAAATTCCTAAGAACAAGCGTGTAAACCCCCTGCTGACTTCGCGTAAGTGCTCTTTCAAATTTTCCTCTAACTCTATTCTGATTCACCCATCTTTATTTCAATTTCTTTCCTCGCCACCATCCCCAACATTTTTTTCGCGGTAATAACAACAATAACAAAAACATCCCTCAGAAAGAATACAAATAAAAACTTAATAGCCCTACTCAAACTACGATCCCGCATACACCGAACCCTCCATCGAAACTCCTCGTTACAAAACAGCCAATAAAGTCAACATCCCTTTTCACATCGGACATTCGTCCCAATCTCTCAAGCCCACATCTTCGTAGACTTCCGCTTCCGACTCCGTATCCAGATCATCTCAATTTTTTTCTTCATGCAGGATTCACGAACACAGTAATATCGCTCGTCTGCTCGAATGCCCCGTCCATCAAGTCTCTGGCCGACGTGAACTTCGGCATGGCCAGGAAAATAGGCCAGATTTGCATTCTGACCGTCCTTCGAATATTTGGATCTCTTCGTTAAGAATTATTTATCTCCATGGTTTCGTTGTGATATAGGCCTATTTTTCGAGATTACAAAATGGCGAATGCGCTGGTCTATTTTTCACAGTGTCGTTATGTTGTGGATGTCTTAAAAATACTTGGGAACATCGGAAACGGACATTTTATAGCTCATCAGTTACTTGGATCATTCTATTTTTTTTTTGACATAGTCGAAATTTCAACAGGTCCTTTAAAATTCGATATTGAGCGCAGCGCAATTCACTTCTTCAATCGGTATAGTATAGGTGTGAATCGTTGAGAGTTCAAATTCGAAATAAAATATTATAGAATAGAACTGACGTGAGCTCAGGAGGTTTCACGAACCTGTTTCAGTTCATTGTCAAAGTGGTCACCTTTTCACATACTTACCCAGCCAAACGTAATTTTACCTCCTGATGGCAAGACTTGACGATCATATTTCCAAATAATCCTCATGAAAAACTGCATTAATTTTGCTGCTCTCATTTTGCAGTCATGTACTAAATTCCACTTCGATTTCGATTTTATTTTTGGAATATCGGAAAAATAAATAAAATCTTCAGATTCAGGGAATCATTTTGCGAATTTGATCCATTCATGCATTCAACCTGATCAAGCCACAAATTACTCTTCAAATATCGAGTCTTGAAGTCGTTTCTTCCAGTTATTGTGTTTACGGTTTGCCTAACCGCCGATCGTGAACACAATAGCTTTCGAAGGTTCCAAGTTGGATACTTGATATCTGAATGTTCGTGTAGAATTTCGTGGGGACAAATATGATTAGAGGATTGCCAAATATAAGACAAAATTAAGGAATATTTTTCAATTGATCTAACGAAACGATAATAATGAAATTTTGCGCAAATTGGCTCATCAGCAACTGGTTACAGAGATTCATCATGATTGGATCAGAATTTTTTGATGTCTTTTGGAAATATCAGCGATACCAGCAAATATCCGAGAAATTTGACATAATTTTTCCTAAATATCTCAGAATACTCATAAATGAATAAATTCCAATATGAAACAATTGTGAAGTCCATTGAAATCTGATAAAAACTAGAAAAAATTTTGGAAAATTATCTAGCTTTGTGATCCCAAAAAAATTTTAAGCCATGTGAGATATCGACTTGAAATTTTCGCCAAATTTCATTGAGATTTGATGAATGCTTTACGGAAACAGGTCACTCCTTTGAAAACAATTGAAGAATTCTTTACAATTTTTTTTTTCATAATTTTCACCATAACAGTCCTTCAGACATTTTGTGTAATATTAGTGGTGATATTCTACCACTATTTTCTCCAGTGATTCTTGAGATGGAGTAAATATCTTCAAGATTCCGAATAACAAGGATATTCCACACTTTTTAGACATGTGTCCATAAATTCATATCGGGCCAAGTTGGACTTTGGAACAAAGTTGTTGAATATTGTTTTCAAGGTTGTGCCAATTTCATTAAAATGAACAAATCAACAGTCTTCGAAAAAAAATGTCCACAAAAATTTGAAAATTTTTATTACATCAACAAGATTTTGCGTTCAAGTTTGTGTTGGTATCTTTCAACTAATCACGAAGTTTCAATCTGATATCTTCAGTACTCGTCAAGTTATTGTGGTAATAACTTCAACGTTTTTTATAACAACTAAATTTGGCATATTTTCTGCGGTATATTTCCAAAAATGAAAATCGGATCAATTTGACATTTGAACATTGTTGTCTCCTTCAGGGTTTTTGCCGGATTTCATCGAAATCCGATTAACACCCTCCGTTGGAAACTCTCATTAAACTGCGTTGGAATTTTTGTTGACTCCAACAAAGTCTGTAAGTTTTCACAAGAATACAAAAATCTAGAAAAGCCCTGCCATGAAAGCGAATTTTAACCTGCGGGTATGCCTTCTCGGCAGAGCTTTTCTAGATTTTTTCGATGAATTACTGGATTTCAATTCGATCTTATCTGTTATTTTCAACAAATTGGAAAAATAAAATTTTGAATGGGTATATCTACGGAATCATTGGGTGGACTTTACCCATTTTTGTACACCCATTCAAAATTTCATTTTTCCAATATCTCCAAAAATACAGATGAAATCGAATTAAATTCCAGTACTCTATCGAAAAATGATAGTTCGAAGGTCCATACAGAATTCGATGAGGATAATATGATAAATAATATTTATAAATATTTGAAAAAAAAAATTGAATTTTTTTTTTAAATTGTTCTAATGACACGATGATCACGAAATTTCGCACAAAGTTGTCCTTCAACATCTCCAAACAAGCTGCAAAGTTTCATCACAATTGAATCTGTATTTTTTGATTTATATGAAATAAACAACGATATCGAAAAGAAAACTAAGAAATTCTACATATTTTTTCCTAATATCTCCGAAACTAATGGCTTTATCAAATTGAAATTTGGTACACTGCTGTGAAATATGAAGTTCAAGGTTTAACTGCAATTCATCTCAAATATGAACAATTGTTTCAGAAAAAAAAATTTTTTCTGAAAAAATTTCGAAAAAAATTTTTTTTCAATTGAGTCACTATACAATTTCGACGAAATTCTGCTTAAGTTGTATGTCATTAGGCTTCAACTTACTGCCAACTTTCAATTCGATCGCTACAGTTGTTTCTGAAATATGAAAAAAAATATTCTCAAAACTTCAAATTGCTATAACTTCGAAACTATTTAGCCAATTCGGCCCATTAACGAACTCAACCTTCGTACGATAAAATGCAACCCTTTCTGGAATTTTCAATTCGATAGAATCCTCCGTATGCAAAACAAATTTTCCTATCGAGTTTGGCACAATAAACCCAATTTCTCCCTTTCCAGGATTCACCAACACCGTAATATCGCTCTTCTACTCGAACGCGTCGTCCATCAACTCTCCGGCCGTCGCCAACTTTAGCCTGCCCCGATTCCACGGCAAATGGGCCAGATTTGCATTCCGGGTGTCCCCGGATAATGTGACCCTCTACTTCAATTGCAACGAAGTACAATCCGTCACCGTCAGAAGGGAACCTGCAGGCCTGCAATTCGACTCTGCCTCTACCCTCTACATCGCCCAGGCCGGGCCCAACCTCAATGAACCCTTTGAGGTAAGTGCTCCATGTATGTTTAAATGCCGTCATAATATTTTCATTCGAAGGTCCGACGGCTATTTGCATCCGAGCTGAATGTGGAGTGGAGTGCGGCATCTTTGCCCTTCGGGAACTTGAATGAGAGTTTCATTAAGACCACTTAGAAGGTCGACGTTTTTGGGTATAATGGTTTTTGAGTTGATGGGAATGTTAATTCAGGTTGAAGCTAGTCCCGAATGCCCTGACGCCTTACTTTCAATATCTGAAGTATTAGTTTATGAGAGGAAATTCGAGACCATTATTCGTTCTGAAAATATACTCAGTGACATTTGAAGTATCACACCTAGATAGAAAAACTTCGTGAATTTCATTTTTTCATCAAAAATTAAATATTACAATTTTCAGAACGTTCATCAATATTGAAGCACAATAGAATTATAATATAAAAAATAGCGGCGGTAGAACTCATGCCATATGGTCTAGGGTTCGACCATTGACTCAATGGTTAGAGCTCATGCCTCATGATAGTAAGGTCTGGGGTTCACGACCTTGGCCGGAAGAGAATTTTTCTTTAAACAATGCTGTTTGAATCGTTGTGCGAGGACTCAGTAACAAAGCCTACTCAGAACACAACCGGTCCTCTAACCAGCACAAGTATTAGCTTCTGAAGGTGGGTTCAAACTGAAAGAAAAGGTCTAGGACAAAAACATTCTTGCTGATCTTAACGTGAGCTTTTCAAGGAAATGACGTCTGGACGAACATTTAGATAAGGCAGTAAAGAAGTTGTAGGACATTGTCAACATAACGCTGTCATACTTCCTCGAATGAACGGAAATGGTTACGACTACCATAAGCACCAGCCTCCCAAATTATAACTTCAATAGTCCTGTGTACATGTCTCGCCACAGCAAACGCTATAACATGACGTTTTGTTATGCTCAATTATAGCTCAACACGAGTCGACTGCCAGGCAATAACTAAAAATAATTGTGGATACTTTCCAGGTTTCATGAACTGCTTTTGAGTAAATCTCTGTTCATGCAAACAAGAACGTTATAACAGGATGCTTCAAATATGGTCATTAGGTTCACAAAATTTCACGAAGATGCCTTTTGAATGTAATGCTTCCAATATTCTATTCTCCCATTAGATATACTCAAAGAAATCATTCTTAACTTATCTAGAAAAATAACACACCCTTCTGTCACACGTTTAGGATAGAGAGGCTTTTCAACAATAGCTCTCGAGTTTTC
Organism: Myrrha octodecimguttata; assembly: GCA_958510865.1. Classification (NCBI taxonomy): domain Eukaryota; kingdom Metazoa; phylum Arthropoda; class Insecta; order Coleoptera; family Coccinellidae; genus Myrrha; species Myrrha octodecimguttata. The sequence continues at coordinate 87,457,904 of OY294056.1, read as the reverse complement.
CGAGCCCCAGATGTGACAATTTTGCTTGTTGACGAAGCCACCGAGGTGGAAGTGGGCCTCATCACTCAAGATGATTTTTCGATGTAATTCCGTATCATTTTCATGCATTTCAACGACTCAATCAGCTAAGACACGACATTTTTGATGATCAGCCGGCTTGAGTTCTTGTGTTAACTAAACTTTATTAGCCTTAAGACCCAAATCTTTATGCAAAATACGGTGTAATGAGGTTTGCGGAATGCCTTATTCCAAAGAACGACGAGAAATGGACGAACCTGGGTTTTCTTCAACACTTTCGGCTACAGCAGCAATATTCTCGGCTGTTCTTGAGCGACTTGCACGGGTTTTATTCTTTACATCACTAACTTGTCCCAACAGCTCGAATTTTTCCACCAATTTCTTTATTGACGTCCGACAAGGTGCTTTACGACAAAAATATTCGAGTTTTACGAACCGTCTCTCCGAAATTTTCACCATTTTTATAGTGAATTTTAATAATTTCAATGCGTTGTTGAAGCGTGTATCGTTCCATTTTTATTAATGGCGTAGTTTCTACTTGTCAAATGTCAAAAAATGACAGCTTCAAAAGTGACATCTCCCGAAATAGCGGGCTATTCAAAACAACACCTCTTATTGGAAAACCCTTTAAAAGAAGAGTATCTAGAGTTTTTGGGCTATCTTGAACAAGAATGAGAAATTTCCTCAACTCATGAACTTCTGAAATATATTTTGACACATTGAACTCGGATAATCAATACTTTTGAATCAAGTCCACGCCAGTGAAGTACATTTTTATATAATATAAATAAATCAATACCACGGAAATATCAAATGGATTCTCACATTTTGAGTGATCAATTTTGAGTCTTGAAGTCCTTTTTTTGTTGTGAATAGACCCATGTATTGATGATTCGTACAATCCCAGAAAGAATATTTATTTGAGCTAACATAAGATATTTCAACTTGGATTTTGGCACATTAGTACCATTGTATAAAGACAGATGTTGTCTTTATACAATGTAAGTACGATTTCTGACGTAGGGATAGAAAATTTTCTCTGTAGTATGTCTAGCAATTTCAGAATAACAAAAATCATACGGTATGCTTACTAAAACCAGATTAGAAAAGTATCGGAATGAGTAAACAGTGAAGTTAGAATTCGTAGTTTTTCACGAGTTCTGAACTGTCAAATAAAGCACAAGAAGTCAATAGTTTATTAGCACGGTAGAACTTAAGAAATTAACAATTAAATCAAAATATTAAAAGTTCAAAGTACTACTGAAGGTGATTATAGAAACTATACAGAGTGATTCCGGAGGAGACCGTCAGATTTTGGGATAAGTTTACACTAGTCAAGACAGTCTCGAAACATTATTTGGTTTATGGTACAGGGTTTTTTTTTTCAACTGCACAATTAATCTGAAATTCTGAAATTATCATAATTACAACACTGTATTTTGAGAGATTGTTGCTATTATTGAATTAACTCATTCAGATTGTTCTACACTGCAAATTTCATCAAAATTGGATGAGCCATACCAAAGTTATTGATAAAAGTAGAATCGATTGGAGCGAAATTTCGACATTATCATTTTTGAAAAAATTTTCTCGGAAAACTAGAAATGTGCCAAAAAAATTAGAAACTCTCAACTCATGACTTATTATAGTACAATCGTAAACAGATAGCGTAGTTTAGGAAAGGCTATGTACAGGGTGTATTTTAACCTGCACAATTAATCTGGATTTATCACAATAACAACCGCTTATTTTGAAAAAAAAATTCAAACCAATGAATGTGTTCAACACTGTTGTACTACGCTGAAAATTTCATTGAAATCGAATAAGCCATACCAAAGTTATCAATAAAAGTAAAATTGGTCGAATCGGACAAATCACCCTGTATATTCTCAATAGAGACCCCCAACCATAAACCAAACATTGTTTCGAGACTGTCTTGACTAGTGTAAAAATATCCCAAAATCTGACGGTCTCCTCCGGAATCACCCTGTATATAACGCACACATTTCCCGAAAATCAACGGATAGTTTCCTTTCAAATCACTCAAATCTCAATAATTGGTCCATAGAGTTTACACACCCTAGGCTTTCTGTCCTAATCGTTGAGAAATACGATACCCTCGTTAAGCCCGCTGTATTAAAAAAATTAATAATTACGGAATACAACCCGAGCACCCTAGCAGAAATGTAACCGAAACAAGGGGAGCAAAGGATAAGCAAAATAAATTATGTAGCATTTTCACATCCTGCAGGAAATTTTTCCCATGGTACAATATGCAACGATTACATGAAATATCGCTTCCTGGCGAGCACGAAATTATTATTTATTTTCGCGTTCGCTTTCTGGGTCCCATATTCCTCCCATTCGTCTCTTTATATGAGCAGTAAAATTTTTCACAATGAGGATAACAACAGAATGAGGTGAAAGGGCCTAAACTACACGTTCTCGACCTAGCGGCGTGAATCTGCGGAATGTACTTCACTGGCTGTTCTTGAAATTTGGAAGCGTGAAATTTTATGATGTTGCATGTTTTATGAATATTTATTGTTATCGTCACCTGCTGTTCATGTCCTGATTTTGTAAAATATAGAGATACAGAAATTCTCCATATTGGTAAGTATCATAAGTATACCTGAGAATAATGAAAATCATTTTGTTCACTTACTATTCATCATTTATGGTTACGTAATTCTGATAAATCTCCACGTAGTTCATCTCAATAAAAATGTCTTCTATAGTTGAATTTGTATGAATATGTATACTAAGTTTGTCAGCTTGAACAAAATGGTCTCGAAGAGGCATCCTATTTGCCAGAAAAGCACTTTTCATTTCAGGTATTAAAATTGTTCCGTATTTCTATTGTTCTAAATTTTTGTTTTTATTGTCATCGATTGATGATACTGCATTAAAATAATTTAAATGAGTCTTCGAAATACTAATCACCCCTGGTACCTACAGTGATATTTTCCACCGAATAACCAATCTATTACTCGAAATTTAAATCAAATTGATTAATTGAAAATATATTTACTCATTTGATTCTTATGATTCGATGGTTTTTGCGATATTATTGTAATGAAAAAATTTCACTATACTTGACCATTGGAACACTGATATTCCACTTGAAATTCATCCATATTTCCATCAAACTCATAAATGAATTTTGTAAAATCACTCAACTAACCTGAAGACATTATTTTAGCGCTACGACTTCTATGGAAAGAACGGTCAATAGGTATAAAGACCAAGTCTCTATGTCTATGCTCTGATCACAAAATAGATGAATAAATCTATGTATTCTGTGGTACGGATGAACGAGGGTGGAGTCTTATTTTATGAGAAATTAGGAGATAGATAATGGAATAATTATTGAATGAATGAAGATTCTTATGGTAATTTAAGATCTGAATTCTTCAAGTTTATTTCTTATAGTTTTATCAATCATCGAGTCCATAACTAGAGAACCGTTTCGAGTAGGATGAACGTTCTAGAAAATTTTTCGCCATAGTTCATTCATAATTTTCTCCAGAATAACCACATCGAAGCTATGAAAGAAAACTTCAACAGCCTGCATCTTCTAACCGGAGCCAAATCTGAAAAAATGGCAGATGAAAAATACGTTATAGTTGATGAGATGAATCTAAGGTTGAAATGAATATACAACTCATAGACTCACCCTGTATAAACTGAATTTCTCATGATGGAACTTAATTTTCCAGCCTGTATCTTCTAACCGGAGCCAAATCTGAAAAAATGGCAAATGAAAAATATGTTATAGTTGATGAGATGAATCTGAGGTTGAAATGAATGTACAACTCATAGACTCACCCTGTATAAACTGAATTTCTCATGATGGAACTTAATTTTCCAGCCTGTATCTTCTAACCGGAGCCAAATCTGAAAAAATGGCAAATGAAAAATATGTTATAGTTGATGAGATGAATCTCAGGTTGAAATCAATGTACAACTCATAGACTCACCCTGTATAAACTGAATTTCTCATGATGGAACTCAATTTTCCATCAGTATGCACCCATTATCATCTTATTTCAGCTGTGTTCCGATACAGTTGGAAAAGAAAGAATTCGTTTTTCCAAGCCTCCGGAGTAGTTTCACAAGATCATGAATTCACAAATAGTTACGTCGGATTTCTGGGAAACAATGCTATAAAGACCTTAACTTTATGTTATTTCAGGTGTTTCTGCTCCCTCTTGTGTTGATTATAGCGCTCTTCTCAGTTAACGCATTTCCAACGGTTACAATACCGTCCCAGAAGCATGAGAAAATAATCGCAAACCCACATCACGATATAGATGATGGCCTCTGGGTTAGAGTGTAGGAGGAAATTTTGCATCTTGAAGTTGTCAGATAAAATTGGGAGTCCAAATATCTCGGTTGAATTCGATAATGGGTTAAATCAGTCGAATAGTTTCAGAGTAAGGCCCATTTCAAGTTTTGAGATAGATTCCACAATATCTCATGAAGTAGCAATTCAATTAGATTGAATCTTGGTTGATAGTTTTGCAATAACAACGACCTACTTGATGCAAAATATTCGTGTGAATCCAGTTGTTAGAAAATTTAAATAAATGTTTATTCGAAAATCTTTCAAATTTTGGTTGAAAAATTTTTTTTCTCCTGAAATGTTGACTAGATTTTAAGGAAATATCATACAGACCCTAAACTCATTACTAAACAACAATGTTCAAAATTTCAATTCGATCCAATATTTATTTTCGGATATATAAGAAAAAAATATGCTAAATTTGGTTGTTATCTGGAATTTCAACGTTACTTCGGCAATAATTAAAGAATGACGAATGCTATCAGATTGAAACTCTGTAATCAATTGAGAGACACCAACTAGGTGCAAAATTTCGTGTTGATTCAGTACTTAGAATCTAACCAGCGCATAAAACCTCCCGACATCACGTTAGTGCTTTTCTTGATTTTTTTTGCGCGCATGTTCCGGGGAACAGCGTGCTATCGTTTGGTCCAAATGTCTGTTATTTTAGATTATTCAGCCGAAAATAGTCTAAAACGACTAGTTTGGACTCACTGATGACGAATCCGGTGTCAAAATCTATTCTGTCCGGCCAGCCGTCCGTAGACACGATTACGGTTGTAGGGAGAATTCTATCGACCTGAAACTTCCAGGGTAGGTTGCATTTCAAAATGCGACGGTCAAGTTCGTTAATGGGCTAAATCGGCTAAACGGTTTCGGAGTTAGTTAGAGACTTGAAGTTTTGATGTTATTTTGGCAATAATTCAAAAACTATTTGAACGATTGGATCGAAAGCTGGCAGTTAGTGGAGTACAGCAACGCGCTACATATCGTGAAATTTTGTTGAGATCATACCATCCGTAAATTTTGAAAACTTTTTTTTTCAAAATTTTTTCCGAAAAAATTTTTTTCTCGCGAACTATTTATCACATTTGGAAAAAAAATCAGCGCGACTTCTGAGCCCCCTATTTCACAGCAGTGTATCAAATTTCAATCCGATACGGTTATTAGGTTTGGAGATATTGGGTAAAATATATGAAATTTCGTAGTTTTGTTTCCGATATCGTTGTTTTTTTCAATATAATCCAAGAAATACTGATTCAGTCAAGACGAAACTTCGCACCTAGTTTGAAGATGCTGAAGCACTACTTTGTACGAATTACGTGATGATCGTGTGAAAAATTCGAAAAAAAATACAAATTTTGTCTTTCAAATACATATTCAATATTCTGTGATATCCTGTCATATTATACTCACAAAATTTCGTTTGAACCTTAAAACTGTTATTTTTCGGAAGTCAAATTTTATTTTTCAAATACATATTAAATATTTTGTGAAAATAATAAATTTTGAATGGGTATATCTGCGGAATCATGGGATGGATTTTACCCATTCACGAATTCGGCCTTCGTAATTAAGGTCCGAACCTGCTCTTTAAATATCAAGTTTCTAAGTTGTTTCTTTCGGAAGTTATTGTGTTTACGGTCCGGCCGTTAGGCTCATTCAAAATTTTCCCAATATTTCCAAAAATACAGATTAGATCGAATTGAAATCCTGTAATTTATCGAAAAATAACAGTTCGAAGGTTCATACAGAATTTAATGAGGATAATTTATCGAAAAAAATCTAGAAAAGCACTGCCGTGAAGGCTGCAACTTCTGGGCGCATGTTCAAATTCGTTGTCGAGGCGGCCATCTACATTGAACATGTGCTCAAAAGTTGCTGCCTTCACGGCAGTATTTTTAGAGCTGCACATCACTAGTTTTCGTAAAATTTTCGACCAGAAATGCTATCGAGAACACCTGAAATGAGCTAATCACACACTTTTCTTTCAACCGAATCTCGAAATCGAATCCACCTTAAATAATCGTCTCGATCCTGCAATAACTCATTCTTGGCGCCCAGCGATTCCTGCAAAACGAACAATCGTTTACTTTAATTGTGTAAGAAACTATCATTTAGACTTTCCCCCCGGATTGGCGAAGAAATTAGACCCATTGAACCTGCGATAAGATCCTATTTAAACTTTTTAGTGTTGCATTATTTAAGTTACCCTCGAGTTTGTTTGCCATAAATTTTTATCCCCGTATCTCGAGCTGAACTAAGCTCTTCAAATCCGAAAAATGGCCTAAGTTGGCACATAACGGTTTAATCCGGGAATCGACCGCAGAAATGCGTTGTTTCGTCCTTAGTTACTTGAATTCAATTACGGAGTTTAGGTTTCGATTCAAATATCCGTGAGGACTTTTTCTGCGCCTGTTCTGGGGTTGAATTTGTTTCCGGAAATGGTCTTGAACGACTTGGTTGGACTGGCTGATGTCTAGTTGATAATACAATCGAGATTCTGTTCGGCCAGCTTCCGTTACCACCATGACTCGAGGACAGAAAGAGATGTCCATAAAGTTAGCAGAGCATGGAAGTCAATGAAAACCATCTCATTAACTGTCGTATATTTGTCGAGAATTTGTCTTGAAAGAAAAAAATTTGTCGCGCTTCTAGTTTTTTTTTAGGGGTGGCTCTGCTAACTTCATATTAAGTTAGCAGAGCCATTCTGAAATATGCATCGAATTCGATCAAAAATGTTATGAGTAACTGTCGAGTATTTATCGTAGACCATCTAGTCTGAAAAAACCAGAAAAAATAATTTTTTTATAGCGTTTTAATGAAATATTCTGGTTTCTTAGGAAATTTATCAGATTCGGCAACACTGCATTGGTAAATTGATATTTCAGGTATGTTTTTCGTATCATGATTGACTGATATTGGGTTGTATATGTTAAATCTTCTATTTCCCGAGATGAACAATTTTCGTTTGAATGCAGAATAATGGAAATATTCCATTCTTACGGATATACATCGACGTAACTTTGTGATACATGAATACATAAGATGACCGTTTTTTCTACCGGAAATGAGCTGAACGATGGGAGGACGACCAAAACATATTCGTCGTGAAAGAAAAAAAATTGTCGCGCTCTTTGTTTTTTTCAAAAGTATTGGCTCTGCTAACTTAAAAACAAGTTAGCAGAGCCACCCCTCTAAAAAAAAAGAGCGCGACAAATTTTTTCTTTCACGACAAATATGTTTTGATCGTCCCTCAATCGTTCACCTCATTTCCGGTAGAAAAAACGGTCATCTAATTAACTCTCTTGTATGACAAAGTTACGTCGATGTATATCCGTGAGAATGGAATATTTTCATTATTCAGCATTCAAACGAAAATTGTTCATCTCGAGAAATAGAAGATTTAACATATACAACCCAATATCAGTCAATTATGACACGGAAAACATACCTGAAATTTCAATTTACCAATGCAGTGTTGCCGAATATGACAAATTTCCTAAGAAACCAGAACATTTCATTAAAACCTATAAAAAAGCTAAAAAAATGATTTTTCCTGTTTTTTTCAGGCTAGATGGTCTACGACAAATACTCGACAATTACTTATAACATTTTTGATCGAATTCGATGCATATTTCAGAATAGCTCTGCCAACTTAATATTAAGTTAGCAGAGCCACCCCTTTAAAAAAAACAAAGAGCGCGACAATTTTTTTTCTTTCACGACAAATATGTTTTGGTCGTCCTTCAATCGTTCAGCTTATTTCCGGAAGAAAAAACTGTCATCTAATTAACTTTCTTGTATCACAAAGTTACGTCGATGTATATCTGGAGAATGGAATATTTCCGTTATTCAGCATTGAAACGAAAATTGTTCATCTCCGGAAATAAAATATCCAACATATACAACCCAAAATCAGTCAATAATGATACAAAAAACATACCTGAAATATCAATTTACCAATGCAGTGTTGCAGAATATGACAAATTTCCTAAGTAACTAGAACATTTCATTGAAACCTATAAAAAAGCTTTAGAAAAATTATTTTTTCTGGTTCTTTCAGGCTAGATGTTCTACGACAAATACTCGACAAATATTCATACTATTTCTGATCGAATTCGATGCATATTCAAGAATGGCTCTGCTAACTTAACATTAAGTTAGCAGAGCCATTCTTGAATATGCATCGAATTCGATCAGAAATAGTATGAATAATTGTCGAGTATTTGTTAAGTTAATGTTAAGTTAGCAGAGCCACCCCAAAAAAGAACTAGAAGTGCGACAAATTTTTTTTCTTCCACGACGAATTCTCGACAATTATACGACAAATAATGAGATGGTTTTCATTGACTTCCGTGCAAGTGGCTCTGCTAACTTCATAAAGAGCCAGTTGCCCTCTTGGAAATGCCCGGAAAAGTTTAATTATCCTGACAAATAACTACGTGACGTTGTCGCTTCTACACTAAGGTCGTTATAATTACGTATGTTACCTTTCTTAGGAGTAAACAATACCTCGAATATAACAGACTTTTGGAGGCCAGAGTTTTTTCAAAAATTTTTTTTGGTTCAAATGAATAAAATAAATTGTAAGAATGTGCAATAATGCCACTTCCTAAAATTCAACAATTTTTGGTAACATAAAAAGTAAAATGGGGTGAAAAATGGAAAAATAACTAACATTGCGCATTCTCACAAAACAATTTAGTACATCCCGAAAAAAAAAAAAAAATATAAAAATTGGCAACATTGGGCATTCTCACTATTTTTTCAACCATTTGCACTCAGAAATTTTTTCGAAAAGATGAACTATAGCCTCTGAAAGTCACCTCACAAAATTCGAGGTACTGTTTGCTCTTTGTAGGATTATGTTAAAGAACACTGCAAACAGGTAAATAACCCAATATTATCGATATCTTAAATGAAACTTATATATCATTCATACTTCATTGGTTTTTCACAAACACAAAAACTCGATATGTGTTGAATATTTGGTAATCAATATTTTCATTCACTTTTAGATATATGATTCTGGATGGAAAGTTAACCGATTATTCCACTGTATTCCAATTTTGGAACCGAATGCGACGATTCATTTTCGGGATTATCGGTAATTTGCAGCGTTTTTCTTTATAACTCTAGGACCACTGGTCGGAAACCATCCTTGTGGAAATTGTTAGGTTGAGTTATGCAACAGGAATCAACTTTGAGAATTTCATAAAAATTTGGTAGTAGGTTTTCAAGAATAATTTTTTCGTCACCAACCACCAATTTTGAGCCTTTAGGGTACACCGATACTGCTCAAAATCTTGGAGGATCACTCTCGAGCGACACAAGATTTTCTACCAAGTTTCTCGGATTTCGGTTCAGTCCTTTCGGGGAAAAGCCCCCGACAACGGACGGCAGACTGACGAATTTTTTCATTAGTTCATTCAGATCTACATTCCTCAAAATGTAAACTGTGAAATTTTCAGGGGGAGTGTTTTTTTTTGGTCGACCACCAAGGTTTATTATTTGATTTCATCAAATTATTATTTGATTCCTTCAAATAATTAACCTTTATACATTTACAGATACACACTAGAGCATTTCACGAGTGCCAACCTGACCCGGTTTGAGTTACGAATGACTATTTTAAGGCCTACCTGCTTCGAAAATTTTCTAGAACTTGAATGAGACGATTATCCGGGTACCCGTCTTTTGTGAGTCTTGCTCCCGTACAACAATGACCAAAAAGGAGGAAAAACTGCCAACCTTCATCAACTTCAACGGCTAATCTAGCCCGACTTTCAGTTGTCTAGCATCTAATTAAGAAGTTTGGGTCTCTGCCTTCAAGATCGTTGAATGGTGATGGCAAATTAACTCGGGCAATTATTTTCCCCCATTTGTTTGTCAATATCCTGAGTTCGTTAGCCAAGAGGGCAGGAACGCTGTCGAGCAGTTTTTCAGAGAAACGTCTGGCGCAGATGTTCAGAGTGGCCCACGCTTTTACGATAAATATAACTCCGAAAATGCAAAATGCTGACCGTTTATTGGCATTCCGGCATTAGACTAAAACGGTATGCAGTTCGGGAATTCAAACTTCGAAGAAATTCATGAATAGAAGGATTTCTGATGAATTTTGCTGTTCCGAAATAGTGAAGAAAAAATTAGAGGATGTCTCGAAGGACCAAGACAGCATCTGTTCTATTCATATTCACGAACATATGTGCAGTGCGGGTCAAAATTATGGAACAAATTAATTTTCTCAGAAGAAAAATTTTCAACAACAGAATCCTGAAACAGGTCAATTTATGTTCAACTTCTACCAAATTTTTATGCATTTTTGAAGGATTTTTGTTGCACCCTGTGCGATCCCCATCAACCTTCTAACTTTTGAATAGGGAAAGTAGGTCATGTGGTACTTTTTTGGCAAGGTCTTTTTATCTTCTTCACAAGCGTGCAGAAATTTTCAAGAAAAAATTAATTTTTTTTTTGAAAAACTAGTTAGTTCAAAGAGGTTTTCAGTAGGTGCACTTTGTCATGGCTCATTTACTTTGAGGCGATGTTACCTGATGAAATTTATCACCGAATGAAAGTCGACCATTACAGTTCTGTTTATGCACAACTTTGAACCCTCACGAACCCTTTAATGGAGAAAAAAAATTTTTTCACGTGGGGGGGTTGAAAATTGAGCCTGAACAAAACTGTAATGATCGAATTTTATTCGGTGACAAATTTCATCAGGTACCATCGTCTCAAAGTAAATGAGCCATTACAAAGTGCACATACTGAGAACCTCTTTGAACTAACTAATTTTTCAAAAAAAACCATTTTCTCTTGAAAAATTTCAGCACGCCTGTGAAGAAGATACAAAGACCTGGCCAAAAAAGTAGCACATGACCTACTTTCCCTATTCAAGAAATTTAGAGGGTTGATGGGGATGGCAAAGGGTGCAACAAAAATCCTTCAAAAATGCATAAAATTTGGTAGAAGTGAAACAGAAATTGACCTGTTTCAGGATTCTGTTGTCAAATATTTTTCTTCTGAGAAAATGAATTTGTTCCATAATTGTGACGCGCACTGTATATTGAACAGTGAGAAATGGTCCATGTAGAGAAGAGAGATCCAGTTTAATTTCATAAACTAACATGTCGCAAGGACGAATGCCTGTCGATAAGTCAAAAAATATTCCACCTTGATCAGAGCTAATAATCCAAAATATCTACACCGAAGAAGCGATGTCCAAGCAGTACGGTTAGTGCATGTTCACGGTTATTACCTATCATCAGACTGGCCTATCTTGGAGCACGCAGATAGGACGCTAGATTCTCATGATTTGTTCGATGGGCTGCTGCAGTATTGAAAATATATAGCGCCATTTCTCGGGAGCATCTTACGAATGCTAAACTTCGAGTGTGGAATAAAATGATCGATGGGCATGATGTTCATCCCATTGTCGTTTTATGTCATTCTTTTGTCATGTAAGATTATAAAGGGCCCCGCAACAGTGGCACGGTGTTCCATATCTCCAGCTTGGAAATAAATGGAAATCTGGTTTTCTATGATGTTTAATTATTGTTCGAACTCGACAAATTGAAAATGTTTTGCGGTGACACAGGGTGTTCCATTTTTTCTGGGCGAGCCACAACTTTGTTTTTTTAAATGGCAACCTGTATTTTTTATTACTTTTTCGGTTTCAACATGAAAAATAAAGAACACTTTATACATATCATAACCACAAAAATATCAACGGTTTTCGAAATATTCTGCGTATCCATTTTTCCAATATTCGCCACTCAGAGTATTTGAAAGTATTTAGTTGTGCCAAGTTCAATTCAGAATTTATTTCTGGCCAAATATTGTACATTGGTTACTCTCTCAAACGGTATACCTGAAATCGACTTGGGATATACAGGGTATGGAATATAGCCTGCCACATATTGGATATAAAATCGGCAGAATCTTCCTTATTTCAGGAAGAACAACCATCAAAATAAGCTCCACAAATTTTATCTAATAGTTTTTATGGTGAAGTTCACTAGCTTTACTTTAAGCAGGTCATTTTATGAAAATTTACAATTATTAATATTTCTTCGCTGTGATTTCGTTCAACTATGATATAATAGTTTAAACTATGGTAACCCTCTAAATTACCTGATTTAACAGAACAAATTTCACTTATGGTGATGCATAAAATATGTTTCACGTCGAGCTTCCGAAAAGATGCGGCATGGAATAACAGATACTCTTCGCAGATTACACCAGCTATCTTGCACAGTGTAGAATAGTCTTTCGAACATAGACATCATCCAAGAAAATGGAGCACATTTTAAACATTTATTTCAATATCAAATTTCATTAAACTTATTCACTCTTACCGAGAGATAACTTTTTTTGGAACGATCACTTGAGATGTTGGTGCAAAATCTTAGTGAGAAATTTTTTCAAGTTGTAAAAAGGAGCAGGAGCCCGGATTGATCCTTGCTTTTTCGATTTTGAGATTTTTTTTTTAATACTCGTGTTTCTGAGTCTACTGGTTAGCTTTTCCTCAAAAATTCCTCCCAAAGAAGACAAAATGTTGTCCAAATTGTTCTCTTTCGAATTCAAGTTCTTCACGGTTCACATTTTATTTCAAAAGTATGGTATAGAAATTTTCCTCAGAAGAAGGAGCTGTTCAGAGAAAAACTAGTGAGACTAACCATAAAAACTACTAGAAAAAATTCATAAAGTTCTTTTCTATGCTTCTTATGGATCGATAAAATATAGGGTGTTCCATTGAAATAAGAAAGATTCTGCTAAGTATGATGCTTTAATGAATGGGTACTTTTTGGTCTGAATTAGAGGAAAACTCAATTTGACGGAATTCCGACGTTTCGATATATTGAATATCTTCTTCAGGGCTCTACAATATATGACACAATAATTAGGGTGTGAACATCATATAAAACCATATTATGATATTCTCGAGTGGAAAAAAAACAAACTGTTAGGAACTCGTAGAAGTAACAGAGAATTGATCACAAAACTAATAGGTACTAGTATGGTCACAAATATAACGAACAAAGTATAAATAAAAATCGTCAATACAAAACAATTAAAATAACAGTTTGTTTTTTTTCCACTCGAGAATATCATAATATTGTTTTCTATCATGTTCACACCCTAAGTATTGTGTCATTTATTGTAGAGCCCTGAAGAAGATATTGAATATATCGAAACGTCGGCATTCCGTCAAATTGAGTTTTTCTCTAATTCAGACCAAAAAGTACCCTCTCCTTATTCATACAATTCTGCTAAGTTATATTTCCAATATGTGGCATTCTGTTTTTCATTCCCTGTTTATCCCAGTTCGATTTCAGATATACCGTTTGAGAGAGTAACCAATGTTCAATATTTGACCAGAAATATATTTCAATGGGACTTGGCACAACTTGATAATCTCTGAGTACTCTAATTGACGAATATTGGAAAGAAAGGCATGTCAGGCAAAATATCTCGAAAAACGTTGATATTTTTGTGGTTGAGGTATGTATAAAGTTTATTTTATTTTTCATGTAGAAACTGAAAAAGTAATAAAAATACGAGTTGCCATTCAAAAAACAAAGTTGGGACCCGCCCAGAAAATGGAATACCCTGTGTGACCGAAAACATTTTTAATTTTTCAAGTTCGAACAATAATTGAACATCATAGAAAACTATATTCCTATATGTTTCCCGCCACTATTGCGGGACCCCATAATAATGAACAGCGTCTCAAAATAAACATCTGTTTTACCGCCATTTGTGAAATGAAGTAAAAGCGACACTGAAGTAAAAAAAATTTGACGTTCCATACGGTAGAAAAACTCACTCTCAGTTTCGTTGGAAATCTTAAAATTAATGGATGAGTTTGGAGAGCGCAGTTCGAAACATCCACACAAAATATGATTGAAGCAGTCTCTTAACTTCGTCTTCTGTGGACAATTCAAGGCGATTGGCCTGATGGCCAATCGCTACAACATCACATCCTGCAGAAATGACTTCCTTCCACTATCGACCACAGTTTCAAGTATTCTCTCAGTGGAGTAAGAATATCAGAATTGTATAAAACAAGGAGAATATTTCAGAGGCTTCTACAATTATGGCCGAATAATAACAAAATTCGAGGAGGTATGTTTAATAGAGAAGATTCGAATGAGGAAAATCCTTTCAGAACTCCAGCAGTGGAACTGAATTACTTCTATGCCTTGAATCATTTATTGTTTACATTTAGACAGTAGGATTTTGTCCCGAAAATGAATTCCTGAGTTTCCGTAAATAGAACACGAGAAGTCAGGATCCCGACTTCATTCGAATATCACTAAGCGTAACTTGCAGGTGCTCTTAACGATGTGGTTAACAATTTTCCCAGTTGTTTTGAATAGCTGAATTGGTAGGTGGCTTTTTATTCCTCTTCAAATTGTGTACTTCTGTCTAGGTTGCAATCTTTATAGACGGCTTGGATAAAACCTGAACGAACAGCAAACAGCGCTACAATGTTAGGAATTTTACATTTTACCGATCAATTGTGATTCAGAATTATCTGCGTGGTCTGATTTGGAATGCGATTTTCTGTCCATCTGACGTGTGAAGATCCGAAAAGCTGATAAGGTCGAGTCAGAGTTACTTATCTATTTCTAACGTCATGCATATAAGAAAGAAAAATAGAATTTTATGTAACGTAAAGGCGCAGACTTCTTGGTTTATGTGTATTTTATATCAAAGGAGAATATTGCTCTATTAATGGTTTCTTGCTTCAGTACATTCAACTTAAATGGTGAAATTCAATGGAATTCACCAATTTGACTTATATTTATGCAGAAGGAAAAATGCTCTCCTGCATTTTGAAAATGAATCGTATGTCATCTTCTGGGTCATTCGATAAATCTGTAGAATGACCGATAAATAGCGCCATTATCTAAAAATTTAAATGTGGCTCGAACTATCCTTCAAATGATCTGTCAGCAATTGGACTACAAATTTTCAATTCATTAATTAAATATACTCATAATTGTTACATTTTACAAAATCATCAGAAGAAAATCAACACAAGTGAAAATATCTGCCATTAACCTAAAATGGCTTGTGAAAATCAATGTCCTACATATATACTAATTCTCAATTATCAACATTGAACTTATTCTTCATTATTCACATTAAAATGGGTGTATGAAGACTAAATTGAGAGCTTGAACATGGAAGGAGAACAAAACATGAGCAATAAATGAAATATCCTGCCATGTAGCTTCCACTCAACACACGAAAACAGAGAAAACTTGAAAACGAACAACATACTTAAAATAGAAGAAAAAAACAAAAAGCAAAGAAGCATCATGAACCTCAAAGAAGGAATCAAAGGGTAACGAACAAATCATATACCACCTATCTACCAACCTCATGCTTCAACCAACGATTGGCTCTGCCTTTCAAGGTATGATTTGAAAGAAAACAGTGTGTACCTACTCTCTAATCCACTTACACTTTCTGCGTCTAACACACTTTTCGGAAACCAAGTTTCCTCTCTCAAAGACATATGGTTACTAACTACAGTTACAAGTGTACATGTTGAACGAGTGGGAGGATGGTATTCAGAACCAATAGGAAAGGGTTGTTAAAGGTCATTAGGATAGTGCTGGGCTATCAAGGGTGAGTCAGGTAAATATTTGGAATAATGAGTTACTAATGGGGCTGAGATCATTGTTTAGCATTGTTTTTCTCTTGAACATATGTATACCTTCAAAAGTATTTAAGTAAATTTTGACCGAGCTTTTTAATAGCTTTACGCGTTTTTCTGGAATTGAATGACTGATTGTTTAACAACCGCTCATCTGAAATTAATTCATCGAAATTCACTAGGATGGACTTGACTTTACAGCTATTATTCTAGGTGATATCACAACAGCAAAAATCATATTGTTTCTCCATCTTGGATCGTTTCCAGAGATCACGTGATGTCAGTGTTTAAATAATATTCGAACCACGAAGAAGACTATTCAAATATTGTTCTAATTGGTTTCATTGAAATATATCATTTTAATTATCAACTGAATTTTCGAGTGCCCTCTTCAGTAAGGTAAAAATAATAGAGGTTCGCATCCAGGAAAAATATCTCGGAGACTTTACAATTACGGTTGGATGATAACAGAATTGGAAGAAGTAGATTTCAAAAAGAAAATGCAGATGAGGAAAATCCTTTTGGAAAACAATTCTCAGTGAAAATGAATAACTTCCATAAATCATTCATTTACATTTTCACGGGAGGGCTTTGTACTGAAAATTAATTTTATATTTTACTGAAACGGAAGCACGATGATTCTGAAGGAAATCAACACAATACAGGATGTAACATCAGGGAAGTGATTTTTGAAGGTTTGGTAGTTTCAAACTCATAAAGTGAGATCCGAGCAAATGGTTTCTGGAAGTTTGGATTCAAACCAGAATATACCACGTTAATAGCTTCATCTTGTAGGGTTCAATGGTTAGGAAATTTCAATGAATATTTGTTAGGAAATTTTAAACATTTTTGTTGAAAGGTCATACACCTTGTGTATTTAAGACAATATCTAAGTTTTGTGTTCAATTACGAAAGTCGAATTCGTGAACAGGTAAAATTCTACTAATGATTCTTAGGTAGAAGTACCTATTCAAAACTCATTTTTTTAACATTTTCAAAAGTACGGATAGGATCGAATCCATTTCGATCGAAAAAAAGAAGCCTGACATTCATGCAGAATTTCGTGATGTCCATTTGAAAAAAACAGCGCCAAATCTTTCCATCAGGAGGTAGAGCTGCTTTTGGCGTGGTCAATACATGAAAAGGGAACTGCCTTGGCAACGAATTTAAACAAGCGCGTAAAAGCTCCTATATAACGTCAGTGCTTTTCCAGAATTTTCATACATTCAAAATTGCCCTTTCCTAAATATATTTTGTTAAAAGAAATGTATATACCAAATTAGTTCGCGATATTTTCAAACGTCCTGTAAAATAATAATATCTCCAAGAGATCTTCAAATTTCACCCTTTCCAACTGATTTCGATGTGATATTCGATCTAAAAAATGTTCGATTGCTCATTCTACCAGATTTGCTCAATGTCACCACAAAATAATTGTGTGGGTGGCACATTGGACAACCCAGATAGGACAGACCGACACCAGTTGTAAAGCTAACTGAAACTTCAGAGATTCGCTGATAATGAAAATGTCGAGCGAGCCTAAACACGAGATATCGTTAATTGAGTTGAAGCAGGTTTGAAAATATCATGCGAAAACAAGACGAAGTGAGACTTGATGTAGACAAAGGTCGACCCCTAAAACATATCAAAAGGAAGATAATTTTATGGAGAAATGATAGCGTGATATTATCTGGCAATGAAGTAACGTAGATAATAAAACACAGTTACCTAGTTTTCAGACATAAAAACTGAAATTGGTTTGCTTGTCGCCTGATAGGATTATTGCGTATGAAAATTTGAAGTGATGAATTTTCAGAATATTGCTGTATTCATTTTAATAGATGATTGCTAGATTTTGATGATTAAGTACGATGGAATTTGCATCTGAATTTAAGATTGCAGCGCCACGGTGGCCAGTTTTAGAACCTTAGATACAGACAAATATTTTGTTTTGATAGTTGATTTTGTACTGTTTGTTAATAGTTGTTTTGATAATTTTTGATTTCACGATTCATTCAAAGACTTTTTAGACTTTTATAGTTGACGAGAGTATTACTGGGAGTACATATTCCATTCTTATAAAGTAGGTATGTATCATTCTTCAATCTTATTGACTGTAGAAACTCTCAAATTACGAGGATCTCTTCAAGGTTAGACAGTATTTTAATATTACTCATTTTCAGATCCAAATGGCAAGATTGACTTTGGTGCAATTCTTAGGCTGTCTTGAAAGTTGAAAAACAGATAGTATTCTAAAACATACTTTTTGGAATAATGGACAAATACTCATAACTTTACTAGTTTTAAAGCGAAGAACTAAATACTCAATATATTGTGAATAAAATGAATACATTCACATAAAACTAATGCTACTTCTATCGTAAGTCTAATTATTATGGATTGACAAATAAATTGTCCAACACTCATATGATTGGTCTTGAAAAAGCTGTAATAAACAAGCCTTGTACAACTTTGCTTTCATCGGCAGAAGCACTTTGAGCGAACAGTATTCATCACCAGATATTTCCTTGTTGAGATTTTTTTTCAATAGTCAGTTCTATCACTGACACATTTACGATGTTCCTTAATGATAGGTTCAACAGGCAGATTTCTGGAAGGTAGGGCATTCCTCTTAAGTAAATATCTCTGCTTGGATTAGGGGCCTGGAAAACAATTGTCTTCATGAATGTTATCTAATATTTCATGAGCAATTAGTGCTTACCTCTAAAAAAAAGATCATCATCGGTAAAATGCAGGTAATAGACTCTCATAAATCTTGTTTGTTGGTTTTTATCGATTCTTCAACACTTTCAGGCCCGACTTGTTAAAGGAAGTTTCTTTCACCCTACATTTGAGTTTGCTTTTCCTCAGTAGAAGCACTTGTAAAATCACACAAACGCCAAGAAAAATGCATAAACTTTCTCATTTTCTTAACATTTCTTTCAACTTGTCAATGATAATGTCGGTACCTCGGGTTACTCGAATAGCCACCAGAGGGAGTATCGCTTATCTTCATTTGCCAATAGTTATATAAATGTAATGGAGTCGAACAATTATTTTAATGCGTTGGTTCTAGGAAACAAATTATACTATTTTCGAATTCCAAGATGTAAATGGTTTTAAACTACAGGATGGGGCTCAATGATAGAGAGTTTGTTGGCAAATGTAACTTTGTGCTGACATCAAGCCGCCTGTATGTGACTCAATTTTCGTAAAATCTGCTCAACCATTTCGACCAATCCATTTTAAATTCTGAAGTTATTGCAATGAACGCGATTGACTCGTTTCTCAGTTCCAGAATAAACAGGTGCACATCTATGCAAAATTCCGTAAGGATCATATCTTTAAGGTAGACCAAGCAGTTATAGCCTTCAAGAAAATATTCGAGGAATGCGCCAAGCATTATTCGAACACTGAAAAGATACCTCGAATTTCGCAAAATAATACGAATCATATCTTCCAAGACTTTCGAGAATAGTTTCGAAATTCTACACCTCCAACGAAAAAGTATTTTATTGAACAAGTGGTAGTAACTCACGCAGAACGAATGTTAGTGGAGAGTCTGGTTCGTTTTTTATGGCCAGAAGAAAATCGAAAAAATTGGACCTTTTTTAAAAAAATCATAATTTTTCAACCAGAAGACTTACGTCTATAAAATAAGTGGCTACGTACTCACAAAGGATCCAGATATAACCAAAAAATTCGATATTGTCCAGCCTCACGCGTTTGATCTGTACGACGACCCAAAGTTGACCCAAATTTCGAAATTTTGGTCAACTTTGAGACGTCGTGCCGACCAAAATAATGAAGCTGGGTGATGTCGAATTTTTTCACGTTCAGTTCGATCCTTTATCTATGCAATAAAACAGATTTCATCGTCCTACTTTCATCGAGTCGGTAATAATGATTTTTTGAAAAAAGGTCCAAAATTTTGGAACTTCAAGGACCTCTCACGTCCAGGACGATTTTTTTAAAAATATCTGACCTTATATTCTTGTTCTACGCCCTCGAATTAGTAAGTGTGCCAAATTTCACGGCGATAGGAGTCGGAAAATTATTATTATTAAATTTGAAACATATACTAATTCGAGGGCGTAGATAAAGAAAATCCAATCAGAATGTTAGTGGAGAGTCTGGTTCGTTTTTTATGGCCAGAAGAAAATCGAAAAAATTGGACCTTTTTTAAAAAAATCATAATTTTTCAACTAGAGGACCTTGGTATCTTTTCCTATTAAATCGAGGTCGTAGATCACGAATATTCCATTTGAAATCGTCCAGTGACGAACGTTTAGGAATTATGGCGAAAATAATGAAAAAATTTCGAAATTTTGGTCAACTTTGAGACGTCGTGCCGACCAAAATAATGAAGCTGGGTGATGTCGAATTTTTACGTGCAGTTCGATCCTTTATCTATGAATTAAAACAGATTTCATCGTCCTACTCTCATCGAGTCGGTAAAAATGATTTTTTGAAAAAAGGTCCAAAATTTTGGAACTTCAAGGACCTCTCACGTCCAGGACGATTTTTTTAAAAAATATCTGACCTTATATCCTTGTTCTACGCCCTCGAATTAATAAGTGTGCCAAATTTCACGGCGATAGGAGTCGGAAAATTATTTTTCGAAAATCGATATTTTCTTAAGGGTAACCCCTTAAAATTTTACCAAAAATCGAAAGTTCTCCGATCGACCTGAAATTTGAAACATATACTAATTCGAGGGCGTAGATAAAGAAAATCCAATCAGAATGTTAGTGGAGAGTCTGGTTCGTTTTTTATGGCCAGAAGAAAATCGAAAAAATTGGACCTTTTTTAAAAAAATCATAATTTTTCAACTAGAGGACCTTCGTCTATAAAATAATTGGCTACGTACTCACAAAGGACCCAGATATGACCAAAAAAATTCGATATTGTCCAGCCTCACGCGTTTGATCTGTACGACGGCCCAAAGTTGACCCAAATTTCGAAAATTTCTCACCAAATCCGGAATATTTTCCAAACCGAATCAGTTACGCATAATCTAATTACAGATTCGTAATCTACGTGTTCGAATCCATAATATATTATGATGTGCATATAGTCATAGCTTCAAAAATAAAATTTCGCACGGAATCGCTAAATCTTACCCCCCCACCCCTCTGCGCTTTGATGTTTATTCGCGGTTCTTTATGAAAAATTTTTTAAGTCCCAAATAAATTTTTTTTTTCGAAAATCGTCGACCTTGTTATCGTTTCCTATTAAATCGAGGTCGTAGATCACGAATATGTCATTAGAAATCGTCCAGTGACAACCGTTTAGAAATTATGGCGGAAATAGTGAAAAAATTTCGAAATTTTGGTCAACTTTGAGACGTCGTGCTGAACAAAATAATGAAGCTGGGTGATGTCGAATTTTTTACGTGCAGTTCGATCCTTCATCTATGAATTAAAACAGATTTCATCGTCCTACTCTCATCGAGTCGGTAATAATGGTTTTTTGAAAAAAGGTCCAAAATTTTGGAACTTCAAGGACCTCTCACGTCCAGGACGATTTTTTTTTTAAATATCTGACCTTATATTCTTGTTCTACGCCCTCGAATTAGTAAGTGTGCCAAATTTCACGGCGATAGGAGTCGGAAAATTATTTTTCGAAAATTGAGATTTTCTTTAGGCTTAAAATTTTACCAAAAATCGAAAGTTCTACGATCGACCTGAAATTTGAAACATATACTAGGGCGTAGATTAAGAAAATCCAATCAGAATGTTAGTGGAGAGTCTGGTTCGTTTTTTATGGCCCGAGGAAAATCGAAAAAATTGGACCTTTTTTAAAAAAATCATAATTTTTCAACCAGAAGACTTACGTCTATAAAATGAGTGGCTACGTACTCACAAAGGATTCAGATATAACCAAAAAAAATCGATATTGTCCAGCCTCACGCGTTTGATCTGTACAACGACCCAAAGTTGACCCAAATTTCGAAATTTTTTTACTATTTCCGCCATAATTTCTGAACGGTTGTCACTGGAAGATTTCTAATGACATATTCGTGATCTACGACCTCGATTTAATAGGAAACGATAACAAGGTCGACGATTTTCGAAAAAAAAAATTTATTTGGGACTTAGAAAATTTTTCATAAAGAACCGCGAATAAACATCAAAGCGCAGAGGGGTGGGGGGGGTAAGATTTAGCGATTCCGTGCGAAATTTTATTTTTGAAGCTATGACAATATGCACATCATATATTATGGATTCGAACATTTGCGAGTACTGAAAATGGTAGTTGAACCAGAGAGTTATCATAACTCATAATTCCTATTTACATATACTATTAGTTGCTCAAAGGTAATTGAATAATGAATATATAACACGATAAAAGTAAATGAAATAAGAAACTGGACGTTCTGCAATCGGCAGAAATCTTCAAATACCTCAATGACAAAAAAACAAAATAATTTTTTTTATTCTAGAATAGCATTTCTTCAGGACAAAAGCGAAGTTTTTCTAAATGATTAAAAATGAATATTTCAAAGTCTGAAAGAGATGTCTCAATTTACTGAGTGAATTGAGATCAGCTTACCCGTTTCAAAAGATTTTTCAGAGGGGAACAAGTCCACAGAATTCAATGGATATCAGCCTGCTCATTCCCAATTAATGGATGTCGGAAATTAAGGCCACCATTTATAAATCACTCGGTATCTCCGAAAATAATAGTCGATTTACAAACTAATCAACACCTTCAAAGCATAAACTTTTTGGGAAAAACCAATTGGGAGGCATGTGCAAAAAACTAGTGAAAGACATCGAATTGAAACAGGAGTTGTTTTCGGTGGTTGCGAAATGGTGCAGGGGTCGGGGTACATTACTTTCTGTGTCTGTTTTGAGGATGAAAAATACAAAGAATCGTAGGAAGATCACTTCGTTGAGTTAATTTGTGTGATCTAACCCACTATTTTCCTTCACCTTTCTTCGCACCTCATTCAATTTTTTAAGTATTATCGAATAAACCAAGTAACTTTCCTGGACGGTTTGGATGCCCAATATTCACCAACAAACTAGGAAAAACCACTCATGTAACATCCTGTATAACATTTCAACTCTCTGAATCATTCCTGTGTAAGTATATCATGTTAACTTCAGATGCTTCCATCATTATCAGACTGAGCCACATCAAAACATGAACTGGTTCATCTAGATGAAATGAGTAAAAAAACTGAACGAATAAACTCACTCTTCCGAGCTTCATGATCCTAGAAAATCCTCAAGGAAACTTCCAGAGGAAAATGCGATTTACTATATGGAAATAGCACTACGCGATGGCTGACTAATCGTGTGTTCCATAAAACTTAATACTATTTTCTTGCTAGAAGTTTACGTTTTACAAGCTGACGGTTCTAGACTTATTGCCGTTTCAAGTGACTTTATATACGTTCAACGGAACAGGTAACTCGTTCAAGTTTTCATAGCGTTCATACCCATCGGGAATAGTATAGAACGTAATTCTTCACGTGTACTTGCACAGGAAGTCGTCCTAGAGCTATAATGCCATAATTTCCTACTCGCCATTGTCATCGTCCGTGTGAGATTGAATCAAAAATATACGCCTCTTGGGAATGTGGAACAGACCTGTTAAGCTGTAGTGACGTTCCTGAACTGATTCCATGGAAATAACTGATTAGGTCGGATCTATTAAAGTTTGTTTCTTTTATACTGTTTGAATGAGAAGTAGGTGAAGTGAGAAATTGAAAATGGGGTTCTATTCGTGAGTAATATCATAAGGGCATCTAATTTTTCCAAAGAAAATCGAAAAACTACGTTGCTAAATAATATTTAAACAAGAAGTATGAGTGCTGGGGGTAACAAAAATCCGAGTCCAAGACGAGGATTTTTGCAACTGCACGAATGCTTTCTGTTAAAAAATATTACTTGGCAATGTGTTTTTTCGATTTTTTTCACTGGAAAAATTAGATGCCCGAATGATATTTGGCAATACTTTTTCATGAGTGACAGATTATTCTACATGCATTGTGTGTAGGTTTTCAAAGGTATTGTAATTTTGGTGACAACATCTGTCAAGTTTTGCTGCGGGTAAACTCGAATAAACTGCTGACAGCTCCTGCCAAACATTTTTCCACCTAGGAACCATTAGCAATAGACGACTTCGGCCCAAGTTCCCAGCCCACAATTTTCTTCACAAATTTACTATCACTGGGGAACGAGAATTTTAGGACAAATTCGACATGATAAGGTTCGCGTTATTTATGAATATCCGTGAAAGATGCCTCGGCTCTTAAAACAAGAAAATTCTCTCCAAATATAGGTTTTTGTTAGGCTGAAATTTGAGTTGGGATTCCTGATTTCATGTTAATATAGTGTCAAGTTTAAAAAGGATATGTCCGCAAATCAACTCGGTTACTTCGGTTGTCGGTTTTCCGTTCTGTAAATATGTAATATTCGGTTGGTTCCTGAAAAAAAAGGTTCATTACGGAATTTGATTGATGAAAAAGCAATCTTTCTGTCACCAGAACATAGACATATTAAGTCTATGCACCAGAACGACAATCAATGTTTTATGGTAACATATCTATAGCATAGAACAATCTCTTTTAACCTTATGATCCATAGACCATACCTAGTAATTTTTCCATTGTTGATTGTTGTCTTCTATGTTCTATGGATCATAAAGTAAATAAAGATTGTTCTATGCTATGGATATGTTACCATAGAACATTGACTATCGTTCTGGTGACAGAAGGAACGTTTTTTCATCAATAAAATTCCGTAATTAACCTTTTTTTCAGGAACCAACCGAATATTTCATATTTACGGAATGAAAAACCGGCATCCGAAATAACCAAGTTGATTTGCGGAACATATCCTCTATAAATTTGAAACTATTAACATGAAATCAGGAATCCCAACTTAAATTTCAGCCAATCAGAGATGATCTCAACAAAACCCTGTATTTGGAAGGAATTATCTCGTTTGGGGAGCCGAGACATCTTTTACGGATGTTTATAAATAACGCCAACCCTATCATGTCGAATTTGTCCCGAAAATCTCGTTCCCCAGTGATAGTAAATTTGTGAAGAAAATTGTGGGTTGGCAACTTGGGCTGAAGTCGTCTATTCAAAATTGTGCGTTTTTGATTGGTGGAAAATTCAGGGAGCGAAATAGTCGACATTACAGTTGTGATTACAATCAAAACACGTGCTGAAGTTCGTTACGAAGAGTGGTACTTCATTCACTGTAATTTTGTAAAGTCACAGATTACCAATGGACACTCTACTTGAAATGGAGGAGAATCTGGAAAGAGGATATAATCTGTTAATAATTTTCGCATGTTTTTCATTCCTTTGAAGTATATGGATTGCTCAGTTGATGATTTCTTCACAATGTCATCTTGAATTTGAGTGCGAACATTATTGAGAACACGAGAGTCATAATTCGCAAAAAATTCTGATCTAATATTCGAAATGTTTGTGCTGGAAATCTTGGCGAAAAAAAAGTTTGAACCACTTTGAAGAAATTATCAATTCTTACTCGAAACTCTGAAAGAAGGTTCAAATCACGTATGGGTTGGTTGAGTAGAAAAAGGGCTGAAATCTGCCCTACAATTTTGAACTTATATAGCTGCCCTGAATTGTGTTGTCTCAATTATCTGGATTTTTTCTTGAAGGTTGGAAGGTAATTGAGTGAAACAGACCTATGCGAATTTTGGTAATGATTGTATATTTCACTCATGAATATATCGATAATTATCAGCCAGATTCCCATAAAAATTACCGGGTGTCTTGTGAAAATGAAATTTTGAAGGTATATGCCCGTACGACAATTGACCTGTTCAATAAACAATTAGAAGAATTTACAGTTTGTTCGTTTTCGAAGCTCATGTTCAAGAGTACAGCCTGCTATCGTTTTGCTGCTGACTTCCAGTCAGTACTTTTCTAGATTTTTTGGGCGGATGACTTACCCTGAGCAAAGTTGTTTATTTATTTGAATAATTTCTGAGGCCATCTCCTCCATAGGCCAAGGATCTCGCTCAGGCCGAGGGTGAGGAAAGAACGTTCAAGGACCTGAAATCTGTCTGAGCGTTTTCGAAAATGAATGGTTATGTACGAAATTACGGAAGGAATTCGGTAAAAAAATTCTGACAGCCCTAGAAATATTGATAAAAGCTTAGTTTGGGAGGATTTCGCATCCTTTTAACGCGCTTGTTCTGGGGAACAGCGCGTTACCATTTCGTCACGATGTCTGTAATTTTCGAATTTTGAGCCGAAATTGGTCTCAAACGACTAGGTTGGACTCACTGATGAAGAATCCGTGGTTAACATTGATTCTATCCGTCCGTCCATGTGTGCTGTAACTCTCGAAAGAAAAGCCCTAGAGTCTTGAAATTTTCAGGTTAGATTAAGATCCTAAATATCTCGGTTATGTTCGTTAATGGGCCAAATCTGGCGAATGGTTTTTGTGCTACAGCTATTTGAAATTTTGATTTTTCAACATCTCGAAAAATATTCATCTGATCGAAATGAAACTTGGTTATAAGATCAACTGTATCAATAAGAAGAATTATGCATGGAAAAATTCGAAAAAACTTATTTTTTTCGAAAATTTCGCGATATGAACAAGTGCGTAAAAGCTGCTGACTTCACGTCAGTGCTTTTCTAGATTTTAAGGTTTTTCCGGTTTTTCACACCTAATATCTGAAACAGAACTATCAAAAACTAAATGGAAATTGTTTTTTTCATACGAGTACATGGATCTTATATTTGGTTCATCAAAAAAAAACTATTTGTGTGTATTTCGTGTTCCGAATTGTTTCACGAATTTTCATCAGATATATAACATTCAGTTTTGAATACCTCGAAATCGGTTCGTTTGAAGAGAAATAATAAGGAATAATTAAGTATTCTGAAATGATTGAGGATTTTTAAAATCACTCAAGATAAACTTCATCTATATGCTCATTCCTTATATATATAAAGGGGGGACTATAGCCAGAAAACCCTTAGATGTTAGGTGAATCTGATTTCAGTTGAATACGTATCATAGAAAACTTCACGCGGAAATTCATTTCAATAGCAAAAACTGTGTGAGAACTACAAATGAAAGACTGATTTTTCTCGGAAATTTCAACAGCCTGTATCTTTTTATCGGAGCAGAATCTGGAAAAATAGTAAAAAAAATTGTTTTATTTGATGAGAGGAATCAAGGGTTGAAATAAATGTACAACTGAAGACTCGCCCTGTATGTATATTTGAGATTGTCTATTATTTCAGAATTGAGAATGAATGATCTTGCAGTCTAGAAGATTATCCCCAAAAAGTATCGAAACGTCAACCAATTGCAAAAGAGTGTTTGATTCACCCCAGAGTCCTGAAGACACTATCCCATTTTCCCAGTACTGAACAGCCAGGAAGAGATTTGAGATATGGAATTAATTTCTAGTCTGACGATTTCTCACGATTTTTCGTCGTTGAATTCCACGATTTCTGCTTCATCTCATATGGCAACCCTGCTATCTACCGCGAGCGGCAGTCGAATTCGAAAATTCGCGAACGCAGGTAGAATATCGAAATGCACGGTTTAATCAACACTTATACGAATTCCAGTGGTATTAATATAATCCGAAGCTTACGTGAATTCAAAATTACATGCTAACCACTAATTAAAACCTGATCGAAGTTTCTCTATTCCGCATATGAAGTTTAAATTGCCTCATGTCACTATCCTATCTTCAATTTTGTAATTTCCACGATAGGAAATTGCAGTGCTCTGGATGTTGCTGCCCTTCATTGTTATGGTCTGTAATTGATAGCTAAGACCAACTTTGGCTGTTCCGAATATCGATAAGTAGGTACACTTCCAATTTCTCAAATAGGAACGAGTGATCAAACTTCTAGAAGAGCAGTGTCGTGAGGTCGGGAGCTTTGGGCGCTTGTTCGAAATTGATGTTTCGACAGAGTGATATTTCTGGAGTTATTCATGAAATAACAACGATACTGAGGAAATAACTACAAAATTTGAAATTTTTTCCCGAATATTTCCGAATATTCAAATGGAAGTGACCTAGAATTGTTGCAAAATATGGACTTGAAGTTCTGATTTAAATGTCATAAAGATCGAATGGATGGTTTACGTATAACAGAGATGCATAGAATACAAAGTTCGGACACTCTTTGACATATTTTGGATCCGAAATGAGGTCCGAATGTTGTCACAATTGGCGTCTGAATTTAAGATTGCAGCGCCACGGTGGCCAGTTTTAGAACCTTACATACAGACATAGATTTTGTTTTGATAGTCGATTTTGTACTGTTTGTTGGTGTTTGGTTTGATAATTGATTATTTCACGATTTATTCAAAGACTTTTTAGACTTTTATAGTTGACGAGAGTATTACTTAGAGTATATATTCCATTCTTATAAAGTAGGTATGTATCATCTTTCAATCTAATTGAGTGTAGCAACTCTAAAATTACGGGGATATCTCCAAGGTTAGACAGTATTTTAATATTATTTATTTTCAGATCCAACTGGCAAGATTGACTTTGGTAGATTTCTTAGGCTGTCTTGAAAGTTGAAAAACAGATAGTATTGTAAAACATACTCTATGGAATAATAGACAAATACTCATAACTTTACTATTTTCATAGGGAAGGACTAAATACTCAATATATTGTGAATAAAATGAATACATTCACATGAAACTTATTCCACTTGTACCGTAAGCCTCATTCATTATGGATTGACATATAAATTTTCCAACACTCATATGATTGGTCTTGAAAAAGCTGTAATAAATAAGCCTTGTACAACTTTGCTTTCATCGGCAGAAGCACTTTGAGCGAAGAGTATTCATCGCCAGATATTTCCTTGTTGAGACTCTTTTTTTTCAATAGTCAGTTCTATCACTAGAACATTTACGTTGTTCCTTAATGATCACTTCAACAGGCAGATTTCTGGAAGGCATAGCATTCCTCTTAAGTAAATTTCTCTGCTTGGATTATGGACCTGGAAAAAAATGGACTTACCTTTATAAAAATAATCATCATCGGTAAAATGCAGGTAACAGACTCTCATAAATCTTGTTTTTTGGTGTTTATCGATTCTTCAACACTTTCAAACCCGACTTGTTAAGAAAAGTTTCTTTTACCCTAACTCCTCATTTTCTTAACATTTCTTTTAACTTGTCAATGATAATGTCTGTACCTCGGGTTACTCGGATAGCCACCAGAGGGAGTAGCGCTTATCTTCATTCGCCAATACGGCTTTGCTCTCCTACTTCAGTTTTCGCCGATAGATGCCGACATAGGAAAATCTGCCATATAAAATCTGAAATATTCACGGGAGTTACCGACATGTCATAACATAACTAGTCAAATCAGAGGTTTTTTTTTTGATTTCTCGAGTTGGACCATACATTATTTTCAGAAATTTCGAAAAATGAATTCATTTTGACAAATTGAAGTTAAGTTAAGCTGTTCATTTCATTCAGTCAGAATGGTGAAAATATGTATATGTGTGAATACACAAGTCTGAAACTTGATATTGTTGAATATCTATTAATTAGAAGACCTATTTATTATTTCGATATTTAGTCAATGCAGAGGAAGTCTTCTAAAGTTGCGTATTTAAAAATACCTATAGGAAACATTTTGAAATTCTTCTAATGAATCCGCATGAAGAGCAGAGTGAATAACTCATGTTTCAATAATAATTAATATGAAGATATTTCCTCGAAATATTTTCACAAGTATGTTACAAATTCATGACATTTGAATTAATTTTTTTTTTTAAGTACATACAAATTTTATAAGCCATATTTCTCATGAAAGAAATTCAAACTATCCAATAACTCCATGTTTAATATCTCGTAACGTTTTTACTGTTGTTTTAGCTTCGAACTCTTCGAAACTACTTCTTGAATCCATGAAAGTCTTTCAACAATAAACCTCATACTCATCCTTGTTCCCTTGTACATATTTCATATTATGAATGAGTATAGTTTTTCCACATCTGATATACACTTCTTATATATTACTAAGAATCCATCATTCCAAATATCCAATTCATATTTTGGCAATAGTTCCATCAGATTATAGCTCAATTCACCTTTATTCAGCGGAATTAATTGTATGCACTCGAAGCAGCCACCGTAGCGCCAAGTAGGATAACTATCGAACGGAGCAAGCTAGCGTTTTGAAACTTTTAGGGTAGTTCACTCATCGAAATACAGCGGTCAGGTTCATTGATGAGCCAAATCGGCCGAATGGTATCGGAGTTAAAGCCATTTGAAATTTTGAGTTTATTTTCATGATATTTCAGGAAATACTGGAGCTGTTGGATTGAACCTTAGCAGTTAGTTGGAGCATAACGACGCGCAACTTTAAGCGAAATTTCGTTGGGATCGTTTGGTCACTTGAATCAAAAAAAATTTTTTTTTCAGGAACTATCCATCACATGTGAATAAAAATTCGCTCATTACTTGAGCTCCATTTTTCACAGCAAATTTCATTTCGATAGGAATAATATTTTCGGAGATATTAGGAAAAAATATGTCAAATTTGTACAACCAACCTTTCCGCATCAACAGATATACAGGGTGGGCAAAATTCGTTGTCTACTGAAGGGATCTCGAGAACTATAGCAGCTAAAAGAAAACTGATAACACATTCTCGAGTTCTTGTTTCCTGACTAATCCGAATCTGAAAACAGATCCAGCTTATCGCGCATAGAACTTGAGTTATAAGCGAAAAATGAGAATTTGTCATTTTCAATAATTCTGATTAACTCGCTTGTTTGAACTCGTATTCGAAATCTGTTGATACATTCTACAGGCACTTTTTTAGGAGGAATTCAAATATAATATGACTGAAATTTTCCAATCCAACCATTTTCGAGAAATGAGAAGGATTTTGGATTTTTCAAATGTAAACTATAGGTGAAAGTTCTCTTATCTTGCTACAAAATTTTTGCTGATTACAAAAATGTATCATATGTCGCTATTTACATGAATATAACATGAGAAAAAGTTCAATACTTTTTTCCCGCTTTTCTATTCACTGTTGAATTTTTATAAGTAGGCTAGCGTAACCATAGCGACGATTGAATATGCATTATATATATATTATTATGTATGTCGTTGTGGATATTTCTCGAAAAGACTTCCCTTGCAACTCGGCCATTTCCATTCGCTTGAATATAGCATACCCACATATCGAATTTTTCGTAATTTGGAATATTTCGGCCCATTAGGGATAATAAACACATTCACTATTGCTCATCTTAAGAACTATGACAAATTAATCATAAAAATATTTATTCAGCAATCGCTGATTCCAATCATAGAGGCGCAAGTTCACACAAAGATAATGCACATTCAATCGTTGCTATGGTAACGTCAGCCTGCTCATAATTCAACAGTGAATAGAAAAGCAGGAAAAAAGTATTGAATTTTTTCTCATGTAATATTCATGTGAAAAGCGACATATGATACATTTTTGAAATCAGCAAAAATTTTGTAGCAAGATAAGAGAACTTTCGACTATATTTTACATTTGAAAAATTCAAAATCCTTCTCATTTCTCAAAAAGGGCTGGATTAAAAAATTCAGTCACAATATATTTGGATTACTCCTAAAAAAGTGCCTGTAGAATGTATCAACAGATTTCGAATACGAGTTCAAACAAGCGAGTTATTCAGCATTATTGAAAATGACAATTTCTAAATTTTCGCTCATAATTTAAGTTCTATGAACGATAAGCTGGATCTGTTTCCAGATTCGGATTAGTCGGGAAAAAAGAGCTCGAGAATGTGTTATCAGTTTTCTTCTAGCTGCTATAGTTCTCGAGATCCCTTCAGTAGACTAGAATTTTGCCCACCCTGTACATATATGTATCTGTTGATCGCGGTGCTCGATATTGTAAATATACAAAACCCACAATATCGAACAGGACATACAATTTGAATTCGACCATGAAAGTCCATTCGAATAGGCCTCTCAATAACACGAAATTTCATGATGCCATTACTTTGTTTGCATGTTATGCCGACCGTTAGTTCCGGTTATAACCGAATGATCGCTTTGTCGTGAGCGTTGTTTCATCGAAAACATATTTGGTGGTTTGTAATATAATATAATTGACAAATTAGTTGTTCGTCGGTAGGAGATAAATTTAGCAATAATTTCCATGAAAATGATGCTACTGTGATGTGGTTCTGGACTATATCCATCAAATTTGATGAACATGTATTTTATACCTATCGCTTTCTGTAATTATACGACTAAATCGAGGTAAACGCAGTTATGGATAAATTATTAGGTAAGAGTTCAACATTGTCTGAATCGACAATGGCAGGAAAAGAATAGACGTGACGTTAGAAGTTTCTACTTGCTTGTTCTAACAGGTCTCTTACAGGGCTGGGCAGTATTTCAATTACTTGTAATTGAAATACGTATTTGAAATACAAATACGTATTTTGTATTTGTATTTCAATAACTTCTTGAAAATGTATTTTGTAATTCGTATTTCAAATACCTGACGCTGAGATATTTTGTATTTTGTATTTCGATACTTTTGTCTTCGAAATACTTTCAAACAAATACATCTAGCGCTGAGCGCTCTACAGAAAATATTCCCTGAATCCCCCTTCAGATGGCGCGACGTTCATCTGCTTCATCCAGTTCTTTTGCTAGCAATCATATTTTCGGCAAATGGTAAGGAAGAAAAGGTCCTGCGCAATTGTCATTTCATCATGGAGTTAGAGTTAGTCAACTTCTAAAAACGATAAGAGCAAAGAGCTTACAATCCTTGAACATTATCCTAACATGAAAAATCTAGAAAAGCACTGACGTCCTTCCACGTGAAGTCAGCAGCTTTTACGCGCTTGTTCACATTGCGGTCTGGTGATTTGGAAATTTCAATGAAATAGAAAAATTTAAAAGAAAAAATTCCCGAAAAAAAATTTTTTTTTTCGAATTTTTTCATGAATAATTCTCCTTATCGACCGACATTGTTCATATTCCAACCAAATTTCATTTCGATCAGATAAATATTTTCGAGTTATTGAGAAGTCAGAATTTCAAATGGCTGTAGCACAAAAACCATTCCGCAGATTTGCCCCATTAACGAACTTAACCGAGATATTCAGGATCTTAACCTAACCTGAAAATTTCAGGACTCTACGTCCTTCCTTTCGAAAGTTACAGCGCACACGGCCAGACGGACAGAATCAATTTTTACCACGGATTCTTCATCAGTGAGTCCAACCTAGTCGTTTGAGACCGATTTCGGCTCAAAATTCGAGAATTACAGACATCGTGATGAAATGATAACGCGCTGTTCCCCAGAACAAGCGCGTAAAAATGTGTTCATACAATATAACACAAGTTTCTGCCCATCAGGACCTGTAGAAAGATTGTTTTCTTAAGCAGGTTATATTCATTCCCCAACAAGAGGCTGTTTGTCTGATTCTACATTAAAAAAATCTTGTGTTTCTGAAAGGAAATTCTTTATTTAGAGGTTAAATAGCTGAGCTGAATTGGTTGTACTCTTTTCACATTTTACGTAACACCTGAAAGTATTTTGTAATTTGTATTTCAAATACAAATAGTTAAAATACTGTATTTTGTATTTTTTATTTCAAATATCCGACTTGAAAGTATTTTGTATTTTGTATTTCAAATACCTGCGAGAAAGTATTTTGTAATTTGTATTTCAATTAAGCCAATCATGTTTTTTGCCCAGCCCTGTATCTTACATGTATCCTAAAATAATTTATTCAAACGAGTCTACTGGATAAGAGGTATTGATACAATAATCAAAAATACAGGTTTTCCTTCATATTCCATTTTTTTTACGAAATTCGAATATCAACCAAAATTACATTTAGGAAGCTGCCATAATTAAACTTCGTGTTCTTATGTATCTAATAAAATGGTTCATGATTGGCTCTAGGACTAGGGCAAATGCAAATCCTTCCCAAATTGTTGACGTTTCGATCCGTTTTTGGATTTTCATCAAGACTGAAACCAATTTAATTTATTGAAATCTACAATTTCTGTATTATGCTTTACATATCAATGGTAACAACTAAAAACATTCACACATACAAACACTCTCAAACCAACACAAATCAAGCAGTAAAACGAGGAATGCAACCCTACCTTTTTAAAATGACATTCACAGTTTTTGAGTGGGTGCATAGTTGAACAATTTTACTCTATCAGAATCAGCCATGATTAAAACAAGTACAATCCAGACAATGAGTCATCCCGTACAATATTATGCGAACAATAAAGAAATATGTTATTATATTTGTACAATACGCATCTCTGTCCTCAACGCGAATGTAAGACAGTCTTCTTGATATAAAATTCGATTCTACTATTTAGGTTTAATTTTGGTCAAAAGATGACCAAAATTAAACCTTAATAGTGAAATCAAGTCAAAAGATGACCAAAATTCAACCTTAACAGAGGAATTCACTTTCATATCAAGAAGGCTGTCGCACATTCGCGTTGAAGACAGATGCGTATTATATTCGGTCATGCCGAATTTCGTGTAGATAATTCGGTTAGGAAATAGAAAACTGGTTTTTATCTTGATATCAAGCAGAGGTGGATAGGCTCAGTAAATGAATGGGTGGCCACTATGTCGAATTGGAATAAGCCTGAAGAAGTTCTCGAGGTCATGTTAATGATTGTCTTCACTTCATTGATTAGATGATTGGAGATACAAGCGATTTTCTGCTACTCCCTCAACATGTGGTTTCAAAATTTCTCAATCAAAAATTAAAGACATGCTGGTTTTAAAATTTTTCAAAAAGAATGAAATTTCTGATAACAGACCGGAAATTTCGAAATTTATTCACCAATTCATATCGTAAATTTCTCTAATGTACGGAAATGTATTGAAATCGATTGAATATTTTCGAAGTTGAGACCATCTCAAATATATCTACATTTTCCGCAAAACACCCTGTATCTTTGAAACAAGAGTAAACTTGTTCGAATGCCCTCCATCTCCAATCATACCCTGTTCAACGGATCACCTAACACTCTGCATAATTCGGTTTTAATTCTCATCTACAAATATCTTCAGGATTGCCCAACGCATTCGCCAATTTGCAACATCTATTAGGACCGAACGTGTTCACAATAAAACAGCGCTAATGCTGATGTGGAGTTTTTCTATTATCCTATGAAGTGAAAGTAACTAGTATCGACAAACCTGTTTATACCTGGTGACCCAGTAGTTTGTCCAGGTAAATAATAGATTTTTTTTTAAATAATTAAAAATATTCTGTCCAAGATTTTTTTTAGGCAATCCATTTTCAAGATATTTTCTAATATACAAAATTCATCAAGTTTTATTCTTTTATCAGCGGTGAAGGTCGATGTAGATTGGGATCTCCTACTATGCATATCGAATTATCACGAACCCCCTATCAGTTAAAAATTAATCGCAAAAGTATAACTTCCGGTTTCTCAATAATGAACATATAACTTGATCACGTCGGCTCCGATACGACAGGTAACTTAACGGTACAGGCCAATTAGTCCCTTAATTCCGGTGGAACAAGTGTCTTGGCGCACATGCGCCATCCCCTATCGCGCTTGCCATGCCGGCGATGGCTCGTTTCGGAAACAGTAGCCCCATCGCATCACAGAGGGTTAGTTCGCCGCGCGCACACCAGGAGCGCTTATGTCGTATTACTTTGAAGTTCGCCGACAATCTGGAACGGACGGAAATGATGAGAGGTAAAGCGTGTTTTGTACCTTACGCTCGCGACGCGCGATATTCACGATGGACGCCGCTATTGCCGGTTTTTTTCGCTATCACGGGGTAATGTGATTTTCTGTTCTCGATGGCAATGGTACTGTCCAGCCAGAGTAGGCTTCTCGTCACTCTGTGCACTTTATTGTTTGTTTTGGCCGGTGCGCTTACTATCAGTTCTCTTGCCGGACTTTTCAACAATGCGGCGACTACAGATCCTGTGCCGGCCAAACTGCGACAGGTAGCTTTGATGTTGTATTATCCATCATTCATCTCATCATCGGAATGTTCTTAAATGTTAATTCATTCACATTTTCATCCATGAGAAATTAAAAATTATCTCCGATGGAATCTTGAGTTCTATGCAGGTTATGACGAGTTTGTAGAACGATCTTGGCATGAAGTCTACTGGAGTCCAACTCAGATTTAATTTCATATCGAAGGGTTCTCCAAGGATTCCCTGAATCACAATTCCAGAGGAGTAGATATTCTCGGAATCGGTGAATTCTTGTTCGGTGAAGTTGACTGTTACTTTAGGTTCCATACACATAATTTCGATTTTTGTAACTTGGAAACCAAGTCAAATTTGAAACATTGCATATGAAGAAATTGGAATTCTAAGACAGCATACTGCTGGTTAGCTAGATTTGATTGAAGACATTTATTCACTTTTTCATTCATCCTACCTTTATGTTTATTGACACAGGAACATATTGGTATATGTGAGCTTGCATCATCTTTAATCATCTAATGAAAGAATTTTTACCACTGTTTTATCATCATCATTGACATCAGTATTATCAACAATCTTGTAAGTGATCGTCAGAACTGTTTCCATTATCAAAGTACCCATCCAGCATTTCTCAAGAGATATTATCAGTTACGCACCAAAAAAACATCCCTCTTAAATCCCTCAAGTTAGATTCAGATTGATTCTGAATTTCATTTTACATCTGGTTTGAATTAGTCCACAACTATTTTGATACCCAATACTCTGTTTCTTTCGATCATATACGACGTATGGATTTAATTGGTGATCTCGAATATTTCACTCAGTACCTACCTTAAATCTACTCAGGGGTTTTTTTCTTGCAAGTACAAATTTCCTTCACAATAATTAGAATGAGCCAATATATTTTTAATTTCTCTGATGGTCGAACCAATAAAACTATTTTTAAAATCCATGAATCAACCAAAACTTCATTAAGTCTTCGATTCCAGAGCGAATTCAAATCGAATTCGATATATCCACGAAAGATTGAGTGGTGTTCAATAAAGTTTCGTGATCAACTCTGAGTTCGCGATGCACTTGTTGAATGTGCAGAAGTGTACGGAAATTATTCACGAAATACACGTGAAAAAGTTACTTATTAACCGTGGGTTTCACAAAGCTTAATCCTCTGATCAACGCCTTGATATTCTGTGGTATTGCTAAAAATGAACTGAAATTGAACATAGAATTGTCTTGATCACAACAATCAAGTTAATCAGAGCTTTGTGAAACCCGCTGCTAATCACATTAATTATTCTCCTACGTTAGATATTTGCTGGAGCCCTTAAATTTTCAATTGAAGTTGTATTCAGTGAAAATGAGGGACAAACTCATATACATCTACGAAAAAAATTGATTATTCCCATTCGCGAAATCAATACTTCAAAAATTTACAGGGGAAACAGTAACTCTCTGAGTTAATTCTGTTGAATATATTGGTTACATTCGAAGGAGAGGGCAGACAAATTTTTAAAAGACCTTGAATTCTTCAACCATAATGCTGAAGTCTATCTATTTATTTTTAGTTGATTCGAAAAAGGAAACTGTCTTTCGAGAATAATTACCCATCTGGTAGCACAGTCGTCGAAGAAATTGAGTCATCTATACAATTCGTTAGGAATGAAAGATCGAATTGAACTCATTACACAGGCTTCGAAAAGATGCAATCGGGAAATATCCAAATGTTATGTTTTCGAGGAATGGTACAAGATGTATAATGGTAATAATACCTGTCTAGACCTGGGAGAGTATAAAGTTACAGCGGGAAGAAGCAATTAGATCGTAGCATAAATTTATTCAGTTTTCAACATTCCAATAAGAAAACCGTTGAAATATAGCCTTTTGGTAGGATATCCCTTTCATTTCATTGTTGTCAGGGAATTGAGAAGGCTCTCGAGCGCACAGAAATGAAATTCGGTCTCCGTGAGCCTCTGGCTAGAATAATATTCAATTATCTTAATTTTCATCAGCGAAATTCCATACTTGGCAATGAAATAGTCGTGAAATCATTCAGCGAACAATTTCATTTCACGGTAATTTCCGTAGACTTTACAATCTTATAAGCTGCATCATCAAAATAGTTACGATCTTCGGAGTGATATGAAATGTTCTCATGTGAACGAAGCTTTCAGTTTTACGCAGAATTAAAAGTTCAAAACATGTTATATTATGAATCTCTGCGCTCTCCTTCATTATTAATTGAATGCATTTTACTGTCGTGCATTCAATAACGGTTTTTAATAGACATGAAGAAAAAATTCAGAATGACGCAAAGTGGGGAGTTTTAACCCTCTTGTTAGAATTCATAGCCAGCAAAGCCAACATCGACTATGCTTGACGAAGCTCGGTGTCCTAATGAATTTCTCATGATCCACATGAAATTTTGCATCATTTTCGTGCCGTACTTTCTGCCGACATCTTCAATGGAATAGCGTGCTATCGTTTTGATCAGACATCTGTAATTTTCGAATTATTCCTCGAAACTGGCCTCAAAAGACTGCGTTGGAATCAGTGATAACGAATCCGTCAAAATCGATTCTTTTCAGCTGGCTGTAGGCACGATTACGTGACAACGCACACTTGAAACTTTCAGGGTATGTTGCATTTCAAAATACGATGGTCTGGTCATGAATGTGCCAGATCAGCCAAACGGATTGGATTTATACTCTTTTGAAGATTTGAGGTTATTTCTTCATCAACTCAAAAACAACTGATGCGATCGGATATTGTAGGAAAAAAACTATCGAATTTCGTGATTTTGCTGGCATGTTCTGGGGCACAGCGTACTATTGTGTTGTCCAAATGTTGGTTATTTCGAATTCACATATGATGAATTCGGTGTCAAAATAGTTTCTGTCCGGCCAGCCGGTCGTCCGTAGTCACGATTACTGGTATATGGAAACCCATATTGACTCACAACTTCATGTAGGTGCCAATCTAAAATACGATAGTTATGTTCTTCAGTGAGCGGAATCGGCCCATTGGTTTCGAAGTTATAATCATTTGAAAATTTGAGGGTTTTTCCTGATGTTCCATGAACCATTGAAGTAATTATATTGAATCTTGGTATTGACTCGGAGCATACTTTTTACAGAATTTTGTTGAAATTTTACTGTTAGTTACTTGTCATCATATTTGAGGCAAATTCCGCTCAGACCTTGAAATTCGAATTTCACAGCAGTGCTTCAAATTTCTATTTGATACGAATGTAATTTTTGAAGATATTGGGGAAAAATATGTCAGATTTCGCGATCCACGGTATCGTTGTTTTTTCCTAAAAAACTCAGAAAATACAGATTCAATCATGATGTGACTTGCTTACTAGTTTGAAAATACCAATGAACAACTTCGTGCAGAACTTGATAATGATCTTGTCATTAGAAAAATTCTAAAAACAAATTCAACTTTTTTTCGAATATTCAATATTTTTCTGTATTTTCCTCACGAAATTCTGTATAAAGCTTGGATCTGTCATTTTTCGATCAAGTACAAGATTTCAATTCGATCCAATCTGTATTTTTGGAAATAGTGGAAAATAAAATTTTGAATGGATACATCTGCAAAACCATCATGAATTCATGAATTCGGTCCTCGTGATTGAGCTTGAAACGTACTCTATAGTAGGTGAGTTCCATTCGGCATCCCAAACATGTTGAGATCCGTGTAATTGAATAATACTATGTGCCTTTCTCCGAATATTTCACCGAATATCTGGAATATCCACATAAAAAAAATTTGCGCAGCAGATTTCAAAAATGAAATATAAAGGTAAAGCTGGACCAGCTTTCATGTCATGAATAATTGAATGTTTACCCATATCGGTAGATGGATGGACGAGAATTCAGAATAGCTATGCGGATGCATATTTACGGAAATATCGATTAGGAATCAGATATAAATGTTGTAATATGTATGCATACATTAGCTCGAACGCTACGATGGAAAACGTTTGAGAACTTTTATGTGGCTACGTGTACGAAAAGTTCTCATCTGGAAAGAAAATTTATTTTATGCCTGACAGATTTATAACATATATAAATTCGCTGAAAAATGAAATTAGGTGTTCGCCCATATTGCATATACGCATTTGAGTATACGGTATTCTGAATTACAAAAGGTGTAATGAACAAATAATTTGATACCAAGCGAAATATGATCAGTTTCAGTTGTTGATTAAATTAATATCTACAGGGTGTTACTCAATGCAAACTTTTGCGATACAATGTAGTAAAGTTTACAGAAAAAAAATTCTCATTGTAGATGATATTGCCGATTATTTCTATGGACTTCGGTACACGTTCTCACTGCAGTATGATATACAGAGTGTAACAGCCAAATGGAATAAATTCGATAACGAATAAATGAGGGCGTGTTGGGAAAAACGCTCGGATACGTCAATTTGTAATTTTAAATGCGCATAGTTTTCAAGAAAATAAAATTATATAGGGTGTTCCATGCGACCGTGGCCAATGCCAACTTTCTTATTTCAAATGTAACCCCCTGTATATTATTTATTTTTTGGATTCTTCAAAAAATTCTAGACATAATTCATGTACAATGTCCCATACCTATCTTCAACTTTTTCGGAAATATTAAGTGTTTTCAGATTTTTTACAAAAATTAACATTTTAAATGAAAATTGTTTTGTTTCACAAATTCGATACATTACACTCAAAACTTATTTCCCATTTATCGCTTGATATGAAGAAAGTAAGCAAAAACCATTACTGAGAAGAAATTTAAAAAAAAAACAAAAAAAAACCTTAAACTTAGATGACCTAAACAACCGAATCACGCTTGCGATTATATCAGTCACGCCTGAAATGTTGGGTAACGTTAGAAGACAATTTTACACCAGATTAGCATGTTGCCAAGACGTTCGCGGCGAGCATTTAGAACATTTCCTACATTGACATTTATGTTTTTTTTTAATTATTAAGAAATAATCAGTATTACTTATTAGGTTTTAAGTGTAATGTACCGAATTTGTGAAATAAAATAATTTTTATTTAATACGTTGATTTTCGCACTAAATCTGAAAACACTCAATATTTCCGAAATAGTTAAAGATAGGTATAGGACATTGTGCAGGAATTGTGTCTAGAATTCTCTGGAGAATCCAAAAAATAAATAATATACAGGGGGTTGCATTTGAAATAAGAAAGTTGGTATTGGCCACGGTCACATGGAACACCCTATATAATATTATTTTCTTGAAAAATATGCACGTTCAAAATTACAAATCGACGTGTCCGAGCGTTTTTCCCAACACGCCCTCATTTACTCGTTATCGAATTTATTCCATTTGGCTGTTACACTCTGTATGTATACATGTGGCGTTTGTATAAATTTCGCTTTGAATATTTTCGCACAAAATATGATACGGCACTGCTTTTTATCAAATTGAAAATAAGTCTCAAAATTTTCATTCAATTTTGAATGAATTTGATTTGCTGATTCAACTGTTTCCAGCTCAGGGATTTCACATTTTCGCTTGAAAAAAGAATTTTGTTTGACTTTAGCGACAAACTGCTAGAAATGTCAAAGGGTGACCAGTCCGTACAAATTATTTGCGTATCGGCTTAAATTGTATTAAGAGTCCGAATTAGTTCAAAAACGGATAAAATCACATTTTCATCCTGATATTTTTCATTTATTGTTATAGTTATTTTATCAAATAAATAACTGGCGATCAGAAATGCAATAATTTCCGAAAGAAACCACTCAGACACTCGACATCTGAAAAGTAGGTAGGTTTGGGGCTTTATTACGAGGTCCGAATTCTTGAGTGGGTAAAATCCCCCTAATGATTCCGCAGATATACCCACCTAAAATTCCATTATTCCAATATTTTCAAAAATTTAGATGAAATCGAATTGGAATTCAGTTTTGGATTGAAAAATGACAGCTTGGAGGTTCATACAGAATTTCGTAAGGATTATATGATCATCAGAAGATTGCAGAATATTGAATATTCGAAAGAAAAAAGTCGAAAACTTTACTTTTTCTCAAATTGTTCTAATGACACCATCCCCACGAAATTCTGCAGAAAATTAATCTTCAGCATTTTCAAATTGGTTATTGAATTTCAATCTGTATTTCTCAGTTCTTCCGGAAAAAAACAGGATAACGATTGAATGAAGCCCAAGGTTTTAGCAGAATTTTGTTCCGAATGATGATGGATGCTTTATAAAGAATAATTTTTCGAAAGAAATTTTTTTAAATTTTAATGGTGAAATTTTTTTGTACAATCAACTGAATGTATGATTTCAAAAAACTTGTACGTCGTTATGCTTCAACTAAGGTTCAATCCAATCGCTCTTGAATCTTCTGAAATATCAGTGAAATAACATCAAAATACAAGAGGCTTTAATTCCGAAAGCAATGGCCAATGTTGACCACTAACAAACTCAACTGTAGCATTTTGAAATGCAACCTACCCTGAAAGTTTCAGAACGATAGGACACTCCGTACGTCCATAATCATGCCTACAAAAAGCCGGAAACCGCATTCGTCATTAGTAAGTCCAACCTAGACGTTTGAGACCATTATCGAGAGAAAATTCGTGAATCACAGAACTTTGGTCGATAGCATGTTATTTCCCAGAACATGCACGCAAAAAACATTGCGGAAAATCAGTAATTCAACACGCTCTACCTCGGAAACGAAGTGTTTGGAGACCAATTCTATGCGGAATTTTCTTTCTATATATCAATAATTAAATGAAGATAGTCCCATGCAATTTCAGGAAAACCATCAAGTGTAGAATCTCACATCAAAAAATCCATTTACCACATTTTCTATTTTCTAAACTTAGGATCATTGAGCTCTCAGTTTTTGTATATCCTGAACTGGAGCCTCTCTGAAACGAAGTGAGATAATGGGTTTTTAATTTCCTCCCACGTCATTCCTTTATTCATTACGCTATATCGTAAATAGGTCACATTTAATTATATGTTTTTAAATATGCTGCAGTTAACCTGATCATCTAGATAGGACTGAACATTTGCCGCATACATATGATGCATGTTGTTTTCATGCAAAATTATCGACAAACAAATATACCGAAATCCGGCATATATTGAATGAAATTGGGAACCGACTGTGATTACAATAAAGTATTTTAATTGAATGCCATCGAGATTCCTGATCAAATTTCATGAATCAATTTGCCACAGTTTGCATATTTGTAGTTTTCGATGGATTGTTTCATTTTGAGTCGAAAATAATGTTCAGTTACAGGTTTTCAGGAAATCTTTGTTTCTATCTCGGAAAGTATTTATGAACATACTGAGATATTCTTTCCATTCCATCCATACCCTCTTGTCTTTAGAGACCGAAAGAAACAACACGAGCCGATAAAGAACTTGATTACAAAGACCGAGGTTTTGAATAGGTTAAATCCACCCAATATTCTCGACATTCAAAATTTTATTTCTGAATGTTTCCAAAAATACAACAAAAATGACAGAATAAAGGTTCATTCAAAATTGGCATGAAAAATGCAGATGAAGTTTATATTAAGTCATCATGAGCACTCATGGTTTTCAAGATACTCAACATTGAATCAAAATAAATCTGATAAATTCAATAAATTTCCCATTTCCGCCTCTGAGCTATTTAAGGCGATGAATTGAGCTCTGCCCTAGTTTATCTGGATCACTGAATTCAAAGATTTATTCATCTTTTTGGTCTCGATATCTATGGACTAGACTTTTCAGAGAATTCATAAATAATTGATAAATGTGTTCACGATGATAAAGTGACTTTATACAATTCATTCATAAGTTTGATGAAACTAAGGATAATATATAGAATTTCTAATGTGAGAATGAACGAGATGAAATTGTTTACAATCTTTTGGTAACAGCAAATTTCTCGTTACAATAATTGAATGAGTAAATGAGTTGTCTCAAACATTTTTCTTCTGGATTTCAATTTCTGAAATACAGATTAGAGCAAGAGATATCTGTGTACAACCTGTAAACGGAATCCATGAGTGTATTATCACATCGAGTAATATTTGAATGCCTATAACTTTTT
The DNA here is from genome assembly GCA_958510865.1 of Myrrha octodecimguttata. Taxonomy (NCBI): domain Eukaryota; kingdom Metazoa; phylum Arthropoda; class Insecta; order Coleoptera; family Coccinellidae; genus Myrrha; species Myrrha octodecimguttata. Next base: position 87,413,795 of record OY294056.1, on the reverse strand, counting down.
ACTTGAACCGAACTGGGAAGAATGGTTGATGAAAAAAGTGTTTTATTTGATTGCGAGGAATCTATGGCTAAAAAAAATATACATTTTCAAGGCTCACTCTGTATGTATCATGTGATTCAATAAAAATGTCTCTGGACTGATGAGGGTTATTCTGAGGTGAGAAATTCCTAGCTAAATAAAGATGGACTATATAACCTAGATATCGTAAGATAACCATGATTAGCGGAAAAGGAGCATAGCATATACTATCATATTTGATTTTCGTCGAATCACTGAACTATATATGTATTCTTTTGAGAACGATCATTACATTCTTTGGTATATTACAGTGTAAGCAGAGGAAATGTAAAGGGGTAACCGACCATACAATTTTCCGTATGATACGAGAGTACAGATAAAAACCTCAGCAAAAACTTTGTCTCCCCGTATAAGTGTTGTAATTTGTTTGAAGAACATGTATCTTCTTCATTGAAAAAATAATTTTTCCGTCATCTTGAATTTATTTCGACAAAATATCTTGACATGATACCTGAAACAAAAAGAGGGACAGAAAACTAGCAGAAAGCAGAAAATGAACTTACCTTCATTTGCTCTCTGACCGGGAGAGTCTTTCGATCAGGTCCGGTCCTCCAATATTTCATATCCTCAGATGAACGAAGAACGCTGCAGGCCCCTCATATTGGGGGATCATCTCCCATAGATCCATAATTCGATATTTTACAAAATAAATCTAACAGAATATGGGGAATAAATTGAAAAACTTGTGACATATAATATGTCAGGATGACATGAACTGATTGAACTATATACACTGCAGTACACTCCATCACTACAATAATCCATACTGACAAGCGGAAAGCAGTGAAGTGTAGGGTTTGTAACAGTTTCATGCAGGAACAACTTACAGGCCTATCGGTAACAGGGTCCAGTGGTTGAGGGACCCTGGTCCCATAATGGGGGTTTTTCTTTTAAACGAAAATGCAGTAATTTTCATGAAAAACCCTTAGAACATCACATTTCAAACATATAATTTCAATATTATATTTTTAAAAAAATGTTTGATCACCTAAAACTGAAAAATGAAAATGGGGATTAGCATTTAAAGGGATTTGCCCTGAGTGCACGATATGGCAACGTCGAAGTCAACTTTCTCGGAAAGAAAAGGACGTCAAAGGTGTCACTTCGCTCAGGAAAACAGAGATAGCTATACTTCGATCTGGTTAGAGTAGAAGACAAGAAGAGCACAAACTGTCATACTGTCATATTACTGACAAATCGCAAACAGAAATTGTTTGGTTGTATTGACAAATAACACGTGTGTACTACAGAATAGGAATGAATATTTCATTATTCTGTAGCAGTGAAAGCTATTCTAGTGAACACAGTAGTCACTTCGTGCATGCCTGGCAAATCCCAAACCCCAATTTTGAAACCTGATTTTAAATACTTTCTGAAGGTAATTTCGGAAAATGATGAATCAAACCCATAATAATTATGTTCAAATTTGCATTTGCAGTAATAACCCAAATTCAGGAAAAACCCCCATTGTACTCATTGAGGTACAATGACCAAGTCCGTAGAGAAATCTGTCAGTTATCAGTGGTTGGCAAACCATTAGCTGTCTGATAACAATTAACAGTGCTGTTCCTGGTGTGGTGCGTAGGAAAACAGTAGCAGAGCCTAGATATAACGCATAAACCATATAGCATCTGAGGGGTTACTTATAAAAACTCAAGAGAATAAATGCAAAATACGAAAAATCGTTTTTTGAAAGCCTCTCAAACTCAGTCTGCGCAGAAATTCCTCCGCTTGAAATATATTATCATCAAACCATCGTCCACAGATGGACCTGAAGAAAGACATTGGATAGTTTTCGAATTCAGAGTAGTTCTACTATTCCCGTGTTCCATCTGCCGCTGATTTCAGGAGTTTTATACAGTTTCAGGAATTAAGTCCGAACTTTTGTAAACTTATGTTGGTTTGCGACAAATGACCGGTCGTAACTGGATACAAGGAAAGCATTTTCCGGTCATCCAATCACGGTTTCCGGAAATGATCCACCCGAACCGAAAAACTTTTCTCTTTGAGAACTTATTTTTAGCGATTCTACGTTCCGTTTCAGCAAATACGGTCCGGACGGATTTCTAGTTCTTCCGATGAAATTCAAACACACACTTGTGCAGTAAACTTATTGAAGAGGCCTGGATATTTAATTTTGAATCTACTGGAAAAACCTAGAAGATGATTCATTTTCAGAGCATGCAAGAAAAATTCTAGAAACACACCAACAAATCGATAGATTTTTTAGTCATACAAATGAACACGTAAGATCAAAGATAAACTTATCGCTGTAATCACCAGCTCATTTGTTAATAATATCAAGTCAAACAGAATCATATTGCATGTTGGCAGACCTGATATTTGAACGAACACCCTCGAAATCATCTCAATTAAGGTGCAAAATATAACCAGATCACTTAATTTTTATGCCTGCAATAATAATCAACATAGGTTTGAATGCATGCGTATTTCTTTGTAACTTAAAACACTTTCGATCAGGCGGAAGAATAGGTACAAATATTAAATTCAAAAAAGTCTACTTGTTAAAGGATGTTGAAACAACAATTGAATACAGATTTTTCTGTATAACCTTTATATTATATAATACATATTATAAAAAATTTGCTGTGGTAGCTATAATAAATCTTAATGTCTAATATCAGTGGTGTGTAAGAGTTATTATAAAATTGATTTAAAAAATCTGAGGAAGTTGTGTAATTAATTCCGAAAAAAAAATTAACACACAGCTTTTCTATGACAGTGATCGGAGCCGGAAAGGCCCGGAGCTTAACGAATCCTTCCGATATAGAATAGCGCAACGTAAATTGCGGCTCGCAATTTTCCGTAAATAGCGTTAGACGCTAACGCTATTAACGTCGCGTTATTCTGAAACTGAATCTGCGCATGCTTAGATGTGAAAAATAACGTTTGCGCTGATAACGTCACACAAATTTGACACTGCAATATCTCTCTAATATGGAGGTTGAATTCACTATTCACCGTGAATACAAAATTCGAAAACTTCCGCCTAGATGGCGTATCTAATCTATATTTTCGCTGGGATGAAACAAGTTCCTGACTCAATACTTCTCCAGAATTCTCGACTCATCACACCCATTTTCTCGTAGACAATGCTGCCTTTGCCAATTCCTCCCACTGCATCATTTCAGTTAAATTCCAACTCCAAAAGAATAAAATTCGTAAGGACTATGCCTCATCTTTCGAGTTGTTTCCGCAAAGTATAAAATTCCCGCAATTTGCTGAAGTCACTCAACTTGAATTCATAACCCTACTCTCTGTCAAACAATGGGGGAAAAAACTGGGAATTAGTTCAGTAGAACGTGGAGCTTAAGTCCCCGAAAATTGAGTTCATGAATTGAAAAAGTTCTAGGTATCATAAGGGACATCGTCGAAGCTATTATTTCAGCTAATCTTAATCTCTCGCAAAATCGAATGTCAGCAGTAATGATGGCTAATTTCTTTTCTTTCGACTCTGAGGTTTTTCATCACCTTTTTCAAGGGAACAGGAATTATCATTGTGCCCAAATGTCTGTAATATACTAATTTTGAACCGAAATCTATGTTGAACGATTAGGTTGAACTGATGAAAGGCACTAAGTTGGTCTAATTCCTTATATTCTCAAATTGTCCCAAGTGGAAAAATTATGAAATATAGTTTCCAAATCTGCAAGGCTTCGATATATTCATAAAAATTTTTATTAAAGTTTTTGTATCTTATTATATGGTACTAGATTTTGTACTGAGATAAAAAATTTGAACATCTTTACTCAGTCTGCTTTCGGCTTGTTGTTAAATTTTACTCCAGATTTATGTAGTTATTATTTCCTATTTCATAAAATGTGTTTGCTTGTGCTAATTATTTTGAAATAGGTGTGCATTCTCCTATGCAAAAATTGCAAATTCATGTGAATAGATGGCATATATGATCAGCAATCTATGAGGCGCCGTTTGGGACCAAACTATGTCTGCAAATATATTTATTTTCAGTCAATATATTTATTAGCTACACCAATATATGGGGCCCCGCAAATGTGACGCGGTATTTCATATCCCTAGTTAGGAAGCAGATAGAAATCTGGTTTTTTTATGATGTTACCTTAATGCTCCAACTCAACAAATTAGAAACGGCAACACAGGGTGTTCCATTTTTTCTGGACCCAACTTTGTTTTTTTAAATGGCAACCAATATTTTCATTACTTTTTCGGTTTGATGTGAGAATAGAATACACTTTATACCTATTTTTACCCCAAAAATATCAACCTTTTTTCGAGATATTCTGACTGACATGTCCTTTTGCGCGCATGTTCTAGCGTGCTATCGTTTTGTCCAAATGTCTGTAATTTTAGATGATTGAGCCGAAAATGGTTTCAATCGACAAGGTTGGACTCACTGATGACGAATGCGGTGTCAAAATCGATTCTGTCCGGCCGTCCGTCCGGCCGACGACACGATAACTGTCGAACGAAGTGGGCTAGCGACTCGAAACTTTCAGGGTAGGTCGGGCATTGGAATTCCGCGGTTGAGTTCGTTAATGGGCCAAATCGGTCGAATAGTTTCGGAGTTATAGCCACTTGAAATTTTGAAGTGATTTATTTTTTATTTCAGAAACTACTTGAGCGATTGGATTGAAACTTGACAGTTAGGTGGAGTATAACTACGCGTAACTTCGCAACTTGTCAGTAAATTGAAAAAAAAAATTTTCGGAATTTTTTTCCAAAAAAATTTTTTTTCCGGAAACCATTAATCATACTAGAAAAAAAATTCCACTCACACTTTGAGCTTCATATTTCACAGCAGTGTACTAATTTCAGTTCGATGCGATCATAAATTTTGGAGATATCGGGAAAAAATATGTCAACTTTCGAGGTTTTCTTCTCGGTATCGTTGTTTTTTTCAGTATAACTCGAGGAACGCTGATTTAATCCTGATAAATGCAGCTAGTTTGAAGATGCTGAAAGACAACTTTATGCAAAATATCGTGATGATCATGTCATTAAAACAATTTGAAAAAAAAATTTCTGTGATTTTCTTATCATATCATCCTCATTCAATTCTGTATGAACCTTCGAACTGTAATTTTTCGATGAAGTACTGGATTTCAATTCGATCTGATCTGTATTTTTGGAAATATTGGGAAAATAAAATTTTGAATGGGTATATCTACGGAATCATTGGACGGATCTTACCCATTAACGAATTCGACCTTCGTAATTGAGCCCCAAACTCACTCTACAAATATCGAGTTTCTAAGTTGTTTCTTTCTGAAGTTATTGTGTTTACGCCTAACGGCCGAAGGTCGAATTCGTGAATGGGTAAGATCCGCCCAATGATTCCATAGATATACCCATTCAAAATTTTATTTAACCAATATTTTCAAAACTACAGATTTAGATCGAATTGAAATCCAGTAATATATCGAAAAAAAATCTAGAAAAGCACTGCCATGAAGGCAGCAGCTTTCGCGTCCAAGTTCAAATTCGTTGCCGAAGCGGTCATCTTCATTGAACATGCGCGCTAAAGCTGCTGCCTATTCTAGATTTTTTTCCAATATTTGTGACTCAGAGTATTCGAAATTATCGAAAATTATTCTATTCGGAATTTATTTCTGGTCAAATATTATACATTGGTTACTCTCCAGAACGGTATCTCTGAAATCGAACTGGGATATACAGGGTATGAAAAACAGCCTGCCACATATTGGAAATTGAAATTAGCTGAAAAATTGAAATTATTCATATTTCTCCGCCATGAATTCTTTCAACGACTTGATATTGATATGATAGTTTTAACTGTTGGTTCTAGATCATCTGATTCAACAGAACTCATTTTACTTATGGGGGTGCATAAAATATGGTTCGCGTCGAGCCACCATCTTTTTTAGAAAATATGTGGCATAAAATAACGGATACTCTTCGCAGATTACACCAGCTGTATTGCACAGGCTAGAACAGTCTTTCGAACATCTTCATTCAAGAAAATGGAACGCCTGTCAAACATATTTTTCAATATCAACTTTCATTAAACTTTTTGTATGTACTCTTAGCGATAGATGACCTTTTTTGAACCGATCATTTGAGATAAAGGTGCAAAAAACCTAGTCGAAGAGATTTTCGAGTTGCAAAAAGGAGCAGGAGCCGGGATTGATCGCTTGCTCCGTCAATTTTGAAATTTTTTAAAAAATACTCTGCAATGTAGCTTTCCTCGCAAATTTTCCCGGTAAAAGCCGAAATGTCGTCCAAATTGTTCTCCACAATTCACATTTGATTTAGGTAGAAGGGTATAGAAATATTCTTCAAAAAAAATCTAGAAAAGCACTGCCGTGAAGGCAGCAGCTTTTGCGCGCATGTTCAATGTAGATGACCGCTTCGGCAACGAATTTGAACATGTGCGCAAAAGCTGCTGCCTTCACGGCAGTGCTTTTCTAGATTTTTTTTTGGTAAATGAGTGGATTTCAATTCGATCTAATCTGTATTTTTTGGAAATATTGGAAAAATAAAATTTTGAATGAGTATATCTATGGAATTTTACCCATTCGCGAATTCGACCTTCGTAATTAAGCCCCAAACCTACTCTGAACGGCTGAATGCGTAAACACAATAGCTTCCGAAAGAAACAACTTAGGAACTCGATATTTGTAGAGAAGGTTTGGACCTTAATTACGAAGACCGAATTCGTGAATGGGTAAAATCCAACCAAATGATTCCGAAGATATACTCATTCAAAATTTTATTTTTTCAATATTCACAAAAAAACAGATCAGATCGAATTGAAATCCAGTACTTCATCGAAAAATTACAGTTCGAAGGTTCATACAGAATTTAATGAGGATGATTTGATAAGAAAATCACAGAATTTTTTTTTCGAATTGTTCTAATGACACGATCATCACGAAATACTGCACAAAGTTGTCATTCAGCACCTTCAGACTAGCTGCGAAGTTTTATCAGGATTGAATCAGTATTTTTTGAGTTATACCGAAAAAAACAACAATATCGAGAAAAAAACCTCGAAATTTGACATATTTTTTCCCAATATCTCCGAAACTTATGACCGTATCGAACCGAAATTCGGTAAACTGCCGTGAAATATAAAGCTCAAAGCCGAGTGGAATTTTTTCTTGGATATAATGAATGGTTTCCGAAAAAAAAACTTTTTCGGAAATAAATTTTTAAGAAATTTTTTTCTTAATTTACTGATAGTATGATCTTGACAAAATTTGGCTCAAAGTTGAGCGTCGACATACTCCACCTAATTGCCAAGTGTAAATCTAATCGCTCTGGTGGTTTCTGAAATAAAGAATAAGTAACTTCAAAATTTCAAGTGGCTATAACTTCGAAACTGTTCTACCGATTTGGCCCACGAATTAGTATATGTTTCAAATTTCAGGTCGATCGGAGAACTTTCGATTTTTGGTAAAATTTTAAGGGGGTTCCTTAAGAAAATATCGATATTCGAAAAATAATTTCACTCCTATCGCCGTGAAATTTGGCACACTTACTAATTCGAGGGCGTAGAACAAGAATATAAGATCAGATATTTTTTTAAAAAATCGTCCTGGACGTGAGAGGTCCTTGAAGTTCCAAAATTTTGGACCTTTTTTCAAAAAATCATTTTTACCGACTCGATGAAAGTAGGACGATGAAATCTGTTTTATTGCATAGATAAAGGATCGAACTGCACGTGAAAAAATTCGACATCACCCAGCTTCATTATTTTGGTCGGCACGACGTCTCAAAGTTGACCAAAATTTCGAAATTTGGGTCAACTTTGGGTCGTCGTACAGATCAAACGCGTGAGGCTGGACAATATCGAATTTTTTTGGTTATATCTGGATCCTTTGTGAGTACGTAGCCACTTATTTTATAGACGTAAGTCTTCTGGTTGAAAAATTATGATTTTTTTAAAAAAGGTCCAATTTTTTCGATTTTCCTCGGGCCATAAAAAACGAACCAGACTCTCCACTAACATTCTGATTGGATTTTCTTAATCTACGCCCTCGAATTAGTATATGTTTCAAATTTCAGGTCGATCGGAGAACTTTCGATTTTTGGTAAAATTTTAAGGGGTTACCCTTAAGAAAATCTCAATTTTCGAAAAATAATTTTCCGACTCCTATCGCCGTGAAATTTGCTACACTTACTAATTCGAGGGCGTAGAACAAGAATATAAGGTCAGATATTTTTTAAAAAAATCGTCCTGGACGTGAGAGGTCCTTGAAGTTCCAAAATTTTGGACCTTTTTTCAAAAAATCATTATTACCGACTCGATGAAAGTAGGACGATGAAATCTGTTTTATTGCATAGATAAAGGATCGAACTGCACGCAAAAAAATTCGACATCACCCAGCTTCATTATTTTGGTCGGCACGACGTCTCAAAGTTGACCAAAATTTCGAAATTTGGGTCAACTTTGGGTCGTCGTACAGATCAAACGCGTGAGGCTGGACAATATCGAATTTTTTTGGTTATATCTGGATCCTTTGTGAGTACGTAGCCACTTATTTTATAGACGTAAGTCTTCTGGTTGAAAAATGATGATTTTTTTAAAAAAGGTCCAATTTTTCGATTTTCCTCGGGCCATAAAAAACGAACCAGACTCTCCACTAACATTCTGATTGGATTTTCTTTATCTACGCCCTCGAATTAGTATATGTTTCAAATTTCAGGTCGATCGGAGAACTTTCGATTTTTGGTAAAATTTTAAGGGGTTACCCTTAAGAAAATATCGATTTTCGAAAAATAATTTTCCGACTCCTATCGCCGTGAAATTTGGCACACTTACTAATTCGAGGGCGTAGAACAAGAATAAAAGGTCGGATATTTTTTAAAAAAATCGTCCTGGACGTGAGAGGTCCTTGAAGTTCCAAAATTTTGGACCTTTTTTCAAAAAATCATTATAACCGACTCGATGAAAGTAGGACAATGAAATTTGTTTTATTGCATAGATAAAGGATCGAACTGCACGTGAAAAAATTCGACATCACCCAGCTTCATTATTTTGGTCGGCACGAACTTTCGTCAGTCTTTTTTCCAGAAAATCGGAATATTTCACTGGAGATCTTGGTTGATTCAACGTCCCAACAAAACCCCTGTACTAATTGAAGTCGAACCCGGGACACAAAAAAGCATGGTATTCAACGACTCACATATAGAAGAAGTAAAAATCTACATAGTATTCTAAGCAACCCTTTCGTACCCAGAATTTTAATTCACCTGAACCCAAGCTATCCTCTAATATCAAATTATGTATGAACTACGTCCGGGCTCAGCGAATAGAATTTCATCCCGAAAAAACACAGCATACTTAGATATAGATATGATGAAAAGTTATCATATGTTTTTCCTGCTGAGAGCTGTTAAAGTTAGCGAGAACGTTTCAGTTTGAATTAGCTGCCTTCCCAACGAGTTCACGGCTTTTATAACTTGATATCGATCTGTGTTTTTGTTCGTTGTTCAAACTTTTTGATGCACCGACTACCTACTTCGAGCGTCATGGGGGTGAATTGAAAAAGCTTGGAGAGAATTTGACATAGATCGCTTGATATTGAGTTCCACGAAAATTCACCTTTTTGCTACACGAAATAACCTGTTTTATAAATCGTTCACACGCGATCATTTTGGTTGTCCATTATTTCTTTGAAATATCTGTATTAGCTGAGGTCAGTCCCGAACTTTATATAGGGTATCCGGTTCAATAATAGTTATAATAATTTCTATAATACTCTGAGACATAATAAATAATGATTCATGTATATACAGTGCGCGTCAGAATCAAGGAACAGATTCATTTTCTCAGGACAAAAATATTTGGCAACAAAACCCTGAAACAGGTCAATTTTTGTTTTACTTTTACCAAATTTATATGCAATTTTGAAGAATTTTTTGTCGCGACCTGGGCCGTCCTCATCAACCCTCTAAATTTTTTGAATAGGGAAAGTGGGTCATGTGGTACATTTTTGGCAAAGTCTTTGTATCTTCTTCACAGGTGTGCAGAAATTTTCAAGAAAACATTTTTTTTCTGAAAAATTTGTTGGTTCAGAGTTGAAACTTTTCGATAAAATGTTTCAACTTCAGTAGAAACGTACTAATAACATACCTAATTAAGAACATAATTGAAGCGCAGAGTTGCCAACATTCTAATTTTTCACGTGAGAGTGTTGAAAGGGGTTGGAAGTTGTGCATGAACGAAACCGTAATGGTCGACTTTCATTCGGTAACAAATTTCATCAGGTACCATCGTCTCAAAGTAAATGAGCCATAACAAAGTGCACATACTGAAAATCTCTTTGAACTAACCAATTTTTCAAAAAAAAATTTTCTTGAAAATGTCTGCACGCCTGTGAAGAAGATACGAAAGCCTTGCCAAAAAATACAACATGACCCACTTCTCCAATTCAAAAAATTTGGAGGGTTGATAAGGATGGCACAGGGTGCAACAAAAATCCTTCAAAAATGCATAAAAGTTTGGTTAAAGTGAGTTAAAAATTGATCTGTTTCAGGATTTTGTTGCCAAATATTTTTCTTCTGAGAAAATGAATTTGTTCCATAATATTGACGCGCACTGTATGAATAAATATAACATTCAAACAATGAGAAGTAAATAAATGCAATTTCCACAAAATTCTTAATTTTTCAACGACAATTGGTTCGCCACAATGTGGATTAATCATGAGAGAGAGAGATATCTTTATTCGATCTTATGACCAGTACAGGTGTTGATCTTGTCAAAATACAATTAACAATTTAACACAAAAAAGAAAAGTAATCAAATACAAAAAAAAAGTAAGCAAATACAAAAAAGAAGCATTACAGTCGCTCAGAATACCTCTCATTTAGGAATTCACTTAAACTATAATAGCATTTTTCTACGAGAAATCTTTTAAGGCTCCTCCTTTGTATTAAAAAAGATCTATTTTGAAAATTTTCTGGTAAATTGTTCTATATAAATGTTCTACTGAATATAGAACATGATAATAATAATAGTAGTAATAGTAAATTTCATCCAAGGTTAGATGACCTGACGATCAGCAATAACTGTGAAATAGCTGTAGTCATTCTCCTTGGGTCCGCTTCTTCGGTGTAGATGTTTTGGTTAATTGGATGATTAGCTCTGATCAAGGTGGAATATTTGTTGATTTATCGACAGATATTCGTCCTTGAATCCTTGGGAAGATGAAGTTTTGCATGGGAAGGTTGACCTGTGGAATTACCGGATGGATTATACTCATTAACGAATACAGTAGTTTCTTTTGAGAGTTATTGTGTTTACAATCAGCAGCACACATCCAACTGTACGATAATAATCTATTCTCTCAGTTTTTTTTTCGGAAATCATTGTTGTCACAATCTGTTCTTACACTATAACTGAAAAATTGTTAAAATCTGTGAGCCACGAAAAAAAATCTTCGAATGTGTTTTCGTAATATTTTTCGGGATTGAATGATAATCGTTGTAAAAAATTCTTGAACAGAAATCATATAGTTAGCACCAAAATATTCTTTAAAATTTTCCACCCTGAGAAACGTAGTCAGCTGAATCCGTTTAAAAGTTATTTGAACTTATCTTCGGTGAACATTTTGAGTTATTCGAGCCTAGAACAAACGTGCATTCATCCTCTCAGGTCTTAAGCCCATATTCCACCAATGATGAGTGACATAAAAAATGAACTCTCCAAATATGAAAACTACATCAAAACAAGTGTTAGCCTGTGTAATTAATTATCAAACAACTTTCGTTCTGATTCCATTTCGCCTATTCATTTCACAGTTTTGGAACACGCGCTGCAGCAATTCATCTAATTCAATGAAATAGCTTTGGAAAAAGGCGGCAAAACGAAATTAATGCTGTACTAAACATTTATCCAGTCGAACAGATTTCAATATCATCAGGAGAAATGAGTCAGTCCGTTCGGAGATTTATCTGACTTCGTGCCGAATAGGAATTGAACCACGATCCAGCGAACATGACAGAAGTATTAGGATTGATGTTATCAAGTGGAATAGTTCGAAATAACCATTATTCCGAGATTTTTCGAACTGAGCAATTACACAATCTGTTGATTTAGAGAATGTATACAGGGGATGTTCTTTAATTGGACGTATGAACCATGAGGGGACATTCTTCGCATGATTTTTCATTTATTTATTTTTTTATTATTCAACAAATAGGACATCGACGGGTAAGTAACCCAAATTGATATCCACAGATTACATGAACTAGGATACAACAATTAAATACAGATTTTTCTGTATTAACCTTTACATAATAATATCTTTCGATATTGATTTGATATCTTTCGATATACTTTTATGTCGTCGAACGTACTACGTCTTCAATGACAAAATTATTATATCAACTGGCATATAATGATCAAAGTAAAAAACCTTAGAAAAGGGTAAAAAAATGAAATATAACTAAACTATATATAACTATATAACTATCAATAAATTCTATGCACAATTCTAACAAGCATGCGTATGGACTTAAATCTGGTTATTTCCGTTGATGTGAAATGTGATTTGAAACACGTGGTAAGTTTTTTATATATAATATAGAATAAATGCTACTGATGATTCTAAATCGAAAGATAGAAGATGAAACACTGTGTCTAGTATTGTTTTTAGGTTATATTTCATTTTTTTACCCTTTTCTAAGGTTTTTTACTTTGATCATTATATGCCAGTTGATATAATAATTTTGTCATTGAAGACGTAGTACGTTCGACGACATAAAAGTATATCGAAAGATATCAAATCAATATCGAAAGATATTATTATGTAAAGGTTAATACAGAAAAATCTGTATTTAATTGTTGTATCAATAGCCTTTAACAAGTAGACTTTTTTGAATTTAATATTTGAATGAAAACTTATAGTTTTCAAAGGTCAATATCAACTGTCATTTAATTTTTGAAGTTATAAAGATTTTGGAAAATGTTTTTTACTGCATTTCATTTGTCAAGGAAAGAAAAAGGTTTAAGTAAAATCTGTGGCATTATTGTTTTCTACGCACAATTCTAACAAGCATGCGTATGGACTTAAATCTGGTTATTTCCGTTGATGTGAAATGTGATTTGAAACACGTGGTGAGTTTTTGATATATAATAAAGAATAAATGCTACTGATGATTCTAAATCGAAAGATAGAAGATGAAACACTGTGTCTAGTATTGTTTTTAGGTTATATTTCATTTTTTTACCCTTTTCTAAGGTTTTTTACTTTGATCATTATATGCCAGTTGATATAATAATTTTGTCATTGAAGACGTAGTACGTTCGACGACATATAAGTATATCGAAAGATATCAAATCAATATCGAAAGATATTATTATGTAAAGGTTAATACAGAAAAATCTGTATTTAATTGTTGTATCAATAGCCTTTAACAAGTAGACTTTTTTGAATTTAATGAACTAGGATAGTCTTAACTTATAAGTATACATGTAACAAGAACAAAAACGAATTGAAAAGCATCAAAAAAAAACAAAATTCTAGATAAGAGATAAATCCAATGTGCCATCTATATCACTCAACGTGAACTCCAAGCAATTCGACGAATATCTTTTTTGAAAGTTCTGAGCGACGATAAGAAAATGTCAACATCAAGATAACTTTTATTGTATAGAGCAACCATTCTATTTAATAGGGAATTACACACCATATTCGTTCTATAGGTTATGATTTCGAACGTCGGACTATTTCTAAGCAGTCTTAAGGGAACATGAAAGTGTAATCGGGACAATAAGTAATGTGAGTCAATACAGCCTTTCAACAACTTGATCAAGAAAAAGGTATCTTCTTGCTCTCTATAACTCTCCAGTGAATGAAAACCGTAACTCCGTCTTAAAGCCCTAGTGTCCGCCAAGTTATTATAAACACCACGATATTTAAAATCCAAAAATCGTAAAAAATTGTTTTGGATTACTTTTATCCGGTGCTTGTGGTCCTCATATTGAGGTCTCCAGACAACAGAAGCATATGTGACCCTACTGTAGACATAGGCGTAATATAGAGCTCTAAGGGCACTTGCGGAAGTAAAATTCTTAGATGTTCTTAAAACAATTTTAAGAGAAGAATCACATAATCATGGCACCGCAAAAATTTCGTTCTCGAGAAGTTTGAAGTGTCTGCACTTCACGGAATTATCATACGGATTAATCGTATCCCTCTGGATTATTGCTGAAGATCAGCAAAATATCCATAAAAAAAAGTTTTCCGAAAAAAAATTTTTTTTTTTTGAGTGACCATACGAATTCAACGAAATCTTGCTTAAAGTTATGCGTCGCTATGCTTCAGCTCAATGCCAAGTTTCATTCCAATCGCTCCATCAGTTTCTGAAATATGAGGGAAATAACTTCAAAAAGTCCAATGGCTATAACTCCGAAACTGTTCGGCCGATTTGGCCCATTAGTGAACTTAACCGCGGCATTCCGATGCACGAATTACCCTGCAAGTTTCGAGTTGCTAGCTCGCTCCATTCGACAGTTTCGTGTCCACGGCCGGCCGGACAGAATCGATTTTGACACCGGATTCGTCATCAGTAGTCCAACCTAGTCGTTTGAAATCATTTTCGGCTCAATCATCGAAAATTACAGACATTTGGACAAAAGGATAGCACGCTGTTCTCCTAGAACATGCTCGCAAAAACCTAGAAAATCACTGGCGTGAAGTCAGCAGCTCTTGGGTTCAAAGGAGATGACCGCTTCGGCAACGAGTTTGAACATGTGCGCGAAATCTGTTGACTTCACGTCAGTGCTTTTCTAGTTTTTTTTCCAGATTGTTCTAATGACACGATCATAACGGAAGTTATTTATCGGCATTTTTGAACTAGTTACCAAGTTTTATCATGACTGGATCAGTATTTTTTGAGTTATTCCATAAAAAACAACGATACCAAGAGAAAATCCTCGAGATTGGAATCATTCTTCCTAAACATCACCGAAAATTATGATCGTATCGAACTGAAATTTGGTACATGGATGTGAAATATGAAGCTTAAGGCCTAACTTTTTTGAAACATGATGATGAAGTTCCCAAAAAAATATTTTTTTCAAATGAAATTTTGAAAAAAAAATGCCATACGCTCGATAGATCATACAGATTCAGGTAGGTTTCACTCGATTAGATCACAAAATCATTTATAACAAAGTAAAGCTACATTGGCAGTGTCCAATACCTAGATAAGTGATCACTGAAGAATCGTTTTCAAAAATTGATCTCTAAAAATTCTCTAAATACAATCAATCATATCTCTAAGGAACACGCAAAAAACTAGGCAAAAACTGGCGAACAAGTACTAAACAACCTACATCATTACGGTCTCTTCGGAAGGTATTTTTTTCGATTAAATTGATGGATTGTGAAGTGAATTCGCGAAGATACGAAACATAAAAACTTACGGGAAATTGAATTTCCTGATAATGCTCGTATGATATTAATTTACCAGGGTGCCTGTTGAAAAGCAAATGTTATGAATTCTAAATTGAATTCGTTTCTGGAAATACCGGTGAAGAGTTCTCCTGTTTTTCTTCAATTTCACATTTTGCACGTAAACAAAATATGTTCGGTGTCTTATAGAAGCGCTCTTCTGAAGGGAACCGACGCTTCAATATAATGATCAAAGAACTTATTTATAATAATATTACTATAGGAACAGATAATAGAAAATTTGAGTAATATTTATCCCAAAGAAGACATATTCGATTTGACAACGTATTCAAAGCATGTAAGATTTCGATGAATGATATTTTGTCGAAAACCTAATTGTGAAACCGAGTTGAGTACTGTATTTACTCGAAATAGTCCAATTGAACTTTGTGTATTATAACATAATCAATAACATAATCTACCATAATCACAAGGACGAATATCCGTCGATAAATCAACAAATATTCCCCCTTGATCAGAGCTAATCATCCATTAACTCGCAAGATGCTCCTGGCAGATGGCGCGCTGTATGTTGTTATACTGCAGTAGTCCTTCTGAAAGGTAACAAGTATCGAGAGATCTCTCTGCGGTTTATCCAAGTTAAGTTGACCTGACGATCAATAACAATTGTGAAACAGCTGTAGTCATTCTACTTGGATCCGCTTCTTCGGTGTAGGTGTTTTGGTTGATTGGATGATTAGCTCTGATCAAGGGGGAATATTTGTTGATTTATCGACGGATATTCGTCCTTGTGATTATGTTATTTATTATTACTGAAGCTCTTTCTTCTCCGTGAAACCAATTCCTATCTTTGTTAGATGTTGGACGTTTCCGTCTTGTGGGAATCCACATGAACCGAGTGTTTCCAATGTGGTGTCGGTTTTTTGTGAAGCTGCAATATCGCAGTTACAGCGACCTGATGCGACAAAAGGATGAACGTCATATACATCGATCAAAGTATTCTGCACTCGAAGGTGAGACTCGCAAGATGCTCCTGGCAGATGGCGCGCTGTATGTTGTTGTACTGCAGCGGTCCTTCTGAAAGGTAACAAGTATCGAGAGATCTCTCTGCGGTTTATCCAAGTAAAGTTGACCTGACGATCAATAACAATTGTGAAACAGCTGTAGTCATTCTCCTTGGATCCGCTTCTTCGGTGTAGATGTTTTGGTTGATTGGATGATTAGCTCTGATCAAGGGGGAATATTTGTTGATTTATCGACGGATATTCGTCCTTGTGATTATGTTACATATTATTACTGAAGCTCTTTCTTCTCCGTGAAACCAATTCCTATCTTTGTGTATTATTATATTTTATGTATGTCATCCTGACATAATACATGTCACAAGTTTTTCATTTTATTCCCGATATTTTATTAGATTTCTAGTTCGAAATGAACAATTATGGATCTATGGGAGATGATTCCCCAATAAAGGGGCCTGTAGCGTTCTTCGTTTATCTGAGGATCTGAAAATCATCGCTTGGAGGACTGAACCTGGTCGAAAGACCCTCTCGGTCATGAGCAAATGTAGGTGATATTATTTACTGCTTCCTTCTGGTTTTCTGTCCCTCTTTCTGTTTCAGATATTATGTCAAGATATTTTGTCGAAATGAATTCAAGATGACGAAAAAATTATTTTCAAATGAAAAAGATGCCATCCATCTTCTATAAACAAATTACTACACTTATACGGGGAGACAGAATTTTTCCTGAGGTTTTTATCTGTGCTCTTGTATCATACGCAAATATGTATGGTACCCCGTTTACATTTCCTCTGCTAACACTGTGATATATCTTAGAATTGTAATGCTCGTTCTCAAAAGAATATATATATATATATATTATATTTTCAGTTCAATTAGTTCATATACAAAAAAAGGTTGCAAAAGCCGACACTATAAAATCATTTCTGCTTGCCCTGTTATGGCTGAAATATTCTGAAATAACACTTACGTGAAGTCAGTTGCTTTTACGTTCTTGCTCAAATTCTAAGCTTCTTCCATACTAAACCCTGTGCGAACACTCATGCTGTCATTTGTCAACTGAATAAAAGGTTTCAAACTGATCAGATCTGCAGCCTAACAATTTTGAAATGGACAACACTTCACAAAGGCCAGCCTGATGAAAACTAAAATAAAACTGTTCCAAATTACATTGATTCAATTTTTAAAAGTGAATGAGTAAATATTCCATCTCTTAGCAGAGCACATAATTAATTCGATATATAAACTTTGCCTTTCAGAAGTAAGTTCATCAAAGAAAAGTGTCCATTAAATGAAATATCAATATTCATAGTTACATAATTTATAAGGATTACTAGAACGTTTTTTTTTATTGAGCGTTTGGCTCTCTTCAAAGAATTCGTAATTGAAGTTTTAAATTATAAATTTATATCTACAGCAAACAAACAATGGAGTTAATAACAACTAAGATTGAGGTTAATGGATTCGCTTATTTATTCAAAGGGTAACTTGAATGTTTTTCTGAATACAGTGAAATCTTTTTTTGGAAGGACTCCAACGGGACCACAAAAATTTTTCCGTACGAGCCTTGCATAAATATACTAACTGACAAAGAAACTGCAACACCCAGAAGAAGCTGTTTAAATTTTATTTTTTTTTGGTGAAATATAGATAGTATAGCACGGAGTAAATGAGGGAAATTTGAAAAAAAACCGAAGTATTTACAATTTTTTTATTAAATTTGTTAATAATGTATTTGTCTACCGCGGCTATCTATACACTCCGCAACACGTCTTGGCATTGATGCAAGAAAATGGTCAATTTTTTTCTTGAGAAATACTATCCAAAACTACCTATACTTCATGTCTCAGAGGGGCCAAACTCAGTGGGGGCTGGGGTAAATTTCCAAGCCTTTTATCCATGATGTCCCAAACATGCTCGCTGGGCGAAGGATCGGGGGAGTTGCGCGGCCATGGCAAAAGATTCACATGGATCACTTCAAAAAAGTCTAAACTAACTCTGGCAACATGAGGTCTAGCACTATCTTGCTGAAATATTGGATTCTCGAGCCGGTTTAGGTAAGGGAGAACATGTGGCTCCACTATTTCTTGAGGGTAACGAGGCGCTATCATGTTACCTCGAATAAGGACAAAAGGTGACTTTCTCGCAGGTTCTATAGCACCCCATACCAAAACGCCTACTGTCCGGTGTACATGACGCTCAACATCGAAATGAGTGTCACCCTTCTAACCCATCTTCGGCCATCATGTGCACTCAAGGAGAATCGAGATTCATCAGAAAAGACGACCTGATGCCATTCCACATTCCAATGTTGTCGTTGTCTGCACCACTGTGATCGTTGCCGGCGATGCTAAACTGTAAGAGATAACACATAATGGGGTCGATAATGCTGCAGTCCAAGAGACCTTATACGGTGGTGAACGGTTCGGACAGTTACAGTTACAGGATGGCCTTTTTCTCCTAACTACTCATCAGCGACAGATCGAGTGGTCGCAAATCGGTCTCTAATGGCCATAAGTCTTAGACGTCGATATACTATCCATGTTTCAACATGACATATAATATACAGGGTGATTCCGGAGGAGACTATCAGATTTCAGGATAAGTTTACATTAGTCAAGACAGTCTAGAAACAATGTTCGGTTTATGGTTGGGGGTCTCTATTGAGAATATACAGGGTGATTCGTCCGATTGGACTGATTTTACTTTTATTGATAACTTTGGTATGGCTCATTCGATTTTGAAGGAATTTTCAGCGAAGTACAATATTGATGGGGACATTCATTAATTTTTTTTCAAAATAAGTGGTTGTTATAGTAATAATCACAGGTTAATTGTGCATGTTGAAAAAACACCCTGTATATCGCATTTCCAAAACTATGCTATTTGTTCACGATTCTACTATAATAAGTCATTATTTGAGAGTTTCTAATTTTTTTGGCACACTTCTAATTTTCTGAGAAAATTCCATCAAAAAAACGCAACGTCGAAATTTCGCTCCAATCGATTCTACTTTTATTGATAACTTTGGTATGGCTCATTCAATTTTGATGAAATTTGCAGTGTAGATCAATCTGAACGAGTAAATTCAATAATCGCAAGAGACTCTCAAAATACAGGGTTATAGTTGTGATAATTTCAGAATTTCAGATTGACTGTGCAGTAAAAAAAAAATCACCCTGTAAATTGCTTTTCCAAAAGTTTCTTATTCGTTTCAGATTCTACAATAATATGTCATCATTCAGAGGTTTTCAGTTTCTTTGGCACGGTTTTCCTAGAAAACATTTTTGAAGAAGAGCATGATCGAAATTTGGCTCACAAGCAGTGAGAGTATTCCGCACTAGGTAGGAAAGCTCTATTGTCCAAGGATGCAAAGCAGTTCTTAAGTTCTAAACTATTCTTTTCAAATTCCAAATTCATATTTAATTGCTAATATTTTCTATGAAATCATTCAAGTCAGAATATATTTCGAATTTGAAAAGAATATCTTAGAAGTGACGAACAGCTTTGCATCCTTGGACGATACAGCTTTCCTACCTAGTGCGGAATACTCTCACTGCTTTTCGATATGCTCTTCTTCAAAAATGTCTTCTAGGAAAACCGAAGGTGTGCCGAAAAATATTATTGTAGAATCTGCAACGAATAAGAAAGTTTTGGAAAAGCAATGTACAGGGTGTTTTTTTTCAACTGCACAATTAATCTGAAACTCTAAAATGATCACAATTACAACACTGTATTTTGAGAGACTGTTGCGATTATTTAATGTACTCATTCAGATTGTTCTACACTGCAAATTTCATCAAAATTGGATGAGCCATACCAAACTTATCGATAAAAGTAGAATCGATTGGAGCGAAATTTCGATATTATCATTTTTTGAAAAAATTTTCTCGGAAAACTAGAAGTGTGCCAAAAAAATAAGAAACTCTCGAATAATGACCTATTAGAGTACAATCGTAAACAGATAGCGTAGTTCAGGAAACGCTTTGTACAGGGTGTTTTTTCAACATGCACAATTAATCTGGATTTATCACAATAACAACCGCTTATTTTGAAAAAAAATTTGAGATCAATGAATGTTCAACACTGTTGTACTACGCTGAAAATTTCATTGGAATCGAATAAGCCATACCAAAGTTAGCAATAAAAGTAAAATCAGTCGAATCGGACGAATCACCCTGTATATTCTCAATAGAGACCCCCAACCATAAACCGAACATTGTTTCGAGACTGTCTTGACTAGTGTAAACTTATCCTGAAATCTGATGGTCTCCTCCGGAATCACCCTGTATAATGTTTATTTCAATCGAATAACGTTAAATTACTAAGAATTCATCAGGAACAAGCTAAATTTTCCGCTTGTAAAGGTCTCCGTTAAAGAGGGAGCACTATAACTAGTGATATCTGATCAGTAAATTTCCTTACCATTCAGAGGAAATCAGTCCTTTTATGAACTCATCAGGCCAACCGTTAACACAGGAGCTTTCGAAAAGAATGAAAAAATCAAAGTTAGGTGAAATCTTCTCCATATGCCGTAGATTAACAGAAGTCTTTATCCGATCGAATTAAAATATATCATTTGATTTAAGTACCTACGACTGGAGTTAGATGCAAATAACTTCCAATCGTATAATATGACCATAAGGACCACAAACTTATTATTCCGAGAATCAAGCAGCTTGAGACGGGTTCACCATCTGGATTGGTGACCATTCTATATTCGTACACTCAAAAGTGTTCATCAGCTCTCTTGAGATTCTTTCATGAGCAGCATTTCAAGTAATTGTATATTCTTATTATCCGCATACCTGCTTCTATCGAGGACACCCTGTATATCTAAAGGACATCAGAAATAACTTCTTCATTGTGGGAAAAATATTCACGAACCACGCTCATAAAGCCGAAACACTCACGTTGAAAGTTATTATCGAACTTATTCTCGTTACATGCTCAAGAATGCTGCTCTAGAAATATTCACAACAATTTCCAAGTTGTGCCCTAAAAAACTTCACGGATCGTTTGGACTGGGATTTTGGGTATCTTGGGAACTTTTATTATTTTTATGACACTTTTACGAATACACAGCTCTCTATTTGTATTTCCCAAAGGTATCCTCAAGTTAAAGTATAAACCGTCATACTCTTTTAGGCGCGATCATAAATATTTGAAAAGAAGTAATGATCCCTTGTTGTTGTCTGAAGTTGCGGAAGTTGTTTGGACTTTTATCATTTTTCATGGATAATTTTGATGGGCACTGTTCGAAGAGGATATCATCCAGGAATTTGAATTTCAGAGTACTTTATTACGGAGTGACTTCAAGTTTTTTCCGGGAACAGATCGGTGTGAATTAAAGTTATTTTTGTGCGCATATTCTAGGAGAACAGCGTGCTTTCGTTTCGTTCGAATGTCTGTAATTTTCGAATTTTGACCTGAAAATGGTCCTAGACGACTAGGTTGGACTCACATGAATCCGGTATCAAAATCGATTCTGTCCGAGGCAGACAAACCATTGTTTAAAGACAATGTATATAACATATAACATTCTTTATTTACCTTATGATCCGTAGACCAAACCTAGTAATTTTTCCATTGTTTATTGTTGTCTCTTCTATTTTCTATGGATCATAAAGTAAATAACGTTTGTTCTATGCTATGGATATGTTGCCATAGAACATTGACTGTCCTTCTGGTGACAGAAAGAACGTTTTTTCAGGAACCAACCGAATATTTCATATTTACGGAATGGAAAACCGGCAACTGAAATAACCAAGTTGATTTGCGGAACATATCCTATATGAATTTGATACTATAAACATGAAATCAGTAATCCCAACTTAAATTTCAGCCAATCAGAGATTATCTTAACAAAACCCTATATTTGGAAGGAATTATCTTGTTCGAGGAGCGGAGGCATCTTTTACGGATATTTATGAATAACGCGAACCTTATCACATCGAATTTGTCCTGAAATTCCCGTTCCCCAGTGGTGGTAAATTTGTGAAGAAAATTGTGGGTTGGCAACTTGGGCCGAAGTCGTCTATTGACATGATGTATGCAAAACATGGTGTGCTCATCTGCTTTTCTGTGATCGTATTTACCAATGATGACGTAACTTTTTTCATTCGAATTCCATGAAATATATATTCTGTGCTTTGAATTTGAATGGAAAAAGTGACGTCATCATTGGTAAATACGATCACAGAAAAGCAGATGAGCACACCATGTTTTACTTACTGCTTGGTCTATTGAAACTTGGCAGTTAATTGAAGCTTGAATACTCGCAACTTTTCGCAGAAATTTATTGAGATCTTGCTGTAAGTAAATTTGAAAAACATTTTTGAAAATTTTTTTCCAGTAAAGTGAGATGTCCATATAATTATACTTGAATAAATCATGAAAATTCAGTGAATCTATAAGTTTTCTCAATCCTGTGTCATCGAATATCAAGTAATGGATTGGTTATGCTACAAGACAGACAACATTAAGAGTAATCCATGTTGAATTTGTCATCGAAATGCAGAGGTTGATAATTATACTATTTATTGAGAAATATATTACAAGTTTGGATCTGAGCCGAATCTGAAAAAATAGCAAATGAAAAACACGTTTTATATGATGAGATGAATTCATGTTTGAAATCGATGTACAAGTTAAAGTATCATCCTGAGGATGAAATTGAGCAAATTATTCCGTTGAAACATATGGCTGGAAGATTACCTGAAAACGATTGATCAAAAATCCTATTTCGAACCAATGAAACAGATCTGCCGGATGTCAACAGAAATAAATGGTAGCATACCATTCTGTAATCCTTAAATGTTCGAGTAATCGCTTAAATAGGTTTAAGATGACCGCAACCGCTACAAAATCACATTTTATTGACAGAATGGAAGCTCTTAAGCCAAAAAAGCCGATCTGGGAGTCTGCCGACAGCGTCCGGTTAGATGGGGCTTAATTACTTTATGGCCGAGGTGACCGATGGGTAGATTCCTGCCGCTTTCGAGCCGTATCCTTCCTATTTTCGGCTGAGGCCAGTCCGAACCGTGACATCGAATTGATAGGAGATCCTGAGAGAGGATTTATCTTCTTTGTGTAGTTAATTTGGAATCGATTATACGGAGAACGGAATCGTATAACCTTCCGCTTGGTAGAACGATCAATTTCGTGCACATTGCACTGGATTCTTGATCGTTCGATCGACTATTTTCGAATCTGCTTAACTGTTGGCGACTGAAAATTCGAGAATCGATTCGATTTCCTTCAATTTTCCTGTGGAAATCAACATAAATTGTATAATACAGATTTTTATTCGAAACGTCCGGCGCATTCATCATTTTGCAACTAAGGCAAATTTATTGAATTCCAGAAGAGCACTGACGTAAACGATGAGCTTTTATATTCAGCTCCCGAGACATTTTCTCATAATATGTTGCATAAATCTTCACGCCGTCATTGAACATCAAGTTATAATTCCACATTGGATCGGAACTTAAATTTTTCTATGGATGATTCCAACCAAGCTTCATCTCGGTCAGATATTTTTCGAGTCATTGAAAAATGAAAATTTCGAATAGCTATTCTACAAAAACCATTCGGCAGATTTGGCCCATTAACGAACTTAACCGATATATTCAGGATCAAAACCTAACCTGAGATTTTCAAGACTCTAGGTTCTTTCTTTCGAAAGTTAGAGCATACACGGCCGGCCGGACAGAATCAGATTCGACAACAGTTGAATGCTGCAAATATTGAAGAAATAACAGAAGTTGTTTATTACGATGAGACAAAAGAAAAATGTGTAGATAACAAAAATGGATATATTGATTTCTATGCAAAGAAAACATATAATGGCATGTCCGCAATAATAGATAATTTTAAAAAAAGGATTCAAGGAGTTATACGGAATACAGAACCAAAACGGATAATCATATTAAAAAAATTGGTGGTTTCCAAAACTCCCAGAGAATACACATACAACGACATCGAAAAGTGAGGTGAATTACTTGGGCCGGAGAATGATGTAGTCATTAAGGACTACCCACTAGATTAATTATATTTCTCATCGATAATTTTAAAACGTTGATGTGGGCGCAGTTTTGATGGCAGTTGTTAATAAAGTTAAATCAAGAGAAGACGTATTTCAATTCGTGCACATATTACGGACTGTTTTATTCAAAATCATCAACACGCGATCAAAATTCTCTTCAACAGTATTCTTCCAACCTAGTTTGAGAAGTTATCCGCTAGATATCTGCTAGTTCTATGAAGATTCCGGTTCTTAATAATCGATAAAGACCAGCGCATTCGCCATTTTGTGACTCAAATTCTATAATAGCACTGAGGTGAAGTAATTCGAATTCTAAGGCGTTTTCTCACGAAATTAAGCATAAATATTCACCTCATCATTGTTCATCAAGTATCAGATGGTTTTTTCTCCAATTCACGAATTCTAAAAGCTATCCTTCAATATCCCGTAGTCGGGTTTTTTTTATATAACCCGCTCAACAATGCCGATTTGTATTCAAAAGACAGTAAAAATCAATAGTCGTTTTTCATCCATACAAAAGCTTGAGTTATGAGTTGAATGATAAAAAGATGAGCAGATTACCTCTGGAGAAGTTGAATTCAGATTTCCAGTCGAAGTTTCGTATCTGTTCTGAATATTAAAACAAAAATCAGAAGATTCGAGTTAAAAAGGATGACAGTAAATCAAATTGTTGTATGAATTTGTAGGACTGCTTCATCATTCAAATCCTTGAATATTGAACTTTTCAAATCTACATTCAATAAATTGGTATAATATAATCTCAATAGTAAATAATAATGAGAAGCCTCTTATCGACGCAAGATATCTGCAGGAGAACCATAATAAATAAAATGAAATTGTCAGTTATAGAAAACCCTTGCGGATTGCAGGATTGAATCTATTTGTCAAGTGTTGCCTGATGAACAATACTGTAACAATGCAAACGTTCAACATAGTGAACTGTTACGTTTCAGAGTCCTTATCTAATAAGTCAATTTGACAAGAGTCTCACATAACGAAATTAACGAGAAATAGAATTCCGCTAATTTTGTCATTGTGATCTTATAAAAGAGTCAGAGTAGAATCTGAAACGTTACAGTTCACTGTGTTGATCTTTTGCAATGTTTCAGTATTGTTCAGCATGAAACATCTTTCCTAGAAACTGCCCTGAACAACTAGTTCCAATCATGCAATTAGCAACAGTACTTTCTTTTAATGACAATTTTACTCAATTTCGTAGTTCTACTTTAGATATTGGGAGTGAAAACCAAGAAAACACCTGAAAAGTGATGCAAATGCTCCCAAAATAATCTCGAATCAAGAATATCGATATTAGCTTCCAGCCAGTAATTTTGTACATTCTTCGTCCAGTTGCAAGGTGAAGGCGAACGCAAAAAGCCATAGGCTGCCTTATAAACGCAGGTAAGCCCAATTCAGAAAAACAGTCATGCAATGTAAAGCGTCATCAACATTCCGCGTAATTACTATACTCTTTCATCTCTTTGAAGAAAAGGCAATAAGTATACAGGGTGTTTCATCATAAACTGGTCAAACATATAATAAGCCGTATGAATGACATTGGGAAAGTCATTTTTGCCTTATGATATATAGCCCGTTTTCGAAGCATAAGCGAGATACAGGGTGTTTATTGTCAACTTTGAGCAATATTCCGATAACTGTGGTGAGTTATGCGTGACATTTCAAATAACGGTTTTTGGTCATATCTTAGTTTTTTTTTGGTGGTCAATTCAATTGTTGTGTAGAATTCCAGAAAAAATATTTCAAACTGGCGGAAAACCTACAAAGTTGAAATTTTTTGTTTTCGATTGCCAAAGTGGATAGCATTTTTTTAATTTACTCAATTTTGTAAGATTTTTCGTGAAAAACTTTTTTTTTACATGTCTACAGTGAAAAAAATTCTGACCCAAAATCGATGAAATCTTTTGAGGTTGAATTTTTCTTCATTTTGAACACTGGTGTGAAAACATAATGAAAAAATATCCATTGGTTTTCGTTTTATAGCCTTCCAAATATTCCAGTCGGAGTACTTGAATAATTTTTATTCGAGAAACTGGTGGCCCTACGGAGGCAAAAATTGTGCTACTGGGCCCCCAGAATAACCAGCATAGAAAAATGAATTTATCAAAACAAAAAATTTAAAAAAAAACTTCGGGATTCGAACTCGCTTCATTTAGGTTCGCGTATAAATTTGATTTATTCTGATTTTAATGACGTCCGTTACCAAGCAACGGTAGATTATCGAATTTGACCCTATTTTCCGAATGCGAAGAGAGTTCGATTTCTACCGAAGTTTTTTTGAAAGAAATTTTTCTTTTGATAAATTCATATTTCTATGCGGGTCATTCTGGGGACTCATTAGCACAATTCTTGCCTCCGTAGGGCCACCAGTTTCTCGAATAAAAATTATTTAAGTACTCCGAGCGGAATGTTTGAAAGGCTATAAAATGAAAACCAATGGATATTTTATCATTCTGTTTTCACACCAGTGTGCAAAATGAAGAAAAGTTCAGCCCCAAAAGATTTCAACAATTTTGGGTGAATTTTTTTTCCGCTTAGACATGTAAAAAAAAGTTGAGTTTGAATTTTGGAAAAATTTGTTCACGGAAAATCTCAAAAAATTGAGTACATTGCCATAATACTATCCAATTCGGCAATCGAAAACAAAAAATTCAAACTTTGTAGGTTTTCCGCCATTTTGAAATATTTTTCTCGAATTCTACAAAACAATTGAATTGACCACCAAAAAATACTAAGATGTGACTAAAAACTGTTATTTGAAAGGTCACGCATAACTAACTCAAAGTTGACATTAAATACTCTGTATCTCGCTTATGTTTCGATGTCATAAAGCAAAAATGACATTCCCAATGTCATCTATACGGCTATATATGTTTGTCCAATTTATGATGAAACACCCTGTATAGATCAGTGAGGTGTAAAACTAATTTTTTCGTAATAGGAAAGAAATTATACTCCCAAAAAAAACATACCCAGAATATCCTGTAACAAATAAAAATTCATTTCATCGAGAGATCTGTTGATTTTTAGTTTGGCGAACTATGTAGTCTACAAATCGTTGAAAAGTCTAAGAGTTCGAGAATTATTGGCTATTTCAGTGGTTTAATGTACTCATTATTTAGACTTATGATAATATATCATAAACATGTGACAGTCTGTAAGGTTCCTCTTAAAGCTCGAACCATTGTCACACTAGCCATTATATTAACCTTAGTAAACAAGGTTATGCTTCTAAATTTCCCTGAAACTTTCATGAACCCATTGCAACATTGTGCATGAAGTACGATGAAAGCAATAATTAAAATCAGTTTTATTATATCATAATAAAATGCTGTTATCAGTATGGATCAAATTCTACTGGAGGTGAAGAGAATACTGTTATTCTTTCAGAATATATATGAAAGATTTTAATCAGGTGAACAATTGCAATAACTTTAATTAATATTGAACAAGCAGGTGACGATTTAATGAAAATTTATCATCAGGATATATCGCTCTAATTTTTTCAAGGGCGCACTGGATCAACTGAAGATATTAGACAACCCCAATATGGCTTCAGAGCAGTGTAAGACATATTTTAAGGTAGGTTATTTCTTTTTCGAATAGGGTATGTACGACAAAATATATTTCTCATTTGAAGATCAAGGGTACACTTCGAACATCCCGAAGGAGTATTTAGTTCGAGGGAGACTTATCTCTTTCCAATACATTGATTCTGATATCATCCTGGTATGCTACATTACTGCTGCACATTTCATCTCCATTGGTTTGTTTGTTAGCAAGAATAATTCCAATACATAGATTCTGATTGATGGATGATTTCCAGTTGATCACCTAAATGTAATGTTCTATGTTAAAGATAATATGTCATCGAGTATAACTCTGAGAGCTCGCGACATTCAAGCTTTACAGGTACCACATTTTGAAGGAAAGGAAGAAGAATTCAGATACCCGTTCATCAGAATAACTTGAAAATAATGTCATGAGATCAACGAACACAAAATAGCGAAAAGTTGCTATTATAGGGAATAAAAGCCACAATACAATGCGCGTCAAAATTATGGAACAAATTCTTTTTCTCAGAAGAAAAATATTTGGCAACAAAATCCTGAAACAGGTCAATTTTTGTTTCGCTTTTACCAAATTTTTATGTATTTTTGAAGAATTTTTGTTGCCCCTGTGCCATCTACATCAACCCTCCAAATTGTTTGAATAGGAAACGTGGGTCATGTGGTACTTTTTTGGCAAGGTGTTCGTATCTTCTTCACATCCGTGCAGAAATTTCAAGAAAAAAATTTTTTTTTTGAAAAATCAGTTACTTCAAAGAGGTTTTCAGTAAGTGCACTTTGTCATGGCTCATTTACTTTGAGACGATGGTACCTGATGAAATTTGTTACCGAATGAAAGTCGACCATTACAGTTTTGTTCATGCACAACTTTCAACCCCTGTATCGATCGGTGAATCGAAAAATAATGAGTGACGAAGAAGGCGATTCATTCAGGTTATTCTTGGATAGCAAAGTCTTTCTTCCAATCTTATTGATAGGTCTTTCGTGGAAATAATCCTTGATAAATTATAGAAGGGAACCCATCAGAAGTGATTTCCGGAAATATCGAAGAAGAGTTTTTTCTTGACCTGAAGAGTATTGGGAAAAATTGTTATTTTTTGCTAATGATGTAGCTCTTTTCCTCTCCCACAGATGCGATATATCCTCACCCCATAAGCTCAAAGATATTACCATGAATTACAAGAATAGAATAATTCTCCATTCCATCGTGAAATACCTAACAACGAAATACTCGAATCTTTTCACTTCTTCGTTGCTCTCAAATATGGTACAAATGAATAAGAGTTATAAATTAGGACGTTTGGAATGCGCCTCATTTATGGGCCCCTCTCAGGAAAAAAATGTATTGAGAATTCAAGTTAATTAAGAGCTTTTGCTTCTTCCATTTAGGTTTTCCATCGAATATTTCAGAATATAATCCAGATACAAAGAATCTGTCCAAGAATCCGTTTCTTGGAACGAGTCATCATTCAGAATTCAACTGGTCTGAATTCGCATATTCTGGAATATTCAGATCCTGTTCCTCTAAAACTTCCACATGCTACCCAATTATTTATCGCAAACTCATGAAGTATTGGATCAGAAAGCTGAGATCAAAAATATTTACCCTATTACTTCAATGAATAAAGAATACACTTTCATATTTCTACGATGCTTCGGAATTCCTAGAAAAGATGAGAGACAGAAAATATGGCAGAAAAACTTTTACACACAGTCAGATTTTCCTATTTTCTTCCGTCATATGAAGGTGAAATATTTATCCAATAGACGACTTCGGTCAAGTTGCCAACTCACAAATTTCGTCCAAATTTACTATCACTGGGGAACGAGAATTTCAGAACAAATTCGACATGATAAGGTTCGCGTTATTCATAAATATCCGTAAAAGATGTCTCAGCTCCTTAAACAAGATAATTCCTTCCAAATATAGGTTTTTGTTGAGATCATCTCCGATTGGCTGGAATTTGATTTGGGATGCCTGATTTCATGTCAATAGTGTCAAATTTATAAAGGATATGTTCAGCAAATCAACTTGGTTATTGCGGTTGCCAATTTTCTGTTCCGTGAATATGAAATATTCGGTTGGTTTCTGAAAAAAAGGTTAATTGAGGAATTTCATTGCTGGAAAAGCAATCTTTTTGTCACCAGAACGACAGTCAATGTTTTATGGTGACATATACGATGTTAGTAAAACATGGTGTGTTCATCTGCTCATCTGTGATCGTATTTACCAATGATGACGTCATTTTTTCATTCAAATTCAAAGCACAGAATATATATTTCTTTGTATTTTAATCTTGCTGAAATCACTTTTCTTTCAGGTGGGCACACCATGTTTTTTACATCATGGGTAACATATCCATAGAATGGAACAATCTTTATTCTCTTTACGATCCATATAACATAGACGAGATAACAATCTGCAATGAATAAATTAAGTATGGTCTATGGATCATAAGCTAAATAAAGATTGGTCTATGCCATGGAAATGTTACCATAGATCATTGACTGTGGTTCTGGTGACAGAAAGATTGCTTTATCATTTATCAAATTCTGTATTCAACCTTTTTTTCAGGAACCAACCGAATATTCCATATTTACGGAACGGAAAACCGGCAACCAAAATAACCAAGTTGATTTGCGGAACATATCCTATATAAACTCGACACTATTAACATGAAATCAGGAGTCCCAACTTAAATTTCAGCCAATCGGAGATAATCTTAACAAAAACCTATATTTGAAAGGATTTATCTTGTTTGAGGCGCCGAGGAATTTTTTACGGATATTCATAAATAACGTGAAGCTTATCATGTCGAATTTGTTCTGAAATTCCCCTTCCCCAGTGATAGTATATCTGAACGAGATTTGTTGGTTGGCAAATTGGACCGAAGTCATCTATTATAACTGAATGCCAAAGAAAAAACTCCATTTTTCGGTTGATTTCATCAAATTTATTTTTTTCATTAGGGTTTTCAATCAGAAGAGGAATCATATGCCGATAATGAAATTCATGACGTAAGTTTATCGTATTATGATTTGAAATTCAACTAACAACAGGATGAAAAACTTAACCTGGCATGTATTATCACGAATTAACTTATTACTCTTCTTTTAACCAATAACTCAAATTAATACCAAGCTTCAATTTCTTTCGTATACCTATAGTTTAACATCTAACGAAACTAGTTAAGTAGAAAGTGGAATTGTATAAGATATATTCGAAAAAATAAATATAACATCTAGTAATTGAATTGTCATGAAAGTGAAAACATTTGTAGACATAGAATTAACTTGACTACAAACAATATCCTTCTTCTGGTAAACTTAATTAAATAAACATTCACTAAGTTATAATAATAGCGAAATGTACTCCAAACTTAGGTGCCATGTTAACTACCATGATCGAGGATTATACCATACCTGTCATATCTTTGTACCCAAGGAGCTGTCGATTTATATTGTTGGCCAAAAACATTGTTTCGTGAAGTTAATTCTCGAATCAATATACCTGCCTTTGTGCGGGTTTACTGTATGAAATTAACATACAACTGAAAACTTGTACATTAATATACAGTGCGCGTCAAAATTATGGAACGAATTCATTTCCTCAGAAGAAAAATATTTGGCAACAAAACCCTGAAATAGGTCAATTTTTGTTTCACTTTTACCAAATTTTTATGCAATTTTGGGGGATTTTTGTTGCACCCTATGCCATCCCCATCAACACTCTAAATTTTTTGAACGCGGTAAGTGGATCATGTGGTACTTTTTTGGCAAGTTCTTTGTATCTTCTTCGAAGGCGTGCAAAAATTTTCCAGATTAGTTACTTCAAAGAGGTTTTCAGGTTGTGCACTTTGTCATGGCTCATTTACTTTGAGACGATGGTACCTGATGAAATTTGTTGACCATTACAGTTTTGTTCATGCATAACTTTCAACCCCTTTCAACCCCCTCACGTGAAAAATGTTTGTTTTTCTCCATTAAAGGGTTCGTAGGTGTTGAAAGTTGTACATCCTTCGGAGACAAATTTCATCAGGTATTATCGTCTCAAAGTAAATGAGCCATGACAAAGTGCAATTACTGAAAACCTCTTTGAAGTAACTATTATTATTATATTAATTTTTCAAAAAAAAATTTTTTTCTTGAAAATTTCTACACGCCTGTAAAGAAGATACAAAGACCTTGCCAAAAAAACAGGAGGTATCGTTTTTTAGGCTTCAGTGATTATTTTTTCGACATTTCATTTTGGAATGTACTTAATTCTTCAATGAGAATGCGGTTTGTTAGTTATTTTCCATTTTTCACTACATTTCAGTTTTTATTCTCCCGTAAATTCTTGAATATGAAGATGTGGCAACAATGCGCTTTCCCACAATTTGTTCAACTATTTGCACCCCAAAAATTTTAAAATATAGAACTCTAGATACCTTGGAAATGAAACTACCACAAGATCGGATTAGGTCGAATGTGGCTCAATTAATTAGAAACGTTTCTATAAATCAAACATTCTATAATGTGTAGCTGAAAGTGTGGACAGCGAATTCGCAGATTATATTGGACCGCAACATAGAACGCTATCTGCGTTAAATTTCATGCTGAATACAAAGACATACCCATTATGTTCTGTTGAACAGCGTACTTATCTCACAAATGATGGGAAATTTGATTCCGAATAACAATTATTTCGGTGAATGCAAATATTTATGGTATATATATTTTGTGTAGATACGGCCTTGTTTTCCACGAACAACAGCCGGATTATTGTCGTATTTGTCACAGTTGTGTATTTATGTGCGAATGATACCGTGCACATCAAAGTTCATGTCGAAATTTTTGAATGATTTAGTAACATATTCATTAGTTATACGGAATACAAAAAAAATGATTTTCGGGGCTAAAATTTATTTCAAATTGTGTTTGATCCTTACTCTTTAGGAGGAATTTTGGCAAACTCTAAACTCAAAATAGATAAAACAAAATTATCAGTTTTTATCATGTGGTACCGGCCTGAAACTTATTTTGGACAAACAGATGGTTGATTGCATACTGAAATTTAAGAATATGGGAGATCTATGCCAAATAGTAAGTTGCACTTCACGTATGTAGAACACTTGACAAAGGAAAAGCACCATTGAAGAGCAAGGTTTTACAGAGAAAACAAAGGTCTGAAGATGAACTCATCAGAAAGTTTAGAAGAATATCTGTTGAGGAATACTTGAAATTCATTGAATAACTGGACAGAATGATCTTGATCACCCTCTTCAAGTTTATTCGCGAAAAACCAAAAATTTTTCCGAAGTATCAAAAATTGACCTGTTATGTTATACCTGTACACCTTTTGCGTAACACAAAGAATTCACCAGAAACCAGCACCTGGTCTAAGTTCTCGATTATTTTCCTCCAGTCCAGTGGTTTTTGCAGAAATATCATGTGAACTGACTCCAGAAATCTCCTTGAATACGGTTTGAAACCATTTGTGGAACCAGTTGTCTAATAGCATCTGATGAAGTTTCCACTTAGTGCAACGCGTTATATTTCAACTCAAAATGAATGAAAACTAACACATATACTCCATTCACTTTTATAAACTATCCCTGTTGGCCATAACATTCTGACACATTTTACCGTGTACATTTTGAAAATGTTAGGTTATAGTCATTTTCCTATCAGATAACTACACAAAGTTGTCCTCTCTACATAGAGATCGTAGTATTTACGTATTTTCCAAAATGTGAATTTACTTTGGGAAAATAATGAATTTGAGAAAATATTATGTGAATTCAAAAACTCTAAGTACCTGGCGAATGTTGAAGAAACTTTTTTCTCTGTTAACACTGGAAATATTTCACGTATATAAGCATGGTTGGAAGATTCAGTTATACTATGTTCTTGTACGGAAATCAAGAATCGAGTGTTGAAATTATATTGAAAAATAATGGGTGGGTATTCCGTTACTTTGTGATAGTTTATTCGAAAAACAATAAAAGTACTTTAATAACCCTGCAGTAAAACTCCCAAACGAACAGACAATTACATGGAACAGAAGACATTTAAATAAAAATTGAACAACTTGAAATACTCCAGAATGAAAATGTAGTAGTACAACAAAACCTGTGTCGCCTTAAAAGAACTAACTCAATTTACAAAGTTCTTGAGAATCTCAATCTCAATGAGAGATTGAGATGATGTCGAATTTTTTTACGTGCAGTTCGATCCTTTATCTATGAATTAAAACAGATTTCATCGTCCTACTCTCATCGAGTCGGTAATAATGATTTTTTGAAAAAAGGTCCAAAATTTAGGAACTTCAAGGACCTCTCACGTCCAGGACGATTTTTTTTAAAAATATCTGACCTTATATTCTTGTTCTACGCCCTCGAATTAGTAAGTGTGCCAAATTTCACGGCGATAGGAGTCGGAAAATTATTTTTCGAAAATCGAGATTTTCTCAAGGGTAACCCCTTAAAATTTTACCAAAAATCGAAAGTTCTCCGATCGACCTGAAATTTGAAACATATACTAATTCGAGGGCGTAGATAAAGAAAATCCAATCAGAATGTTAGTGGAGAGTCTGGTTCGTTTTCTATGGCCAGAAGAAAATCGAAAAAATTGGACCTTTTTTAAAAAAATCATAATTTTTCAACCAGAAGACTTACGTCTATAAAATAAGTGGCTACGTACTCACAAAGGATCCAGATAAAACCAAAAAATTCGATATTGTCCAGCCTCACGCGTTTGATCTGTACGACGACCCAAAATTGACCCAAATTTCGAAATTTTGGTCAACTTTGAGACGTCGTGCCGACCAAAATAATGAAGCTGGGTGATGTCGAATTTTTTACGTGCAGTTCGATCCTTTATCTATGAATTAAAACAGATCTCATCGTCCTACTCTCATCGAGTCGGTAATAATGATTTTTTGAAAAAAGTTCCAAAATTTTGGAACTTCAAGGACCTTTCACGTCCAGGACGATTTTTTTTAAAAATATCTGACCTTATACTCTTGTTCTACGCCCTCGAATTAGTAAGTGTGCCAAATTTCACGGCGATAGGAGTCGTAAAATTATTTTTCTAAAATCGATATTTCCTTAAAATTTTACCAAAAATCGAAAATTCTCCGATCGACCTGAAATTTGAAACATATACTAATTCGAGGGCGTACATAAAGAAAATCCAATCAGAATGTTAGTGGAGAGTCTGGTTCGTTCTTTATGGCCAGAAGAAAATCGAAAAAATTGGACCTTTTTTAAAAAAATCATAATTTTTCAACCAGAGGACCTTCGTCTATAAAATAATTGGCTACGTACTCACAAAGGACCCAGATATAACCAAAAAATTCGATATTGTCCAGCCTTACGCGTTCGATCTGTACGACGGCCCAAATTTGACCCAAATTTCGAAAATTTCTCACCAAATCCGGAATATTTTCCAAACCGAATCAGTTACGCAAAATCTAATTTCAGATTCGTAATCTACGTGTTCGAATCCATAATATATGATGTGCATATTGTCATAGCTTCAAAAATAAAATTTCGCACGGAATCGCTAAATCTTACCCCCACCCCTCTGCGCTTTGATGTTTATTCGCGGTTCTTTATGAAAAATTTTCAAAGTCCCAAATAAATTTTTTTTTTCGAAAATCGTCGACCTTGTTATCGTTTCCTATTAAATCGAGGTCGTAGATCACGAATATGTCATTAGAAATCGTCCAGTGATAACCGTTCAGAAATTATGGCGGAAATAGTAAAAAAATTTCGAAATTTTTGTCAACTTTGAGACGTCGTGCCGACCAAAATAATGAAGCTGGGTGATGTCGAATTTTTACGTGCAGTTCGATCCTTTATCTATGAATTAAAACAGATTTCATCGTCCTACTCTCATCGAGTCGGTAATAATGATTTTTTGAAAAAAGGTCCAAAATTTTGGAACTTCAAGGACCTCTCACGTCCAGGACGATTTTTTTAAAAAATATCTGACCTTATATTCTTGTTCTACGCCCTCGAATTAGTAAGTGTGCCAAATTTCACGGCGATAGGAGTCGGAAAATTATTTTTCGAAAATTGAGATTGAGATTGAGAACATACGTCGAAAATGTTGGATAGTTTGTGATAAATTATTGATTCCAAATCATCACGGTTACTATCAGAAAAGCAGATTTCAATTCTACATAGCGATTGCTGATACTTTGTCTCTGCTTCTTCAAAACTACCTTCGGCATTTTAAGTTTCCAAACGTGATGTTGAGATTGAGAGCAGAAATTCAGAAATGGGCATTAGCATTTGGCAACGTCGCTGAGAATTTTTTTGACATTGCCGATATTTCACGAATGCCAACCTGCGTCAGTTTTAAGAAAAAAAATAACTTGATAGACCTAAATCATGGACAAATGGGATAGTTTATAAAAGTGAATGGAGTATAGGTGTTTATTTGAGGTAAAATTTATATTTGTAAGTATTGAGATGTATTCAGTCTCCTTATTCGATCCATATACATACATTTCGTTCATCCGATGAAAATCTTTGTTTATCATTCCTAGTTTCATATGAAAAGATAACGCTATCAAAGTTCAAAAAAAATATAACTTTGTTGTAACTTCGATATGGATATTCCAGATGAAATGAATTTTGATGTGGAGTTTTTCAGAATTACTTTTATCGGTTTCCTATTTCTAGTCTCTCTTATGCATATTACTTCGTATAATGAAATGCAAGTTTATCTCAAGTAAAAGGAAAATTTATTTATTATTCAATATCCAAGTATCAAAATATTCTTTATCAATTTTCTTCGAACTCACCGTTTTTAGGAATTTGTTGAATGTTATAAAATCTTATACAAATTCGATAAATTTCGTGGATATCTTCATGATCTTCTAAGGTCTACTAATGATATAAATATACTTGTCATCGTTATTATCTAGTCAGTACCTACATAAGTTTTCGTAAACAATTTTCATTTAATTTCAAGTACTAGATAATAGCTTTTAGTTTTTCTTTAATACATATGATATTACAAGTTTATGTTGAACATGTAAGCAAAGTGCATAAGTGTGTCAACAGGATAAAAAATATTTAAGCGCTAATTACTTTTACCTGATCTTAATCTGAAACAATGACAAATATTTCGAAAGGAATTCATCGTTCAAATTAATTAACGGCTCTGATACTCAGCTTGTATGAAAAAATGAAATTTAATATTAATAATCCATGAAATGTAAATTGATGTCCAAGGATCAATAGATCTGGCACGAAGTAAAATCACCACAATTAGATATACTCAGAATTGAATTCCTCCGCCTCGTTAATGGACTATCTCATCAGTATTCTATAATATTTCTGGCCTCGAAGAAGAAAGTTCAACGGAGTTTACCTCCTGTTCCCGAATATTAATTTTCCATCGTCAAAAAATTGAAGGAATAAACGCTAATTTCTTTTCGTGAGTATTCACCGAAATTGTATAAAAATATTCTACTGTGACGATGTCGTTTGATGTTCCACTTTGATTCTCTGATTGGTTTGTTATGGAATTAAATATTCATTTTTCGAGACACTCGATGAATGTAAATGATTCTTTATATTTTATTGAGTGTATATTTTAATATTCACGGGCTTGTTCTAGGGAATTCTTGCTCAAATATTCGTAATTCTGAAATTACAACCAAAAATGATTTTGAACTACTAAGTAGGAATCACTGATGAAGTAGAATCCGTGTTCGAAGTAAAATTTGTCCAGCTGGCCCGGCCTTATGTGCTCTTACTTAACAAACCGTGAAACTTTTGAAAACTGAATATTCTCGGAGAATTTCGTTTGAAGGCGGAATATCCTTACGGATTCAAAGTTTTGGTCATCCAAATTTTGATTTATAATTTTCGAAGAATATCGATCTGATCCGTTCGATCGAAAGGTCTTGGGTTCGATCCCGAACAGGAGAAAAAATAATACGAAGACGGTAGCCCGTACCGTTTTCTGTCAGATCGAAGATTAACAGTGCTGTGTCCAGGGTGGAATAAGAAGACAGTGACAAAGCTCATACAGAACACATGCCATTTTCTAACTCACAGAATTACGGAAAAATGGCCTACGGTGGACTTCATTATAATCTTATAAAATATTGATGGAATGAATAATATCCTAGGGCAGCTTTCTGAGTCTTTGAATTCAGTGAATTTCGTTTGAAAGAACTGATTTTCGCACTCAATTTCATTCAATAGGGGTTTTTCCTTTAAACGAAAATGCAGATATTTTCATGAAAAACCTTCAGAACATCACATTTCAAACATATAATTTCAATGTTATATTTTTGAAAAAATGTTTGATCACTCAAAACTGAAAAATGAAAATGGGCATTTGCATTTAAAGGGTTTTGTCATGAGTGCACGATATGGCAACGTCGAATCCAGCTTTCGCGGAAAGAAAAGGACGTCAAATGTGTTACTTTGCTCAGGAAAATAGAGATAGCTATACTTAGATCTGGTTAGAGTAGAAGACAACGACCAAAGAATAGAAAAAGAAGAGCACAGACTGTCATACTGTCATATTACTGACAAATCGCAAATGGAAATTGTTTGGTTATATTGACAAAGAACACGTGTGTACCACAGAACAGGAATAAATATTTTATTATTCTATAGCAGAAAAAGCAATTCTACTAAAAAACGTTGTCACTTCGTGCATGCATGACAAATCCCAAACCCCAATTTTGAAATCTGATTTCAATACTTTCTGAAGGTAATTTGTGAAAATGATGAATCTAGCCCATAATAACTATGTTCAAATTTGCCTTTGCAGTAATAACCCAAATTCAGGAAAAACCCCCATTGTGTTTAGGTCTTTTCCAGATATTGGGATTGAAGAGCTAGGAATAATCAAACCAGAAAAATAAGAATCTATGGTTGAATTTGAGCCTCAAATTATCAGTCACGTATCAGATCCAACCGAAAAAACAAATATAATAAATACTCTATTCTTTTCAGATGAAAAGCGATCTCGAACATAGAAAAACAATAATCAGGTGTTGTTTAACATTTCATGTTTCTTCCTTTACAAATAACCTTCAATTAATCCTCAATCTTACATGCTGTTGAAACTCATCTCATTTCATCGTCTATCCTTCTTCTGACCAAAGAATTTTCCTTATATTCTTCTTCTTCCAGGTCGAGAGTTCGGAATTCCTGCCTACGGGTAGCGCCGTTTACCCCGAAGGCAGCGGTAACGAAGAATTCGGCTTTATACCGCCTCCTCCGCCTCCACCAGATGGTAAGAATTGTAATAATGGCTGTGAAAATTGTTGCAATGAAATTTTGTCTTCCAACAATGCAGCCGGATTAGGATATCGAGGGGAGAAAGGCGACAGGGGCCCAAGGGTAAGTAATGTTTAATTGCTTCACGCAACTCTTCTTCTATTCTTCTTCTTACTTTTACATCCTCAGTCCTCAGAATCCCTAGGAGAACAATGGAGGTCGTTAAAATGTAGTAAAAACTTTCAACGGATTTGACTCGACGTCAATCTGGCCACAGATTATGACAACGGTATTTCAATTAAGTTAATGGGGTCGATGTTGCCGAAATCCTTTCTGAACATAGAATTTCAACATTAGCAAAATTGAGTTTGACGATTTGTAAAAGCTACTGATCAGCAGTCATCTGCGAGTATTTTAGAGTTTTGTGTTTTCTGTGCATCTTCGTGCAACTTTCGTGATGGGTACTAGATGTTACATTTAACATCTTAAAGCATAACTACAGAGTGTCCCTTAAACTTTCCTCTCGTAATTTCAAGAATTCCTTACACATGATTTTTTCAGTTAGTACCTCAATTCATTACTCTGAAATTAATGCGGATTGAAAAATTAACCTGTTTACAAAATGCAATTTCTAAAATATAAATTTGCCTAATGAACAGTATTTGAACAATACAAATGATCAACGGAATAATCTGTACCGTTTCACTGCTTCATCAGACAAACGAGAAAATTTGTAGAATCATTTCCTACATGGGTCATATTCTGGTGAATATACTGAGAGAATATATTTCATATGGCGTGAATCTGCATTGTTGTGGTTTCCGAAAATGTCAGTTTGACTAAAGTATATCAATCAAAAGACACAAGCGTGGTTGATTTCTACTTTATTTTAAACATATCACGCGTTTCACTACATTGTAGTTTCATCAGATGCTGAGTTGCAATTGTCTCAACAAGTGTGTTACAGTTTTACATAAACCAATACAGGTACAGAGATATTTCCAACGGGTCAATCATGGAAAAACCAAACCGGGCTCCTAGCTGAATAGGTTTAACAATGATGAATTTGACAGTTCCGTCTGGTCGTTTAATAAATTCCCAGAATTTCTTAAACGGTTTATCTCTAGAGCCTCCAATAAATTTAACTTCCGCCCTTTGTTCTCTATGTGTAGAATCTTGAAATTTGCGTCGAATTCATGTTT
The DNA here is from genome assembly GCA_958510865.1 of Myrrha octodecimguttata. NCBI lineage: Eukaryota > Metazoa > Arthropoda > Insecta > Coleoptera > Coccinellidae > Myrrha > Myrrha octodecimguttata. The sequence goes on along the minus strand of OY294056.1, from coordinate 87,373,230 downwards.
TTCTATTATTAAATGTTCGGCGTACTTGGAGTTCAATTTATTTTTCAAAAAAGACCTTCTGTGTTCTTTCATTCTGGTGTTGAATGATCTACCCGTTTGACCTATGTAAGTTTTAGGACACGAGCCACAGGAAAGTTGATAAACTCCTGGTAGGTTGAATTTCGGAATTTTAGGTTTATAGTTTTTGAAGATTCTACCCAAAGAGTTTGTGGTTTTGAAAGCTATGTTGATGTCTAAAACTATAAACCTAAAATTCCGAAATTCAACCTATCAGGAGTTTATCAACTTTTTTGTGGCTCATGTCCTAAAACTTACATAGGTCAAACGGGTAGATCATTCAACACCAGAATGAAAGAACAAAGAAGTTCTTTTTTGAAAAATAAATTAAACTCCACGTACGCCGAACATTTAATAATAGAAAAACACGAATTCGACGAACATTTCAAGATTCTACACATAGAGAACAAAGGGCGGAAGTTAAATTTATTGGAGGCTCTAGAGATAAACCGTTTGGGAAATTCTGGGAATTTATTAAACGACCAGACGGAACTGTCAAATTCACCATTGTTAAACCTATTCAGCTAGGAGCCCGGTTTGGTTTTTCCATGATTGACCCGTTGGAAATATCTCTGTACCTGTATTGGTTTATGTTAAACTGTAACACACTTTTTGAGACAGTTGCAACTCAGCATCTGATGAAACTACAATGTAGTGAAACGCGTCATGTTTTTATAATAAATTAGAAATCAACCACACTTGTTTCTTTTAATTGAGTTTACAATGGATTTCTATCAAGTGAAGGCCACCACAATACGAAGTTTTAAAGTATATCAAGAAGATAATTCTGCAAATTCTCGCTGTATTACCTGATGAAGGAGTCAGATGAAAACTCTGGAAGGTAACAGTTCACCTCGTGAATACTTTACATCTTTTCGATTTTAAAAATTGCACGAAATTGACTTTATTCAAAATGTAATCTTTTGGCATTTTAATTTGAATATAATTTCTGGTACATGGCCGCCACGGCTGGCTCGGACGTAATCTGATCTGGAATTCCAATTTTCAATCACTTTTTCGAACATTTGTGGCCGAATATCGGCAATAATGCGGCGAATATTGCCCTCCAAGTGCTCGATCGTTTCGGGCTTATCGGCATAGACTAGCGACTTCACATATCTCCACAGAAAATAGTCTAGCGACGTTAAATCGCACGATCTTGGAGGCCAACTCACGGTCCCGGAACGTGAAATTATGCGGTTATCAAACGTTTCCTTCAGTAAATTAATTGTTGCAAGAGCTGTGTGACATGTTGCGCCGTTGAAACTACAGCTGCTGCATGTTTGTTCAATAGTTGAGGATCGAAAAAGTCAGTCATCATGGCTCTATAGCGGTCACCATTGAGTGTAACGTTCTGATTCGGGTCTTTCTCTACCTCTGGCTTCCTCTGTTCTCACTATACGACGTCTCTGTGGGTGCGTATTATCAGTTAGAGTAAACGTGGTTCGAAAACGGTCCATAATTACTCGAATTAATTGCTCTGATGGACGATTATGTTGACCGACAACTGAACATAGAGCGCGATACGTATTTCGAACAGAACCATTATTTTCAATATTAATTTTCATGATTTGGAAGCGTTGTTCAGGCGTCAGTCTATTCATCTTGAAATGCCAGACCGAACTAAACACCTGTCACATGACAGCTGACAAAATGGCCGCCTTTTGAAACAGTGTTGCCAACTATGTCTCTGAAAAAACACTTTTTACAATAGGCAACATTTTTTTGTTGAAACTATCCTTAACAAATGATCCGAATCCCGAAATCCGGAAGGGCGATATATATAAATAATTTAGTTTTTTAATTTTGAATAATTCTTCTTCAGATTTTAGTAGCGAAAACCTAGTGAAAAACGTGAATAATATTAAGGAATACCGCCTTGACGACCAATTTGAATATGTATGCGAAATCAGTGCGTTTCCAGAATTTTTAACACCTTGAATAATCAGGCTACGTCAAACCAATGTCGCGGAAATTTCGCCAGATTTTCCGCAAATATTTACAGATTACGAACATCTGGATATGAAACTGACTCGGAATTAACCACCGAGTAAAATTCATAGTTGTGAATTATGGGATTCTGCGAAATATTGCGATGCTAATTTCCAGATTCATACGCCTCCACGATGCTCTAATTAATCATCTGCGGGATTTTGTCTTAAACTTTTCCGTTATCTTGGAGTGTGGAACGGAGCGATAACAGGTTTATCGCGCGCAGGCCACGTGTTGTCGAAGAAGAAGATTGCTTGAGACAACGAAATGAAGAAGCAGATGTCCATAATGATTTATATTAACATTTTTCGATTTCGGTTGAACTTTTGCGTGATAAGAATTATTTTAGTTTTGAAGGGTTAAATACCTGTTATGGTAAGAGGAAAAATTACTGAAAATATTCAGCAATGGGATGCCGTTTGGAACAAAAGTGTGTTTGCAAATATATTTTTTTTTCAAATATTCAATATTCTGTGATCTTCTCACCGTATTATCCTCATTAAATTCCGTATGAACCTTCAAACTGTCATTTTGAGTACTAGATTTCAATTCGATCTAATCTGTATTTTTGGAATTATTGTAAAAATAAAATTTTGAACGGGTATATCTGCGGAATCTTCGGGTGAAGTTAACCCACTCACGAATTCGGCCTTCGTAATTAAGTTATTGTGTTCACTGTCCGGCCGTAAGGCTGACCGTAATCAGAATAACTCCCGGAAGGAACCACTAAGAAACTTGACATTTGTAGAGTAGTTTTGGGGCTTAATTACGAAGGTCGAATTCGTGAATGGGTAAAATCCGCCCAATGATTCCGTAGATGTATCCACTCAAAATTTTATTTTTCCAATATTTCCAAAAACACAGATTAATTGAAATCCAGTAATTTATCGAAAAAAACCCAGAAAAGCACTGTCGTGAAGGCGGCAGCTTCTGCACGCAAAAGCTGCTGCCTTCACGGCAGTGTTTTTCTAGATTTTTTTTTGGTGTTGTAAATACTTTTACCGCTGTATGATGCTTTAATACCTATAAAATGAAAGAAAGCAAATGCAGTTCATATGAGTATCGAATAAAACATTATCTTTTCATCTCGGTTAACTCAGTTCGAAGAGTATAAATAAATAAGAATCCATTAGTTGGATAATTTCATTGTTTCAGAGGAGAATGTAAATAGCAACACTCGGTAAATTCATTCTCATTCATTGGATACATAGATTCATTACGTTAATCACATGGTGGCTTATGCCTCATTAACAGCCTGTTCAAAAACAAATGTATCAAATATATATGCATTAAATAATAATGTACAATGGTCTGTTTCAATTAAACGTGTAATTAAACGCTGATGAAAACTATAATTACATATATGTCATTTTTCATAGAAATCGATGAATAATTTTGTCAAAACATATCGAAATATTATCAATGAAATTAAAAGAATGATAATTAAATTCACAACAAATCATCAGTAATTTGGTCAAATAAATCCTCCTCTTGCACGCATAATTCGTGCGTGTTATCTTTTTGTCCAAATGTCTGCAATTTTCGAATTTTGAGCTGAAAATGGTCTCAAACGACTAGGTTGGACTCACTGATGACAAACCCGGTGTCAAAATCGATTCTGTCCGGCCGGACTTGGACACGATAACTGTCGAACGAAGCCAGCTAACGATATTTGTGGAATAAGAGTTTGGACCTTAATAACGAAGGCCGAATTCGTGAATGAGTAAAATCCACCCAATGATTCCACAGATATACCTTTTAAAAATTTCAATTTCCCAAAATACAAATAAGATCGAATTGGAATCTAGTACTTTAAAAATTACAGCGTGAATATTCATACAGAATTTCGTGAGGATAATAATATATGATGAGTAATTGCCGAAAAAATAATCTTACGAGAAACTTTATTTTTTGATTCACTGACTGTACGATCTCAACAAAATATAGCGTTATGTCGCGCTCCAACTGACTGCCAAGTATCATTACAATCACTATCATAGTTCCTGAAATTTCAGATAAATTTCGAATGCTAAGAAGTCCGTTTGGCTGCTAGCTTGCTCCATTCGACAGTTAACGTGCCGGACAGAATTCGAGAAGCAATTCGTCAGCAGTGAGTCCAACCTACCTTAATGAGCCCATTTTCGAGAATACAGACATTTGGACGAAATGATAGCAAGCTTTTCCCCTAAATATGATAATAACTTCTTCCTACTGCTTCGCTAGAATTTTTCAATGAATTTGAATCGATCGAATATTCACGAGATTTTTTACAGGGTCCACCAGGAGAATCAATTCGAGGACCACCTGGTCCCCCTGGACTCCAAGGACCACCAGGACCAGAGGTAAGTTTATTAATCGTCAACGTAAACGTATTCCTCTTCAAAAAATGCTACAAAATTATCATTCCCACAGACAAATATTTCCCTATTCACAATATTGAAACTACCTGCATACTTTCGGCTTCTTAAGAGCTATAAACTCTTTTTTATCGAGATACCCTGCATATCTCTTTTATGACCCTTTCTCCACTTTTCACCGATTATTCGAATTCTTGAATCATTAAAGAATTCTCGTTAAGTAGTTCTTTGCAGACTTTTGTGAAATCCATCCAACTAACATATTTGAGCAGAATGGGTATATAGTAAACTTTATGGTTCCATTAAGTTCCTCTAATGAATTTTCCCAAAGAATTATGGTGATTATGGAATTTACAGCTGTGCTGCAAATTGGCGAATGCGTCGGGCTCTCCATCAGGAATAACCTTTAATGGCATTTTGAATATTGTTCTTCGGCGTTTAATTATAGAGTGTCTACCGGAATGTCGAATTCTTGAAATAATTCATTGATATGGTGTTGTTAACGAATTTAAAAAAAATCAGAGATTTTCCGTAGTTGTGTTGAGAAAATTTCTTCCGAAAAATTCATCAGATTTAGATGAAATTTGAGACAATTCTAAAAGCCAGGATTTCATAAGAGTGCCTCAAATTCCATTCTGACCAGTTTTTGATAATACAAAAAAAATTTATAAAGTTTCGTGTTTTTTCCTTGGAATCGTTGTTAAGTAGAAGAAAATTTCAATTTTTTTTCCAGACTTCTAGTTGGTGACCAACATGGCGTAGGGTTCGAAGCAAAATCTTTCTACTACGCGTCAGTACTTTTCTAGAATTTAAAATAAGATTTAAAAAAGATTTTTTCAACAAACAAATGTGAACCATTTCACGAAGATAATTTAAAAAGCCCATATACAGGCTATTCCTGAATTGGCACCACAAAGTAGAGGAGAGACTCCCAGCAAAATCTTAAGGATAAGAAGTGTCATAAACATGAGATCGAAAACTTTTTTTTTTCGAGATACGGGGTGTTGAAATTTTTTTCTATTTTTTCTTCATAGTATCTGCATTCCACAAGACACTCATATATATGAACTATATTCAAGAGTTCACACAATGTGACGTCAATTCATACTTCTATTGCAAATCTAGAAGGGGATGTTCTTGCGATATGGTTATTATTTTCTGAGATATTGAGAAAAACCTGGGAAAGCGATGCCGTGAAGGCAGCAGCCTTTGCGCCCATGTTCAATGGAGATGACCGCTCTGGCAACGAATTTGAACATGCGCGCAAAATCTGCTGCCTTCACAGTAGTGCTTTTCTACTGAACTTTATAGTCTCTTGCCAAATTGTCACAGAATTGAATTTGACCACGGATTCTGCTTCCAATCGTTTAAGATCACTTCCGTCTCAAAATTTGAAAACTACAGACATCATGACGAAAAGATAACGTGCTATTCCCTAGAACAGGCGCTAAAAAACCTCATGTGCAACAAAAATGAGACTAATAGGTGAATGTTTTTCATATCATCTCATAACTCAGTCTGACACTAGATTTATTTGCTGCAATGTCTGAATCTGAACAGACATTCATCACTTAACCATGCTCGATAAATTTTGGTACAACATGACATTGATATTAGTTCTACCGGAATAAATGTAAACCCATTCATATCTTGAAAAATTCGTAGCACATCGAAACTTCGATATGTGAACGCATTTATAACGAAAGGAGAAATAATATGAATTGAACGGTTTTATAATTTTGGATCATAATTCTGAATATTATCTCTCAATTAGAAATGTGATCGGGTTGGAGTGGTCATGTTACAACTATCTTTGGTAGTTACGCAATTGTTCTAGGAACAGGTACGATAACTATCGATTATACAGTGCGCCTCAAAATTATGAAACAAATTCATTTTCTCAGAAGAAAAATATTCGGCAACAAAATCCTGAAACAGGTCAATTTTTGTTTCACTTTTACCAAATTTATATACATTTTTGAAGGATTTTGTTGCACCCTGTGCCATCCCTATCGAACCTCTAAATTTTTGAACAGGTAAAGGAGGTCATTTGGTACTTTTTTGGCAAGGTCTTTGTAGCTTCTTCGAAGAAGTGCAGAAATTTTGAAGAAAAAAAAATTTTTTTTCAAACAGGTTTCTAGTATGTGTACTTTCTCATGGCTCATTTACTTTGAGACGATGGTACCTGAAATTTGTCACCGAATTAAAGTCGACCATTATAGTTTTGTTCATGCATAACTTTTAACCTCTACGAACCCTTTAATGTAGAAATAAATTAATTAATTATTGTGCATTACAAGATAAGTTAAATAAAATGTTCAAAATGACCACCATTGTTCTGGATGCAATAATCAAAGCGCTTGACACATTCTTCCTGTACCTTCTGGAGAGTTTCTGGAGTTATTCAGCAGAAACGTACTAATAACGTACCTACTTAAGATCCTAACTGAAGCGCAGTGTTTCATACATTCTAATTTTTCACGTGAGGGGGTTGAAAGACAAAACTGTAATGATCGACTTTCATTCCGTTATAAATTTCATCAGGTACCATCGTCTCAAAGTAAATGAGCCATGACAAAGTACATATACTGAAAACCTTTTTGAACTAACTGATTTTTCAAAAAAAAAAATTTTCTTGAAAATTTCGGCACGCCTGTAAAGAAGATACAAAGGCCAAAAAAGTACTACATGACCTACTTTCCCTATTCAAAAAATTTAGAGGGTTGATGGGGATAGCACAAAGCGCAATAAAAATTTTTCAAAAATGCATAAAAATTTGGTAAAAGTGAAACAAAAATTGACCAGTTTCAGGATTTTGTTGCCAAATATTTTTCTTCTGAGAAAATGAATTTGTTCCATAATTTTGACGCGCACTGTATAAACTCCATGAAAGCGACACCTATCCGTCACTAACCAACCCGTTCCCCAATTCCGTGCACATTTTCAATTTAAGTAGTTAAACCGGAATTTCACATCAGCGCCGGAATTAACATATAAATAGAAAAATGGACTTGCTCGGAAAAATTATATTTCCGTTTCCAATAACCGAAATAGGACGGAAAAACCAATTTACAAACGTTAGGATTAAATTTCTTTCTACTCGGATTTCCATCGACGGATCGGAAAAGAATTAGAGTTTCAATGGAAATGTCGGGCACGGCTCAGTCGGATAATTATGTTCCGGAAAATTCGTATTACCGATTTAATTGCGAAATATCGAAATACTCTTCACAATGTAGGAAATGAATGAATATCAGTTTATCGCCGGTCCCGCCGTTTATTCCTGTTTAGTTTCCATTGAAAATACGACACCGGGAAAACTGAATTTTCCGATGTAATCGCGCTTTGTGTCGAACTGATGGAATGAACTTGGGAATTCTTGCCATAAAGATACTTTGAAGTGGGTATGTGGGAATTCAATTTCTTGGTTCTAGAGATTGATTTACTAGGTGTATACGGGGGATGTATAATAAACACAATAACTTTCGGAAGAATCGACTAGGAGATTCGAAATTCATAGAGCAGATTCCGAAGGTTAATCTATATAGTACCGATTCGAATTTTACTCGCTCAGATTCCCAAAAAAACAAATACGAGGGATTTGAAATCTAGTTACTTTTGAACTGTTTCAGCCGTTGCTACTTGGTAGTTGATCATAATCAAAACAAATTTTTTTATTGCTATGTTTTACAACCAACAATTATGAGATGTTTTACAATACGCAGGGTTTACATCTTTGCGTGTAATTCTGGGGGACAGCGTGCTATCCTTCTGTCCAAAAGTCTGTAATTTTCGAATTTTGAGCCGAAAACAGTCTCAAACGACTAGGTTGAACTAATAATGAATACGGTGTCAAAATCGATTCTGTCTGGCCGGCTGGCCGTCCGTAAGGCACTATTATGTCCATTCGAAGTTTTGAGGTTTTTTCCAGAACTACTGAAGCGCTTGAATTGAAACTTAACTAATTGGAGCTTAATTCGAAATTTTTAAAACATTTTATTTCTCGGTAACTGTTCATTACATCTTGAGCTTCATATTTCACAGCAAGGTACCAAATTTCAGTTCGATACGATCCTAATTTCTATATCGTGAAAAAATATGTAAAATTTCGTGGTGTTTTCTCGATATCGTTGTTTTTTCGAAAAAACACAGAAAAAACTGTTCCAATCATGAAGAAATTTGGCAGCTGATATGAAAATGCTGATGGAGAACTTCGTGCAAAATTTCGTGATGATTGTGTCATCAGAGCATTAAAAAAAATTCGATCAAATGGGAGTTCGAAGCAAGTCACAACAATGGAAACCCTACATATTGTAAAACATCTCATAATTGTTGTTAGTTCAAAATAGTAATAAAAAATTTATTTTAACCTAGTTATTGGTCGGAAAATAACGTGACTGTTCAACCAAAATTTCGTAAGGAAATGAATTTGAATTCGTAGAGGCGCTTCAGGACTGTGCACGTTAACTCCTTTTGTAAAATTTCATGTCAATTTGACACTTTTGTTTCCGAAAAAAAAAATGTTTTCTGGAACGATTCATTATATTCCAAAAAAAAAATCTGCTCGTATCATTATTTTTCTGGAATAACTCAAAAAATACTGACTCAATCATAATGAAACTTGGCAACTACTTTGAATATACTGATGAACAATTTCGTGCAAAATTTCCTGATGATTGTGTCATTTGAACAATTCGAATAAAAACCTGAAAGCGTTTACGGACTTCATTAATCAAAGTAATCCAAATAATCAATTTTGAGTACCTAACTAATAAAAACCTGCAGATAAAGATCAGAATTTCCAAAATTAATCTCATGAAATTACTACGTGAATTAGATAATGAAAAAAAACATCAATTCCAAATCCAGAATCACTGCAAATACAGAATATTATCATCTGGTAATCTTTGAAGCCATTCAACCGCATGGACTTACTCTGAAGGATTACCCTACTTTGTCAATTTTCACTACAGTTCATCATTCCTAAAAATCCAAAATCCAAGCGAAATATTTCCAATCAGGAATATGTAGTGTGTGCCTCGTTCAACCAAAAAATAGAGAATAATTCAAATTTCAACCGCTTGCAGTTATTGTTATTCACGCAGTATGGATATTCGTTTTGTTAACGATAATATTATTTGTGTAAATATTCATTTCCCATGTACATTCGGAAATAGTCTACATGTGCCCCAGATAAATAAACACAATGAACATGATTTGAGAATTTTTCAATCGTTCTAATTCTGATTAAAATATATCATGACCGTATGGTCCATGCAATTACATCAATCAATTAAATAAAGAATACCGATGGTTGGCCATGGATCACGAATATTATATATGAGCGAAACCTGGTTTGACATTCAGTGTTTCCCTTCTGGAATATTCGGTGATAAATATGAATCTATCTGCTGGCACTCTTCTGAAATGCATATACATAGTGGACTCCTATGTTTAAATAAAAATTCTAGAAAAGCACTGGCGTGAAATCTGTACCTTGTCAGTACTTGTTCGGATTCATTAACAAAGCTGTGTTCTTTTCATTTATTGACCCCGCCTTATAAACCCTCATTCCCTGATTGAGAAATTTGGCTATCTCCTTTTATATGGCTCTCGAAAGTCTACATGAAACATTGAAGAAATAACCTCAATATTTCAAATTACCAAAATGATTCGACATACCTATTTCATTTTGAATATCTCTGAAAATGAATATAAGATGAAAGTGAAAATACGTATTTTTGTTAAATATTGACTCCAAGATCTGTGCCAAATTATATTGAAATCGGATGAGAAGGTTCCATTTAAAATAACATATATCGAAAAATTCAGAAAATTATTCATAATATTTACTGAATTCACCAAATTTTGGGTTGAGTTGTGCGACAGTATACTACAACTAGCTGCGAATTTTTGAACCCATCGTGTCAGTATTTCTTGAGATACGAAGGAAATAACGTTGACGATTTCAAATGAACAACCAAATTTGGCATTTCCGAAATGAAAATTGTATTCAACAAAATCTGAAAAATATCGGAAATGAAATTCTTCAAACATTTTCTCGCGCTTGTTCCAGGGCACAGCACGTTATCATATCGTCACGATGTCTGTGATATTCGAATTCTGAGCCTGCTCTAACTTTCGAAGGAAAAGATTTGGCGGCTCGAAATTGTCAGATTAGGTTTGAAGTCCAAATAACTCAGTTAAGTTCGTTAATGGGTGGAATCAGTTGAATAGTTTCGGAGTTTCGGCCAATTCGAAATTTTGAGGTTAATTCCCCGATATCTCATGAAGTATTGACTCAATCGAATTGAAACTTCGTGCACAGTTCTGGAATAACAACGCGCAACTGGGAGAAAAATTCCGAGTGGGTCCAGTTGTTGGAAAATTGAAATAAAAGTTTTATTCGAAAATTTCTGATGAAAATTTTTTTCCTCTGAAAATATTATTAAATTCCAATGGATTTTAGCACAAACGTTAGAGTCAGTATTCAACAACAATGTTCGAAATTCCAATTCAATCCGATTATTACTTTCGGGTATCTAAGAAAGAAAAATACGAAGGCGTAGAAGGGCCACTTTTTGTCGACAAAAATTTTTCTACCTAATTCCGAGTTTCAACTCGGAATTAGACTAATTCCGACTTTGAACTCGGAATTATAGACTAATTCCGACTTTGAACTCGGAATTATAGACTAATTCCGAGTTTAAACTCGAAATTATACATAATTCCGACTTTGAACTCGGAATAAGACTAATTCCCACTAATTCGGAATTATAGACTAATTCCGACTTTGAACTCGGAATTATAGACTAATTCCGACTTTGACTTCGGAATTATAGACTAATTCCGACTTTGAACTCGGAATTATAGACTAATTCCGACTTTGAACTCGGAATTATAGACTAATTCCGAGTTGAAAGTCGGAATTAGTCTATAATTCCGACTTCAAACTCGGAATTAGTCTAATTCCGAGTTCGAAGTCGGAATTAGTCTAATTCCGAGATTAAAGTCGGAATTAGGTGGAAAAATTTTTGTCGACAAAGAGTTGCCCTTGTACGCCTTCGTAGAAAAATTTGCCAAATTTCGTTGTTATTTGGAATTTTAACGTTATTCCCGCAATATCTCAAGAATTACAATTGGAATCAGATTGGAGATTACCAGCACGCAACTAAGTTCAAAATTTCGTGTTGCTCTAATAGTTAGAATTTGAACAAGCGCGTAGAAGCTCCTGATCTCAAGTCAGTGAAGCTCCGAATTGGTTGTGTCACTATTTTTTGAGATATCTAGAAACTAACCTGAAAATTTCAAATGTGTTCAACTCAAGTTGCAGAGCTCATTAAAAATCTAAATATTTGGATTATGCTGCTGTTCCATATTCAGTCGAATATGGAACATTGGTCCTTCGAGCCGGATTCAAATAAGCGAACTACAAATCTGCAATCAATCAGTATTCCCGTTTCAAAAATCTCAATATCTCTTTTTTTTCAGGGTGTCTGTTCCTGTAACATTACAGGCCTCGTAAGCTCCTACGTAAAAGAGAATAAAAAATATACTAGTTTCGCTGAAACGAAAGAAGGGCCTCAAGGTCTTCCAGGTTTGCCAGGAGCTACGGGGGAAAGAGGCCCTATAGGTCCTCCTGGTCCAAAAGGTGAAAGGGGTGAGAAGGGGTCCTTAGGTATTGATGGTCTTCCTGGTCCCAAAGGGGAACCGGGAAGGGATGGACTTCCTGGTCTTGCTGGTCCCCCTGGGCCGCCTGGACCGCCTGGTCCTATCGAATTCGAGAACGTTGATGTGAGTACTTTTAGTTTTATAAGTTTTTATATGTTGAAAGATATTCAGAGTAGTTGTGAATCTGTTCTTCGAACGAATGCTGTTGAAGCTTCTAAATAGCGGCGGTAGCTCAGTGGTTAGAGCTCATGCCTCATGATAGTAAGGTCTGGGGTTCAAGCCCTTGGCCGGGAAATAACTTTTCCGGTTTTTAGGGGACCGTCCAACCATTCGCTGTTGGGTAAACAATTAACAGTGCTGTTCCTAACGTGGCGCAAGGAATTAGTAACAAAGCCTAAACAGAACACACCCGGTATCCTAACTCGCACAAGCCTTAAGCTTCTGAGCCGAAAAAATACTAAACATCTTTTCGGAGAAATATTTCTTCTGCTTTCATCTATGATATCACTTTCAATTCATTATAAAGCAGTAGAACATGACTTTGCATTCAGATTTTACTTAGTTTTGATTGTTTTTTTCGAAGAACAGATTTATATAGTTTCTTATTATTGAATATTTCTATATTTTCATATAAAGTGTTCACTTAAGAACTGATATCACTTCCAAACAGACTATGGAGTTCTAAATTGTATGGGGAAATGTAAAGAAGATATCATCCACATGTAAGCTGTTGTAAGTTCTGGGAATTTATACATTGATCGCCTACTTTCTTTTTTTGTGATCCTCAAAATCTTAAAGATGCGTTTTTTTCGACCAATTGGAATTCATATAATGTATAATGGATTCAGTCTTTACTTGATGGAAACTCATTTTCAATGAAAAAATTAGAAGACAGTATTTAGTTTCTAGAAATGTTTATTGTTTAACCACAATTCTTTCGCTATGATATAAAGGGTTTTCCAATAAGAGGTGTTATTCTGAATAGCCCGCTATTTCGGTAGATGTCACTTTTGAAGCTGTCATTTTTTGACATTTGACAAGTAAAAACTACGCCATTAATAAAAATGGAACGATACACGCTTCAACAACGCATTGAAATGATTAAAATCCACTATAAAAATGGTGAAAATTTGGCAGAAACGGTTCGTAAAACTCGAACATTTTTGGGTCGTCGTGAAGCACCTTGTCGTACTGCAATGAACAAATTGGTGGAAACATTCGAGTTGTTGGGACAAGTTAGTGATGTGAAGAATAAAACCCGTGCACTTTGCTCAAGAACAGCCAAAAGTGTTGAAGGAAACCCAGGTTTGTCCATTCCTCGTCGTTCTTTGGAATTAGGCATTCCACAAACGTCATTACACCGTATTTTGCATCAAGATTTGGGTCTTAAGGCTTATAAAGTTCAGTTAACACAAGAACTCAAACCGGCCGATCATCAACAACGTCGTGTCCCTGCTGATTGGGTCGTTGAAATGCATGAAAATGATCCGGAGTTCCATCGAAAAATCATCTTGAGTGATGGGGCCCATTTCCACCTTGAAGGCTTCGTCAAAAAGCAGAATTGTCGCATCTGGGGCTCGGAAATCCCGAGAGTTATTGTTGAAAAGCCTCTCTATCCTCAACGTGTGACTGTTTGGTGCGGTTTATGGTCCGGCGGAGTGACTGGACCTTACTCTTTCGAAAATGAGGCTGGAGCAACAGTTACGGTGAATGGATTGCGCTGTCGAGAGATGATTAATGATTTTTTATGACCGTACTTGGATGGTATTGATCTGGACAACGTTTACTTTCAACAAGACGGCGCTACGTGCCACACAAGCAACTAAACCATTGATCTTTTGCGGGAAAAGTTTTCGGACCGTGTTATCTCTCGAAGAGGTGATCACAATTGGCCACCGAAATCTTGTGATTCAACACCTTGCGACTTCTTCCTTTGGGGCCACGTGAAAGAGAAGGTCTAGGCCAGTAGCCCAGCGTCGATTCAAGACCTCAAAGATGGAATTCGTGAGGCTATCGAGGACATAGGGCAGCCACTTTGCGATTTGGTCATGGAAAATGTCATCAAAAGGATATGGTCCTGTAAGCGTGGTCGTGGTGGTCATTTGCCTGATATTATGTTTATAATGAAATAAACATCCGATCATTTATATTGAAAAATGGCATTTTTCTTTGAATATCAAAATAACACCTCTTATTGGAAAACCCTTTAGATTCTCTTACTGACTGATGGTATGTATTTCGACAAAGTTTAAGTATGGTTAGGAACGTGCCTAAATGAATATCCAAAATCATGAAAAGTGAGAGTAGGTATAACTTGGGGTTTATCCCAGGGTTTCTCAAGTTACAGAAAGATATTCAATAATGGAGAGCTATTCACATCTGTTTGTTCATTCAGTAGAATTTTGCGGGCTTTATACCTGTTGATTTCCAACGATTCTAAGAGTGTTAATCTTGATCTTTCGGTTTCAACATGGAGAATTTCGTAGTTATTGTTGAAATTTTGCATGAATTCTTTGAGGTGGTTAGCATATGTTGAATGAATTTTGTCCGATGTGTAGCTTCTTTGATGTTCATGGATCCATTTCTTGAATGATCATCCTATTTGACCGATGTATGCCATAGGACAATCGCTACAAGTCAACTTATACACTCCAGATCTATTGTCTTTATTTGTTCGATCTTTATATATATAGAAAAGGATCCATGAACATTTAAGAAGCTACACATCGGACAAAATTCATTCAACATATTGTAACCATCTCAAAGAATTCATGCATAATTTCAATAATAACTACGAAATTCTCCATGTTGAAACAATAAGTTCAAGATTAACATTCTTAAAATCGTTGGAAATATAACGCCCGCAAAATTCTACTGAATGAACAAACAGATGTGAATAGCTCTCCATTATTGAATATCTTTCTGTAACTTGAGAAAGCCTGGGGTGAACCCCAAGTTATACCCAGGGCTGGGCAGTATTTCAATTACTTGTAATTGAAATACGTATTTGAAATACAAATACGTATTTTGTATTTGTATTTCAATTACTTCTTGAAAATGTATTTGGTAATTGGTTTTTCAAATACGTAACACCTGAGTGTATTTTGTAATTTGTATTTCAAATACAAATAGTTGGAATACTGTATTTTGTATTTTATATTTCAAATACCCGACTTGAAAGTATTTTTTATTTTGTATTTCAAATACCTGCGAGAAAGTATTTTGAAATTTGTATTTCAACTAAGCCAAGCATGTATTTTGCCCATCCCTGGTCATACCTACTCTCACTTTTTATGATTTTGGATATTCATTCGAGAACTTTCCTAACCATACTTAAACTTTGTCGAAATAATACCATCAGTCAGTAAAATGTAATACCTGAAGAAGCTATATCATAGCGAAAGAATTCTTGTTAAACAATAAACATTTGTGGAAACTAAATACTGTCTTCTAACAGTCGAAATCAACCCATTTGAGAGCTGTGAACAAGAAGTAAGATTGCATAGGAATGGAATAAAATAAAATCGAATCTCTACACAGTACTTCTCGAGTTACAGAAAAAAATCAATGAAATATTAATTCTCTAGAGAATATTCCATAGAAAACAACCACTTTTCCTCAATTTTACATCGATATATAAATTCCCAGAATTGATGCGGCAGAATCCTAGCTAGAAAACCCTTTTTTGGGAATTTTCCTTTGGAGTTGGTATACATCCTAAGAACCACATGTATACACCTCAATACTCGAGATCTGACCCCACTAAAAAATAGAACAATTCCCAT
This sequence comes from Myrrha octodecimguttata, assembly GCA_958510865.1. Taxonomy (NCBI): domain Eukaryota; kingdom Metazoa; phylum Arthropoda; class Insecta; order Coleoptera; family Coccinellidae; genus Myrrha; species Myrrha octodecimguttata. Next base: position 87,357,368 of record OY294056.1, on the reverse strand, counting down.
AGTCAAGTGAACACAGATCCACATTTTTTCCACATATAGTGTCCTCCGAGGTGAGACCTTCATTTTTTCATAATGTGAATTCATTTCTCTTATTTTTCTTCATCATGCAGCCGAGTTGGAAACCTAGAGGACCCTTTAAGGTAAAAGTTCTCTCTGTTTCGGACAGAATGAGATGTTCTATGACACCATGGTATTGTAGACTTGGGGACTCGATTCGATTTGTGTTATTAAATATTTCGTTCTAGGAAAAAATAGTTTGAGATATGCTAATATTTTATGTCTGTTGAACTAGCCATTAATAATGACAACGCTAAAATTCTGCAAATCTTCGTTCATATTACAGTTTTTGTGCGCATTTTCTTTTGGACGGCGTACTGTCGTTTTTGCGCGCATGTTCTAGGGGAACAGCGTGCTATCGTTTTGTCCAAATGTCTGTAATTTTCGATGATTGAGCCGAAAATGGTCTCAATCGAGTAGGTTGGACTCACTGATGACGAATCCGGTGCCAAAATCGATTCTGTCCGGCCGGCCGAGGACACGATAACTGTCGAACGAAGTGAGCTAGCGACTGGAAACTTTCAGGGTAGATCGCGCATTGGAATGCCGCGGTTGAGTTCGTTAATGGGCCAAATCGGTGGAATAGTTTCGGAGTTATAGCCACTTGAAATTTTGAAATTATTTATTTTTTATTTCAGAAACTACGCGAGCAATTGAATTCAAACTAGGCAATTAGGTGGAGTATAACGACGCCCAACGTTGAGCTGAATTTTGTCAGGATCATAGCATCACTTAATTTTAAAAAAAAACTAAAATTTTTTTCCAAAAAATGTTTTTTTGCGGAAACCGTTTATCATATCCAGAAAAAAATTCCACTCGGACTTTGAGCTTCATATTTCACAGCAGTGTACTAAATATCAGTTCGATACGATCATAACTTTTGGAAATATCGGGAAAAAATATGTCAAATTTCGAGGTTTTTTTCTCGATATCGTTGCTTTTTTCGGTATAACTCGAGAAATACTGATTCAGTCCTGATATAACTTTGCAGCTGAAAGACAACTTTATGCGAAATTTTGTGATGATCGTGTCATCAGAACAATTTGAAAAAAAATAATTCTGTGATTTTTTTATCATATCATCCTCATTAAATTCTGTATGAACCTTCGAACTGTAATTTTTCGATGAAGTACTGGATTTCAATTCGATCTGATCTGTATTTTTGGAAATATTGGGAATTAAAAATTTTGATTGGGTATATCTACGGAATGATTGGGTGGATTTTACCCATTCACGAATTCGGCCTTCGTAATTAAGGTCCAAACCTTCTCTACAAATATCGAGTTTCTGAGTTGTTTCTTTCGGAAGTTATTGTGTTGACGCAGGAAAATGTAAAGATAAATAGCATTAACAATATTAACAATAAATTAAGTGCATCCCAAAGAAAAATTTGAAGAAATAATCACTGAAGCCTGCAGAAAGACACACCGTTTTCTCTGAATAAAGTAGAAATTCTCCAATTCTATTATTTCTCGCGGCTAGTGGCAACGTTAAAGCATGCAAACGGTGGGCAGGTGTCCTTGAGATATTAACGAGATTCAATGAAACTTGAATGTGGCTGATTGCCGAGATCCACCAAGCCATAATTTATCGGCCAGCGGTACTGTTTGCCCTCAAGCCATTTTCGATTGAAATATTAAACTTAAACTTCGAATAGCAAACTCGTTTAACAAAGATATCTCCTCAATCTGACCCTCGTAAGATTGAATACTTCTTTGCAGACACGCGAGGGTCTCTTGGGCAATAATTGCTGAAGCCGCAATTACACGCGCAGGGAAAAACTACCGCCTGTATTTTTTCCATCATGATGTACACAGTTTAAAACCTTACATTTTTTCAGAAGTAACCAAAGGGCTATTTTCACTCCTGCGTCCAGTAAGCACGAAAAATGAAATCAGGACGGAAAATTTTATTCAATATTGGATATAAAAATCTAGAAAAGCACTTTCGTGAAGGCAGCAGCTTTTGCGCGCATGTTCAAATTCGTTGCCGAAGCGGTCATCTACATTGAACATGCGCGCAGCAGCTGCTGCCTTCACGTCAGTGCTTTTCTAGATTTTTACATCCAATATTGAATAAAATTTTCCGTTCTGATTCCATTTTTCGTGCCTACTGGACGCAGGACTGAAAATAGCCCTTTGGTTACTTCTGAAAAAATTTAAGGTTTTAAACTGTGTACATCATGATGGAAAAAAATACAGGGTGTTACATTTGAAAAAATATAGGAAAAACAATATACACATCATATATTATGGATTCGAACACGTAGATTACGAATCTGTAATTAGATTTTGCGTAACTGATTCGGTTTGGAAAATATTCCGGATTTGGTGAGAAATTTTCGAAATTTGGGTCAACTTTGGGCCGTCGTACAGATCAAACGCGTGAGGCTGGACAATATCGAATTTTTTTGGTTATATCTGGGTCCTTTGTGAGTACGTAGCCAATTATTTTATAGACGAAGGTTCTCTAGTTGAAAAATTATGATTTTTTTAAAAAAGGTCCAATTTTTTCGAGTTTCTTCTGGCCATAAAAAACGAACCAGACTCTCCACTAACATTCTGATTGGATTTTCTTCATCTACGCCCTCGAATTAGTATATGTTTCAAATTTCAGGTCGATCGGAGAACTTTCGATTTTTGGTAAAATTTTAAGGGGTTACCCTTAAGAAAATATCGATTTTCGAAAAATAATTTTCCGACTCCTATCGCCGTGAAATTTGGCACACTTACTAATTCGAGGGCGTAGAACAAGAATATAAGGTCAGATATTTTTTTAAAAAATCGTCCTGGACGTGAGAGGTCCTTGAAGTTCCAAAATTTTGGACCTTTTTTCAAAAAATCATTATTACCGACTCGATGAAAGTAGGACGATTAAATCTGTTTTATTGCATAGATAAAGGATCGAACTGCGCGTGAAAAAATTCGACATCACCCAGCTTCATTATTTTGGTCGGCACGACGTCTCAAAGTTGACCAAAATTTCGAAATTTGGGTCAACTTTGGGTCGTCGTACAGATCAAACGCGTGAGGCTGGACAATATCGAATTTTGTTGGTCATATCTGGATCCTTTGTGAGTACGTAGCCACTTATTTTATAGACATAAGTCTTCTGGTTGAAAAATTATGATTTTTTTAAAAAAGGTCCAATTTTTTCGATTTTCCTCGGGCCATAAAAAACGAACCAGACTCTCCACCAACATTCTGATTGGATTTTCTTAATCTACGCCCTCGAATTAGTATATGTTTCAAATTTCAGGTCGATCGGAGAACTTTCGATTTTTGGTAAAATTTTAAGGGGTTACCCTTAAGAAAATCTCAGTTTTCAAAAAATAATTTTCCGACTCCTATCGCCGTGAAATTTGGCACACTCACTAATTCGAGGGCGTAGAACAAGAATATAAGGTCAGATATTTTTAAAAAAAATCGTCCTGGACGTGAGAGGTCCTTGAATTTCCAAAATTTTGGACCTTTTTTCAAAAAATCATTTTTACCGACTCGATGAGAGTAGGACGATGAAATCTATTTTAATTCATAGATAAAGGATCGAACTGCACGTAAAAAAATTCGACATCACCCAGCTTCATTATTTTGGTCGGCACGACGTCTCAAAGTTGACCAAAATTTCGAAATTTTTTCACTATTTCCGCCATAATTTCTAAACAGTTGTCAATGGACGATTTCTAATGACATATTCGTGATCTACGACCTCGATTTAATAGGAAACGATAACAAGGTCGACGATTTTCGAAAAAAAAAAATTATTTGGGACTTAAAAAATTTTTCATAAAGAACCGCGAATAAACATCAAAGCGCAGAGGGGTGGGGGGGGGTAAGATTTAGCGATTCCGTGCGAAATTTTATTTTTGAAGCTATGACAATATGCACATCATATATTATGGATTCGAACACGTAGATTACGAATCTGTAATTAGATTTTGCGTTACTGATTCGGTTTGGAAAATATTCCGGAATTGGTGAGAAATTTTCGACATTTGGGTCAACTTTGGGCCGTCGTACAGATCAAACGCGTAAGGCTGGACAATATCGAATTTTATTGGTTATATCTGGGTCCTTTGTGAGTACGTAGCCAATTATTTTATAGACGAAGGTCCTCTAGTTGAAAAATTATGATTTTTTTAAAAAAGGTCCAATTTTTTCGATTTTCTTCTGGCCATAAAAAACGAACCAGACTCTCCACTAACATTCTGATTGGATTTTCTTTATCTACGCCCTCGAATTAGTATATGTTTCAAATTTCAGGTCGATCGGAGAACTTTCGATTTTTGGTAAAATTTTAAGGGGTTACCCTTAAGAAAATATCGATTTTCGAAAAATAATTTTCCGACTCCTATCGCCGTGAAATTTGGCACACTCGCTAATTCGAGGGCGTAGAACAAGAATATAAGGTCAGATATTTTTTTAAAAAATCGTCCTGGACGTGAGAGGTCCTTGAAGTTCCAAAATTTTGGACCTTTTTTCAAAAAATCATTATTACCGACTCGATGAAAGTAGTACGATGAAATCTGTTTTATTGCATAGATAAAGGATCGAACTGCACGTGAAAAAATTATAATTGATCGTAAAAATAACTAGAAAAGCACTGCCGTTAGGGCAGCAGCTTTTCCGCGCATGTTCAAATTCGTTGCAGACGCGGTCATCTACATCGAACATGCGCATAAAAGCTGCTGCCTTCACGGCAGTGCTTTTCTAGTTTTTGACATTTCGTTAAAACATTTCGGCTCATATTCTTATGGACGAAATGCTATCATTCTGCCTACATGTCAACAATTTCCGACTTTTTCCCGAGAATAGGTTGAATTCGCTCACTTAGAATTCGATGTCAAATTGGAATTTGTCGGACCTGACGGACGACCACTTAAGATCAGAAACAGCTAGTGACTTCAAACTTTCAGAGTATGATGTGCACCTAAATGAGACGGTTGAGTTCAATAATGGGTCAAATCGGCCGAACAGTTAAGAAGTTATAAGCATTTAGTTTCTTGGGGTGAGTCTGTTCGACATCACCCAGCTCCATTATTTTGGTCGGCACGACGTCTCAAAGTTGACCAAAATTTCGAAAATTTTTCATTATTTTCGCCATAATTTCTAAACGTTTGTCACTGGACGATTTCAAATGGAATATTCGTGATCTACGACCTCGATTTAATAGGAAAAGATACCAAGATCGACGATTTTCGAAAAAAAAAAATTATTTGGGAAAATTTTTCATCACCGCAAGGTGACGTCGACTGGTAGAGGAGTGGGGGTAAGAGTTTGATAGTTCTGTGCGAAATTTTATTTTTGAAGCTATAACGATATGCACATCATGTATTATGGATTAGAACACGTAGATTACGAATCTGTAATTGGATTTTACGTAACTGGTTCGGTTTGGAAAATATTCCGGATTTGGTTCAAAATTTTATTATTTCTTTTTATTCATTAATGATGCGAATTTTTTTTTGGTGTTTTTGGTGTTAACGAATTCATCTCATTTGATCAGATACATTCAACGGTTTAATAATTAACCTTAATTAGTGACCTAATGATCTTTTTATATATTTCGAATCTGAAAAACAATCTACACCTCAATTTAATGACGTATTTCTATTCGAATAGAAATCAACGTATAAATATTTCATTTTTCTCGCCAGCAATAACCTGTCATTCACGATTACGCACGATGGCACGATTCCGACCGATGAAATTTGCGCCATTGCCAAACATCACTTTTAGTCTGAGTCGAAATCAGAAGGAATAGAGGTTAAGTGGTTGTCCAGTAATTTCATTATTTTTTCATTAAATATTGATTATTCTTGAAAAAAGTGTTGCTTATTGTTGGTTGAATGTTCAAAGGTGGTGTGTGAACCATACAGATGAAGTGAGAGATCGTTTTTATGGTGGAAAAAGGAACCTGAAAACGACTCATTTTGGAACTTTGGGGGCCCATATCTTCCAAATTAAGGGAGACCGCCTATGTTGGATTTCACATTTTTATATAGAAAATCACACTGCGTATAATGATGTAAATATCTTTTTAATATCTCGGCGACGGGAAATCTTGCGGGTTTACCAGTATAGGTATTGAAGAACATTGAAAATATGCAAAAATATAAGGGGTGTTCCATTTAAAAATTCACTGAGTTGTTGAATAATTTTATTTGAGACACCCTATTTATCAGAAAATAATTTCTTGTGATGCAGAATTGAAAGTACAAAGGAATGCTTCTCAACTAAATTTCTGAAACGTCTGGTTTGGCAGGACCCTGTATACACGAATACCTACTTCTTTTTCACGTCCATTTACTATTTGTTTTATTTTCGATATTGATTCAGCAGTCTATTGTCTTTTGTCATTTTGAATTTTGTAGTCCCATTGCCAGTTCTGAATATGAATTTCGAATAGAATATTCATCGAGTCCTCGAAAAGTTTTATGTACATAATAGCTTTCCAGTTTCTGTCTGAATTTCAACGCCCCAAGCCAAAATTTGAGCAGCGCTACTACAATTAATATCTTTACGACTTTATAATGTAGTTCCTTCCGTTAACTGACTGGCATAAGTCGCAAATGCATCAGAAGAAATTGTCTGGAATTCAAGATTATCCTGATGTTTATCCTAGCCCGAGAAACATGACATTCGACTATCTACATTCCCCCATCACAATATCAGGAAGGAACTGAATTATTTAGAACACTCCAAAACTTCCTAGTAGTCCCTTCACACTGTCGAGAACTTCAAATCGACATCCATTAAGAAAATACACCCACAATTCATATCCCGGGGCTTATTTCCGTGTCGACTTCTGGGCTCTGTTGAACATATCTAATTTCTCTGTGGTAAACTCGTTAAATCCTCGTTCGAGAATAAAATACAGTTGTCAATTATCACAAGAAGAAGACATCAGGAATTGGCTGAAAAAACTTGGAGTCGATGCACAACCCAGTCAGTGTAGATTTCAACCTTTCCTATCTAAATGTTTGGAAATATTGAGAAGACAAATTTTGAATCGGGTATCCCAAAGAAAAGGCGCTACCCCGATATTTCTCATAGTACCTACAGTGCCAGTCAAAATTATGGAACGAATTAATTTTCTCAGGAGAAAAATATTTGGCAACAAAATCCAGAAACAGTTCAATTTTTGTTTCGCTTTTACCAAATTTATATGCATTTTTGCGCGCATGTTCTAGGGGAACAGCGTGCTATCGTTTTGTCCAAATGTCTGTAGCTGTTGATGATAGAGCCGAAAATGGTCTCAAACTACTAGATTGGACTCACGATTACTGTCGAAGGGAGTGAGCTAGCAACTTGAAACTTTCAGAGTGGGTCGCGCATTGAAATGCCGTGGTTGAGTTCGTTAATGGGCCAAATCGGACGACTAGTTTCGGAGTTATGGGCACTTGAAATTTTCAAGTTATTTATTTTTTATTTCAGAAACTACTCAAACGATTGAATTCAAACTTGGCAATTAGGTGGAGTATAACAACGCGCAACTATGAGCCAAATTTTGTTAGGATCATACTGTCAGTAAATTTAAAAAACAATTTTTTTCAAAATTTTTTTCCAAAAAATTTTTTTTTTCGAAAACCGTTCACCATATCCAGAAAAAAATTCCATTTGGACTTTGAGCTTCATATTTCACAGCAGTGTACCAAATTTCAGTTCGCTGGAGTTATCGGGAAAAAAAATTTCGTCAAATTTCGAGATTTTTTTCTCGATATCGTTACTTTTTTGGATATAATTCGGAAAACACTGATTCAATCCTGATAAAACTTCGCAGCTAGTTCGAAATGCCAAAAGACAACTTTATGCAAAATTACGTGATGATCGTATCATTAGAACAATTTGAAAAAAAAATTTCTGTGATTTTCTTATAATATCCTCATCAAATTCTGTATGAACCTTCGAACTGTAATTTTTCGGTGAAGTACTGGATTTCAATTCCATCTGATCTTCATTTTTGGAAATATTGGGAAAATAAAATTTTGTTTGGGTATATCTACGGAATCATTAGGTGGATTTTACACATTCACTTAGGTCCAAACCTTCTCTACAAATATCGAGTTTCTATGTTGTTTATTTCGGAAGTTATTGTGTTTACGCAGTCGGCCGTTAGGCAACAATAACTTCCGGAAGAAACGACTTAGAAACTCCATATTTGTGGAGAAGGTTTGGGGCTTAATTACGAAGGTAGAATTCGTAAATGGGTAAAATCCCATTCAAAATTTTATTTTTCCAAAATTTCCAAAAAGATAGATTAGATTGAATTGAAATCCAGTAATTTATCGAAAAAAATTCAGAAAAGCACTGTCGTGAAGGCGGCAGCTTCTGCACGCACGTTCAAATTCGTTGCTGAAGCGGTCATCCACTTTGAACATGTGCGCAAAAGCTGCTGCCTACACGGCAGTGCTTTTCTAGATTTTTGAAGGATTTTTGTTGCACCCTGTGCCATCCCTCTAATTTTTTTGAATAGGGTAAGTGGGTCACGTGGTCCTTTTTTGGCAAGGTCTTTTTTTCTTTACAGGCGTGCAAAAATTTTCAAGAAAAATTTTTTTTTTAAAAATTAGTTAGTTCAAAGAGGTTTTTAGTATGTGCACTTTGTCATGGCTCATTTACTTTGAGACGATGGTACCTGATGAAATTCGTCACCGAATGAAAGTCGACGATTACAATTTTGTTCATGCACAACTTTCAACCCCTTTCAACACCCTCCATTATTTTCTCCATTAAAGGGTTCGTAGGGGTTTAAAGTTGTGCATGAACAAAACTGTAATTGTCGACTTTCATTCGGTGACAAATTTCGTGATTAAGCTCCAAAGCTACTCTACAAATATCGAGTTTCTAAGTGGATTCTTTCGAAAGTTATTGTGTTTACGGTCGGACGTTAGGTCCCCTGTAAACACAATAACTTCAGGAAGAAACCTTTTAGGAACTCGATATTTGTAGAGTAGGTTTGGGGCTTTATTTCGAAGATCGAATTCGTGAATGGGTAGAATTCGCCCAATGATTCCGTAGATATACCCATTCAAAATTTGATTTGCTCAATATTTCCAAAAATACAGATTAGGTCGAATTGAAATCCAGTAATTTATCGAAAAAAACCTAGAAAAGCACTGCCGTGAAGGACGCTTTCGCGCGCAAGTTCAAATTCGTTACCGAAGCGGTCATCTACATTGAACATGCGCGTAAAAGCTGCTGCCTTCACGGCAGTGCTTTTCTAGTTTGTTTTACTTTCGACATCTAGCAATCAGTCTGTTTTCTTTTATCATTTCGAATCCTTCAAGTCTCATTGCCAGTTCATAAACTAATATGAATTTCCAGTCGAATATTCTGAAGGAACTCAATTATTCAAAACGCTCGAAACTTCCTAGCAGTCTCTTCGTAGTGCGAGAACTTCGAAATCGACATCCATTAAGAAAATAGACCCACAATTCATATCCCAGGGCTTATTTCGGTGTCGACTTCTCGGGTCTGTTGAACATATCTAATTTCTCTGTGGGAAACCCGCTAAATCCTCGTTCGAGAATAAAATACAGTTGTCATTCATCACCCTAACAAGAAGAAGACAGGACTTGGCTGAAAAAACTTCGAGTCAATGCACATCCTAATCAGTGTGGGTCCAATCTATTTTTTGCCGATTCCATTAGCAGGACTTGGGACGATTTTGTAATGAAGGTAGTGTAATGTTTTCTAATGTGAAAGAGGAGAGTAGATAGAACAGTGAGAATGAGACAGATTTCGTGGAGGTTCTCAAGTTGGTAAATTCATCGGAATTCATAGGGAACGGACAAGATTTTAGAAAGGCCTGTCGTGAATTCTGGTTCAAAACAATACCTAACTACTCTCTGAGCTACGAATATTCCTGTCAGCAACTAAATGTCTATTGACGAAGGATTGAAGAGTAGTGACATTAATTTCATAAATTCCTCTCATCGAAAACATCACTTTCTTCATTCGGCATTTTCCAGATTCGTCTCGAGTAAAGGTAACGTTAAAAGCATTGACATATTTCTCGATGTACTTATACACTCCAGTCCTTCGTTAACAAATTCAACACGAACAACTCTTATTGGCGTCTGAATTTGAGATTGCAGCGCAAGGGTGGTCCGTTTAAGAAACTTAGGTAGAGGGATAGGAGCTAGGTTTTCCAGTGTTAGCTTGTATTTTTGATTGATTAAAATTCGATTTTACAATTTTTTCATTTAACAGCAGTGATTCTGTGTATACATATTTCATTTTTATGAAAAAATTAATCATCTATTCTAATTCAGAGTAGCAATGCTACAATTACTTCTAGAAGTATTTTAGTATCAACTTATTTCAACTTTAAATGGCAAGATTATTTTCAAATTATTTGGAGTATCTTGAAGGCACAGAAGCTACAAGTGTTCAGGAAGATGCATGTGATATTATGTTGCATGATATTTGCAAAACTAAACTGAAACGTAAACAAAAACTAAAAAAAAACCTAACGGCCGACTCCGTAACCACAATAACTTCCGAAAGAAACAACTCAGAAACTCGATATTTGTAGAGAAGGTTTGGACCTTAATTACGAAGTCCAAATGCGTGAATGGGTAAAATCCACCCAATGATTTCGCAGATATACCCATTCAAAATTTTATTTTCCCAATATTTCCAAACATACAGATCAGATCGAATTGAAACCTAGTACTTCATCGAAAAATTACAGTTCGAAGGTTCATACAGAATTTAATGAGGATGATATGATAAGAAAATCACAGATTTTTTTTTTTATTGTTCTAATGACACGATCATCAAGAAAATTTGCATAAAGTTGTCCTTCAACATCATCAAACTAGCTGCAAAGTCTTATCATAATTGAATCAATATTTGTTCAGTTATACTGAAAAAAGCAACGATATCGGGAAAAAAACCTCGAAATTTGACATACATTTTTTCCCGATATCTCCGAAACTTATAATCGTATCGAACTGAAATTTGGTACTCTGCTGTGACATATGAAGCTCAGAGTCCGAGTGGAAGTTTTTTCTAGATATGATGAACGGTTTTAAAAAAAAGTTTTTTAGAAAAAAGTTTTGAAAAAAATGTTTTCTTTAAATTTACCGACAGTATGATCTTGCCAAATTTGGCTCAAAGTTGCGCGCCATTATACTCCACCTAACTGCCAAGTTTGAATTCAATCGCTCAAGTAGTTTCTGAAATAAAAAGTATATAACTTCAAAATTTCAAACGGCTATAACTCCAAAATTTTGACCAATTTGGCCCATTAACGAACTTTACCGCGGCATTCCAATTTTCAACCTACCCTGAAAGTTTCAAGTTGCTAGCTCACTCCGTTCGACAGTTATCGTGTCCACGGCCGGCCGGACAGAATAAATTTTGACACCGGATTCGTCATCAGTGAGTCCAATCTAGTCGTTTGAGACCATTTTCGGCTTAATCATTTAAAATTATAGACATTTGGACAAAACGATAGCACGCTGTTCCCCTAGAACATGCACGCAAAAATGATTAAGTATTCATAAACAATAGAAGATTCCTATAATGACTCGAGATCAACTGTTTCAGCATTATTTATGCCAATTTGTAATAGTTTTATGAATCGGCGAATCTGTAGCTAGGAAACCCTTGTCAAATATTATGAAAGTGGTAACTGAAAAATATGTGTCATAGTTAAAGAAAACTCTTTACCAAAATTCATCAATTCGGTATAACCATGTCATAGCTACTGATGAATTGATTTTTTTGGGAATTTTTCATGGTAGAAATTAATTCGCAACCTAAAGACTGTATATTACCTTCATGGAATGGAGAGCTTTTCAAGATTCCTAACCAAAGAATCCACAATCCCAACGAAGTTTCACTTTGTTATAAGATATTTTGCGATCTTCCTATCATGCTTTTCTCAAAGAATTCTGCCAAATGGCAGATCTTAAATACTTAACTCGCGAGAGAAAAAAAACTGAGAGATTTATTTATGGAGCAGATTCGGTAAAGTTAAACTAGTGAATGGGTGAAATCCACCGAATAATCTCCCATATATATTCGATAGTTTCCGGCAATTTTCATTCCAAATATTTGGCAACGGACAGACAGACATGATCGAATTTGAGCAAGGAATCTTTCCCTGTCCATTTCCAGTTCAGAATTCACAAAGAGGAATAAAAACCCTTTGTCGAATCTCAGTCATCTCAATTTTCCGCATAGGTATTGTTTACGTTAGGACACCCTACAAATCAACCGTAAATTGCACCTTCTCAAACTTGAATTAAGTGTGTATACGTCAAAATCCTCCTTCAGGCAATCTTTGAATACCTGATGTTAACTTTTTCAATTTATGACTTCTGTGAAAACTTCGCCAGAAACGAATTCCTCAGAAGCTCACAATTCGGATAAAAGTTCGGAAAATTTCCATGTACTTTTCGCGTGTAAAAATCCTTAATCACATTGATTTAGTATGCACGAGGAATGTTAAAAGCGCTGTAGAAGTTTTGTATTTTGCCGGCTGTTTGGGTTGAATTACTATAATTTTTTCTCCTTAAAATTATTCCGAGTGTAACGAAGGATATGCTTGGAAGTTAAACGAAGTTACGCTGTATGTTGAATCGATAATCTGTGGGTGGAAAAATAACAAGAAATGATCTGGTTGGGAGCTTTTGCACGCTCGAATAATTCAAGTCTATCACTTTGAAAAAGCCCATTTGTTATCATTCTCCAGGTTTTCACTCCCAATAATTGGGAATGAAAACCAGGAAAAAACCTAAAAAATGAAATAAATTCCTCTCAAAATGAGCTGTAATCGATACCCATTCGTTTTATCTCGGCCTCCATACAAAATCACAAAAATTCAAAAAAATATAGGTATCCATTTTGATTCCTATTCTCAAATTTCGAAAACAACGAAATGAAATACTTGGCTGAAACATTATGTTTCATGGAGAATTTCGTGTGGATAATAATTTCATCCTAATAAGAATCGAACACCGTCACTGTGTTTTCCGATTTGTAGCATTTTTTTGAACCTTTCCAGATACACCCAGTAGACTCATCAGGACAATCAAACATATTTTTGGAACGGTTACATCTTCGCTTGAAGCTGTTAACTCAATGTCGAAACTTACCAGTGTTTTGCCGAAGAATTCTCGTATTTTTCTACTCCCGCGTATTTTGTTGACATTCCGTGAAAGTTCCACAAGGCAAAACGTCACTCTATCGAATGTTATACTATCAAGGCATAAGGCGTGTTTTGATGCCATCACGTTCAATTTTTATGCAGCAAATAAATGTGAATTGGATGCGGAAACATGTAGTTTTGACATATCGAACAGGAAGTATGATGTTTTGAGAGATGAATTCGGTACACTCGAAGTCGAAACCTGTCCAACAATATGGAGAGCAACAGGAGAAGCTGTCGAAGCATGTGCTGGAATAATGTACGAGATGAATTAAAATGATAAGGTTCCTTGAATGAAAACGATTCAACGGTTTTCGTAGGTCGATGCTGATAAAGGGCATATTGAAATACCAAAAAAATCATACATACACAAAGCTTGATCGATGGAATTTGTTTTTTCAACAAAAAGTACAGAACCATAGAATTGAAATAATGAACCCTTACAACATTGTGTAGGATAGGAATTGGTTTAATGGAGAAGAAAGAGCTCCAGTAATAATAAACTAACATAATCACAAGGACGAATATCTGTCGATAAACCAACAAACATTCCCCCTTGATCGGAGCTAATCATCTAATCAACCAAAATACCTACACCAAAGAAACGGATCCTAAGAGAAATACTACAGCTGTTTCACAGTTGATACTGATCTTCTGGGAGCATCTAAGATGCTCCCAGAAGATGGCGCGCTGTACATTGTTAAACTGCAGTCGTGCATCTGAAAGGTGTCAAGTATCGAGATTCCCTCTGCGGTTTTATCCAAGGTAAGTTGACCTGACGATCAGTAACAACTGTGAAACAGCTGTAGTCGTTTTCCTTGGATCCGCTTCTTCGGTGTAGATGTTTTGGTTGATTGGATGATTAGCTCTGATCCAGAGGGAATGTTTGTTGATTTATCGACAGATTTTCGTCCTTGTGATTATGATGATTGTGTAGGATTTGTAGGTTAGTGTTTCTTTCTGGATTTATACTTTCTGGAATGAACAAATGAATGTTTCATGTTGACTCTTTTTCCTTCGGTTGTTTTCAGGAAATTTAATCATATGAAATGTAAGAAGGAGAAAAAAGCAATATTGAAGTTTCTTACCTTCAAATCAAATCACTCGCAATCGAATCAATTCGTATCAAGATTCTGTTCAAATCTTATGGGTAGAAAATTCTCAAAAACTTCGAAACTTTCTTTCGAAAAGAAGAGAAGAAAGTTTTTTTTTATTTGATGAAAAAAGTTGCATCCACCTTCAGTTATTAGCGACGTAACAATATTTGATACATTTCAATAGTTTTTACATAAATTGGTAAGAGGAGAAATAATAATTTAGTCCAACAGATTAAGATTTTATGAAATAAATCGGTTTCCTTCAGGAAGTTCTTGAGATTAAAAATTCCCAACAAAGACTTGAGGTTTTGTGGTAACTTAAGTTTACTTCGTAGTGTTGTATATTTTCGACAGTCTATAAGTAAATATTTCACCGTTATATACTCGTCACAAAGATCACATCTGGGTTCTATTTTCTTCAAGAGATATTCGGGAGTCAATTTCCTGTTGCCATGTCGTAATCTTCCAGAAAGTATTCCCCATTTTCTGAATAATTTCTGCATTCTTCCTCTCAGCTCCATTTCACAGTGTAACAATTTTCAGTTCGATTCAAATATAATTTTCGGAGATATTGGTGAAAATATGTCAAATTTCGTAGTTTTATTCTCGGTATCGCTGTGGTTTCCCGAAAATTCCGAAGATATTGATCAAAGATAGGAATTGGTTTCACGGAGAAGAAAGAGCTCCAGTAATAATGAATACGACAAAAGGATGAACGTCATACACATCGATCAAAGTATACTGCACTCGAAGGTGAGACTCGCAAGATGCTCCTGGCAGATGGCGCGCTGTATATTGTATACTGCAGCGGTCCTTCTGAAAGGTTACAAATATCGAGAGAACTCTCTGCGTTTTTTCCAAGTTAAGTTGACCTGACGATCAATAACAATTGTGAAACAGCTGTAGTCATTCTACTTGGATCCGCTTCTTCGGTGTAGGTGTTTTGGTTCATTGGATGATTAGCTCTGATCAAGGGGGAATATTTGCTGATATATCGACGGATATTCGTCCTTGTGATTATGTTATTAATATTGATCAAACTTCGTTACCAGTTGGAAAATGCATTTGCACCACTTTTCGCGGAATTTCGTGATGATCTATACATTGAAACCATTCGAAACAAAAAGTTTCAAATTTATTTCGAATATTGCTATCATATAATCCTAACTTATTGCTGCATGAACCTTCAAGCTGGGGTTAATTTTACCCATACCTATATCCCATATCAACTGTTTGAGTTGTTTCTCTCGAAAGTTATGGTGTTCACGATCGGCCATGAGGAGGTTTAGAGGGATCAATACGTGAAAGGATGACCGCTTTGGCGAAAAATTCAAACATGCGTGCGAAAGCTGCTCACTGCACGTCTGTGTTTTTGTAGATTTTTTTTAAATCAATCCTGAACTTTGAGAGCTTGAAAATCTGAAATATTGTCAACAGTCAAAGTTGACCAAAATTTCGAAATATTTTCACTATTTCCGCCATAATTTCTAAACGGTTGTCACTGGACTCTACGACCTCGATTTAATAGGAAACGATAACAAGGTCGACGATTTTCGAAAAAAAAATTTATTTGGGACTTTTTCATAAAGAACCGCGAATAAACATCAAAGCGCAGAGGGGTGGGGGTAAGATTTAGCGATTCCGTGCGAAATTTTAGTTTTGAAGCTATGACAATATGCACATCATATATTATGGATTCGAACACGTAGATTACGAATCTGTAATTAGATTTTGCGTAACTGATTCGGTTTGGAAAATATTCCGGATTTGGTGAGAAATTTTCGAAATTTGGGTCAACTTTGGGCCGTCGTACAGATCAAACGCGTAAGGCTGGACAATATCGAATTTTTTGGTTATATCTGGGTCCTTTGTGAGTACGTAGCCAATTATTTTATAGACGAAGGTTCTCTGGTCGAAAAATTATGATTTTTTTAAAAAAGGTCCAATGTTTTCGATTTTCTTCTGGCCATAAAAAACGAACCAGACTCTCCACTAACATTCTGATTGGATTTTCTTCATCTACGCCCTCGAGTTAGTATATGTTTCAAATTTCAGGTCGATCGGAGAACTTTCGATTTTTGGTAAAATTTTAAGGGGTTACCCTTAAGAAAATCTCGATTTTCGAAAAATAATTTTCCGACTCCTATCGCCGTGAAATTTGGCACACTTACTAATTCGAGGGCGTAGAACAAGAATATAAGGTCAGATATTATTTATTTAAAAAAATCGTCCTGGACGTGAGAGGTCCTTGAAGTTACAAAATTTTGGACCTTTTTTCAAAAAATCATTATTACCGACTCGATGAGAGTAGGACAATGAAATCTGTTTTATTGCATAGATAAAGGATCGAACTGCACGTAAAAAAATTCGACATCACCCAGCTTCATTATTTTGGTCGGCACGACGTCTCAAAGTTGACCAAAATTTCGAAATTTTTTCACTATTTCCGCCATAATTTCTAAACGGTTGTCACTGGACGATTTCTAATGACATATTCGTGATCTACGACCTCGATTTAATAGGAAACGATAACAAGGTCGACGATTTTCGAAAAAAAAAATTTATTTGGGACTTTATTTTTGAAGCTATGACAATATGCACATCATTCGAGAGATACGAGTCATATGAATATAAATATTCGTATATTTTCATTTGAACAAAAATCCATGAAAAAAAAATAATAATCGGCAATAAAATAGTTCATGGCTTCAGAACGGTACAATCAAAATGATTTTTCCCCGAAAATCAAGTTTTTCACAGGAGCTATCAGTGACAACTCAACCACTACACGAAACTTGGCTAGTTCAACAGGCCAAATTCCAATCATCACAGGAAAAATTGACAATTTCTCATTTCTACAGGAAACAAACGTTGGTGGAGGAGGACTTATAAGGCCAGGGGTACCTGGAACAAAGGGAGAACCCGGATCTCCTGGTGTAAGAGGAGAGAAGGGACCAGTCGGTCCCAAAGGACATAAAGGTGATACTGGCAGTAAAGGTGATAGAGGTGATCGAGGGCTACCTGGTGAAAAGGGACCTATAGGACCAAAGGGTGAAAGAGGAAATTCTGGTTTGGATGGACTTCCTGGAACGTCAGGTGAGAATGATATTTCAGTTGCTTCATTCATGGGTGAAAACGGGAAAGAATTGTAAGAATATCGATCTATACCTAATAGCTAATATAACAAAAATTTAAGGGTGTTACTTCTGCATATTCTGATGAACGTTTCATGATGAATTACCAAACCTTATTGAACAGAAATGTAAACATCCTCACTTTCCAAACGATAGACATCAATCATCGAAAATTACCATATAGCTAAAAAACACCCATCACTTTGGAGCAGTATTAGAGAAAGTCCCTAAATTCAGTTATATGATTTTTTACAGGTAAATCCGGCGAAAAAGGAGACAAAGGAGACCAAGGCAAACCTGGTCCTCCAGGAGTGCCTGGAATCACCTTCAACACCGACGATTCCATGGGAATTGCTCCTGCAATTCCAGGTCCTAAAGGTGAACAAGGCGATAAAGGATCCAGAGGTGACAAAGGAGATAGAGGGGAAGCTGGGTTTCCAGGGGTATCTGGATCAATTGGCCCTGTGGGCAGGGTTGGTGAAAAAGGTGATCGAGGTACAGATGGTCCTATGGGTCCTGTTGGTGCTCCTGGAACTAAAGGTGATAAGGGTGAAAGAGGTCCTCCTGGTGCTGTGATAATGCCAGATGGAAATGAGGAAGTTATAGCATTAAAGGTGAGTGAGGTGATTTCATTTCAGAGAATAATATTCGCCTGTTCAAAATTGTTCCTTTCGGAAGCCATTTTTGGGATACTTCATACAGCAACACGCCTACCGAGATTTTATGTCCAAGTCAATCAGTTGGCAGAAGAGTTCAGCAAAAATATTTTCCTCATCGAGTGTATGCCTAGGCGTCTTTTATTGCTCTGGGTCTTCTAACCTTCACAAGCGCAGTTGGTTCCGCTTGTTGATTATTTTTTGTAAATTACAGTTTTTATTCTTTCATACATGAATGTGTATTCGTTATTTTTTCATGTTCAATCGCATTGCATTGATTTTTGCTAAAATTTCATGACGAGTGAAGGCGGGTTACTCTGTTAGAGGACAATAAATTCATCTAGGTACCTATAAAGAACAGAATGATGTCCTCTCATCAAATTATTCAATTTCTGGAAGTGGAGAAGCCACGAGAATGATATCAGGTTAACTAAGAGGATAGGGAAAGAAAGAATGCCTTTGTTCAGGAATTCCGTAATAGGAACGTGCTTTTGGGACGACCGTGGCCCCTATCAGGCTACATTTTGTTTGCAATATTCAATCTTTCAGTTGTCACCCTTTTTTCGGAGCCTGACAAGGACATCTTTGTGAAACACTCACTTTCTGTCAGAATAAATTAGTATTACTGATATCTATGATTTGCTTTTTCGAGCGATTTTCACAAGTCATACCATTAGAGGTCAAATTTCTTCGAGCTCATGAATTTCCTGGAAATTATAATTTTCTAAAAATATCTATGAGCGAAAAAAAATTTCCAGATTTAATTCGACCTCGTGTGGTATTCGGTAAGAAAATTCCACACCAAATGTGTTTATTTCAGTTTTCGTCTTCATCAAGTACTTGCAAAACATAGGTTTTGTCGACTTGATTATTTAGTTACCATGGCAACTCAGTGAAACTCTAAGCTACAAATTATTTCTGTTTTGAATTTGTCGAAAACGGCACAACGTAGATAAATGTTTTGCTTCGGTCGAGAAAGTAGAGAAAATATTCGCCAGACTATTAACCAGTTTATACCTGCGAATACTAGGTAATCGCAGGCAAGGGAATGGAAGCAATTTATAAACTTTTGCGCAGAAAAAGCGTATGATTTCGTCAGAGCGGATATACCTGAGGAAGAACTGGCGCTTATTCTTGAGGACTATGCCTTCAACATGCGAAAAACGAACTCCGAAGACTACAAGGAGAGTGTTATCAAGGTTCTATGGAACTCTACTACTAAGCAGTTGAAGGAATATTTTTTCGAAAGGCATAATCGCAAATTCAATCCATTCTCTGATATAGAATTTGTCAACGCAAAAGCTGCAAAAAATGCTAAGCGTCGGAAGCCACAAATAGATCCAATCAAGTTCACCGCACTATCAGCAGAAAATTGAGAAAATATTCTATCAATATAAACGTCAAAAAAACTTCCAGTATAATTCGCTGTTGGGTACACACGAGGAAAAAATTTCCACTAAAATTCATCCGTTGCGATGGTGATCTGTCAGAAATACACGTTCTGTTTGGTTAAAAATCACATGTGTGGAATTTTCTAGGAAATTTCTAAAGGTTATTCAATACTAATAATAAAAAAAATGTGTTTATAGTATTCCCTGTATTTGTGGAGAGACATATACAGAGGAAACGACCCGACCGTTAGATATCAGAAAACGACAGCAAAATATTACCCAAGGAATAGAGACATACAAAAATCCCAAAAAGCGAACCATGTGTGTCCGACCATTGGGAATTTCATGATAGATTGGGAGAATACAATTGGAATCACACCATTTGAAAATAAAAAATTAAAGAGTTCTCCTACATTTCGTTAAATGGAGAGAGTAATTCTGCTCTGTGATCATACACTTCAATCATTATAGTTAAACGAGGATCTGTCTTTATTAGTTTCAAGTTTTCTCTAGGCGTAGTTCATCTTATTCTTGGTCTTACCGGAAGTGTCGGGAAAAATGTCAAGTTCCTTTATAATTTCCCCAGTGCCGTTTTTATCTCCTCAATATTTCAAAAAAGCTCCTGACCTTACGCAAGTTCTGTCCTAGATCTATTTTCTGAAGGAGAATCGAAAACACTCCAGTGTTTTTGGTTGAATGGAACCTTTGTGCTGTATTCCAAACATTTTCCTCTCTGAGTTCACAATCAGATCCAAAAAAAAACAGTTACGGATCACACTCATACATAATGGAATGTCCCAATAAAAACATTTTTATTCTTTTATCCCCGTTCCATGAACAAGTGAGCTGCTACTACTTTTCTATACTCAATTCTCGTGAAATTTTCATACAACGATGAATTCGAAAAACTGCATTTACAGTGCTTATAGATAATTAAAGATCCAATTCCGATTTGCGCAGCACGTAAAACGAAGAAATTTGATTGCTAAACGGACGTTTTCAAAAGGGACGTATATTGCCTGAAAACATGTTACAAGTTCAGAGTAACCAGCAATGATGAACTCCAATTAAAAACGATGCATCTCTGAGCTTGCTAGATTGTCGAATATAAATGCAATTTTTGCCGTGTACTCGTAAATTTGTCACATATTGATGGTTTGGAACAATGGATTCAAGTTATGAATGATTGCATTATCAATTCGTGTAATTTAATATTTCTCGATGTCATATATTGCGAATTATATAAATTCGCATAGTCCATTGACGAATTTTGATGGGAAATCAAGATTTGGAAACATTTTTCACTACAAAATATCTGAATACATAATATTCTAGGAAAGCGCTGACGTGAAACAGCAGCTTTTGCCGGTATGTTCGAATTTGTTGCCAAAGTGGTCATATTTTCACTACTGACTTGGCCAAACGCAACCTTTCTTCCTTATGAAGGTGAAAATATTTTACCAATTGACGCATTCGGCCTTCCTAATGGGGGTTTTTCCTTCAAACGAAAACGCAGTAATTTTCATGAAAAACCTTTAGAACATCACATTTCAAACATATAATTTCAATATTATATTTTTAAAAAAATGTTTGATAACCTAAAACTGAAAAATAAAAATGGGGGTTTGCATTTAAAGGGATTTGTCCTCAGTGCACGATATAGCAACGTCGAATTCAGCTTTTTCGGAAAGAAAAGGACGTCAAATGTGTTACTTTGCTTAGGAAAACAGAGATAGCTATACTTCGATCTGGTAAGAGTAGAAGACAACGACCAAGGAATAGAAAAAGAAGAGCACAAACTGTCATACTGTCATATTACCGACAAATCGCAAACGGAAATTGTTTGGTTATATTGACACAGAACACGAGTGTACCACAGAATAGGAATGAATATTTCAGTATTTCAGAGAAAGCTATTTTACTAAACACCGTTGTCACTTCGTGCATGCCTGGCAAATCTCAAAATTCTCAAACCAAAATTTTAAAATCTGATTTTTAATACTTTCTGAAGGTGATTTGGGAAAATGATGAATCAAACCCAAAATAATTATGTTCAAATTTGCATTTGCAGTAATATCCCAAATTCAGGAAAAACCCCCATTACGCCCCAAACCTACTTACAAATATCGTTGTTTCTTCCATAAACACAATAACTTCCGGAAGAAACAACTTAGAAAATTGATATTTGTAGAGTAGTTTTGGACCTCAATTATGAAGGCCGAATTCTTCAAATTGTTCTAATTGTACTATCATCACGAAATTTTGCACAAAATTATCCATCAGCATTTCCAATGTATCTGAGAGTTGCATCTTGATTGAAACAGTATTTTTTGAGTTATTCCATAAATCACGAAATTTTACATATTTTTTCACAATATCTTCAAAAATTATGATCGTATCAAACTGGAACTTGCTACAATGCTGTGAAATATAAAGCTCAAGGTACGACCAAAACTTTCTCCGAATGAAATGAACAGTTCCCGAAAAAAAATTTTTGAGAAAAATTTCGAAAAAACATATTTTTAAAATATACTGACAGCACGATCTCAACAAAATTTCACAAAAAGTTTCAAGTCTTTATTCTCCATATAACTGCTAAGTTTCAATTCAATCGCTTCAGCAGTTCTCGAAATATCATGGAAATAACCTCAAAACTACAAATGGCTATAACTCCGAAATCATTCGACCGATTTCACCCATTAACGAACTCAACTTTCACATTTTGAAATGCAACCAACCCTGAAATTTTCAAGTCTTTAGATATCTCATGCATACGGACGGCCGGACAGAATCGATTTTGGCACCGGATTCGTCATCAGTGAGTCCAATCTAGTCATTTGTGACCATTTTCGGCTAAAAATCTTAAAATTACAGGCATTTGACAAACCGATAGCACAATGTTCCTTTAGAACAAGCGCGGATAAACACGAAATTCGACATATAATTTTCCCCAATATCTCCAAAAATTATAATCGGATCAAACCGAAATATAACAAAGGGTTTTCCAATAAGAGGTGTTATTTTGAATAGCCTGCTATTTCGGTAGATATCACTTTTGAAGCTGTCATTATTTGACATTTGACAAGTAGAAACTATGCCATTAATAAAAATGGAACAATACACGCTTCAACAATGCATTGAAATTATTAAAATTCACTCTAAAAATGGTGAAAATTTGGCAGAGACGGTTCGTAAAACTCGAACATTTTTGGGTCGTCGTGAAGCACCTTGTCGGACCGCAATAAAGAAATTGGTGGAAAAATTCGAGCTGTTGGGATAAGTTAGTGATGTGAAGAATAAAAGCCGTGCACGTCGCTCATGAACAGCCGAGAATATTGCTGCTGTAGCCAGAAATGTTGAAGGAACCCCAGGTTTGTCCATTCCTCGTCGTTCTTTGGAATAAGGCATTCCACAAACGTCATTACACCGTAGTTTGCATCAAGATTCGGGTCTTAAGGCTTATAAAGTTCAGTTAGAACAAGAACTCAAGCCGGCCGATCATCAACAACGTCGTGTCTTTGCTGATTGGGTCGTTGAAATGCATGGAAATGATCCGGAATTCCATCGAAAAATCATCTTGAGTTATGAGGCCCATTTCCACCGCGGTGGCTTCATCAACAAGCAAAATTGTCGCATCTGGGGCCCGGAAAAACCGAGAGTTATTGTTGAAAAACCTCTCTATCCTCAACGTGTGACTTTTTGGTGCGGTTTATGGTCCGGCGGAGTCATTGGACCTTACTTTTTCGAAAATGAGGCTGGAGCAACAGTTACGGTGAATGGATTACGCTATCGAGAGATGATTTATGATTTTTTATGACCGGAACTGGATGGTATCGATCTGGACAACGTTTACTTCCAACAAGACGGCGCTACGTGCCACACAAGCAACGAAACCATTGATCTTTTGCGGGAAAAGTTTCCGGACCGTGTTATCTCTCGAAGAGGTGATCACAATTGGCCATCGAGATCTTGTGATTTAACACCTTGTGACTTCTTCCTTTGGGACCACGTGAAAGAAAAGGCCTACGCCAATAGACCAGCGTCGATTCAAGACCTCAAAGATGGAATTCGTTTGGCTATCGAGGACATAGGGCAGCCACTTTGCGAAAATTTCATTAAAAGGATATGGTCCTGTAAGCGTGGTCGTGGTGGTCATTTGCCTGACTTTATTTTCCACTATTAACGGCATAGCTTCTTCTTTTTAATGAGATGAACATCCTATCATTTTTGTTGAAAAATGGCATTTTTCTTTGAATATCAAAATAACACCTTCTATTGGAAAACCCTCTACAATTCCACTTCTGTGCAGAATTCATTCCAAATCTGATGAAGTTTAAAGACAAAATCCAATCGCTGGAATAGTTCCTGATATGTTGGGAAAATAATCTCAGAAGTTCATATGCTTATTATCTCCGAAACTATATTTGGCCCATTAAAGAACGTGTCCACATAAAGCCGGCAAACGATCGATTTTGACATCGGAGTATAACCCACTTGTTCAAGACGAAAAGGATACGAAAATTACCGACATTTGAGCAAAATAAAGGGCTATGTTCCCTAGTACATGCTCGCAAAAATATAAAAACAATGAAAAGGAGTCAGAAAACTATCAAGCTTCTTAGTTATTCCTTTCAGAACTTTGACGTCTGTAGAGAAGTTCAATATCAGAGCAATTCTAGTATCGTTATTAGGGATCGATGATTGGAAGTCCGAGCTTTGAAAGATGCTGCGTCGATATCCTGAGCATTTCTGAGCGTCGAATTGTCGCCTTTATTCACGCTTCGAATGGACTCGTCGAGATAAGTTTTCATTAAAATCTACGAGGCTAATTCCTATTCAGGACTTGGGGAGAATTAAGTTCTTATCTGGGAGAACTCCGGGCACTCAAGAGTTGAGAAAGAGTCTAATAGAAAACTACTTTTTTTTCCGTTTAACTCGTACTAATTACTTGCATCCCATGTTACGAAGAAATGTAGTCTTGGGAATGACCTTATAGTCCTGAAGGAATGCGACTTCCTGTCAACGGTTGTCGGAGTTTGTTTCACCTAGAACAGGAGCGGTATATTTATTCGTTATCACGTTATCTCGTTCTGAAGTTATTTTCTAGGTTTATGTTTGCTGTTGAAGCAATTATTTTGTGAGGACATGTTATGAGGGAATTTAGATCCTTGCTGGAATCTAGCAAACATACCCTGGGTTCCACAAAGATACGGTACTATCAACAGATTGCTCCGTCAAATTTGATCGGCCGATCAACGAATTTGGGTTTCACAAAATTTCATCACTTCGTCAAATACGTCGATCAGTTGATCGAGGATTACAGTCGGACAACCTTGAATTTCTGCGGCTCTGATTAATGAAACCACAGAAATGGAATGAAAATTGGGTTATGTTATTACCATTGTACTGGCGAATGAAGATAAGCGCTACTCCCTCTGGTGGCTATCCGAGTAACCCGAGGTACAGACATTACCATTGACAAGTTGAAAAAAATGTTAAAAAAATGAGAAAGTTTATGCATTTTTCTTGGCATTTGTGTGATTTTACAAGTGCTTCTACTGAGGAAAAGCAAACTCAAATGTGCATTCCCATAGATTTCCACAGCCCGGTGAAAAATTTCGAGTTCGTGTGAAAGAAACTTCCTTTAACAAGTCGGTCCTGAAAGTGTTGAGATTCGATAAAAACCAACAAACAAGATTTATGAGTTGAACTATTGAACTGATCATTAAGGAACAACGTAAATTCTTTAGTGATAGAACTGACTCTTAAAAAAAAGAGTCTCAACAAGGAAATATTTGTTTGGTTATATTGACAAAGAACATGTGTGTACCACAGAATGGTAATAAATATTTCATTATTCTATAGCAGAAAAAGCTATTCTACTAAACACCGTTGTCACTTCGTGCATGCCTGGCAAATCTCAAAATTCTCGAACCCCAATTTTGAAATCTGATTTTGAATACTTTCTGAAGGTAATTTGGGAAAATGATGAATCAAACCCATAATAATTATGTTCAAATTTGCATTTGCAGTGATAACCCAAATTCAGGAAAAACCCCCATTATTGACAACTTAAAGATTCATCCTGTAGGTATGTGCACTCATCAGCTAGATTTCTATCATCCATTTGTGTTCCACTATCAATTCGTGGTATTTTTCAATGCGAAATTCGAAACAGGGGCACCTAGGTAATCAAGAATTACCTTCCGGCAAGTGGACAATCACATGGAAAAACATACGTTTGTGTGTTTCGCGGTTGGTATCCCTGAGAGTAATCAATCGTTTGGGGCATGCAATGAAATAAAATGTGAGAAAGAACGGTACGAAACTCTTTTTCTGTCTCTTTCATTTAACAGATAGTCTCTACCGGCTTAAAAAGGATACGAGTTTCATTACCTCAACCATCAATTCACCAGGGAGTTTTTGAGAATGCAAACGGTTTAATGATCCCTTTTTATCTACCGATGAAGTGCATACAACTGAAATACTTTCATTGTGGGGAACATACGAGTTTACGGAATGCTGCGAACTTTACAGGGTCTATAATTTTCAATCAAACTATTCTGTATTCTGTTTTTGAATACTTTCTTCACATTAACCAGTTTGTTAAATATTGGAATTCATTTTCAATTTCCATTGTACGTTTTAACATAGGGGGTTGAAATATCGATGAAGAATATTTTGGGATTACTTTTGAGGTTTTTACGCGCTTGTTCTAGAGAACAGGGCGTTATCATTTCGTCGCGATATCTGCAATTTTCGAATTTGGAGCCGAAGATCGTCTTATACGATTGGATTGAACTCCCTGATGAAGAATCAGTGGTCAAATTCAATAATTAGCGACTTGAAAATTGTCAGATTCGGTTTGGAGTCCAAATATCTTGGTTTAGTTCGTTATTGGGCTGAATCCGAGTTAGGCCCATTCGAGAATTTTAGGCTAATTCCTCGATATCTCATGAAGTATTGACTACATCAAATTGAAACTTCGTGGACAGTTTCGGAATACCAATGTGCAACTTAGAGCAAAATTCTGTGTAGATCCAGTTGTCAGAAAATTGAAAAAAATATTTATTCGAAAATTTTTGAAACTTTTGAGGAAAAATCTATTTTTCCCTGAAAAAATTGATTAGATCTCAATGGAATTTGGCACAAACCTCAAGGTCAGTATTAAACAACAACGTTCCAAATTTCAATTTGATCCGATATTTACTTTCGAAGATAAAAGGGAAAAAAATGTGCCAAATTTCGTTGATATTTGGAATTTTAACGTTATTTCCGCAATATTTCAAGAAATTCAAATGTAATCAAATTGGAACTTCTTAATCAGGTGGCGATGACCAGCACGCAACTAGGTGCAAAATTTCGTGTTGATCTAATTTTTAGAATTTGAAAAAGCGCGTAAGACCTCACGTCAGTGCTTTTCTAGATTTTTTTAGGTTTCCTCTCCCAGTTTTGTCTAATGTACAATAACGGAATAATGCAAACGATCAACAAAGCGAACTGAAACTTTCTATTTCTGACTCCTTCATGAGATAATTGAGAGAAAATTTGCAAGAATCCATTTCTTTCGACATAATTCATAGGTGGAGAATTGCTGACGTATAATTCACAATTGACCGTTCTGCTGTTTTCTTGGTTGTGAATTTCTGACTTGAAAAATATTGTATTTTACATGAAAAGAATCGATTCAATACATATAGGATAGTTTCGACGACGATCCTACATATATTGGACTAAAAACCTAATTTTGAGTTTTTCCATTTCAGGGAGAAAAAGGAGATGCAGGAAGGCGAGGAAGAAGAGGAAAACCTGGACCTCCGGGACCTCCTGGAAAATCTTCATCCTCAGACATTTGGACGGTGAGTGCTAGCTCACTTCTGTTGGCAGTTATCGTGTCTACGGCCGGACGGACGGCCGGACGGACGGCCGGCCGGACAGAATCGATTTTGACACCGGATTCGTCATCAGTGAGTCCAACTTAGTCGATTGAGATCATTTTCGGCTCAATCATCCAAAATTACAGACATTTGGACAAAACGATAGCACGCTGTTGCCCTAGAACATGCGCGCAAAATTTTCGGTCTAAGGAGGTTTATAGGAACGGGAATTCAGATTTCTTACGTCATTAATAGGCTCACAGAGGCTATGCTAAATGGTTTACTGCAATTCACAATTGAGAGGGACAATATGCGATTTTGAATAGAAAATATGAATACAGAAATGCCTTGATCCTATTAAGCGAACTAGAAAAACATGAATTTGCATACTAAAATTGGTCGATATCGAACCTATTTCCAAAAAAAAAAATAAAAAACCTACTCTACAAATATCGAGTTTCTAAGTCGTTTCTTCCGGAAGTTATTGTGTTCACGGTCAGCCTAACGGCCGACTGCGTAAGCACAATAACTTCCGAAAGAAACAACTTAGAAACTCGATATTTGTAGAGAAGGTTTGGACCTTAATTACGAAGGCCGAATTCGTGAATGGGTAAAATCCACCCAATGATTCCGTAGATACCCAATCAAAATTTTATTTTTCCAATATTTCCAAAAATACAGATCAGATCGAATTGAAATCCAGTACTTCATCGAAAAATAACAGTTCGAAGTTTCATACAGAATTTAATGAGGATGATATGATGAGAAAATTATAGAAATTTTTTTTTCAAATTTTTCTAATGACACGATTATCACGAAATTTTGCACAAAGTTGTCTTTCAGCATCTTAAAACTAGCTGTGAAGTTTAATCAGGACTGAATCAGTATTTCTCGAGTTATACCGAAAAAGTCAACGATATCGAGAAGAAAACCTCGAAATTTGACATATTTTTTCCCGATATCTCAAAAACTTATGATCGTATCGAACTGAAATTTGGTGAACTGCTGTGAAATTAGAAGGTCAAAGTGTGTGTGGAATATTTTTTGGATATGATGAATGGTTTCCGAAAAAAAAATTTTTTCGGAAAAAAATGAAAAAAAATTTTTTTTTCAATTCACTGACAATATAATCCTGACGAAATTTGGCTCAAAGTTGTGCGTCGTTGTACTTCACCTAACTGCCAAGTTTGAATCCAATCGCTCAGGTAGTTTCCGAAATAAAAAATAAATAACTTCATAACTTCAAGTGCCTATAACTCCGAAAATATTCGACCGATTTGGCCCATTAACGAACTTAACCGCGGCATTCTGATACTCAACCTATCCTGAAAGTTTCATGTTGCTAGCTCGCTTTTGTCGACAGTTATCGGCCGGCCGGCCGGTCAGAATCGATTTTGACACCGGATTCGTCATCAGTGAGTCCAACCTAGTCGATTGAGACCATTTTCGGCTCAATCATCCAAAATAACAGACATCTGGACAAAACGATAGCACGCTGTTCCCTTAGAACATGCGCGCAAAAATTCATAAACATTCGATTTGAGATTACAAGGAACTAAAATAGAAAACCTTAAAGATGCAAAACGAAAGCCCTAGAACATGCGCGTAAAAAGTATATAAAATTCTTCCCAAATTTCTATTCATCTGATCTGCTATGCGAAAAAATGTTAGGACTCCTTTATGAGTGGGTTTTTCGCAGGAAATCCTTCATCAGCAACCATTCCGATGGATATCCATGAGATGACTGTTCCGCAGATTTTTTCATCTATATTATAAATTAATATTACAGGCCATTTTTATCCGGTGTCATCTGCATAATACTTGAAAACAGAGGGAGAATATTTTTCAGTTCGGGATTGCTCCGAAAGCCCCTTTCTCTGATTTGTGGAAACAGATTGGAATCCATTTAGCGACATAACAGCTCTCGATAATTGCCTTTCAAGCTGATCCTTCAAACGTTTATCCTGAAGTTCCTGAGACTGAGTTTTGTTTTCGAAGGACTAACTACGATGAAAGTCGTGGATGTTCTCTTGTAATTTCCTCACTTGTCTCGGACATTTTCATTGTAGGTTTTTTCTGGGTTTTCTCTCCCAATATCTGAAACAGAACTGTTGAAAATTGAATAGAATTTTTCGCAGTATTGAACTATTAGTCGAGGGCAGTTTCTTGGAAAAACAGGTTACCTAATGGATAATACCGGAACAATACTAAACAAAGCGAACTGTGACGTTTCAGAATACAAATCTGACTCCTTCATCAGACAAACGAGAAATTTTCAGAATCAATTTTCTCAAATCGATTTCTCTTCTTTTTACGCGCATGTCCTAGGGGAACAGCGTGCTATCGTTTTGTACAAATGTCTTTATTCGATGATTGAGTTGAAAATGGTCTCAAACGACTAGGTTGGACTCACTGATGACGAAGCCGTTGTCAAAATCGATTCTGTCCGGCCGGCCGACGACACGATAACTGTCGAACGGCTCCAGCTAGCGATTCGAAACTTGCAGAGTATTTTGCGCATAAGAATGCCACGGTTAACTTCGTTAATGGGCCAAATCGGCCTAATAGTTTCGGAGTTATTGCTATTTGAAATTTTGAGGTTATTTAACTCATATTTCAGAAATTACTGGAGCGATTGGATTGAAACTTGACAAATAGTTGAAGCATTTTGACACTTTTAGCAATTTCGTTGAAATCATATGGTCGCTCATTTGAAAAAAAGTTATCAAAATTTTGTTCGAAAAAAATTTTTTTTTTTGAAACTATTGTTCATGTTCTAGAATAATTTCAGTTAAACCTTGAACTTCATATTTCACAGCACTGTACCAAATTTCAATTCGATACGATCATAAATTTTGGAGTTATTGGGAAAAAAATATGTAGAATTTCATGGTTTTCTTCTCGATATCGTTGTTTTTGCGCCTATGTTCTAGGGGAACAGCGTGCTATCGTTTTGTCCAAATGTCTGTAATTTAGGATGATTGGGCCGAAAATGGTCTCAATCGACTAGGTTGGACTCACTGATGACGAATCCGGTGTCAAAATCGATTCTGTCCGGCCGGCCGGCCGGCCGTAGACACGATAACTGTCGACAGAAGCAAGCTAGCAACTTGAAACTTTCAGGATAAGTTGCGCATCAAAATGCCGCGGTTGAGTTCGTTAATGGGCAAAATCGGTGGAATAGTTTCGGAGTTATAGGCACTTGAAGTTTTGAAGTTATTTATTTTTTATTTCGGAAACTACCCGAGCGATTCGATTCAAACTTGGCAGTTAGGTGAAGTACAACGACGCGCAACTTTGAGCCAAATTTCGTCAGGATCATATCGTCAGCAATTTCAAAAAAAAATTTTTTTCGAAATTTTTTTACAATTTTACTCACACTTTGACCGTCTAATTTCATAGCAGTGTATCAAATTTCAGTTCGATACGATCATAAGTTTTGGAGATATCGGGAAAAAATATGTCAAATTTCGAGGTTTTCTTCTCGATATCGTTGATTTTTTCGGTATAACTCAAGAAATACTGATTCTGTCCTGATTAAACTTCACAGCTAGTTTTGAGATGCTGAAAGACAACTTTATGCAAAATTTCGTGATAATCGTGTTATTAGAACAATTTGAAAAATAAAAATTTCTATGATTTTCTCATCATATAATCCTCATTAAATTCTGTATGAAACTTCGAACTGTTATTTTTCGATGAAGTACTGGATTTAAATTCGATCTGATCTTTATTTTTGGAAATATTGGAAAAATAAAATTTTGATTGGGTATATCTACGGAATCATTGGGTGGATTTTACCCATTCACGAATTCGGCCTTCGTAATTAAGGTCCAAACCTTCTCTACAAATATCGAGTTTCTAAGTTGCTTCTCCCGGAAGTTATTGTGTTTACGCAGTCGGCCGTTAGGCCGACCGTAAATACAATAACTTCCGGAAGAAACGACTTAGAAACTCGATATTTGTAGAGAAGGTTTGGACCTTAATTACGAAGGCCGAATTCGTGAATGGGTAAAATCCACCCAATGATTCCGTAGATATACCCATTCAAAATTTTATTTTTCCAATATGTCCAAAAATACAGATATGATCGAATTGAAATCCAGTAATTTATCAGGAAAAAATTTCAAAAAGCACTGCCGTGAAGGCAGCAGCTTTTGCGCGCACGTTCAAATTCGTTGCTGAAGCGGTCATCTACATTGAACATGCGCGCAAAAGTTGCTGCCTTCACGGCAGTGCTTTTTGAAATTTTTTTTCGGTATAACTCAAGAAATACTGATTCAATCGTTATGAAACTTCACAGTAGTTCGAGGATGTTGAAAGACAACATTGCACAATTTTTCGATGAAGTACTGGATTTCAATTCGATCTGATCTGTATTTTTGGAAATATTACTGACAACCGTAAACACAATAACCGAAAGAAATAACTTAGAAACTCGATATTTGTAGATAAGATTTGGCCGAATTCGTGAACGGGTATAATCCGCCCAATGGTTCCTTTGATATACCCTTTCAATATTTCCAAAAATACAGATTATCGAAAAAAAACCTAGAAAATTACTGCTGTGAAGGCAGCAGCGCATGTTAAAATTCGTTTCCAAAGCGGTCATCTTCATTGAACATGCGCCCAAAAGCGGTGCTTTTCTTGGATTTTACTCGCATGCATGTCCTAGGGAACAGCGCGTTATCGTTTCGTCACAATGTCTGTAATTTTCGAATTTTGAGCCGGAAATGCTCTGAAGATATTAGGTAGAACACCCCTAGGAAGAATTCGGGGTCGAATTCAATTCTGTCCGGAAGTGCTCTAACTTTCGAATAAAAGGACCTAGCGACTTGATATTGTCAGGTTATGTTGGGGGTCCAAATATTTCGGTGGAAGATGGTTAATGAGTGAAATCGGTTGAATTGTTTCGGACTAAGGCCCATTTGAAACTTGGAGGTTTATTTCCCGATGTTTCATGAAGTACTGATTCGATGAGATTGAAACTTTCAAGATAGTTCCGGAATACCAACGCGCTATGAAGTTTAAAATTTCGTGTGGATCCATTTGACAGATAATTGTTAAAAAAATAATTATTCGAAAATTTTCTAAACTCACGATGTAGAAATTTTTTCTCTGGAAATATGGATTATTATATTTCAACAAAATTTCGAACCTTGCGGTCAGTATTTAACAACTATGTGCCACTTTTCAATTCTGATATTTACTCTTGGAGATGGATAAAAAAAAATATGACGAATTGTTGTAGTTGTTTTTTGGAATTTCCATGTTATTTCTGCAATTACTGAAGAAGTAAAAATGAAATCAGATTGAAACTTCGTAATCAAGTGACTTCCCACTGTTGGATTAAAGTTCCTTCTGGTGCTCTGAGTTCTCAACAGTAAACACCTCAATTAAAGATATACAATAATTTCCACTTATCTGCAGGCAAGTATTGCGGCCACCCTAGTTACAAAATTTCATTAGCGAAGTCCGTTCTGGCCAGTAATGAGTTTCTTCCTCAAAGAAAGCGACATATTGTACAGGAGAGAAAAGAATTCCAAGAAATAAATGATTTTCTTCCACCAATTTAGGATAACCCCAGTAGAATAAATAAAAAAAATATTTTGGTGTTGTGGATAAATTGATTGTTCATCAAAGAAAAGTGGGAATGAGTGAACCTACTCTAGAGTGGGATCAAATACCGATCGGGAAATTACTTGGTTAAGTTGAAGGAAGAAAGCTTCAGGTATATTCTCGTACATTTTCTTATTTGAAATACTCATAGTTTATTTGTGAGCATGTTCTAGAGAACATCGTGCTATGGTTTCAGCAAAATGTCTGTATTCTTTTAAGACATTTCTTCACAAAAATTGACTTGAACGACAAGATCGATTCTGTCCTGCCAGCCGTGCGTCCGTTGCCACTTTTAGGATAGGTTTCGTATCAAAATATATATTGAAATTCGTCAAAATGAATTTATTATCGGAAATTCTTGAAAATAATGTATGGCCAAAGTCAGAAAATCAGAAAGAGGTTCTGATTTGACTAGTTCTGATATGACAGGTCGGTAACTTCAGTAAATATTTCAGATGTTATATGGCAGATTTTCCTATCGGCGAAAACTGAAGTAGGCCAACAAAGCCGTATTTTCAAAACGTTCGGACCTCATTTCGGACCAAAAATATGTCTCAGAGTGTCCGCACCTTATGTTTTCTATGCATCTATCCTGGAAACATCAATTCACAGAACAGAGTAATATATCTTCTGTGCATTCTATGGAAAATCTGGTCCGTAGATATGCAGTATGTCTGTGGATCAGTCACGACATAGCATAGAATTAATATGTATTTGGTTTATGCGAAATACTGGTTCACGGCCTTCATCAGCTCAGGGGCGGGTCCACGAAAAGGGAAAGGGAATTTCTCGAATTTTTATCGGATTTTATAACATTAAACGTTGAATACCTCGAAAACGCTTCCTTTGAGGAGAAATAATAAACAACAATTAAGTATTCTAAATTGTTTTGAGATTCTTATTATAATTATCAATATTATTACTCAGGATAAACCTTATTTGCACTCCTCATGCTGATCTCTTATAGTTTTATGAATCTGAGAGTCTAGATCCAGAAAACTGTTTGAAGTAAGATGAAATTAATTACGTCTCATGATTAAAGGAAACTTACACCAAAATTCATATCATTTGGAGGAACCATGTCATAGCTACAAAAAAAACCTGATTTTTTTCCAACAGCCTGTATCTGTACAACTTAAAGACTCGCCCTGTATAAATCAATTAAAGTAAAACAGAATCTGTGATCAGTCTTTACGAATTTCCACTGAACCCTTGTTTCTCTTGAGGGTACTCCATGTGGGAAAAGAATATATTTTTCACGAAGATGAGAATTGGGAATTGGTTAATGGAGAATGAAGAGCTCCAGCATTAATAAAATAACATATTCACAAGGACCAATATCTGTCGATAAATAAATAAATATTGCACCTTGATCAGAGCTAATCATCCAATCCAACCAACCAGAATATCTACAACGAATAAGCGGATCCAAGGAGAATGACTGCAGCTGTTTCACAGTTATTACTGATCGTCAGGTCAACTTACCTCGGATAAAACCGCAGAAGGAATCTCGATACTTGTCACCTTTCAGATGGATCGCTGCAGTATAACTACGTACAGGTGGTTGTAATCTGCAATGTCGCAGATACAGCGATGCGACATGCTCATCTATCAAAGTATTCTGCACTCGAAGGTCGGTATTCCATCCGAAAGGTGACAAGTATCTTGATTCCCTACTCAGCGGTTTTATCCAAGGTAAAATGGCCTGACGATCAGTAATAACTGTGAAACAGCTGTACAGAGATTCGTCCTCGTGATTATGATATTTCATGTTTTCACTTTTCGAGTGCTATCTTTTCTCCTAGTGCTTCCGAAAACAGGATTTTTAAAACACCTCCAGACTTGATATTTGACGAACATATTTGTAAATTAATTAAAAAAATCTAATTCGTAATTTTCTGCAACGACAATTACTCCGTAGGCATCCATTCGGAACTTAGTTTTCCCAATATTTCAAAACATGTAGATCACATTGATTTGAAAAATGATATACTTGGATACAGGGCTGGGCAAAATACATGCTTGGCTTAATTGAAATACAAATAACAAAATACTTTCTCGCAGTTATTTGAAATACAAAATACAAAATACTTTCAAGTCGGGTATTTGAAATATAAAATACAAAATACAGTATCTTAACTATTTGTATTTGAAATACAAATTACAAAATACATTCTGGTGTTACGTGAAAAGAGTACAACTAATTCAGCTCAGCTATTTTATCGCTAAATAAAGAATTTCCTTTCAGAAACACAAGATTTTTGAATGAAGTATTAGACAAACATCCTCTTGTTGGGAAATTAATAAAACCTGCTAAAGAAAACAATCTTTCTACAGGTCCTGATGGGCAGAAAATTGTGTTTTATTGTATGAACACATTTTTACGCGCTTGTTCTGGGGAACAGCGCGTTATCATTTCATCACGATGTCTGTAATTTTCGAATTTTGAGCCGAAATTGGTCTCAAACGACTAGGTTGGACTCACTGATGAAGAATCCGTGGTCAAAATTGATTCTGTCCATCCGGCCGTGTGCGCTGTAACTTTCGAACGGAAGGACCTAGAGTCTTGAAATTTTCAGGTTAGGTTACGATCCTGTATATCTCGGTTAAGTTCGTTAATGCGCCAAATCTGCCGAATGGTTTTTGTGCTACAGCCATTTGAAATGTTTATTTTTCAATAACTCGAAAAATATTCATCTGATCTAAATGAACTTTGGTTGGAATATGAACAGTGTCTATAAGAAAAATTATCCATGAAAAAATTCGAAACAAATTATTTTTTTCTGAAAATTTTTTTTTTAATTTTCCTATTTCATTGAAATTTCCAAGTCACCAATTCGCAATGTGAACAGGTGCGTAAAAGCTGCTGACTTCACGTGGAAGCACGTCAGTGCTTTTCTAGATTTTTCATGTTAGGATAATGTTCAAGGATGGTAAGCTCTTTGCTCTTATCGTTGTTAGAAGTTGACTAACTCTAACTCTATGATGAAATGACCATTGCGCAGGACCTTTTCTTCCTTTCCATTTGCCGAAAATATGATTGCAAGCAAAAGAACTAGATGAAGCAGATGAACGTCGCGCCATCTGAAGGGAGATTCAGGAACTATTTTCTGTAGAGCGCTCTGCGGTAGATGTATTTGTTCGAAAGTATTTCGAAGACAAAAGTATCGAAATACAAATTACAAAATACTTCAGCGTCAGGTATTTGAAATACCAATTACAAAATACATTTTCAAGAAGTAATTGAAATACAAATACAAAATACGTATTTGTATTTCAAATACGTATTTCAATAGCAAGTAATTGAAATACTGCCCAGCCCTGCTTGGATAGGAAATGGCAGGAAGGTTCATGCAGAAATTAGTGAGGATTATTGAAAAATTGTCGAACGTACAGCACTTTTGAAAAGGATATGGAATTATCTGTATGGGCGCCGAGATATAAAAGGTGTTAATTGTAGATTCATGTCCTTCGCTCTGATATAAACCAGATCATAATTTCGAATATATTACTCCATTAAATTCCCTAATTCTGTCGATCTTGCAGAATGCAATGTGAATACTACAGGTGGTAACAAATTCTCTTCGCTGGATTCCTGATGATTCCAGAAAGCGGGACTAGTAATAAGATTGATCCTTCGCAAATGGAAATATATTATTCGCATTTCGTCTGAAATATTGATTCATTTGATTCATTTTCGGGTCTTCCTCTCTTCTTTTTACTCGTCATTCATATTCCCGTTCCAGATAGCCTAATGCGAAAAGTGTGGAAGTAGCATTTCATGTTTTTGCGATGGAACTTGATGAAATCTTGCTGCCTAAGAAACCTTTAGAGTTTCAAGTTAAAATTTAATGACCAAGATCATCCCTAGTCTTGCCTAGATGGGAATTCACGCTGAGTTGAATGAGCGATGTCTAGACTGATTTATACGAGGGGTGCCTTTTATATTTCGGGATAAGAGATCATCGAAAATCTTTTCTTTGTTTTTCAAAATATTCAATATTGTGCGATCTCTAGATCATATTGTCCTCACGAAATTCCGTATGAACCTACAAGTTGTCACTTTTCAATTAAGTACTGAATTTCAATTCGATCTTATCTTTTTACGCGCTTGTTCTGTGGAACAGCACGTTTTTGGTTTATTATTTGATAAAATCAAATAATAAACCTTAGTGATCGACCAAGAAAAAAAAATGTCAATATAGTATACAGCGTACCAAAAAAGTAACGTAACTCGTCAATAATCAGAATAGATTTCTCAAATATTTATGCCTCAAAACAAACCTCCAGTATCATAGAGACACTTTAGCGAGTATCAGATCCCACTTCAAAGTGGTTTCTCTCGAGAATAGAAGAATTATGTCTGATCTTCTTTTTGTACAGAAAATTTTCCATGATGAAATCAGGCATCCTCAATTGCTGGAAATGTTTTCTATCAATGTTCCGAATATGAATGTAAGAAGTGCTCGATTATTTTTCCAACCCTTCAGAAACACACGCTGTTCACAGAACTCGCCATTAGTAAGAATGATCATAGCGGCAAATAACTTTCACACTCTAGATATATTTTATTTAACTCGTAGTGGTTTGAGGGATCAACTCAGGTCTTGTTTCCTCTTCGAATAATATGTTGATTTGCTGTTTTTTTTTTCTCCTTAATTTTGGTCTTATTGTGGGAATGATTTGAAATTGTACTTTACTCTTATTTGTTATATATGTTACCATGTGGATACTTTGTTGGACTTAGGTCTGTTTGTATCTAAGATTGATGAATAAATAAATAAATAAATAACTTTTGAATGAAGAATTATTAAGGAAAATCCTCGCGCCTGTTGATTTTGAATTCCGGAAGCAATTTATCCTGTGTTTCTTTCGAAGTTTGAGAAATGCATTGTTGGGGGTTTATACCCTTAAACCTCAACAGTTTTTTTTTTTGAAAAATATTGCATGTGATATATCGCATCAAAGGTCATTCGATGACCAATTCAGTTATGTGAATGAAAATAAAAGTTAAGTATTAATTCAATTTAAATTACAAATCCATGGGTTCCAGAATTTCCCTTATAGTAATAAGGTAAGTGTTTCTGAGGCAAAAATTCATTTTAGAATTATACTGAAGTTAGGTTTTAGAGAATCTTGTAGAGGACCTTCTGAAGAGAACAAATTTTTAACTGCATGTGGTCTATACGTATATAGGGTACGCGTTTTCATGAAGGTACTTCCAACAAAATTTAAACTGTAAGAACACTAGGCGCACAGATACACATACTTGTACCCACGTCACTCTTTAAGCTTAATAGGAAAGTCGCGCTTGTACATGAGCCTGAGGCTATTTAATGCTCTACCCAAAGGGTTTAGGAGGACATCCAACCTGAAAGTTTTCAAAACTTCTTTGTATAATGCAATTGTTGACTATGAACCATATCCTTAGAGTAAATTTTTTGATTTTTGTAGAAGTGAATTGTTTTGAGATATGTATTCTGTTTTTACGAAACCAACCTTATTGTATTTTAATAAGCCTCTGATTGAATAAATATATTATTATCATCATTATTATCATTATTAATTAATAAAAGAATAATGGTCTGATTACAGTACCCTCCTAAATGAATATTCTAAATTATTTCCTAATTTTTCAATGAAAAACGGCACAAGAAATTCTACTTCAAGCCACATCGCTGAAAAGGTAATCACAATCCATATATTTCCAGATGAAAAAATCAAATAATGAACTGAGAAATATCAAATTCAAAAAAGCGCAGGATAAATTGGTATTGAAATCAAAAATCGACGGGTGCGAGGAATTCCTTAATAGTTCTTCGTACACTCATTATTGACGAGAAATTTTACTTTTTTGGCACGTATAAGTTTTATTTAAGGTATCAATGGTTTTGGGTTACAAAACTGAGAAAATAATAAACCCTTGTGTAAAATTTGCAGCGTTTTTTTGGAGGTATTAAGAAAACAAAGTTTTTGAACGGGTATATCTGCGGAATCATTGAACAAAATGCAGGAGCGTATTAGTACATAAAGAAATATTTAAATGCTTATAACTCATTTCCTGAGATTAACCTTGGAATATTGCATACAAAAAAGTGTTCTATTTGATGAGAAGAATATTTGTTTGAAATTAATGTACAACTCAAAGACTTCTATGTATATATTTTCTGAATATTCTTTGCTAGCGAATGTCATAAAATATGTCTCCATCTTTTTTCAGAACAAAGGTGATAAAGGTGATAGGGGCGATAGAGGAAACGATGGTATTCCAGGAAGAGACGGAAAACAAGGACCTCCAGGTCCACCCGGACCCCCGGGCGGTGGTAACGAAGACATAATGCGATATGTTCCTGGTCCTCCTGGACCACCTGGACCTCCAGGGCCACCAGGAGTTTCTGTCCAGGGTCCAAAAGGTGAACCAGGATCTTCGTTCTACGGTGAAACAACTTACAATCTTAGGCCAGGTGAGTTGTTGTTGTTGTTATCTCCTATTTTGTTTATAGTTTTCGATTTTCTTATTTAAATGAACACATTCTTATGTTCTGAAGAACTTTCAGCTATCTTCAGATTTCTTCGTTTCAAGAAGTATACCTTGCTACTATAGTTGCACCTTGTTACTAAAGTTGCATATTAGGACAAATGTTCGTATGAAATTTTGGCATTTTTTAGATGAACACGAACATTTTTCCGTCGCGAAGATGTTGATTAGATAAGAAGTGTGTTCTCCTGTAAAAACAATCCTAGGTCGAAACTAAGAGGTTTCTCATAGTTTGGAAGATAAAGGTCCCACATTTTCAAATTCAAGCGCATTTTCTGGTCACTTGTTCCCGCCATGAAAACGATCACTAGTTTCTTTTATATATCATATCACCTTTGCACCTTCACTCAACTATTTCAGAGAATACTTAATAGTTAATGAAGAATAATTTAAGACATGAGATAACTACCTATTTCTCCAGATTCCCTCTCACTCCAAAACTGACCTTTGGCATTGGCGTAATTCAATCGGTCGGAATTCTGGGTATTCGTCGATAACAGCTGGCGCGAATTACTTATTTGCCAATATGTGTTCTCCAGCAATGATGGAACGCTGTTGCCAGACTTCACCTCAAGATGATCTGTAGAAATAGAGGTTGAATGATTGTTCAGTATTCTCAATTTTTTCCGTTTAATATCACATATTCTTGGAATATATCGCCACTAATCATTTGGTTAAGGTTCAAAGATCATTTGTGAATTATATAGAAGTGGTGGGTGATTATTTTCATGACGTAAAAAACATAGAAAAGCACTGAAGAAAAGTCAGCAGCTTTTGCGAGTATATTCAAAGGAGATGATAGCTTTTGCATCGAATTTGAACATGCGCGCAAAAGCTGCTGACTTCAAGTGATATTCTAGGTTTTGGTTCGAATTTTAGTGACACGATCATCGCAAAATTTTGCACCAAGTTGTTCATCGGCATTTTCGACCTAGTCACCTAGTTTCATTATGATTGAGTCAGTACTTTTTGAGTTATTCCGAAAAAAACAATGATACCGAGAGATATTTGACTCAATTTCCTGATATCGCCGCAAATTGTAATCGCATCGAACCTCAACTTCGTACACGGGTTTAAAATTTGAATCTTAATATCTGAGCAGATTTTTTTTGGAAAATAATGAATAGTTACGAGAAAAAAAATTTTTCCAACAAAAATTTTCAAAATATTTTTTCAAGATTTACCGATAAAACGATATCAACAAAATACTTCTCGTCAAAATGCTCCAACTAACTGCCAAGTTTCAATCCAATCGCTTTAGTAGTTCCTGAAATATCAGGGAAACATTCTCAAAATTTCAAATAGCAATAACATTGAAAACGTTCGGCTGATTCAACCAGTTAGCGAACCTGGCCGCGGCATTCTGATGCGGGACCGACCCTGCAAGTTTCAAGTTGCTAGTTTGCTCCGTCCGACAATGGGGGTTTTTCCTTCAAACGAAAATGCAGTAATTTTTATAAAAAACGTTTAGAACATCATATTTCAAACATATGATTTCAATATTATATTTAAAAAAATGTTTGATCACCTAAAAGTGAAAAATAAAATTGGGTATTTGCATTTGAAGGTATTTGATTGAGTGCACGATATGGCAACGTCGAATTCAGCTTTCTCGGAAAGAAAAGGACGTCAAATGTGTTACTTTGCTTAGGAAAATAGAGATAGCTATACTTTGATCTGGTTAGAGACAAATCGCAAACGGAAATTGTTTGGTTATATTAGCTTTGTTTTGGTTCCTTCAGAACCAATTCAGGACTGTTCGGGACTAATATAACTATTTGAGTTCACTGTGGATAGAATATTGATAACGAAACAGTGTGTAACTACTCTCTAATCCACTTAGCTTTCTGCGTCCAACGCACGTTTCGGAAACCAAGTTTCCTTTGTCAAAGACATATCGTTACTGTAACGATATATCTTTGACAAAGGAAACTTGGTTTCCGAACAGTGCGTTAGACGCAGAAAGTGTAAGTGGATTACAGAGTAGTTACACACCGTTCTGTTCGGGATGGTTCGAGTATGCGCGATTGCGATTTTTCAGACTAAAAATCGTAATCGATTTTTCAGACTAAAAATCGCAATTGCGCATACTCGAACCGTCCCGAACAGTTCTGAATTCGGAACCAAAACAAACCCATTGACAAAGAACACTTGTCTACCACAGAATAGGAATGAATATTTCATTATTCTATTGCAGAAAAAGCTATTCTACTGAACACCGTTGTCAGTTCGTGCATGCCTGGCAAATCCCAAACCCCAATTTTGAAATCTGATTTAGAATAGTTTCTGAAGGTTATTTTGGAAAATGTTTAGTCAAACCCTTAATAATTATGTTCAAATTTGCATTTTCAGTAATATCCCAAATTCAGGAAAAACCCCCATTATTATGTCCTCGGCCGACGACAGGGCAGATTCGATTTTGACACTTGATTCGTCATCAGTGAGTCCAACCTAGTAGTTTGAAGCCATTTTCGGGAAAAAACCCGGAAATAACAGACGTTTGGACGAGACGAGTACACGCTGTTTCAGAAATTCCAAACTATGGGTGACCGCCTAGTTACGACTGTAGATTTTTCCTACACCGAATACATTGATCCAAAAATCAAAGCAATATCTCCACGACAATAAAATTTTGCTGGTTTACCAATACTCTCTCCTAGTATTAAAAATTGTATCAAAATAATAACGGTCGTGAAGGAACTAATTTTCTTCCTACATGAAAAAGAATTAATTACTAACTTCACTCAGAACTGAAAGATTTTAAAATCTAATAATAATTATGTTTCATCGAGAATACCATGTTCTTGTATAATTTTCCTCGAATTAATAATTTATCTTAATGAAATGTCATTGCCTTGAACCCTCTTCACATGAATAATGAACAGTACTTATGAATTATGATAGAACTGTTTCATAATTCACTAGTATGATTGAATTTCTACGCATGCTTAACAAAGGACCAAGGACGAGCTTGGAAGAGCTAAAGGCTCTCAAGGAGTTGAAGGAGTTGAAAGATTCGAAACCAGGTAAATTTACAATCTAGATTCATACAGTTGGGCCATTTTGGGGAATCATTTTTTTGTGAACATTCCATATGATACATAAAAACGTGCGGTGTATTCTTGTCTACGGTCCCCACTACCCTTAGTATTAGATTCTCGACAATTGATGAGATTTCCGGTTTGTTAATTGATTTGTTTGCATATATCCTCCAATTTGTTTATCACATACATGCTCATTATCTTTTATATTCACCCCTATTTCAAAGTCTCAGGACGAAAAATATTGGATTTCGATTGAAACCAGTAGCCGATATCCACATGTTGACGATAATTGTACTAAGCAATCCAAAATTGATGGAAACCTCCGATCGACCGAATATTTTGGAAATATTCATTATTTTAAATAACGCTTCTTAATTCGCGTTCTGCATGTGAAAGGGTTATTCAGTTACACAAGAGTATTTATTGAGATTTCAATGTTTCAAATGAATTTTTTCATGGAATCAGTTTTCGGGTTGTGGAGAATCAATGATTTATAAATAATATATAAGTTTTATTTAAGATATAATTGAGCTCCATGAAGAAATTTAATGTTTCATCCCGTAATTCGCAGGGTGATATCTATAAATAATAATTATTATCCGAGTTTTTGTAGTTATGTTTCAGATATTAGGAGAGAAACCCCAAAAATATTTGATTTGAACTACTAACGATTATGAAATTGTCGAGAACATCGATAGGGCATTTGCACATTGTGTTTATAAAATAATTAACGAATCCGTTCGAAATTTCTCAATATATGTTGAAAATTTGGTAACAATCTTTTCATCTACTTTCAGATATATGATTCTGGATGAAAAGTTAACCGATTATTTCACTGAATTCCAATCTTAGAACCGAATGCGATGATTCATTCTCGGGATTATTGGAAATTTGAAGCATTTTTCTTTATAACTCAGAGACTACTGGTCGGATATCATTCGGGTAAAATTTTTTTAGGTTGAGTTATGCAACAGTAATCAACGTTGAGAATTTCACAAAAATTCGGTGGTAAGTTTCCGAGAAATAATTTTTTTTCCCTCCAACCCCCAATTTTAAGCCCTTAGGGTACACCAATCCTGCTGAAAAGCTTGGAGGATCAATCCCGAGCGACACATGATTTTTCTACCAAGTTTCACGGATTTCGATTCAGTACTTTCCGAGAAAAGCTCTGGACAACGGACGGCGGACGGACGGATTTTTTTTTATTCGTTCATTCAAATCTACATACTCCAAAACGTAAACTGTGAAATTTTCAGGGGGGGTTAAATTTTTTTTTTTGTTGATCGATCACTAAGGTTTATTATTTGATTTCATCGTAACGTTACAATTTTTCTCAATTCTTCCAATAATTTTCGAAATTTCTTCAAAAATTCTTTATTCAATATCTATGCTTACTGATTTTCTTTAATACAATATTTTCAGAAAAAACAACCAAGAGACCCAGTAATTGTGTAGAAGTTTTGATGTCAAATTCGTGAATTCCATTATTTTCGAAAATACATATCTGATATTGCTGGAATTTGATACTTAGTTAACTGATAGTTCCATGAACTCAGCTTTACCTTCTGAAAAAACGTTGTCACCTTCTTCTAATCATATGATCCTCACGACAGTTTTTTTTCAGAATGTAATTTTCAATCAAGTACTAGATTTCATTTCGATTGGTTTTTGTTTTTGAGAATATCGAACAGAAGAACATTTCGAATAAACATATATGCAGAATCATTAGATCATTCAGCGGTCGGACCGTAAACAAAATAACTTCCGAAAGAAACAACTCAGAGACTCGATATTTGTAGAGAAGGCTTGGGCCTTAATTACGAAGGCTGAATGAATTGGGAAAATCCACCCAATGATTCCGCAGATATACCCATTCAAAATTTTATTGTCCCAATATTTCCAAAAATACAGATTAGATCAAATTGAAATCCAGAAGTCCATCGGAAAAAACAGAGAAAAGCACTGCCGTGGAGTCAGCAGCTTTTACGCGCACATGTTCAAATTCGTTGCCAAAAAAGTTGTCATTTCCATTGAACATGCGCGCAAAAGCTGCTGCCTTCACGGCAGCTATTTTCTAGGTTATTTTTTCTGGGT
Organism: Myrrha octodecimguttata; assembly: GCA_958510865.1. Classification (NCBI taxonomy): domain Eukaryota; kingdom Metazoa; phylum Arthropoda; class Insecta; order Coleoptera; family Coccinellidae; genus Myrrha; species Myrrha octodecimguttata. The sequence continues at coordinate 87,312,700 of OY294056.1, read as the reverse complement.
GTTCACTTCTAATCCCTGACAAGTAGTATTAAAATATAAATCGAAATATTTTTTTAACAAACGCCCCTGCAGATTGCTGCATCCAAACTAGTCGCCAAGGGAAATTCCGAGAAAAAAAATTGCCTCATGAACGAACGGATAATCTAAACTATCAACAAAGTGAAGTGCAACGTTTCAGAATTTTATCTGAATCCTTCATCAGTCAATACAGAGAAAATATTGATAGAAAACAATTCTGCAAATTTTCTCTTTATCATCAGATGAAGAAGTTGATCATTTACATTATATCGATATTGTTCATTACCTAACATTGAAAGTGAAAACCAAGAAGAAAACTGAAAACAATACAAAATCGACCTGTGAATTTCATTTCCTTTCATTTCTCATAATGAGCAAGCTTTCGTTCAATTTCATGATTCACTCGCGTGAATTCTCCATCAGCAAATGCTCAAAAAAGGACTCTTCATGCTTTACCCCCTAGGGTCGTCCATAGAAAACCGAATCCTTTATTACATCGAATTTCTTGTTCAATACGCCGTTTTAGTCCTTGACCTAGCCATATTATAGGAAATAAAGGTGCCGGCTTGACGCATTGTTATCTCGAAATTTTACATTCTGCAATATCCAGAATAATGCTTTCCTCGCTTTCGCTGACCTACAAACTGAATAATAGCCCAGGATGCATTTGAGTCATAAAGAGAGCATTGTTTCGTGAAATATTAAGAATGTTCATCTCTCTGAATTGTTCTCGAGTGGTTATATGCTTTTTTTCAGTGACATGATTTGCTCTGTCTCCAGGAGTGCTCAGTCCAAAATTGAATTGCATCCTGGTGTGATTGAAGCAATAACTTTTTTTAATTACGACATTGTTCTGAATATTACTTTGCCAAAATCTCTGTTCATTTTTAATTTCCTGCAGAAAATGACCTCAAACGACTAGATTGGACTCACTGCTTAACAATCTGATGACAGATTCAAGAGGTCTCTTGCATGTAACACGAAATGTCATTTTGTAGGGGCAGGAAGTGAAGAGAATAGATTCGATTAGATATCTCAGAATACATAATAATAAGTTCTTTATTTTCAACAGGTACTCACCCAATTACAGAAAATGTCTAAACCTAGCATAATGATAAGAAACCAAGCTACAGTGCTAATAACTAAAAGGAAGTAAACCATTGAATAAAACTCATGATATTGACCACAAATTATGTACCCTCAACAAGATACACATTCGAACTTAATTGCATGAAAAAGCAAATATTCTCTCATCAAAGAAGAAACCACAATTATTCGTACAAACATATACATACACATATATTTTAACAAACTTGAGAAGACCTAACTTAAACTTAGTATATATCTATCGACAATATATGCCAATGTGTCACAGTGAATGTCAACAGACATCATGAACCAAATTGGGGACTGCATTAAAAATTGGTCCTCGGCGTCGCAAATGGAACAACTCCACAGCACGGGATGTTGGTCTTGGAACGCGGAAACACAAAGCTGTCATCAGAAGTTGGCAGTCAATAATGTTGTGCAGTAGTTTGTAAAGAAATCACACAGAACCTCTCTCCTACTCCGCAGCGAAATCACATCGACTCAACAACATAGCATGGTCGAATCCTCTTGGTGGATAAACTTTATCCTCCCTCCAAACTAAGAACTACAAGAACCTTCTCTGAACAGCCTCAAGATGGAATTGATGGCAATAGTAAATAGGTCATACTGCCATACTCTAACTTGCTTCGGATGAAGGAATTAAAGAGAGTCAAGAATGTTGAGGTATTACTGAAATACTTACCATTGCGAACAATGAATCCATATGTTCTTGAGGCTGATGAAATCAGTTGCGGGACAAATGAAAACTTCCGATCAAATATCACACCAAGATCAATTACCTCATCAACGCGAGAAAGGACCTGATCTCTGACGATATAATCACACCTCAACACAGCTATTTTCCTTGTGAAGGTAACAACAAAACACTATGACACATTTAAGCTTAAAAGATTTTCCTCACACCATTTGGCAACATTGTCTAGCCCGAGCTGAAGTCGAACACAATCCGCAAGTGACCGAATCACATAATACAACTTCAAATCATCGGCGAACATCAGATGCGGCAACCCAAGATCATCCATCAGATCATTTACAAATAGAATGAACAACAGTGGGCCAAGATTAGATCCTTGGGGCATCCCAGACGTGGGTATAAACTCAGATGACCGTTTTCCCTCTAGCTGGACGAAGTGGCAACGATCAACTAAGTATGAACGAGACAGCTTGACAAGGCTCTCTGAAAAGCTAAATTTATTGCGCAATTTCGACAGGACAAGCTCATGCGTAACCTTATCAAAAGCCTTATGAAAATCTGTATATACTGCATCAACCAGCAGAATCCAGCACCTCGCAAACGTACTGAGAAAATACCGACAGATTGTTTGTGCAAGATCTCCTAGACATGAACCCATGCTGCTCGATTTCAATATGTTTCCTTACGGCTGGATAAACATTATTGTAGACAATGATTTCGAACAGTTTAGAGAAGTTAGACAGGATAGAAATTGACCTGTAGTGCCAACAATGGAAGGGTCTCCTCTCTTTCAGATCGCTACAATCTTCGCCAGCTTCCATGCTCTAGGAAAAGTGGTACTGCTCAAGATGAGATTGAATATGTGGTTCAACGGATGCGACAGAGCATCAATACAATCCTTCGCAACAAAACTCGGTATCCCATCAGGACCAGATGTAAGCTTGTTTGAGAGTTTCCTGGAATATTTCATATTTACAGAACGGAAAACTGGCAACCGAAATAACCAAGTTGATTTGCGGAACAAATCCAATATAAACTTGACACTATTAACATGAAATCAGGAATCCCAACTTTAATTTCAGCCTAACAAAAACCTATATTTGGAAGGAAATATCTTGTTTGAGGATCCGAGACATCTTTATGGATATTTATAAATAACGCGAACCTTATCATGTCGAATTTGTCCTGAAATTCCCGTTCCCCAATGATAGTAAATTTGTGAAGAAAATTGTGGGTTGGCAACTTGGGCCGAAGTCGTCTATTGAGTGAAATGCTAATGATCACCCCCTACGTCACATGTTACAATACGATTTTACGATCAATATTGAATTTTTTTTTCGAATTGTTGTCTATCAGCATTTTCAAATCCACTGCAGGGTTTCATCATGATTGAATCGGTATTTTACGAGATATTCCGAAAAAACCACCAAATTTGACATATTTTTTCCCAATATGTATCTCCAAAAATTTCATTATTTCAAACGTGAATCTGGTACATTGCTGCCAAATATGAAGCTCAAAGTATGAACAAAATTCTTGGAAAAGATTTTGAAAAAAAAATGTTTTGGAATTAACTGAATGCACGATCTCAACAAAATTTCGCGGAAAGATACGGGTCCTTATGTTTCAACTGACTGCCAAGTTTCAATTCACTCGCTTCAGTAGTTCGTGAAATATTCAGGAGATAACTTCGAAACTTCAAATAGCTATCTATGACTCCGATACCATTGGACTGATTTAACCCATTAAAGGACTTAAAGTTCGCATTTTTAACTGAAACCAACTCTTCAATTTTCAAGTTGATAGGAATTCCCGTACGCCCGTAATTGTGCCTACTTTCGGACTGCCGGACAGAATCTATTTTGACACCGGATTCGTCATCAGTGAGTCCAACCTAGTCGATTGAGACCATTTTCTGCTCAAAATTCAAAATTTGGACAAATCGATAGCACTCATCTGTTCCCCTAGTATACATGCTCACAAAAATATGTCAAATTCATTAGATGTTTGAAGTTTCGAGGTTATTTCCTCTATATCTGAAGAAGTACTGACGCAATCAGATTGAAACTTCGTAACAGGTTGTAGAATACTGCTCAATTTTATGTGGAAATTCGCTTGGATGAAAAATGCTGGGAAAAATATTTCATGAAAATAATTGTTGAACAGTTCGATTCGAGGTTCATTCAAGGAGATAGGGGACAATAAATATGACGCATTTCGTGGCCATATGAAATAAAAAATCTAGAAAAGCACTGACGTGAAGTCAGCAGCTTTTACGCTCTTGTTCACAATTGTGACTTGGAAATTTCAGTGAAATTTTAATGAAAAATACAAATTTTCGAAAAAAAAATATTTTTCGAATTTTTCCATGGACAATTCTTCTTATTGACACTGTTCATCTTCCAACCAAGTTTCATTTCGATCAGATAAATATTTTTCGAATTATTGAAAAAACAAAATTTCAAATGGCTGTAGCACAAAAACCATTCGACAGATTTGGCCCATTTACGAACTCAACTGAGATATTCAGGATCTTAACCTAACCTGAAAATTTCAAGACTCTAGGTCCTTCCTTCCCAAAGTTACAGCGCACACGGCCGGGCGGACAGAATCAATTTTGACCACGGATTCTTCATCAGTGAGTCCAACCCAGTCGTTTGAGACCAATTTCGGTCCAAAATTCGAAAATTACAGACATCGTGACGAAATGATAACGCGCTGTTCCCTAGAACAAGCGCGTGGAAACTAACTCGATCAGATTTTTACTTTAAAAATAATAATAATAATTTATATTTACCATCAATCATTACATGGTTCGTCATTATAAAATAAAATTTTAAGTCAGTCAAAACGTGAACATGTGACAGCTTTGGCAACAAATTTGAATAAACTCGTAAAAGTTCCTGATCGTCGGTGCTTTTCTAGAATTTTTCAAGAAAGTCAAGCTTCATTGTTTGTATCGATATTCGAATAGGTGACCAATCTGACGTCACCTAAGTGCCTTTCTAGAATTTTCACATCAGATCATCCCAATACCGAATGATTCCAGCGTTCTCGGACATATACCGTGAAATTGGCCTATGAGAATTCAGAATTGGACACTATGAAAACACATACATGAAATCTAGAACTTAGCAATCTCACTTGCATAATTCCCTTGTTCAATTTGGCTTTGCTTCGTCACCTCTACATCCGTAGCGTTAAACCCGAGAATATAGCCATTTGCATAGGTTTATTTGCGGTCTCCATTTTCATGGTTCGGCTGTTCTGAATCTCCATCCGAGAAGGTACCGAAATGCCGGTTAGAGCTTCGCCAATTCTCCTACGAAATTGTACGTTTTCGCTTCACAGAATTGAATTTCTTATGTTTAAGGGTTTTTTTTTGTCGAGTTACTTCCATTCTTTCTTTTAGAGGTTATGAGTGCATTTGCTAGAGTCGATGGTATCATTAGTGAATTATAAATGTTTTTCAATCAATGGGGGTTTTTCCTCCAAACGAAAATGCAGTTATTTTTATGAAAAACCTTCAGAACATCACATTTCAAACATATAATTTCAATATTATATTTTCAAAAAAATGTTTGATGACCTAAAACTGAAAAATAAAAATGGGGATTTGCATTGAAAGGGATTTGTCATGAGTGCACGATATGGCACCGTCCAATTCAGCTTTCTCGGAAAGAAAAGGACGTCAAATGTGTTACTTTGCTTAGGAAAACAGAGATAGCTATACTTCGATCTGGTTAGAGTAGAAGACAACGACCAAGAAGTAGAAAAAGAAGAGCACAGGCTGTCATACTGTCATATTACTGACAAATTGCAAATGAAAGTTGTTTGGTTATATTGACAAAGAACACGTGTGTACCACAGAATGGGAATAAATATTTCATTATTCTATAGCAGAAAAAGCAATTCTACTAAACAACGTTGTCACTTCGTGCATGCATGACAAATCCCAAACCCCAATTTTGAAATCTGATTTTGAATACTTACCGAAGGTAATTTGGGAAAATGATGAATCAAACCCATAATAATTATGTTCAAATTTGCATTTGCAGGAATATCTCAAATTCAGGAAAAACCCCCATTAAATTCATATTTCATATTGTGTTAGCCTTCACTGGATCGAAATCCATTGTGAACTCATTTAAAGGCACAAATGTTGTAGATTTCTACTTTATTGCCAACACAGAAATACTGACATCAACACAGCTTCCGAAACTACAAACTCTTTGGGTAGAATCCTAATCCTTAAGGCCGACCCGTAAACACAATAAGTAAGTTCTGAAAGAAACAACTTAGAAACTCGATATTGCTAGAGTAGGTTTGGACCTTGATTACGAAGGCATTATTCGTGAATGACTAAAATCCAACCAATGATATACCCAATCAAAATTTTAGTCTCCCAATATTTCCAAAAATACAGATTGGATCGAGTCGAAATCCAGTACTTTATCGAAAAATGACAGTTCGAAGGTTTATACAGAATTTCATGAGGATAATATGATCAGAAAGTCACAGAATAATTCTTCTTCTTCTTCCACTTTTGAATATGACTTTGTCCTGTGTTTTCTGTGTTTCTGGTTTTTTTTCAAAATAATTAATATTTGAAAAAAACTCGGATTTTTTTTTTAAACGTTCTGATGACACGATCATCACGAAATTTCGCAAAAAGTTGACAATCAGCATTTTCAAGCTAGCTGCCAAGTTTCATCATGATTGAAGCGGAAATTTTCGGGTTATTCCATGAAAAACAACGATATCCAGGAAAAAACTACGAAATTTGACATATTTTTTCGAAATATCTCCAAAACCTATTTTCGGACCGAACTGAAATTTGATAAACTACTGCAAAATATGAAGCACAACGCCTGCGCAGAATTTTTTCAGCTTATAATGAACAGTTTTCGAAAAAAGAAATGTTTTCGGAAAAAATTTTGAAAAAAATTTTTTTTTTATTTACTGACGGTACGATCTCAACAAATTCTGCGAAAAGTTGCGCGTTGTTAAACTTGAACTGACTGCCAACTTTCAATCTAATGGTTTCAGTAGTTTCGTAGATATCACGGAAATAACCACATAATTTTAAATGTTTTCAATATTTCCGATTATACAGACCAAAGCGAAATAAATACCTAGATTGCTGGAATTTTTATGCCAAGTTTGTTAGGATCAAATAATTTAAATGATTTAAAATTTGGAAAACCCACAAATTTCCCCGTCATTTTGCCATCATAAAACAATCGTTCACTGCTTCTTCGTAGTTCAAAAGATACCTTCAAACATTAACAAAACGATAAGTGACGATTTCTTTCAAGAATATTTGATATTCAATGAAAAAAGTTGATAATACCGACTATTTTTACGTATTATTACTCAACTTTGAAGTGAAGCCTGGCAACAACGCCATATCATCGCTGGCGAACGCTTATGACCGATAATTATTTCCAGCCAGATGTCGTCAAATACACAGAATTCCGACCGATATGATTGGGCCAATGCCAAACTTCACTTTTGGAGTAGGTAGAAATCCGAGAAAATATGAGTCTGATATTTCCAACTATTTTCCATTGAATATTTACTATTCTTCAAAGAAAGTGCCGCTAATAACTGTAGATCGTCAAAGCTACAATTATACGATGGATACAGCGGACGCTGTCCATTGGCTCGGTAGAGTGGAAGGTACACGAGAAGAAAGAGTGGATATGACACGTTCCTCCACAGAACAGAACGCCGCGAAGTTTCGACATTTTGAATGAACAAAATGGGGAACCAAGAAACCAGAGAACATATCCAAGGTATTCGAATTAGTGATTAAGAAACGCTTGGAACATTTTCTCTAGAAGAAATTAATTCTTCACAAATCGCAACACGGTTTTCGAAGCAAAAAATCAACTACCACTGCCATGATAAGTGTCATAGAAACCATTATAGAAGAATACAAAAATAATGTCCTGCTTAGACCTTAGTAAGGCTTTCGACTGTGTTAACCATAAAATCCTACTGGATAACCTCGAATACTATGGAGTCAGAGGAAAAAATACATGAGATATTGACATCCTACTTGGCTAACAGATATCAAGTTGTGAAATGGAATAATGATATTTCTGAACATAAGGAAATTCAAATGGGTGTTTCCCAGGGTTCGATTCTCGGACCTTCGTTATTCCTCATATACATCAATGATCTGTTCGATAATGTTGTGGCTGATGAGTCGTGTGGTTACGCTGAGGATGCTGGCTTGATGAATAGATCTGGAAATCGTCAACAACTACAGATGAGGGCGGAGACATCGGAGGAGAGTGCACGTAGATGTTTCTCTCTGAATGGCCTTTTATTAAATAGTGATAAAACTCACCAACGGAGAGACGAGGGATGAATCTGTTTGCTACCTTGGACTGAAACTCCAGTCCTTTCTCAGTTGGGGTGCCCACATTGGTGGACTCTGCAAGCGGCTATCGTCGGCAAACTTCATGATTAGAAGGATCAAACAGATAGCAGACTTGGGAGCGGCAAAACTCACATACTTCTCGGCCTTTCATAGCATAATGGCATATGGAATTATCGTGTGGGACCAGTCCAGTGAGGCACAAAGGGTGTTGATACTCCAGAAAAGAGCTATCCGGATTCTGTTTGGGCTCCATCTTGCGGAAAGTTGCAGAGACGTATTCAGGAGGGAAAGTATTCTTACAGTACCTTCACTCTTCATTTTGACTTGTGTGAAATATGTCCACGACAATAAAACTAAGTTTCCCTCCAATTCACAGTTCCATTCCTATAACACTCGTGACAAAGAAAAACTTAGCATACCATATCTAAGGATCAAGAATGCACAACAGGGACCAAACTATACCTGCCTCAAGTTATATAATCAACTTCCTACCTCTGTGAAATTGCTGAGACCACCTGCGTTCGTTAGGAAAGTGAAGGAACTTTTACTTCAGAGAACAATGTATGACTAGAGAGATTTCCAACCAGATTGCTCACATGGATTTCAGAGATTTTATCATTGATTGCTGTTGTGTGTGGATGTTTCTGTATATAGATGTACTTAAATTTTACTTTATTTATGACATGCCATGGAATAATTTGATGGTAACTATTTGATCATGCTCATTGCATTGGTATTTGTATGTGCGTATGTGCAAATAAATTATTATTATTATTATTATTATTGAGAGGGAGACGATATATTTTCGCCGAAATTTCTGCTCCGCCACTGTTACCTACGAACAATCCCGCATACTTCCATGCATACCCAGACGTCGTAACGAACGGTACCTCTGGAGATTCATCACTTATTAACTTCAATCGAACCGCCAGATGGGTTCACAAATATTTAATACACAATCATCTTCTGCGCCCGTTTAAACACGTTATCCCTGATTTTAGGTCGGGCGACACCGAACCCAACTATTTCAAAGGAAGAGGAGCTACCCAGGCAAATCGTGCCTGGAGCCGTGTCGTTCCAAGACAGGGCTGCCATGATGAAAATGACACCCATCAGCCCCGTGGGAACGATAGCGTATATCATAGAGGAAGAAGCGATATTAGTCAGGGTCAATAATGGATGGCAGTATATTGCGGTGAGTGTTTTATTCTATTATTTTCTTGAATCTTCAAGTTGGGAATTAATAAATTTTGTTTTATCTTTATGAACTAAGGTATTGTACACCAGTGTAGATTTTGTGGCACTGATAATGTTCGATGATTTTTCTTGAAACTTGCACTCTGTGATGGAGTGTAGTCACAGAATTTGTTCTGACTTCGTACTCTGTGAGGTTATACAGAAACTGGGACATGGTGTGGAATTATGAATGTTTCTCAGACGATGAGGGTTTTACCCTACCTAGCAACAATGGGGGTTTTTCCTGAATTTGGTTCATTACTACAAATGCAAATTTGAACATAATTATTATGGGTTTGATTCATCATTTTCCCAAATTACCTTCAGAAAGTATTCAAAATCCGGTTTCAAAATTGGGGTTTGGGATTTGCCAGGCATGCACGAAGTGACAACGGTGTTTAGTAGAATAGCTTTTTCTGCTATAGAGTAATGAAATATTTATTCCTATTCTGTGGTACACACGTGTTCTTTGTCAATATAACCAAACAATTTCAGTTTGCGATTTGTCAGTAATATGTCAGTATGACAGTCTGCGCTCTTCTTTTTCTATTCCTTGGTCGTTGTCTTCTACTCTAACCAGATCGAAGTATAGCTATTTCTGTTTTCCTAAGCAAAGTAACACATTTGACATACTTTTCTTTCCGAGAAAGCTAAATTCGACGTTGCCATATCGTGCACTCAAGACAAATCCCTTCGAATGCAAATACCCATTTTAATTTTTCAGTTTAATGTGATCAAATATTTCTTTAAAAATTTTCAAAAAGCACTGCCGTGAAGGCAGCAACTTTTGCGCGCATGTTCAATGTAGATGACCGCTTCAGCAACGAATTTGAACGTGCGCGCGTACCAAATTTCAGTTCGATACGATCATAAGTTCTGGAGATATCGGGAAAAAATATGTCAAATTTCGAGGTTTTCTTCTCGATATCGTTGATTTTTTCGGTATTACTCGAGAAATACTGATTCAGTCCTGATTAAACTTCACAGCTAGTTTTAAGATGCTAAAAGACAACTTTATGCAAAATTTCGTGATAATCGTGTTATTAGAACAATTTGAAAAAAAAAATTTATATGATTTTCTCATCATATCATCCTCATTAAATTCTGTATGAAACTTCGAACTGTTATTTTCGATGAAGTACTGAATTTCAATTCGATCCGATCTGTATTTTTGGAATCATTGGAAAAATAAAATTTTGATTGGGTATATCTACGGAATCATTGGGCGGATTTTACCCATTCACGAATTCGACCTTCGTAATTAAGCCCCAAACCTACTCTACAAATATCGATATTTGTAGAGAAGGTTTGGACCTTAATTACGAAGGCCGAATTCGTGAATGGGTAAAATCCACCCAATGATTCCGTAGATATACCCAATCAAAATTTTATTTTTCCAATATTTCCAAAAATACAGACCAGATCGAATTGAAATCCAGTACTTCATCGAAAATAACAGTTCGAAGTTTCATACAGAATTTAATGAGGATGATATGATGAAAAAATCATATAAATTTTTTTTTTCAAATTGTTCTAATAACCCGATTATCACGAAATTTTGCACAAAGTTGTCTTTCAGCATCTTAAAACTAGCTGTGAAGTTTAATCAGGACTGAATCAGTATTTCTCGAGTAATACCAAAAAAATCAACGATATCGAGAAGAAAACCTCGAAATTTGACATATTTTTTCCCGATATCTCCAAAACTTATGATCGTATCGAGCTGAAATTTAGTACACTGCTGTGAAATTAGAAGGTCAAAATGTGAGTATAATTTTTTTTGGATTTGATGAATGGTTTCCGAAAAAAAAATTTTTTTGTAAAAAAATTTCGAAAAAAATTTTTTTTTAAATTTATTGACAATATGATTTTGACGAAATTTGGCTCAAAGTTGCGCGTCGTTATACTCCACCAAACTGCCAAGTTTGAATCCAATCGCTCAAGTAGTTTCTGAAATAAAAAATAAATAACTTCAAAACTTCAAATGCCTATAACTCCGAAACTATTCGATCGATTTGGCCCATTAACGAACTTATCCGCGGCATCCCAATGCGCGACCTACTCTGAAAGTTTCAAGTCGCTAGCTCACTTCGTTCGACAGTTATCGTGTCTACGGCCGGCCGGCCGGACAGAATCGATTTTGACACCGGATTCGTCATCAGTGAGTCCAACCTAGTCGATTGAGACCATTTTCGGCTCAATCATCCAAAATTACAGACATTTGGACAAAACGATAGCACGCTGTTCCCCTAGAACATGCGCGCAAAAATATAATATTGAAATTATATGTTTGAAATGTGATGTTCTAAGTGTTTTTCATGAAAATTACTGCATTTTCGTTTAAAAGAAAAACCCCCTATTGCAGCAATATGAGAATACAGAATAAGCACAGAAGTCAACTAAAATGTTTGCGGCTATTATTTACTGCGATGGTATGAACGTTTTCTATCGTTCCATCACAAATGCATCGCGTTTCCTTGCCAACAGCGTCGTAGAGCCTACTTTTTCACGTTTTTCCTCTTCCTAGTGTGAAATTTCCACCGTTTTTCATTTCAAATCTTCTTTATACATGTTTGTTTATTTCAACTAATTACTCTTTTCGTCTATCTTTGTAGCCTTGATAGTCCAAATATATTGACGAAACATCAGCCTTGTGCAAATGCTCGTTTAATTCCTACTAGTCCTATTCCTGTAGAAAAATCAGCAAAACTTCATAATTTGACAAAAGACAGCAATCTAAAGACTAGAATAATAAATACTCTTGAGAAAGAACATTTAAACTTTTCAATGTTAAACAATACGATACCTGCAAGGAAATCACAATATTGGCACAATCCACTGATTTGGAAGGAAATGAACGTGTAGCAAAAACATCGTTTTCCAGTAGATCAATATACCTATTTGCATGAAACCATAGGGTGCATATATATGTTTGTAGATTGACCAATATGGGTATTTGCACTTGATAGGTGTACGAATATATTCTCTCCAGGACAAATATCGAAATGTAAATATTTCCAATTGAAATATATGTTTGATGTTTCCATTTGGCATTGCAGAGGCAACTACTACATCCGTGATATAAATCATTCAAAGTGCAACACGTGATAGTGGAACAGAACGAAATGAGCCATACTTGAGCGAACACGTCAACTTAATTGGCAAAATAGAAACGATATGGTTGAAGCGTTTATTTGTGAAGCTTGTGGAGATTAGGGAGAAAATAAGGTTATCACGCAAATTTTGTTGTCGCCAAGTTAGGAAATAGATATTTGCTTCAATGTATTCAACATGGTTTCTTGAACTCAAATTTTCAGTCATAACCAGAGGATTTCCTTGTGGTGGAACCTATAGGCACCAAAAATTCTAAAATGTTCCGATTTCAGGATATACTTCCTTACATACAAAAATCACTACAGAATTTTTCATCAATCTGCGTGGCTTGCTCCTACTGAGAATAACTCCCTTTTGAGGTGCAGTTTGGCACAGGCGCAATTTCATCTCTGGTTATATCAATATAACAGATGAATATGAAAGCAATCTATTTAAAAAACTCTGTTTCGAAGAAGAAGACCTTCAATATAACACGTACAAATTTATGGGCTCTTGTTTACATTTCATCTACTCATATGAATTCTGTACACATGCCATGTTGTTCAATATTCAAAAATTCACATGAGTTCAATCATAATTAGTCCTAGATTTTTTGTTTCATCTCTATGGACATCAAATATACAGATATTCGAAATTTTTCTGTTGATGTCATGGAAAGAGAGTTTTTTGAAGTACACTCTAAAAATGGTTTTGCAAAATGAAGTTTTTAAAATAGACGACTTCGATCAAAGTTGCCAACCCACAATTTTCTTCACAAATTTACCATTACTGCGGAACGGGAATTTCAGAACAAATTCGACATGATAAGGTTCGCGTTATTTATAAATATCCGTAAAAGATGCCTCGGCTCAACAAACAAGATAATTCCTTCCAAATATAGGGTTTGTTGAGATCATCTCTGATTGGCTGAAACTTAAGTTGGGATTCCTGCTTTCATGTGTCAAATTTATACAGGATATGTTCCGCAAATCAACTTGGATATTTCGGTTGCCGGTTTTCCATTCCGTAAATATGAAATATTCGGTTGGTTCCTGAAAAAAAGGTTAATTGCGGAATTTGATTAATGAAATAACGTCCTTTCTGTCACCAGAACGATAATCAATGTTCTATGGTACTATATCCATAGCATAGAACAATTTTATTTACTTTATGATCCATAGATCATAGAAGAGACAACAATCAACAATGGAAAAATATCTACGTATGTTCTATGGATCATAAGGTAAATAAAGATTTTTCTATGCTATAGATATGTTACCATAAAACATTGATTGTCGTTCTGGTGCATAGACTTAATATGTCTATGTTCTGGTGACAGAAATATTGCTTTTTCATCAATCAAATTCCCTAATGAACCTTTTTTTCAGGAACCAACCGAATATTTCATATTGACAGAACAGAAAACCGGCAACCGAAGTAACCAAGTTGATTTGCGGAACATATCCTATATAAATTTGACACTCTTAACATGAAATCAGGAATCCCAACTTAAATTTCAGCCTAACGAAAACCTATATTTGGAAGGAATTATCTTGTTTGAAGAGCAGAGGCATCTTTTACGGATATTTATAAATAACGCGAACCTTATCATGTCGAATTTGTCCTGAAATTGTCGTTCCCCAGTGGTAGTAAATTTGTGAAGATAATTGTGGGTTGGCAACTTGGGCCGCAGTCGTCTATTAAGATTGATACCATATCTAACCTTATTCTTCTACACATGTATGGGGACGAATATTTGTCGATAAATCAACAAATAATCCACCTTTATATGAGCTCATCAGACAATCAACTGAAGGCTCCCTACACTGAAGAAGCATTGTCCAAGAAATTCGTTCACTACAGTTTTAAGGTTTCGCCATTCATCAGAACGACGCACCTGGTCCAAAGACGAAAGGATTTTAGGTCCAATTTTTTCGATTTTCTTCTGGCCATAAAAAACGAACCAGACTCTCCACTAACATTCTGATTGGATTTTCTTTATCTACGCCCTCGAATTAGTATATGTTTCAAATTTCAGGTCGATCGGAGAACTTTCGATTTTTGGTAAAATTTTAAGGGGTTAACCCTTAAGAAAATATCGATTTTCGAAAAATAATTTTCCGACTCCTATCGCCGTGAAATTTGGCACACTTACTAATTCGAGGGCGTAGAACAAGAATATAAGGTCAGAAATTTTTTAAAAAAATCGTCCTGGACGTGAGAGGTCCTTGAAGTTCCAAAATTTTGGACCTTTTTTCAAAAAATCATTATTACCGACTCTATGAAAGTAGGACGATGAAATCTGTTTTATTGCATAGATAAAGGATCGAACTGCACGTGAAAAAATTCGACATCACCCAGCTTCATTATTTTGGTCGGCACGACGTCTCAAAGTTGACCAAAATTTCGAAATTTGGACCAACTTTGGGTCGTCGTACAGATCAAACGCGTGAGGCTGGACAATATCAAATTTTTTTGATTATATCTGGATCCTTTGTGAGTACGTAGCCACTTATTTTATAGACGTAAGTCTTCTGGTTGAAAAATTATGATTTTTTTAAAAAAGGTCCAATTTTTTCGATTTTCCTAGAGCCATAAAAAACGAACCAGACTCTCCACTAACATTCTGATTGGATTTTCTCAATTTACGCCCTCGAATTAGTATATGTTTCAAATTTCAGGTCGATCGGAGAACTTTCGATTTTTGGTAAAATTTTAAGGGGTTACCCTTAAGAAAATCTCAATTTTCGAAAAATAATTTTCCGACTCCTATCGCCGTGAAATTTGGCACACTTACTAATTCGAGGGCGTAGAACAAGAATATAAGGTCAGATATTTTTTAAAAAAATCGTCCTGGACGTGAGAGGTCCTTGAAGTTCCAAAATTTTGGATCTTTTTTCAAAAAATCATTATTACCGACTCGATGAGAGTAGGACGATGAAATCTGTTTTAATTCATAGATAAAGGATCGAACTGCACGTAAAAAATTCGACATCACCCAGCTTCATCATTTTGGTCGGCACGACGTCTCAAAGTTGACCAAAATTTCGAAATTTTTTCACTATTTCCGCCATTATTTCTAAACGGTTGTCACTGGACGATTTCTAATGACATATTCGTGATCTACGACCTCGATTTAATAGGAAACGATAACAAGGTCGACGATTTTCGAAAAAAAAAAATTGTTTGGGACTTAAAAAATTTTTCATAAAGAACCGCGAATAAACATCAAAGCTCAGAGGGGTGGGGGGGTAAGATTTAGCGATTCCGTGCGAAATTTTATTTTTGAAGCTATGACAATATGCACATCATATATTATGGATTCGAACACGTAGATTACGAATCTGTAATTAGATTTTGCGTAACTGATTCGGTTTGGAAAATATTCCGGATTTGGTGAGAAATTTTCGAAATTTGGGTCAACTTTGGGCCGTCGTACAGATCAAACGCGTAAGGCTGGACAATATCGAATTTTTTTGGTTATATCTGGGTCCTTTGTGAGTACGAAGCCAATTATTTTATAGACGAAGGTCCTCTAGTTGAAAAATTATGATTTTTTTAAAAAAGGTCCAATTTTTTCGATTTTCTTCTGGCCATAAAAAACGAACCAGACTCTCCACTAACATTCTGATTGGATTTTCTTTATCTAAGCCCTCGAATTAGTATATGTTTCAAATTTCAGGTCGATCAGAGAACTTTCGATTTTTGGTAAAATTTTAAGGGGTTAGTTACCCTTAAGAAAATATCGATTTTCGAAAAATAATTTTCCGACTCCTATCGCCGTGAAATTTGGCACACTTACTAATTCGAGGGCGTAGAACAAGAATATAAGGTCAGATATTTTTTAAAAAAATCGTCCTGGACGTGAGAGGTCCTTGAAGTTCCAAAATTTTGGACCTTTTTTCAAAAAATCATTATTACCGACTCGATGAAAGTAGGACTATGAAATCTGTTTTATTGCATAGATAAAGGATCGAACTGCACGTAAAAAATTCGACATCACCCAGCTTCATTATTTTGGTCGGCACGACGTCTCAAAGTTGACCAAAATTTCGAAATTTGGGTCAACTTTGGGTCGTCGTACAGATCAAACGGTTATATCTGGATCCTTTGTGAGTACGTAGCCACTTATTTTATAGACGTAAGTCTTCTGGTTGAAACCTGTTGTATGACTGTTGCTTTTGTGAGTAGAATTCCACTAGTGACATTTCAGGATTAGTGTACAAACCCTGAAACGACAAATGCACATCGCTCAAAGGTTGGGATTCGTAAGATTTGTTTAATAAATGTGTCCTTCGCCAGTTATCACGTACATATCTTTGACAAGATCAGTCGTTCTGATGCTGAATGCTTTTTCAGTGAAGAGTGTGAAGTCTTTAGTTGTTGGATAACTAGCTCAGAAAAGGTAGATATATTCGTCCTAGTGTTTATGTGAGTTCAGTGTTTCTACAAAAAAACTCGATCATTGTGGATAGTCCACAAATAATCTTTGAATATTCATTCAACTATAAGTTCGAGAATGGTTAATATTTAATCAAAAATAATTGGAAATATCAGATAACCCCCTAACCTCTATTTCTTGTGATTTTCATTCACTGCAGAAGTCACAATCCTGTTTAAAAAGACAATTTGTGAACTATATAGAAGCAGGAAGTGATTATTTTTATGATGGAAGAATTCACCTGAAGATGCATTTTCCTACAACTTTGAGGGGCTATATCTTCCAAGCTAGTTAGACTGCAGATTTTCGCTTCAGAAGAACACACTGCGTACATCAAGCCCAATATCTAATCCATATCTTCTTGACAGAAACTTTGCGGGTTTATCCAAAAAAGCACCAACTGTGTACTTCATGAAAACCTGAAAAATTCCTTGATGTTCGTATCTTATTAAGAAATCGAAAAATACGACCTTATATAAGCCTAATACCAAACCTCAATCTATATCCATCAATTACACTTTACCGCATTCATATTTACCGTTTGTTGCAGCTGGGATCTCTATTACCTGTGACCACCCCCGCACCGCCAACTACGAATAACCCTCATCTGCGACCGCCTTTTGAAGTCAGCAACCTCATAAATAACATCGGCAAGCCCGCCGATGTTTCGAATGTAAGTAGCGCCATCTGTACTCTCCCCCCGATAAGATATGCGGCGAGATGCGATTCCAATTTAGTGTTTATCTCAGGTTTAGCCAACTCGATTATTGGTTGCCGGCCAATCGTGTAAGCTTAATAGCGGTTTCTGAATTAAACCGTACCGACGTCAAGCCTTTAATATCTGGACCATGTTGATTATTATTTTAATGCAGAACCCTTTGAGAGAGTAACCGATAGCGATACGTGGATTGGGGCACTTCGCTGTGGAGCGAGGACTGATAACGGTACATTGTTTTGAAGAACAACGATAAACGGTTTTAGCAGGTCACAATGGGCCGTTTGGACAATAGTGGTTGTTCAAAAATATTCAATATCTTTATTCGTTAGTTGCAGCTTTACATTTATTTTATGTGGTGATATATTCATTCTTTGTTCTGATATTTTTTTTTTTCTACCAAACCGGATAAATTCACGAGTTGGGAGTTTCAGATATGGAAAATTGTAAAGTTCAATATACTTATTGATTTGATCTATCGAACAACGTCAGTTTCCAGTATGCATTTTCCAGCAATTTTGATTGAAATCGGAGGTTTCGATGATAATCACTACAAATATGTGGGGAATAACTATAAATATTCACAAACCATATCGAAATCAAGCCCTTTCAAAGTTAAAATGCAAGAGGGGCCATTCTTGAATCTCGATCAAGAATTGAAGAGTATAATGGGGGTTATTACTGCAAATGCAAATTCGAACATAATCATTATCAGTTCGATTCATCATTTTCCCAAATTACCTTAAAGAATTCAAAATCAGATTTCAAAATTGGGGTTTAGGATTTGC
This sequence comes from Myrrha octodecimguttata, assembly GCA_958510865.1. Lineage (NCBI taxonomy): Eukaryota > Metazoa > Arthropoda > Insecta > Coleoptera > Coccinellidae > Myrrha > Myrrha octodecimguttata. The sequence continues at coordinate 87,294,214 of OY294056.1, read as the reverse complement.
CAGGTATGCACGAAGTGACAACGGTGTTTAGTAGAATAGCTTTCTCTGCTATAGAATAACGAAATATTCATTCCTATTCTGTGGTACACACGTGTTCTTCGTCAATATAACCAAACAATTTCCGTTTGCGATTTGTCAGTAATATGACAATCTGTGCTCTTCTTTTTCTATTCCTTGGTCGTCTTCTATTCTAACCAGATCGAAGTATAGCTATCTCTGTTTTCCTAAGCAAAGTAACACATTTGACGTTCTTTTCTTTCCGAGAAAGCTGAATTCGACGTTGCCATATCGTGCACCCAAGAAAAATCCCTTTAAATACAAATCCGCATTTGTATTTTTCAGTTTTAGGTGATCAAACATTTTTTAAAAATATAATATTGAAATTATATGTTTGAAATGTGATTTTTTCATGAAAATTACTGCATTTTCGTTCAGAGGAAAAACCCCCATTGCCGAATGTTTGCGTCGATTTTCCAAGTTAAATATAAACAAGTTACAAGTTTACGTCTGATCGCTTCATTACTTCTTAAGATTCTTGATCGAGATTCAAGAATTGAAGAGTAGGACAATTGCCATATGTCCGCGTCGATTTTCTAAGTTAATTATAAACAAGTAGACATGACCTGCACATGATTTGGATTTGAAATTTCTCGGTATCTTGCATGCAGTTTATTTCGCTTGAAAACATACTCTAATTAGCGAATAGAACTGTCACAAGTATTGCAGATGCTCGAGAAAACTTAGAAAATCGATATAAACATATGACAATTATCATACTTTTCAATTCTTGATAGAGATTCAAGAAATGTCATATGTTTTTGCAGATTTTCTAAGTTTTCTCGAGCATCTGCAAAATTTGTGAGAATTCTATTCGCCATTTCGACTACGTTTTCAAGCAAATATTCAAGAAATAAACAGGAAGTGTCAGTAGATATGATGTGCATATGTAAGTTGCATATGACGGTAGCTTAGTGGTTAGAGCTCATGGCTCATGATCATAAGGTCTGGGGTTCAAGCCATTGGCCGGGAAAGAAATTTTGCGGTTTTCAGGGGACCGTCCAACCATTCGCTGTTGGGTAAACAATTAACAGTGCTGTTCCTAACGTGGCTTTAGGAATTAGTACCAAAGCCTACATAGAACACACCTGGTCTCCCAGCTCGTGCAAGCATTAGCTCCTGAGGGTTTCCACAGCGAAACCTAAGAGAATCAGCAACAATACAATACAAATAATACAATAGAATACATATTCCTCCTACAATTCTCCCGTCCAAGACATTCCTTGCGCAGGTTTGCAATGGTGAGGAATTCGGTGGTCAGGTGAACAGGACTTTCCTCCTCTTCCCTACAGATTCTGCACTCGTCAGATTCTGATGAGCCCATTCTCTTCATATTGCTTCCTTAGGCGACAGTGTCCTGTGAGGAAGCCAGTGAGGAGGCTTAGCTTGTTCTTACTGAGATCCAAATGATTTTTGGAACTTGCAATTCCAAAGTTCCGAAGAAACTTTTTGGAATGGTCCATTCCTCGAGAATGGGGGCTTTTTCTTGAAACGAAAATGCAGTAATTTTCATGAAAAACTTTCAGAACATCACATTTCAAACATATAATTTCAATATTATATTTTTTAAAAAATGTTTGATCACCTAAAACTGAAAAATAAAAATGGGGATTTGCATTAAGGGGATTTGTCATGAGTGCACGATATGTCAACGTCGAATTCAGCTTTCTCGGAAAGAAAAGGACGTCAAATGTGTTACTTCACTTAGGGAAACAGAGATAGCTTTACTTCGATCTGGTTAGAGTGGAAGACAACGACCAAAGAATGGAAAAAAAAGAGCACACAAACGGAAATTGTTTGGTTATATTGACAAAGAACACATGTGTACCACAGAATAGGAAAAAATATGTTATTATTCTATAGCAAAAAAAGCTATTCTACTAAACACCGTTGTCACTTCGTGCATGCCTGGCAAATCCCAAACCCCAATTTTGAAACCTGATTGATTGAATACTTTCTGAAGGTAATTTGGGAAAATGATGAATCAAACCCATAATAATTATGTTCAAATTTGCATTTGCAGTAATAACTCGAATTCAGGAAAAACCCCCATTCCTCCAGAGTGCTCCTCTTTCATTTTCTTCCTTCTCCAAAAACTCTTTCTTATAAGTGAATTTGTCTATACCACAGAAAGGTTCTGAGCCAGTAGGTAGCGTTTGTGCTCCCTTTCTGGCTAGAGTGTTAGCCTCCTCATTTCCTTTGGTTCCTGAGTGCCAAGGAACCCAGACTAAGGAGACCTTGTTGTTCTTGCCTGCTTCATTGAGTTTCCTTCGGCACTCATATAGCCATAGACTATCAGAATGGATGGATCAATATGTCACAACCTTGATAGTTTCTTTCCAGGTTTGTTTTTATGCATCTTTCTATTGCTGCCTGAAAAACACTCGAGTAGGAGCCTAGCGACAGTGTTCACTTGGTTCCGTAGACGCACCCATTCAACATTTCGTTAACCCATATTTCCAAAATCACAGAACAAAATATATTTCGTCAGTAATGCTTAAGTATTATAAGGAGAATTTATTGGTTTCTATCAATACCTGGGTGGGTGACCGCGTACAAGCTCCTCCCTTCACGATAGTGCATTTATAGTATTTTAGATTTGAAATTTCACAGGATAATAGTGGAAAAGTATCTTAAGTTCGTATTCTACACATCCTCCCTAACTTTAGATTATCTCAAGAAAAATGTTTTCAAAAACTGATCGAGTAACCCACCCAGGATACTCAAATAGCAGTTGTTGATCGTTCTATCTGTCGGTCTGTCAAATCTAGTTAACCCGGGTTTGAGTAATCAGGTGAAATTCCGAAAACCCAAAATGTCAAAAACCTCCTAGTTTCAACTTGTCAAATGTCATGTTAATGTCACTCCTTCATTCACAGCTGTGAAAGCGAAATTCGTAATTTGAACTTCTCGTTAACTCATGTGATGTTATTTCTTCCATTATCTAATCCATCGTGAATACATCATCCCTAGGTGAAAAATACCATTTTCGTCAATTCGTTTTATCCCCAAATGCACTAGTGAATTCCGCAGTCGTTTTCGCAAAAAAACGCTAGTTCGGATTTCAAGCGACGCAGTTTACCTGTGTAACGGGCCTTAACCTCCAGCTTAATGCCAGAGGTTTTGTTGAATGGGAAGTTTTAAATTCGCCAACTGGATATATTTTATGTACCTCGGCATTTTATGTGAGTTCGTACAGAGTTGGCTCTAATCAGTTCCTGCACAAACATGCGGATATCTGCGTAGGTCTACAAAGTACTTGCTGAAAAGCACTCGTATTTCAAATATTTATTCGAGTTCTGTCAGGTTTTTCGGCTATTATATTCGGAATGAGTGTAAATAACACAGCGAATAAATTCCCATTTATACGTATTTTTTCACTTCCAAACCAATTGTTTCAAATGAGAACGCTAAAATTTTCATGTGTTTAATTGTTATTTCTTCATCAACCACTTTCGTCCATTATTTGTCTGAATTATCGCTGAAAGACCATGGTTTTGCACACTGTGATTTTTTAACACGTGAACGATTTTCTTCGTCATTTCAATGATCTTTCTAGGGATTTTTTTCCCTCGACGATTCATGTTTTGTAATGATGAATGTTATTTCGGTTTATTATTTGATACAATCAAAAAATAAACCGTGGTGATCGATCAAAAAAAAAATTAACCCCCTGTAAATTTCACAGTTTATATCTTGAAGTATGTAGATTTGAATGAACTAATAAAAAAAATCCGTTCGTCCGTCATCCGTTTTCCAGGGCTTTTCTCTGAAAGTACTGAACCGAAATCCGTGAAACTTGGTAGAAAAATCTTTAGTCGCTTTAGATTGATCCTCCAAGCTTCTCAGCAGGATCAGTGTACCCTAAGGGCTCCAAATTGGGGGTTGGATGGAAAAAAAATTATTTCTCGAAAATTTACCATCGAATTTTCATTAAACTCTCACCGTTGATCACTGTTGTATAACTCAAGCTGAAAATTTTTACTCGGATGATTTACGACCGCTGGTCCCTGAGTTATAAAGAAAAACTCTGCGAATTTTAGTGTGAAAAACCAATAAATTTTAACAATATACAGGGTGGTCCGCGTAGTGACGTCAATAAATTTTTTTTAGAGTCCTCACACCTGGGGGTATCCAAAAATACCCCATGTATGTCTCGCCATTTTTCGTAGTTTTCGAGTTATAGTTTTTTTTGTGTTTTTTCGATTTATTGTGTCAGCAAAGTTTCAGAAATTCATATCTTTTTATGTAGTGGGTATTTTGCAGAATTTTTTTCTGTAACATGATCTTCCAGAATGTCCTTTTAATGAAAAAAATAACTCAGCTTTCTGAAATTACTCAAAGCTGTTTAAAACGAGCTTGAAAGTTAGAACTTCAGTTTTCAGTAGGGTTCACACAATCATTCAAGATCAATTTTAAAATACAAAAAGGAGTTTTCATAGTTTCTGACTGAGTTTAAAAACTTCGCACGGTCCTGAACTACCGAAATCATGAGAAAAAGAATAGTACTTTATTGGCCATTTTTGCTGTAATTGTCCATCGAAGGCGGATAGACTCAAAATCATTGAAAAACGAGTAAAGTTATTTTTCTACGTTTCATCACTTTTATGGAAAATTAAGCTTGAAAATGTGACTTTAGAGTAATTTCAATTCAAATTCCTGTAAAATAATTGTGGCACGTGTGATTTTCACATTAAGATGGATTGGGCGTGCAGGGCCGATCGAATGGCCTGCACGTCCGCCAGACCTGAACCCTATCGATTTTTTTATTTGGGGATTTTACAAAGAGCTGGTGTTAGCTACGAGAAGCAAAAACAAAGCAGAATTAAGACAAAACTTTTGAGAGCGTATAGAAAAATAAATCAAAAAACGTTGACGATTAAGTATACAAGATGGAGGAAGGGATTATGAAGATTTATTGTAGTAAAAAAAAAAAATTATTGTAAAATTTACACAAGCTACAGTTAGTTTTTGTTGGGGAACACATTTTTGTGTATAATTTACCATAAGAATGATTACAAGTAAAAAATAACTTCAATCGTGTTGCAATAATTTTTAGCCTATCCGCCTTCAAAGACCGATTACAGCAAAAAAAGACCCATAAAGTACTATTTTTTTCTTATGATTTTGGTAGTTTAGGACAGTGCGAAGTTTTTTAACTTAGCCAGAAGCTATGTAAACTCCTCTTCGTATTTTTTAATTGATGTTGAATGTTTGAGTGGATCCTACTGAAAGCTAAAGTTCTAACTTTCAAGCCTTTTTTGAGTAATTTTGAGTGTATTCAAGATGCTGAATTTTTGTTATCGAAACAATATTTAGGAGATTATGTTGCAGAAGAAAAAACTACAAAATACCCATTACATAAAAAGATATGAATATTTGAAACCTCGCTGGAATAATAATTCGGAAAAACACAAAAAAATCTATAACTCGAAAACTAGAAAAAATTGCATGACATACATGGGGTAGTTTTGGATACCCCCAGATGTGAGCAAACTAAAAAAAATTTATTGACGTCACTACTCGGACCACCCTGTATAAGTTTTGTTTAAGATATCAATGGTATTGGGTTATTTAACTGAGAAAATAATAAACTCTTGTGTAAAATTTGCAGCGTTTTGTATTGCCAGTTGCTTCTGTACGAACATAACCCACACGGCCGATCCAAAAAAAAAAATAACCTTCCTGAAGAATGATTCTAGAAATTCGATATTTGTAGAGTAGGTTTGGACCTCGATTGCGAAGGTCGAATTCGTGGATGGGTTTAAAACGCCCAATGATTTCGCCGATTCATTCCATTCCAAATTTAAGTTGCCCAATATTCCCAAAATTGAAGATAAGATCTAATTAAAATCATGTACTTGATATTTGTAGAGTAGTTTTGAACTATTACAGAGGCCGAATACTTGAATGGGTGAATTCCGCTGAATTATTCCGCGGATATAGGTACCGATTCAGAATTTTAAAATCGAATCGAAATTCAGTACTTGATTGAAAAATAACAGTTCGTGCAGAATTACATCAGGAAAATATCATCAGAAGCTTGCAAGATATAAAATTTTCGAAATTGAATTTTTCAATTCGTTTTCTTCATACTGTTCCACTGAAAAAAGGTGGAAACGTATCGAGATTTAGTTTGGTATACTTTTGTGAAATATGGAGTTTCAGATATCAACAATTTTTGTTCCGGATCTGATAAACGATTCCCAGAAAAATCCTTGGCAAAAAAATTTGTACAATTTTTTTTTAATTCACTAATCATATGATCCCATGGAAATTCTTGAATATAAAAAAATGGCAAAATTGCTCGTTCGCACTTTTTTCCAACTATTTCAACGCAAAAAATTCTTGAGAAAAATGAACCCAGGCTTCCAAAAGTCACCCTGATATATTCGATTTACTGTTTGTTCTCAGGGCAGTTTTGCACTGGTATTCTTGTAAATAATTCTTCCAAAAATTATCGCCCTTCATAATCATCATTCAGTTATTACACCCTGTATATTTCCGACAAAATTTTACAACTTTCGAAAATCTAGCTGATAGTGAAACATCACAGGGACTCTAACTACCGACTCAATTAATCTGTGCATAGAAGTTGCTGAACGTAAAACCGTCCCTGAACAGGTATAATGGAACAATGAAAACTTCAACTCATAAACATGAATTTCTAATTTCCTCCAAAAAAACAAAGCGGTTTCACATATTTATGTCTTAATGAAAATTTAATTCATAACGTTCCATGAGCTTGAAAATCGCAGTGATACAAGCGGGCTGATGAATGAAACTAAGGGTTATACGCGTTTGTTTTGGGGTACAGCACGTTATCATTTGGTAATTTTCGAATTTCATATGCCGAAACTAGGTCGGACTTAATGATGTAGAATTTAATTCTATCCAGCCGGCCGTAAAAGTGAAGAAACAATCATCTTGAAACATTGGGGACAGGTTGCAAATCAAAATGAGACGGTAAATCTCGTTTATGGGCAAAATCCACACAACGGTTTTGGTATTATACGCATTTCATCTTTGGGGGCATTTCCCAATTATCTTGAGAGGAACCGATGTTACCAGGTTGAAACCTGCGCTAAATTTCGCGAGGATCGTTTCGTTAGTCAAAGTCTAAGGAATTTCGTTTCGTAAATTTAGCTTTTTTCGAAAAGTTTCTATCAGTGAATATGCAGCAACAGTGTGTCAAATTCCAGCTCGATGAGATATTCATTTTTGGAAATATTTGGAAATAAGATTTTGAATGTTTACCTACGGATTTTACCCCAAACCTACTCTACAAATATCGAGTTTCTAAGTCGTTCCTTCCGGGAGTCATTGTGTTTAAGATCGACCGTTAGACCTGACGGCCGATCATAATCGATAATTAGTTGTGGAATGCTCATGCGAAATCTTGAGCAACATTTCGAACTGATCGTGTCATTGTAACAATTAAAAAAACTATTTCAAATATCATATTCCTCGTGAAATTCTGCATGAAACTCTAAGCTGTGATATTTCGAGAAAATATAGGATTTCAATAAAATGCTTTCTATATTTTTGGAAATATTGGAGACATAAAATTAATAAACTAGACAAACATATATAGCCGTGTAGATGACATTGGGAAAGTAATTTTTTCCTTATGTCATATACTCCGAAGCAAAAACGAAATTAACGGTTTTGATACCATCTTATGGTTTTTTGGTGATCAATTCAATTGTGGTGAAGAATTCTGCAAAAAAAATCAAAATTAGGGAAATCCTGCAAATCTGGAATTTTTTATTTCCGATTGCCGAATTGGATAGCATTATTTCAATGTACTCAATTCTCTGAGATCTTCCGAAGGAAGGTGAAGGTTATTTTGACACCTGGTGTGAAATCAGCCTTTCAAATATTGCGCTCGGAGTACTTTTATAATTTTTATTCAAAAAACTAGTGGCTTTACGGAGACCAGAATTGTGCTAATGGGCGTCCAGAATGACCTGTATGGAAATATGGATTAATCAACGAAAAAAATTCTTCAAAAAAACTGGAAATCGAACTCTCTCCACATTCAAAATGATCAAATTCCAAGAACTAGCTACCGTTGGTTGGTAACGGACATTGATATGATCAGATTGAATCTAATTTATACTCGAGAGATAACGTGACCCCACCGTTTGAAAGTGAAGCCAGTTCGATTCCCACCAAAGTTTTTTTAGTTTTTTTTTTGGATCCCCATAAAAGACTAAGATGTGACCAAAAACCGTTATTCCAAAGGTGACGCATAGCTCGCATCACAGTTATCAGAATGTTGCTCAATATTGACATTAAACAACCTGTATGCTACGAAAACAGGGTATATGTCATTAGGCAAAAATGAATGTATATGTTTGTCCAGTTTGCAGTGAAACACCCTGTATTTCCACGTAATGGCCGAGTCTAAACAACATACTTTCAGAAAATAGTGAAGTGAAACATTTGTATAATTTATGCTAGAACTCAACTAACCTTATCCCTCGCACCATCTATATAGTGAGTTTCTGTCAGGTTCAATCGAATCTACAGTTAAATCAGCAAGAAAAATAGAACTCTGGATTTCTGATGGGTAATAGGAGAGCTTTCTAAATATAAATAATGGGTTGTATTAGCAATATTCCCTCTTTCATTTATGAAGACTTATTGCCAGAGGACAATTATAAATTATTCCAAAGCTTACAGAAACTAACAGTTTGGTGTTGCAAGGATTAAGGAGGCCGTTCTGAGAACTGTCTGGAAAGTTTTCCAGGTAATTTTAATTTTGCTTTCAAATCGCGTCTAGTTCCACTTAAGGTAATCCTCCTCAAGACAGACCGTTTTCTCCTGGGTATTATCCTCAACAAAAGTAGGTGATATTCTAAAGATGTCTACGGAAATCCCTTCCCAAAGGAAAGTTCCCCTGTTGTTATCATTGTTCGTCAGTATTATATAGCTCGATATAAAAGTATTGTGAAGTCTTCCAAACTGAAGATGTATCAATTCTCACTGGATCCGAGCACTGGTTAGCATTTAAGATCGATCAAAAATCCCGTGAGCGTGATCAGTTTCAGATTGATGATATTCATCAATAGATGACTTCGGTCCAAGTTGCCAACCCACAAATTTCGTCGAATTTATTATCGTTGGGAAAGGAGAATTTCAGAACAAATTCGACAGGATGAGGTTAGCATTACTTATGAATATCCGTAGACGGTGCCTCGACTCCTTAAACCAGATAATGCTTTCCAAATATAGGTTTTTGTTGAGATGATACCTGATTAGCTGGAAATTAAGTTGGGATTCCTGATCTCTAGTCAATAGTGTCAAGTTTACATATGATATATATCGCAAATTAACTTGGTTATTTCGCTATTACGATTTTCCGTTCCGTAAATATGAAATATTCGGTTAGTTCCTAAAAAAAGGTTGAATGCGGGATTTGATTGATTCAGCGATCATTTTGTCAAAGGAACGATAGTCAGTTTTCTATGGTATAACATATCCATAGCATAGAACAATCTTTATTTACTTTATGATCCATAGAACATAGACGAGATAACAATCAACAATGAAAAAATTATGGTCTATGGATCATAAGGTTATATTCACCTTCTATGCTATAGATATGTTACAATAGAAACTTGAATGTCGTGCTGGTGACAAAAAGATTGGTTTTTCATCAATCAAAGTCCGCAATTAACCTTTTTTTCAGGAATCAACCGAATATTTCATATCTACGGAACGGAAAACTGGCAACCGAGATAACCAAGTTCATTTGCAGGATATATCCTATATAAAATTGACACTATTCACATGAAATTAAAAATCCCAACTATGATTCAAGCCAATCAGAGATGATTTCAACAAAAACCTATATTTGGACAAATTTATCTGGTTTGAGGAGACGAGGCACCGTTTACGGATATTTGTAAATAACGCTATCGAATGAAATCCCAGTACTTGGCTTCCAATAAAGGCATGAAAGTTCTTTCAAAATCCCAGCAGAATCTGACTGTTAGGGCACGTTTTTGAATTCACCAAACTGGTGTGGTTGTGGTGGATTATGTTGGGCATAGAACATAAATATTGGATGTTGAACTAGATAACTTGACATTTACGTCATTCAACCAACAATAAAAAACGAATTTGTGGATCAATCACTCTTCCACCACGCCAATTGGGTGAATTAAAAAACTCGGCCATAGATTCATTTTTTCATCTTCCTGTTAATACAATCCTCACGGAATTTCGTATAAATTTCCTTTCCAGTATCTCACACCCAACCATCAAGTTCGTCATTTATCGAGGTTCTGAAAAAAATTACAAATTCTATCTGGGAATCGAACCTGGGTCTTCCACGTGTATAGAAGTTTCACTGGAATCATTTTGAAAATGACAATCTGAGGATTCCAGCGAAATATCAATGAAATCTAACAAGTACATAGTTTCTGCGATGAAATTTTTTTTATTGTTCTTCGTGTAGGTACTTCACATCTGCCGAAGAAATTCCAATTTGAAAAAGGATCTACATTTCTGAAGACATCGGGGAAAAATATATGTTATATAATAAACACGAAAAAAAGCACGAAAACATACTAATTTAATTTTCGTTTCTTTACAGTGGCACCCTAGGATGGTAAGTAACACGTCCTTTTAAACTAGGAAACCATTCATTTACCATGTTTTCGATTCAAAAATGCAGATATTTTCAGCTAAGGTTAGGCGCGTTGAATGAACCATATACTGGAGATGTCCATGGTGTAAGTGGTGCAGACTACGCTTGTTATCGTGAGGCACGAAGGGCAGGCCTACGAGGAACCTTCAGGGCGTTCCTGTCCTCCAGAGTTCAAAATGTTGACTCAATCGTGAGACAAGCAGACCGAAAATTACCTGTGAGTATCGATTTCAAAAATTTTCACGAAAATAAGGAGTTCCCTGAGAAATAATTCAATTTCTTCTGTTCATTATTCATGTTTTGTATTTACTTTCATATTTTGTACTATCTCATCAATATCCCGAAATTCCTGAATGAAATGGAGGTGTGAGCTCTCTACAGCTTCGTAAAACCTCGTAAACATCTCAATGATAGGCACCTGCTCATGGTCTACTAGCTGCAACGATGCCAACAGCAGCGAGAAATATTAGAATGCGTGAAATCTCGAAAAAATTTGGTGCCGTTCTGCAGGCTCTAGTGATTATTTTTCTATTTTTGCGTGCATGTTCTAGGGTTACAGCATGCTATCGTTTGGCCAAATGTCTGTAATTTTCGATGATTGAACCGAAAATGGTTTCAAACGACTAGGTTGGACTCACTGATGACGAATCCGGTGTCAAAATCGATTCAGTCCGGCCGACCGTCACCACGATTACGGGCGTACGGAGGATTATATCAACTTGAAAATTTCAGGTTTCCTTTCAAAATACGAAGGTTAAGTTCGTAAATGGGCCGAATCGGACGAATAGTTTCAGAGTTATAGCCATTTGAAATTTTGAAGTTAATTTTCTCATACTTCAGAAAGTACCCAATACAAAAAAAATGTTTTCAAGATTTTTTTTCTGATACTATTGTTCATATTCGAGAAAAATTTCTGTTATACCTTGAACTTCATATTTCACAGCAGTTGACCAACTTTCAATTTGATACGGTAATTAGTTTTGGAGATATTGGGAAAAAATATGTAGAATTGCGTGATTTTCTTTTCGATATCGTTGTTTTTTTCGGTATAACTGAAAGGATAATTATTCAATCGTGACAAAATTTCACAGCTAGTTCAGAGATATTGAGGGACCACACTGTGCAAAATTTCGTGAAGATCGTGTTATTAGAAAAATTTGAAAAAAAACATTCATCATATTATCCTCAATAAATTTTGTATGAACCTTCAAACCGTCATTTTAAGTACTGGATTTCGATTCGATCTAATTTGTATTCTTGGAAATATAGGAAAAATAATATTTTGAATGGGTATATCTGCGGAATTCTTGGGTGGATTTTACCCATTCACAAATTCGGCCTTCGTAATTAAGGTCCCAACCTTCTCTACAATTATAGAGTTTATAAGTTGATTTTTTCGGAAATTATTGTGTTTACGGTTCGGCCGTTAAGCCGACCGTAAACACAATAACTTCAAATTTGTTGCTGAAACGGTCATCCACATTGAACATGCGCTCGAAAGCTGCTGCCTTCACGGCAGTGCTTTTCCACATTTTTTTCACTCCATTTCTGTTTTGTTTTTCAGAAATTATTGAATATTAAAGAATGGCAACATCACGCTTTCTCACTATTTTTTGAAAACGAAGTTAGACCTACAAAAGTCACCCCGTTATGTTCGAGGAACTGTTTGCTGTTAAATAATATCCAGTTTTCCACATTTTCCTCAGGTGTCCAACCTCCGGGGTGAAATCCTTTTCAATTCCTGGAGCGAAATGTATAATGGAGATGGTGCACCATTCCCACACGCCCCCAGAATATATTCCTTCAGCGGCAAGAACGTCCTCACAGATTTATCTTGGCCGCATAAAGTTGTATGGCATGGTGCCCTGCTGAATGGAGAACGGGCCTTAGATACTTCCTGCGATGCTTGGCATTCTTCCTCGAAAGATAAGGTGAGAAAATACTCTGCCTAATGTATCCTATGCTATTTATGGTCGTATTCTGAATTTGACTGGATGATTCCGAAGATGAGTCATTTCGCTTCCTTTAAGGAACAGGTGACCGTAAACACAATAACTTTCGAAATAAAAATTGAGCTGAAATATGGTGAACATTTGATGAATATCGACTAATAGTTTCAGCCGAATTTCATCGAAATTTGAAAAATACACTTTCCAAGAAAAAAATGCGTTCAAAATTTCGAAAAAATTCCAATTCCAAAAGAATTGGATTTTTGCGCGCTTGTTCTAGGAGAACAGCGTGCTATCAGTTTGTCCGAATCTCTGTAATTTTCGATGATTGAGCCGAAAATGGTCTTAAACGACTAGGTTGGACTCCCTGATAACGAATCCAGTGTAAAAATCTATTCTGTCCGTCCGTCCGTTGACACGATAACTATCGAACGGAGTGAGCTAGCGACTTGAAACTTTTAGGGTAGGTCGCGCATAGGAATGCCGCTGTTGAGTTCGTTAATAGGCCAAATCGGTGGAACAGTTTCTGAGTTACAGCCATTTGAAGTTTTGAAGTTATTTATTTTTTATTTCGGAAACCATCAGAGCGATTGGATTTAAACTTCGCAGTTGGGTGCAGCATAACGACACGCAACTTCAAGGCAAAATGTTGTCAAGATCGTACTGTCAGTAAATTTGAAAAAAAAAAATTTTCGAAATTTTTTCTACAAAATTTTTTTCTCCGTTCATCATATTCGAGAAAAAATTCTATTCAGATATTGAGCATTCTATTTCACAGCAGTGTTCCAAATTTAGGTTCGATACGGCTATCAGTTTTGGAGATATTGGGGAAAAAATATGTGAGATTTCGTGGTTTTCTTCTCGATATCGTTGTTTTTTTCGGTATAACTTAAGAAATACTGATTCTTTCGAGGTGAAACTTCGCAGCTAGTTCGAAGATGTTGGAGGACCACATTGTGCGAAATTTCTTGATGATCGTGTCACTAGAACAATTTGAAAAAAAAATTGCAAGTTTTTTTTTCAAATATTCTATGATCTCCTCATCATATTATTCTCATTAAAGTCTGTATGAACCTAAGTTGATTTGCGGGATATATCCTATATGAAATTGACACTATTGACATGAAATGAGGAATCCCAACTATAATTTAAGCCAATCAGAGATGATCTAAACAAAAACCTATATTTGAAAAAAATTATCTGGTTTGAGGAGCCGAGGCACCGTTCACGGATATTTGTATATAACGTGAACCTCTTTATATCGAATTTGTTCTGATATTTCCCTTCCCCAGTGCTAGTAAATTTTACTAAATTTGTAGGTTGGCAACTTAGACCGAAGTCTAGAGAAGGGCGTAGAATCAGAATATAAAATCGATTCTTCAAGAAAAATTATGGTAGTTATATTTAGTTCTTGGTAAAATTTTCTTTCAAATATTCTGTGATCTTCTCATCATATTATCCTCATTAAATTCTGTATGAACCTTCAAAAATTTTTCGATGAAGTACTAGATTTCAATTCGTTCAAATCTGTATTTTTGGAAATATTGGGAAAATGAAATTTGAATGGGTATATCTGCGGAATCATTGGGTGGATTTTACCTATTCGCCCATTTTACCCATTCAGATTTTCTCAAATTCATCGTGAAGACTCAATATGAATGTATCAGGATTAAACAATCAAATCCAGACTGAATGAATGGATCACGCCTAAATCTACCCTCCTCAACGTTAAGTACATATTTCAGGTTACCGAAAATGCCCATTACTCCTCAAACTTGGAACTGCCACAAGGCAAACTTATCTGAATTACCCCTAATTCCTCAACCATGCAAAAATAGCTGATAGCCCTATTTACAGCAGGGTACACCGCGTGTAATAACCCATCTTTTCTTATCTCAGGTCGGTCTGGCAGGATCTCTTAAAGGCCCCAGGTTACTGGAACAGACGCCCTACTCCTGTGACAAGCGTCTGATCCTGCTATGTATCGAGGCAACCACCGAGCTCTTCGTGCAAAGGAAAAGGAGAGACCTAGATGATATCAGGTGAGTCATTTCCTTCGTTTCTTTCAGAGACGGCTCCACAGGGTCGGCTGAACCTCGATTCTAGAGTTTGTGCGTTGCAAAATGTATACCATGTATCCATTCACTTTTATAAAGTATCCCGGTTGGCCATTATTTAGGTCTATCATGTTTTTGTAACTAAAACCAAGGAAGGTTGGCGCTCCTGAAATATCGACAATGTCGAAATAATTCGACGCGAGGTTGCCAATTTCTACTCTCTTTCAATAACAAATAACAATTCAGCCTCAGCCATAATAAACTAATAAATTAACATTCCGCTTTGATTGTATTGTATTGAGCCTCAAGTAGGTAGTCATGTTTGAATTGAACAAACGAATAATTTCAAAAGTTATATTTTTCGTGGAATTGTTTCGATAGGAAGTAGTACATTGAAAATGAACTTGGTATATCCTATGTTGGCAGAACATTGAATTTTATGCACGAAAATAACATGAATCATACAATATCTCATTCAATGCTATTTTTTCTAACATTTTAGGAATTGCTTTTTTCTGGGAATTGAATATTTGAGTTGGCTTCAAAGTATGTCCATAAAACATAATTCCATATCTTGCTTTCGACTCGAGTACTGCATGATAGGTTGTTTTCATGGAGAATTTATCCAGATATCTTGTCATCACACCCAAAGATAACAGACTGAAGCTAAGCTGCATCCCAGTTTAGAAATATGTTGATCCCAATCCAGTGTATGTATCATTCACGTAGATTTCCAAGACCTTTGTAAATGGAGTGAGTTCTTTTGAGGTTAACTGTGACACAGTTTTCGAAGTACTACTACATTTTCATACTGGAATATTTCAAGTTGTGCAACAAGGTATTTAAGTGACTTCTGTAGGCATATTTCTTGAGAATTTAGAAAAGTAGGGAATTCGAAGTAAGGGACTATTCTATCCATCATTTTTCAGTAAAATTCAAAAACACTCGATTCTTGAATTCCGTACAAGAAAAAAGCATTACTGAATCTTCCAACCATGTTTACATACGTGAAATATTTCCAATATTAACAGAGAAAAAAGTTTCTTCAACATCCGCCAGGTCTTTGGAATTATTGAATTCACATAATATTTTCTCAAATTCAATAGTTTCCAAATATAGATTGACATTTTGAAAAATAAGTAATTACTACGACCTCTTTGTGGAGAGGTCAACGTTGTGTATAGTTATCTGACAGAAAAATGACTATAACCTAACATTTTCATAATATACACGGTGAAATCTGTCAGGATGTCATGGCAAACCGGGATACTTTATAAAAGTGAATGGAGTATACAGTAGAATCCGTTTATTACGACGCCGGCTATATTGACCAACCGCTTAATATGACGTGATTGCAGTGTGAAGTTTGGTATCCATATAAAGCTCCATATTACAGCGTTCAGATAAGATGACTTCGCTTATATTGACATGTCGTTTATTATGAACCGATTTGAAGAAATCATAGTGAGCGGCCACTATAACCGGACATAGTTTTCGCGAACCTACGTACCCCTATGCGATGTTTTCAACAAGGACCAGATTAAAGAATCGTTCTATTCAAATGTTTTGAAACCAAAGAGGAATTGGAAGTCACGACAAGAGAATGTCAATCAAGTGTAACTTCAGTGGTTTGAAATCAAAAGAAACAAAGGAATAGCTGTCAGCGGCCCTATTTCACAGGTTTTTTCTCTGGTTTTGATATCAGCAATCCCATTTTGTGAAAAACATGGTGTGCTCATTTGCATTCAAAAGTGACGTCAGCAACTTGAAGATTCAAGGAAATACATATTCTGTGCTTTGAATTTTCATAGTTTCAGTTAGCTGATGTCACTTTTCAATACACATGAGCACACCATGTTATTTACATCATGAACAATCCTAATTGATCTGCGAGCTGTTTAAGTCGTTTCAAAGTTAGACTTAACATTGTATCAGGTAAAATTGCCGGTGAATTTTCGTACGTTAATCTTTTGTTCAGTGTGTCCTGGTGTTTTTCCTTGCTTTTTTGTGAATATTTATGTTCGATTAGTGATTTTTCTGTTTATCAAACTTAATCTATACCAAACATTTGAAATCCCTCAATTTTTCAAAGATTATGCTTTATATGACATCCGGTTAGTATGACGTGTTTGTCACTTCCTTCAATGTCATTATAAACGGATTCAACTGTAACACATGACACCTATTTGGTATATTCTCAAAATGTTGTCGTTGTCGTATTTGTAACTGAAATTTGTGAATCTCTCAATTGTTTGAGAGATCATGATTCTTGGCAGGTCTGCCAAAAACAGAAAATGATTTGATGTTGGCTCGCTTAGGTTTATCGATGAAAAAAATACTATTGACTATCTATATATATATAGTATGTCTTTCAAACTGCTACAGCATAGTTTTGGAAATGAATATCGCTAGATCCATTCGTGAATAACCATATATTTCAGCAATATACACAGTTCAAAATGGTCTAGGGGATATCGCAAAATTTCAACAGAAAATGTTTTGTGAGGCGAAGATTTGATGAACAAAACTTTTCAAAAAATTGTACAGGTGATCCAAATAGTGACGTCAATAAATTTTTTAGATTCCTCACACCTGGGGGTATCCAAAAATACCCCGTGTATGTATGTCATGCGTTTTCTTGTAGTTTTCGAGTTATATTTTTTTGTGTTTTTTCGATTTTTCATGCCAGCAAGGTTTCAAAAATTCATTTCTTTTTATGTAGTACGTATTTTAGATTTTTTTTCTGTAGCATGATCTCCCTGGATGTTGTTTTAATAACAAAAATGACTCGGCTTCCTGAAATCAAAGTTACTAAAAAATGGGCTTGAAAGTTAGAATTTTAGTTTTCAATAGGATTCACTAAACATTCAGCATCAATTTAAAAATACAAAAAGAAGTTTTTATAATTTCTGGCTGAGTTCAAAAACTCCGCACGGCCATAAACTACCAACTTCATAAGAAAAAATCAGTACTTTATGGGACTTTTTTTAATGTGATCGGCCTAATAAATAAATAAGTAAATAGGCTAATAATAATTGAAACACGATTGAAGTTATTTTTCTACTTATTATCATTTTTATAATGAATTAAACTCAAAAATGTTTTTCTAAAGTTATTTTATTTGAAATTCCTGTAAACCTACTGTAGCTCGTGTAATTTTTACAATAATTTTGGTCTTACTACTGATTGAAAATGTGAGCATATTTCAACATTAGTAGTTGTGAAATTACTTGCTTTTAAATGAGAAATAAAAGAACAAAAAGAACAAATCAATGAAAAATTAGCATTCAATACGATGAATCTTTAAATTCCCCTCCTCCATCTTGAATACATAATCGTCAGAAATTTTCACCATAAGAATCAATATATATTTTGAAACAACAATCGGTTATTATTGAATTCATAATCCTCACAATAAGAACAAATACCTAAGATAATAATAGTACAGGGCATGATGCAAGGCTCGCCTGTGATATGTATCAAAAATATTTTGAGAATTGTGTTGGCTGTTACGTAATATAAATCCATTGTATATTATGTAAATAAAACACATATGTGCTGTTTTCTCTTTAATTTGAATTGAAATATAAAGCGTTTTGCTTTACGTTGTAGCTTCTTCAAATACTATTAGGTAACTGATTAAAGGATTGATTTCAAACAATATTTAAGGGAATTTCTGTGGTAAGGAGTATATCAGAGATACAACTCAACTGATAAAAAATATTAAAATCAGTCAGATATTTTGATGAAGCATAGGAACAAATAAAGGAATTTTCTATCAAGAATAACATCATAATTTCCCTTAGAGCCAATAATTCTTTAGGATAAAGTTTGAGGAGCTCTAAACCCAAAATATATAAAATATCTGACCAAAAAACTTGAGATTTGCAAGTAGAATGTCAAGCTTGATTGCAGGGTCAATTTCGTAAATGAACGATAATCTGACCATTGGTCTCACCAATATCCACCTCTAAAATATCACTTTCACAATATTCCCAAAAATAAACGTTCGATCGAGTTGTAATCATATAATTAAATCTCCGAAGGAAAATGAGGCATCTAGATGAAATCAGGTGGGAAAGATATTTCATCCATTTCGCTGTTCTTATTTCATTATTTATGGCAAAGTATCATCTCAAAGACGAATGAAACCGGAATCATCCCAGCGTCTGCAAATATTTGACAGGGGTCTGTAAAAGTTAGATTAAACGAGAAAGGGTGCGTTGATCAACAATATCAAATGTTAAAGAAATTCTTTAATTAATTCGGGAGTCGTAGGTAGATAGAGGGGACCTCTTGTATTGTTGACTTTTGGAAGATGAATCTTATTCCTGTAATTTTATTCATTTTTCTCCGGTGAAAACTCCAGAGAATATTGTCAAACGGGCTGTTTCACTTCAATTTATTTCATTCTTATCGCTCAGATTTCTATCTGCTACGATTATTGTAGGTAACATAAGAACCTCAGGCAAATCAGTTCGTTCTACAAAGATCAAGTTTTGAAATGTTACGTATTAGCTACCTTATAAAACAGCGATACCATGAGAAAACTCTGTAGAACAGTGTTATCATTTCGCCTGAATGTCTATGATTATCTTCTTTTCGTCGGGCACGATCTTAAAAGACTAGGTTGAACTCACTGCTGAAGAATCCGATTTCAAGTTCAATTTTCTGTACGGTCTTTGCCACGATATCTTCCAAACCGAATGAACTAGCGACCTAAAATTCAAAGGTAAGTTCCATATAAATGCTACGATCAAATTCGTTAAAGAAAGTTCGACCGGTACAATTACTTCCGGAACAAACAAATTAGAAAATAGATATTAATAAATTAGGTTTGGGACTTAAATACGAAGGTCGAATTAATGTATGGGTAAAAACGAAGTCAAGATTCCTAACGTCCGAACGTAAACACACTAACTTCTGGAAGAAACAACTTAGATTTCTACATTATTGCAAACACAGAAACACTGGCATCAACATAGCTTTCAAACCCGCAAACTCTTCGGGTAGAATCCTAGTCCTAACGGCCGTCCGAAACCACAATAAGTCCCGGAAGAATCAACTTAGAAATTCGATATTGGTAGAGTAGGTTTGGGGTTAATAACGAAGGCCGAATTCGTGAATTTTCAGAATCCACCCAATGATTCCGCAGATATACCCATTTGAAATTTTTTTTTCAAATTTTTATAGTGACACGATCATCACGGAATTTGGCACAAAGTTGTACGTTAGCATTTTCAAACTAGCGGCCAAGTTTCATCATGATTGAATAAGTCATTTTTGAGTTTTTCCGAAAAAACAAGGATATCGAGAGAAAAACACGAAATTTGACATATTTTTTCAGATATCTCCAAAATTTATTATGGGCTCGAACTGAAATTTCGTACACTACTGTGAAATATGAAGCTTGCGGCCTAAGCAAAAATTTCTTTCGAATATGATGAACAGTTTTTGAAAAAAAAATTTCAAAAAAAAATTGGGAAAAAAATTTTTCATTTATTGACTGTACGATCTCAACAATATTTCGCAAGTTATCACTGAAATGACTTAAAAATTGCAAAGGGCTCTAACTCCGAAATATCTCGGCCTATTCTGCCCATTAACGAAATTAACCGTTGCATTGTAAAATGCAATGACAGAGTCGATTTTGACACCGGATTCGTCTTCAGTGAGTCCAACCTAGTCGTTTGAGACCATTTTCGGCCCAAAACTAGAAAATTACAGACATTTGGACAAAACGATTGTACGTTGTTTCTCTAGAACATGCGCACAAAGATAATGCAAAACCTCCCACAATAACCTTTAATGGATATTTGGCAAATTATGGTTTCGGTATTTCGGGACCCTTAGTGGAGTTTATGAGAAAAAATCTAGAAAAGCACTGACGTGAGGTCAGGAGCTTTCACGCGCTTGTTCAAATGGGGATTTTTCCTTCAAACGAAAATGCAGTTATTTTCATGAAAAACCTTCAAAAAATCACATTTCAAACATATAATTTCAATATTATATTTTTAAAAAATTTTTCACCACCTAAAACTGAAAAATAAAAAAGGGGATTTGCATTTAAAGGGATTTTTCATGAGTGCACGATATGGCAACGTCGAATTCAGCTTTCTCGGAAAGAAAAGGACGTCAAATGTGTTACTTTGCTTAGGAAAACAGAGATAGCTATACTTCGATCTGGTAAGAGTAGAAGACAACGACCAAGGAATAGAAAATGAAGAGCACAGACTGTCATATTACTGACAAATCGCAAACGGAAATTGTTTGGTTATATTGACAAAGAACACGTGTGTACCACAGAATAGGAATAAATATTTCGTTATTCTATAGCAGAAAAAGCAATTCTACTGAACAACGTTGTCACTTCGTGCATGCATGACAAATCCCAAACCCCAATTTCGAAACCTGATTTAGAATACTTTCTGAAGGAAATTTGGGAAAATGATGAATCAAACCCATAATAATTATGTTCAAATTTGCATTTCTAGTAATAACCCAACTTCAGGAAAACCCCCCATTCTATCTATTTGCTCGACACGAAATTTTGCACCTAGTTGCGTGTTGGAAATCTTCACCTGATTAAGAAGTTTCAATCTGATGGCGTTTGTTCTTCTTGAGATGTTGCGGAAATAACGTTAAAATTCCAAATAACAACGAAAATCATACTTCCTCCCTCATATCTCCTGAAGTAAATATCGGACCGAATTCAAATTAGGAACATTGTTGAATACCGACTTTAAGGTTTGTGCCAAATTCCATTGAAATCTAATCAATATTTTCAGGGAAAAAATATTTTTCATACAAAAATTTTAAAAATGTTCGAATTGAAACTTTCTAACAACTGGATCCACACGAAATTTTGCTCTGTGTTGCGCATTGGTATTTCGAAACTGTCCACAAAGTTTCAATATGATCGAGTCAATACATTATGGGATATATCAAGGAATTAACCTCAAAATTTCAATTGGTTTCGTGCGTCGTTTGACATTTGTCATACGTTGGAGGTAAAACAACCTCACTTATCCGCTTTGTTTATGTTATGAAGTACAGCATTTTCAACAATTTCAGGATAAATTCACAAGTTAAAATGATTTATATTAGTAGAATTGGTGAATAACTAGGCCTAGTTATTGTTTCGTTGTGAAATACAACATAAATACACCGAGAGACGAAGGAATCCGATTTTTCAGATAAATTGTAGTGTAGACTTTATATTTGAATATTTGCAGTTTTTACCCATTCCCCTAAGTTTTATCTGGTATTGGAAGAAATAGAATACTATGTGAACTATCCCAGAGAAGGCAAACATCCTATATTCACGCCATAAATTGAAAAAACTGTTCTGACAAAGTAACAAACTATGGTAGAGTTTGTTGGAGGCATTTCCACACTGGTTAAGGAGTTATGTTAGACTATCTATTTAATTTGTTCTGTTTAATAAGTTGACTCATGATGAGATAAGTATTATAAGAATATTTCGTGTTTGTTATACACATTTCAAGAATTATATCTTCTCGACACTACAATAGCTGGCGTTATGAATGACAAACCCATCCTGAATGGTTACCACTCACGTCTCCATATGATATATAAAGGCAATTCGTTATGTGATAGATTTGTCAAAATATTGCATGCATTTTATAATAATAATAAACCAGATAACTTTCCCTGTTCTCAACCGAACACGTTCCGATGTGGCTCGACTACTCGGATGGAACTTCTACATTTTGTTGTTTGTAATATGTTTCGAATTGACCTAATTGTCAATTATTAAAGATTATGAAAGCCCTAATGTTGCATCTGCATATTAAAAAAAACATTTTATATGGATAGTAAAGAATTTTTTGAGGATGAATCGAAATCAAGGAAAAAATTTCATTATTTTATTTGCAACATATATTTAGTATAATAAATATATAACTGAAGATTATGATAGCACTGACATAGCAATTGTAGACCAATATTGTAGTAATTCGATAATTTGCAATAAAGAACGTTATTTGAAATAGTACTGAGTTCTCTGGAACCCATGTTTTTTCCATTCCATACATTCGTTGGATTTCATTCTGCTGTTTATTTTCAGGAATTAATGAGCTAAATATTTTACTATTTCATTTTCAATAGTTATACCTATAATAAATGCTATCTCTGATGTGGATACGCTAGGCTTTAGAAGACAAGGATAAATACTGCAATTTTCATTTATATCGTTTTGAACGATTATCATCTGAGATTGAATATCAGTAAATCAGATCCATTATCACAAAATTTCACTTGTAAAATTAATAAAATCACTGAAATCTCCAAATAATCGCTCTTCGCCAATGTAAACAAAGCGAATGTATTCCTTGGTCTCTCGGTGTATTTATGTTGCATTTCACAACGACACAATAAGTTGGCCTCACAGGTCTAGTCATTCACCAATTCTATGAATATAAATCATTTTAACTTGTGAATTTATCCTGAAATTGTTGAAAATGCTGTAATTCATAACATAAACAAAGCGGGAAAGTGAGCTTGTTTTACCTCCAACGTATGACAAATGTCAAACGACGCACGAAACCAATTGGGTATAACTTCGAAACGCTATAAGTCTCTAAGTATTTTCCTTCGAAAGTTAGAGCACATACGGACGGACGGACGGACAGAATGGAATTTGACCGCGGATTCTTCTTCGGGGAGTTCAAACCAATCGTTTAAGACCATTTTTGGCTCAAAATTCGAAAATTACAGACATCGTAACGAAATGATAACACGCTGTTCCCTAGAACGCGTAAAAATGTGTTTCTTCTAGTAAGACCCAGGGCCCTTCCAGTGTGGTTTCTGACTATTCACAGAATATGATTGATACGAAATCACGGTATAAAACTCGACAGATGCTTCATTGTCGTTCAATCACCGACACGAAAAATGTTTTCAGATTTCTTGAAAAATGAAGTAGACATAATATTGCCGGAATCACTTCCGAAAGTGTCGCCCTAACAGTGCTATGATTGATAATCCTGCAAAAGTTTCGAATGCTAATGGACTTTTAAAATATATTCCACCGTCACAGAAGTTTCTCGGCAAATTCATCGCTATGTTGATATATTTTCGAATATGCCAGGATACTCAACGTTGATTGAACGAGTGAAGTAGGAATGCTGACTCATTTGCTACACACTTAGGATGATTATTTGGGTCTTCTCTCATTGGACGAGGATGTTTGTTTTTCTCTTGGTAATGTCCTTCTGAGAACTTGATGCTTTGTATCCCTTAGCCCTGGTGATTATGCATACACATGTAGGCTTTCCAAACGAAAATTATCAGGAGCAACTATATAACGATAACACAGCAACATACAACAAAAATTCAGTTATAATCGGAATGGAAAGAAACGCCGCAAATTTCACACAAAGGTTTATTATTTTCCCAACTCAATGTGCAAATTCTTCAGCGATATTTATCACACTTTCATCGTCGCAAGTACCACAAGTGAGAAGTTTAACAGTGGAATAAAACAATTTTTAAAATTGTCCATCAACATGCATGCAAAAGCTGCTGCCTTCAGGGCAGTGCTTTTTGAAATTTTTTTTTGCTAAATTACAAATTTTGAATGGGTATATCTACGGAATCATTGGGCGGATTTATCCATTCACGAATTCGACCTTCGTGATTAAGTCCCAAACCTACTCTACAAATATCGAGTTTCTAAGTCGTTTTTTCCGGAAGTTATTATGTTTACGGTCAGTCCAACGGCCGACTGCGTAAACGCAATAACTTCCGAAAGAAACAACTTAGAAACTCGATATTTGTAGAGAAGGTTTGAACCCTAATTACGAAGGCCGAATTCGTGAATAGGTAAAATCTACCCAATGATTCCGCAGATATACCCATTCAAAATTTTATTTTTCCAATATTTCCAAAAATACAGATCAGATCGAATTGAAATCCAGTACTTCATCGAAAAATTACAGTTCGAAGGTCCATACAGAATAAAATGAGGATGATATGATAAGAAAATCACAGAATTTTTTTTGTCAATTTGTTCTAATGACACGATTATCACGAAATTCTGCATAAAGTTGTCTATCAGCATCTTCAAACTAGCTGCGAAGTTTTATCAGGACTGAATCAGTATTTCTCGAGTTATACCGAAAAAAACAACGATATCGAGAAGAAAACCTCAAAATTTGACAAATTTTTTCCCGATATCTCCAAAACTTATGATCGTATGGAACTAAAATTTGGTACACGGCTGTGAAATATGAAGCTCAACGTGTGAGTGGAATTTTTTTTGGATATGATGAATGGTTTCCGAAAAAAAAAAATTTTTGGAAAAAAATTTCGACAAAATATTTTTTTTTCATTTACTTACAATATGATCCTGACAAAATTTGGCTCAAAGTTGCGCGTCGTTATACTCCACCTAACTGCCAAGCTTGAATCCAATCGCTAAAGTAGTTTCTGAAATAGAAAATAAATAACTTCAACTTCATTAACGAACTTAACCGCGGCATTCTCATACGCGACCTACCCTGAAAGTTGCTAGCTTGCTTCTGTCGACAGTTATCGTGTCCTCGGCCGGACGGACGGCCGGCCGGACAGAATCGATTTTGACCCCGGATTCGTCATCAGTGAGTCCAACCTAGTCGATTGTGACCATTTTCAGCTATATCATCGAAAATTACAGACATTTGGACAAAACGACAGCACGCTGTTCCCCTAGAACATGCGCGCAAAAACTGCGATATTGGCGAACAATCTCTCGAACTTTTTAATTCCATTTATCATTTCAATTCCTACCTGGCTGAAAAAATTTAAGATTTCCAAAATTGAATCATGGAAGCATCGGCTCCTACTTTAATCAAAGGCTCTTGGTAATAGATTCACTACAATTGATTAGATGTCCGGTTTGTTATTGATTTTTTTTGCATATATTCTCGCATTTGTTTTATCATATACATGCTCATTATCTTTTATTATCATTATTCACCCTTATTTCGAAGTCTCATTACGGAAAATATTGGATTTCTATTGAAACCAGTAACGAATATCCACATGTTGACGATAATTATACTACGCAAACCAAAATTGGTGAAAACCTTCGATCAACGGAATTTTTTGGAAATCTTCATTATTTTAGATTACGCTACTTAATTAGCGTTCTGCATGTAAAAGTGGTATTCAGTTATACAAGAGTATTGATTGAGATTTCAATGTTTTAAATGAATTTTTTAGGGGAATTGGTTCTTGTATTGTAAAAACCAAAGATTTTTGAATGATATATAAGTTTTATTCCAGATATGAATGAGCTTCATGAAGAAACTTAACCTTGAATTCCGTAATCCGCAGGGTGATTTCTATAAATAATTTTTATCCGATGTTTAGTCGTAATGTTTCAGATATTGGGAGAAAAAACCCAAAAATATTTAATTTGAACTACTTACGATTATGAAATCGTCAAGAATATTGATGGGGCATTTGCACATTGTGTTTATAACTTAATAAACGAAATCCGTTAGAAATTTCTCGATATGTGTTGAAAACTTGGTTATCAATCTTTTTCATCTACTTTTAGATTATATGATTCTGGATGAAAAGTCAACCGATTATTCCACTGAATTCCAATCTTCGAACCGAATGCGATAATTCATTTTCGGGATTATTGGAAATTTTTTCAAAAATTAGTTAGTTCAAGAGTTCGTAGGGTTTGAAAGTTGTGCATGAACCAAACTGTAATGGTCGACTTTCATTCGGTGACAAATTTCGTCAGGTAGCATCGTCTCGAAGTAAATGAGCCATGACAAAGTGCACATACTGAATAACTGTTTGAATTAATTTTTCAAAAAAAAAACTTTTTTCTTGAAAATTTCTGAACGCATGTGAAGAAGACCTTGCCAAAAAAGTACCACATGACTCACTTTTCCTATTCAAAAAATTTAGAGGGTTTATGGGGATGGCACAGGGTGCAACAAAAATCCTTCAAAAATGCATAAAAATTTGGTAAAAGTAAAACAAAATTAACCTGTTTCAGGATTTCGTTGCCAAATATTTTTCTTCTGACAAAATGAATTTGTTCCTCAATTTTGACGCGCACTGTATATAATGTTAACGCTTCGGCATTTCACCAACTATCACCAAGTTGTGAACTTACCGCATTAGTACCTACTAATCGGAATATTGCAGGCACAAACTCAAAATTTAATATGGGAGTTTATTCGAAACTATTGAGTTGATACTGCCATTAACGAACCTAACTCGTTCCGTTTGAAATTTACCGTAACAGACGGAAGTGTATTTGATATCAGTATGCAGCCTTCATTTGTTTGAAACTGAACGAAAAGTCAAAATAATTATGATCCTCACAAAAAGTTAACATCGAAATGTATGGGTAGAAAGAAATAATAATCACAAAATCCAGTTTTGAACCTAGAAAAGTATAATTCATGAAATACCATTCTATATTGCAGGTACTCTCGTCCAGATGATATCATGACTGAAGAAGACTACCACAAATATATTCAAACAATTCAATGAGGGGAATCTTCAACCTAGAGGAATATGTCCGACCAAAGTAAAGGTCCGCCATCACATCAATTTGACAAATTGAACATGAGTTACCTTTCCATCCAATGTTTTTTGTGTTATGTCGTGAAATATAGCCAGTGGACGATAAGTGTCAATTTTGTTTTGAAGTATCCGAATTATCGCCAAATGTAAAATGTTACCCTTTTGTTATTAGTTTTTCGAATTGGTGATCTGTTAGTAAAGATGAAGAAGCTTCGAATTTTCGATCTGTTTTAAATTCATATAGCTTCAAATTTCGTTAACTCGCATTTTCAAATCAATACCGAAAGCATCTTTCCAGAATGGAAGATTTGTCGTAAATGATTAGTCTTACAACTTACAACTCGAAATTACAAAAGTTTACGATATAATCGTGAACGTGTTAAAAAAATTTTTGTATGATACTCAATTGACCCAAGTTCATTGAATTTAACCTATTTTTATGTTCAAATTGGTTATGAATTCTATCAAAATTAAAATATGATTTCAGAAAATATACTCGTATATCCGTATTTTGTATGAACCCCAATATTATTCCATTTATCCTTTTTTAACGCACTGTGAGAGGATTAATGCAATATTATGAAAGAAAATTCCATAAAATATAGCATTGCCAAATACTCATTCAATTCTCAAAATAAACCCAATGGATCACCATTTCTCATTACGTATGTGCAAAATTCATCGCCAATACGAGCTCAATATCGATTAACATACAGGGTGTTCCTAAATTTCAAACGATATGGGGTGATACCTGAATGATAATATCAGAAAAAAATTTTACTGAACATGAGCCTTCAAAACTGCTTTCCTCGTATCGTCTGAATTTACCGAAATATTCAGCTGAAATTCACCAAACAAATTTAAGGGTCCACACCTTATGACATGCCGATGGCTTGTGAAAATCTACAGAGTGTCATTTTTTCTGAGCATATCTCCTTTTTCTATAGAAATATTTTTTATGGCGCGCCACTGGTAGAATTGAATCTTCGTTTTATTTGAATACTTCTGAATCCCCCGCAATGTTTTTGTATCTGCTGTAGTTTTTGAGGAAATACCTTCAAATGGTCTCCTCTGAATCTTTTTTTTTAAGAATGAAACCCTATCAGTGGTAAAAAGGGAATTATGTAATATTTTTCCCTCAAAAACCGTACTATTTATGAAAAAAAAAAGATTGGGGGTGAAAAAAATTCGATATTTAACAAAGATTTTTCAACCTCAGAGGCACACCACAAAAAAGTTCTGGAGGGAAAAAGAGAAATCAATATTTCAAAAAAAATATCACACTGTCGATGTGGAAGAACAGTGGACATATGATACTTGATATGTGCAATATCGCTACCGAACGTCACCTGAATATTTCGAGAATCACAAATGCCATGATTGAGAATTTTCGAAAAAATATCATCATTGATAAGATGTCTCGACAGAGACCCATGTTTAATCTTGACATCATCAAAGTTATCACCGCAGTTCGTTACAATCTTCAATTGAGAAAAATCCTGTATATTGTTATTGTTACATTAGATATAAGTTTACAACTATTTCAGTAATTTTTGTGATGAAATTGATATTACTTTAGTATTAAGAAATTGAATATGCATCGGCTCTACCAAACTTGTCGTTGAATGAATTTATTTTCAATGTATGACTTCAAAAATCCGTTTCACTTTGAAAATGAACTTAATCTTCAATTTGGAAGATCTCAGAAAAATTCTGGATTTAACCGAATTAATTCGAACTGTTGAGACAATTCAAACCATAACTAACTCAAAAAGAACCATGAATATTTTTAATTTGATGATGCGAACCAGAAAATTGCGTCTATCTCCTACACACCAAGAAAACAATTTTCGCCGCGGCAGTTGATGAGATATTCATTTGCATTTGATGAGGCAATGAGGGAATTTCGTTAATTGCTAATTATCAAATTAGAAGAGGCTGAGTCAGTACGATTACTGAATTATTTTATCTACTGCCTCGCAACTTGCGTAACTGCCTGCTTCGATATCCATGCCGCGTAGAATTTTGATATCGTTCAGTTCCAGCATCACGAATTGTTAATTTGTGAAAACTTGATAGGGAAATTAAAACTCTCCGTTCGACGCGGATTTCCATAAAACAAGAATGCAATCGTCAAATCGGCTATATATAATATACTTTATTAGCAATATTTCCATTTTCATAAAATATTTTCTTCTATTTATCTCTGTTTTATACTTTCTGAATTTTTTGGGTCTTGTTGAACGTTTCGTCCCAAAAATATACAGGGTGATTGTAAATTGGGGGTACAAACAGGGGTGATTACTTTGGGCGATATCCAGTATGAGAATCCCAAGAACATGAGTCCTCAAACAATTCGTTTTCGAGAAATATTTTAGAGTTTGATTTTCTCAAATTTTATCGTTATGCATTTATCAACATATACGGCTGAAATGTAGTGAAATTAGATTTCGAATATCAATTAAGGGATATTTTGGGATTTTCTTCATGTTTTTACTTTCAATATCTGGAAAAAAACTTTTTATAATTAAATAAAAATTATTGTTCATAGAAAACGCCCTTGCGGATTGCAGTTCACTTCTTTGATTGTTCACGTTATTCCAATATTGTTCATCAGACAACATTTTTTTTAGAAACTGCCCTTGACAAAGAGTTTGTATCTGCAATCTGGAAAAGCGTTTTCTATTAATAATTATTTTAATTTGACTAAACAGCTCTTTTTCGATTGGAAGTGAAAGTCCAGAAACTGAAAAATAATAAGGCTTAAAGGTTAACATTATATTACCTATATTAAATAGGTAAAACTCAACAAGGTTATACATTTTTAAGCCAGATCCTTTTTTTCCCCAGAACTAATGTATTTTTACCAGAAGATAATTTCCAATGTTTTTACAAAAAATAATCTGTTCTGGATCCACGAAAATATCAACATTTTCAATGAAAATACACTTTTTCGAAGGAAAGTCTGAAATTTTCAATCCAAGGCAATTCAATAAAATAAAGGACCGGGAATTTTATCAGTTGACATAAAAATCATCGAATTTGAAATAGAAATGAAAAAAAAAACTTGACATTTTTGGGAAAAAGAAACAGAAAGTAAGTAAGTAAGACCTTTGGAAATGTAGAAACAGGTTGAATTGAATTCTTAAGACAAGCAAGAACTAAAAATGTTTTTATTCACTATTAATTTATTTCATTCGGAGTAAATGGGCAATAAATTTGAATACAGGGAAATTCATATCAGCCATAAGATATTCGAAAATACATATCTATACCACATATCCATCTTTTATGTCATATCAAAGAGTCGATGCATATTTTGAGTAATTTCCAAAGGAATTAAACCCTAATAAATCACATCAAAATCATCGGTTAAGAATCTGATGCTCTCATCCAACAAAATATGCATCTCATTTCATGTAAAAATAAGCTGTTTATTTAAGTTTAAGATAGATTGATTTCTACTTTCATAAATTGTTATGGATGAATACCCTCGTCTTGAAAATGAGTCGAGTGAGAAGAGAAACGCGAACATGATCAATTTCTTTTTGTTGCTCGGTTGGTCACATACCATCCAATTTGTACTAAAATTGGAAACTTAGTGTAATTGTAAAAGTCATATCTTAATATTACGACTTTGTTTATAAAAACTTAATGTACATATTAGGCATTGCGACATGGAAAATATATTTAATGTGAATTTTTTGATTGATATTCGTTAAGGTATTATTTGTAACAGAGTTGTCCATGAATGTTCAATAAACCATTCATCTCAGATTGTTTTCTTTTCCATAACCAGGGGTCGTTCAGGGTTTTCATCATTCTCACATAATACATGTCACAAGTTTTTCACTTTATTCCCGATATTTTATTAGATTTCTAGTTCGAAATGAACAGTTATGGATCTATGGGAGATGATTCCCCAATTAAGGGGCCTGTAGCGTTCTTCGTTTATCTGAGGATCTGAAAATCATCGCTTGGAGGACTGAACCTGGTCGAAAGACCCTCTCGGTCATGAGCAAATGTAGGTGATATTATTTACTGCTTCCTTCTGGTTTTCTGTCCCTCTTTCTGTTTCAGATATTATGTCAAGATATTTTGTCAAAATGAATTCAAGATGACGAAAAAATTATTTTCAAATGAAAAAGATGCCATCCATCTTCTATAAACAAATAACTACACTTATATGGGGAGGCAGAATTTTTCCTGAGTTTTTATCTGTGCTCTTGTATCATACGCAAATAAGTATGGTACCCCGTTTACATTTCCTCTGCTAACACCGTGATATATCAAAGAATGTAATGCTCATTCTCAAAAGAATAGATAGATAGATAGATCATTCTCACTTACTATAGTTGCCTAAATGTCGGTGATTTTCGAATCACAATTACTTCCGGAAGAAACAGCTTTACGAATTACAAAGGCCAAATTCGTGAATGGATAAAATTTTCCCAATATTTTCAAAAAGACAGATTATATCAAATTGAAATCCAGTACTGAATTGGAAAATTGCATTGATACAGAATTTCGTGAGGATAAAATTTAAATTTTTTTTTTGAATAGTTCTTTCGGCACGATCATCATGAAATTTTGCACAAAGTTGTTCATCAGCACTTCCAAATTAGTAACCAAGTTTCATCATGATTGAATCAGTATTTTTCGAATTATTTCAAAAAAATGCTGCAAATTTTACACAAGAGGTATTTTCTCAATCGAATGACCCATTGATATCTTAAATAAAACTTATATATTTTTCATAACCCATTGGTTTTTTACTACAGAATTTGCAGCGATTTTCTTCATAACTCAGCGACCACTGGTCGGGAATCATCCGGGTGAAAATTTTCAGGTTGGGTTATGCAACAGTAATCACCGTTGGGAGTTTCATGAAAATTCGGTGGTAAGTTTTCGAGAAATATTTTTTTTTCCTCCTGCCCCCAGTTTCGAGCCCTTAGGGTACACCGATCCTGCTGAAAAGCTTGTAAGATCAATCTCGAGTGACACACAATTTTTCTACCAAGTTTCACTGATGTCGGTTCAGTACTTCCAGAGAAAAGCCCCGGACAACGGACCGCGGACGGACGGATTTTTTTTGCGCGCATGTTCTAGGGAAACAGCGTGCTATCGTTTTGCGCAAATGTCTGTAATTTTGGATGATTGAGCCGAAAATGGTCTCAAACGACTAGGTTGGACTCACTGATGGCGAATCTGGTGTCAAAATCGACTGTCCGACCGACCGTCACAATGATTACGAGCGTACGGAGGATTCTATCAACTTGAAAATTTCAGGAAGGGTTGCATTTCAAGATACAAAGATTGAGTTCGTTAATGGGCCGAATCGGCCGAGAAATTCGGAGTTATAGCAATTTGAAATTTTGAGGCTATTTTCCTCATATTTCAGAAACTACTGAAGCGATTGGATTGAAACTGGGCAGTTAGCTGGAGCATAACGACGCGCAACTTCGAGTCAAATTTTGTTGAAATCGTATAGTACACAATTAAAAAAAAAAAAATTTCAAAATTTTTTTCGAAAATTTTTTTTTTCTGAAACTATTGTTCATATTCGAGAAAAATTTCAGGTATACCTTGAACTTCATTTTTCACAGCAGTGTACGAAATTTGCATTCGATACGGCTATCAGTTTCGGAGACTCGAAAAATACTGATTCAATCGTGATGAAACTTCGCAGCTAGTTCGGAGATGTTGAAGGACAACATTGAGCAAAATTCCGTGATGATCGTGTCATTAGAACAATTTTTAAAAAGAATTCAAATTTTTTTTTCAAATATTCAATATTCTGTGATCTTCTCATCAAATTATCCTCATTAAATTCTGTATGAACCTTCCAGCTGTCATTTTTCGATAAGGTACTGGATTTCAATTCGATATAATCTGTATTTTTGGAATTATTGGGAAAATTAAATTTTGAATGGGTATATCCGCAGAATCATTGGGTGGATTTTACCCATTCACGAATTCGACCTTCGTAATTAAGGTCCAAATCTTTTCTACAAATCTCGAGTTTCTAAGTTGGTTCTTCCGGAAGTAATTGTGTTTACGGTCGGCCGTTAGAGAATGTTGGGGAAATATCACGAAATTTGACATTTTTTCCCCAATATATCCATGAATTATCATCGAATCAAACTGAAATGTGGTGCACTACTGTAAAATATGAATTTCAAGGTCGGAGCAGAATGTCTTCCAAATATGAGGAATAATATATTCTCGAAAAAATGTCCCAACAAAATTCCACAAAAAGTTGTGCATCCCTAAGCTCCAACTGAGAGCCAACTTTCAATCCAATCACTCAGGTAGTTCCAGGAATATAAGGGAATTCGACGCATAACTTGAAATGACCATAACTCCGAAACCGTTTGGCCGATTTTGCCCATTAACGAAATCAAGCGTCGTATTTTGAAATGATACCTACCCTGAAAGTTTCAAATCCGTAGGATCCTCCGTATGCCTGCCATCGTGCAAACCGACGGCTGTGTGGCCGGACAGAATCGATTTTGACACAGGATTCGTCATCAGTAAGTCCAACATGGTCGTTCGGGACCATTTTCCGGAAAAAATCGAAAATACAGACATTTGAACAATACGTAGTTCCCCAGAACGGCGCGAAAAAACTTGGAACATTTCCATCTACTAATGAGCTAGATATGGATTGTTTTACCTAATTGAAAAAAATCTCCTGTGGTGAAACTGGCATAATTCCATCATTTAACTCAGCAAGATCAACAGTCCTGACAAGAAATTGACCTGAGTTTTAACATATTTGTGTTTGTGGAATAATTATTTTCTGGAACAAAGTCGATCGCATAGAGGTAGGTTGAGATAACTATAATTAATCGGTCAGCCTTATTGTTTACGGATTCCAAAGACGAGATTACTCATCAGCCAAAGGTAAACGAACCAAGAGTGGATCTATTTTCATTGGTCTGGAAAATAGAAATAAAACAACATACTGTAGGTAAATAAATATACACCAAAATGAACTTCCACTAGTAGCATAAACGTCAACGTTGCCACTTTTGTCATATAAATATAATCTCCAGGAAGTAGTCGAAATACGAGTTTAGAGCGCATATTCTATAAAACAGCGAGCTATCCTTTACACCAAATGTCAGTAATTTTCGAATAATGGTCTCAAACCACTAGGCTGGACTCGCTGATGAAGAATCCGATGTTAAAATCGATTCTGTCCGGCCTATCGTTGCTACGATAACTAGGGGAACGGAAAGGGCTAGAGACTTGATACTATTATAGTAAGTTTCCTATCCGAAAATGCAGGTCGAGTTCAGTGATAGGTCGAATCAACTAAACGGATTCAAAGTTATACTCATTTGAATTTCTCAAGGTTATTTTCTCAATATCTTATAGGAACTACTCTCATGCGATCGGGTGAAAACTTAGTAGTTAGTTGAAGAACATCGACTTCTCCCTGCTTTAGAACTCGAATAGTCAGTAAGTTCATTAAAAAGATTTTCGAAAATTTTTCAAATTTTTTTGGAAATTTTTTTCTCAGAAACTATTCCTGAGATTCAAATGAAATTCTGTAAAGACCTTGAAGTCAATATTTCATAATAATGTACCAAATTTAAGTTTGATCCAATCCTTATTTTCGGTGATATGGGAAAAAAATGTATGTAAAATTTCGTGGATTTTTCCTTGATGTAGTTATTTCTGGAATATTGATCCGATCATGATGAAATGTGGTAACTAGTAAGCAAATGCTCGTGCAGAATTTCGTGATGAACCATCAAAAGAAAAATTCAAATTTGTTTTTCGCCCACAAATTTTTATATACGCACGAAAAGCTACTGGCTTCACATAAATGCCTTTCTAGAATTTCTCATACTCTACGATAGATACATGTTTGAATGGTGAGAATTCATGAAAATGCTTTGAGGTGAAGACGACAGGACCTTCTGATCGCTTCAAATTCGAAAATTGCTAGAGTTTCCAATAAAAACAATTTTGCGATCTTCTTAATTATTTGTGCGATCTCCACGAGATTCCGCACGAACCTTCAAGCCATCATTTCACATCCAAATATCAAATTTCAACTCGATCAGACTGATACATTTTCGAAAATAGTAGGAAAAGTAAAATTTCAATGGATATCTACTGAAAGTTCAATCCAATCATGAATTCAACGTATTTTGTAATATTGAAAATAGAAACGAAGAAGCTCGAGAAACTAATAACGTGCTTAAATTTATTATTATTCAACCTTGATTTGCTACTCATTACGTGCCGAATATTCAGATTTCAAGAAAAAACTGGAACGCCGACAACGCCGCTTCGATCCATCAGCTGACTGCGCAAAACATTCTCTTCGATTTCCTCCGCAACTAGCCAGACATCGCGAACTGTCAAAAGAGTGTTTGGTTGTATGTTTATGAAATCAGCTGTTTTGGAGGAACGCAGTAAATATGCCCTTCATTTCCAAAGACTGGCGTTCTCCAGGAGAGGCATGGGTGAAAACAAACGAAGGCTGGGAAAGGAGGAAAGTTCTCGAAAACTGCAAAATGATCAAGTGAGTGATGATATTTTGTTTTCCTTGCTACAATCGATTGTTTCTTTGTTCCGCATCAGATACGGCTACACGTTTACTTTCATTTCCGCACTGCTTATTCAGATCGCACTAATTATTTTGGAATTTGTGGTATGTATTACTTAATTCATGATGATTTGTCTTTTTTGGGTGATGGCAGTTTATGTTTTATTCATTTGTGGAATCTATTTCTTCATTTTCATCGGTAGATATTCGGAAAAAAACTGACAGCATCCTACGATACTCCTATTTATAGAAATCCTACGGTTATTATTTGAATTTCATATCGCAATCCTGATTTTTTTTGAAAAATCAACTTTCTGAAAACATTCTACAAGGTTTGCAAAAAACACTACATCTGCCTTGCTTGAGTAATCAGTACAATAATTGTGATTTTGTTATGTGATAATCGTTTAAATTGATTTTTATTCTTGTTTGAAATTGCCAAATATTTTCAACAGTTTGATAGATTTACATAAAATGAAAAAGTTTTCGTTCTGACTATCTGTATCCACAATGAAAACGTCGAACAGAACAACTTAGAGACAAGATATTTGTTGGGAAGGAACTCAAATTTTTTCCAATTATTCTCAAGGCTACCAAATTTTACTTCGATTCGATTGTAATTTCTGTAGATAATGGGAAAGAATATGTCAAATTTCGTGTTTTTTTTTCGACAGACATAGTTGTTTTTTTCTAGAATAACTAAAAAAAAACTGAACCGATCATGATTAAATGCAGTAACCAGTCGGCAAATGATGGGACACAATTTTTTGCAGAATTTCGTGATGGCTGACATGGCTGTATAATAAGAACATCTTATTCAATTCAAACATTTGAACATGAACATAACTCTGAAACCGTTGGACGTAAATTTTCTTACTCACATTGGACATTGTGGACTCTGGAACCTTATCTGATTATTTGAGTTTTCACATCTGAAAGATGTGAATGATGTAAAGAAGTAAATTCGACCATGGATATCAATCCATGGTCGAATTTGACCACGAATTTACCAACATGGAGTCGAACCTTATTATTTGAGGCCATTTCCGAGTTGAAATCAAGAAACCACCAATATGTGGGTTGAATGGGGGTTTTTCCTGAATTTGGGTTACACCTGCAAATGCAAATTTGAACATAATTATTATGGGTTTGATTCATCATTTTCCCAAATTACCTTCAGAAAGTATTCCAAATCAGATTTCAAAATTGGGTCTTGGGATTTGTCAGGCATGCACGAAGTGACAACGATGTTTAGTAGAATAGCTTTTTCTGCTATAGAATAATGAAATATTCATTCCTATTCTGTGGTACACACGTGTTCTTTGTCAATACAACCAAACAATTTCCGTTTGCGATTTGTCAGTAATATGACAGTATGACAGCCTGTGCTCTTCTTTTTCGGTTCTTTGGTCGTTGTCTTCTACTCTAACCAGATCGAAGTATAGCTGTCTCTGTTTTCCCAAGCAAAGTAACACATTTGACGTCCTTTTCTTTCCGAGAAAGCTGAATTCGACGGTGCCATATCGTGCACTCATGACAAATCACTTCAAATGCAAAGCCCCATTTTTATTTTTCAGTTTTAGGTGATCAAAGATTTTTTTAAAAATATAATATTGAAATTACATGTTTGAAATGTGATGTTCTGAAGGTTTCTCATGAAAATTACTGCATTTTCGTTTGAAGGAAAAACCCCTATTATGATGACGCTCTGTATTCGACATTTCGACAGATCATATTATATGTCAATTAATACCATAGACATATTATAATTATGTTCAATTGTATATAATATTACCTGAATTTTTTCCTTTCAGGGCAGCAGATACTAGTCAAGAGAACGAATTAGAAAGAGAAGGTGCATTACAGCCTCATTGTCAGATTACAATAAAATGTACCAAAGAAGTAAGTTAATCTTTTGGAGTTTTTTGTCAGTTCAGGAGGGTACATTTTAAGAGGCATATAAGTCTCTGTTGCATATTATACTGACCTCATAATTATTCTAAATCATTATGAATTCCATAAAACTAGAAAGTAATTTTGTAGAATCACTTAGCTCTATCCCTAGGAATACTGAAAACCTTCAATCGCCGTCAAAATTAAATTATGACACTCCATGCATAGATCAAGTTGAAGTTTTGACGTTTCTCGTAAGCTTGAAAATTTCCAGCATTCACAGAAAATGAAGTTTACCATTCCGAAAACTCTTTTGCAGGTTGTTGAAAATGCGGATTATTCGAATTTTACCATTGGAGCCGTGGACAAAGTATAGAATTTCACTCGCATATAATTGCTATTATTCACTTGGGGTAACTTCACCCTCGTGAATGATGGCGATCCATTATTTTATTTAACGAGCATATATAATAACTGCTATTATTCACGAGGGTGAGGTTCCCTCAAGTGAATAATAGCATTTATATGCGACTTAAATACTAAACTTTGTCCACGACTTCAATGGTGAAATCGGAATAATTCTGCATTTTCAACAACCTTCAATAGAGTTGTCAGAATGGACAAATTCGTTCTCTGTGATTGCTGGAAATTGTCAAGCTCGCGAGAAACGTCCAAACTTTTACTTGATCTACGCATGGATTGTATAGCAATCATTATACACGCAGGACATTTAGCATGGTCGGTGTTTCTTGAACAATGTTTTTGATGGAGCAGAGTCTGAATAACGCTTGTCAATCCATTGCTCTGCTTGCACAGTATTTTCCCACCAAAAAAACTAAAAAGCCTTGGATTCATGGGAAATTTTGCAATGAATGCTGTACGAGCAGTGACGCTTGATTTTGTCTCTTCAAGGTAGTTCTAGGATTACTGTGTTAAGATCGAGCTTGTCAAGACGAAGAATGTGCAAAATTGCGGTCCGAAACTTCGATATCGTTTCATTTCATGTTTTATTTCCCAAATATCTTGAAAATAAAAAAGTGGCAACATTACGCATTCTAATCATTTTGTCCAACCATTTGCGCCCGAAAAATATTTTGCAAAAAACGAACTGTGACCTTCAAATGTTTCCCCTTTAAATTCGAGGTACTGTACGCTCTTAATAAAGTCATATTTTCCTTTAAAAACCTTACATTGATTTCAGATAGCCGGTTTCAACGAACTGGACGAAGTTGTAAAAAGACTAGACTTCCGAAGTGCCGTCAAAGATGTTCGTAGGTTCAACTACATATGTGCTCTACTGGATCTTCTAATAGGACAGCAGATGACAGCTCTCTCAGGCTGCGCTCAAAAGGCTCTTCTCGCCATGTTGGAAGAAGTTGCCAGTCACGTCGCGAAAAGTCATCACAATCCCAGAAACTTCCGTAAATTACTTGCCAAACTGAGGGCGCTCAGCACTGCTGAGAAATCAGCCTACTGGGGGGCACCTCTTGGTTCCCAATTGTTGTGGGATCAGCATAGTATTAAAATCAACAAAATATTCACGATGGCAGCTCAGATGCAGATATGCGAGACAGAGTGCCAACCACATTTTTTGCAACTACCGGAGGAGTGCATTAGGGAGATTATTTTGAGGTTATCGGACCATAGAGACTTGCAAGCGAGCGCTCAGGCTTGTGATACGATGTCGAACATTGTGAATGAACAAAGGGTTTGGAGAGAGTTGACTAAGTTTCATTTCACCAATAAGCAGATAGAGATGGCTTTAAATAAGGATGATTTTCATGGAGACTGGAAAGCTATTTTCAACGGTTTAAAAAGGTGAGAACAAAAATATCATATATACTCCATTCACTTTTATAAAGTAGCCCAGTTGGCCATGACATCCTGACAGATTCCACCGTGTATAGTTTGAAAATGTTAGGTTATAGTCATTTTCCTGTCAGATAACTACACAACGTTGTCCTCTCTACGAAGAGGTCGTAGTAATTACTTATTTTTCAAAATGTGAATCTATATTTGGAAAGTAATGAATTTGAGAAAATATTATGTGAATTCAATCATTCCAAAGACCTGGCGAATGTTGAGGAAACATTTTTTTCTGTTAATACTTCACGTATATAAACATGGTTGGAAGATTCAGTTATGCTTTTTTCTTGTACGGAAATCAAGAATCGAGTGTTTTGGAATTTTACTGAAAAATGATAGAGCAGTCCGTTTCTTTGCGATAGTTCATTCGAAAAAAAATTAAAGTACTCTAATAACCCGGCAGTAAAACTTCTGAACGAATGGACGGACCTATGGAATTCCCTACTTTTCTAAATTCTCAAGAAATAAGCCTACAGAAGTCATTTGAATCCCTTTTTGCACAACTGGAAATATTCCAGTAAGAAAATGTAGTAGTACTACGAAACCTGTGTCACAATTAACCTCAAAAGAATTAACTAACAGTTCTTGGGAATCTAGGTGAATGATACCACAGATCAACAGTTGGTCTGTGATGATACATACACTGGATTGGATCAACATATTTCTAAACTGGGATACATACAGCTTAGCTTCAGTCTTTTATCATTGGTTGTAATGACAAGATATCTGGAAAAAGAGTAGGGTGCTCGGCAGTGTGTCAATCGAAAAATGGTGATTTTTCAAATTAGAATTCCAAACGGTACGTTGCAGATCAGTTTTCCAAAATAAAATCTTCAGTTAGTTTCTTTTTTGGTGCACCAATAGAAGAAAACTGTAATACCAGAAACTCTTTGGCTTCCTTTTCATTATAAATCTTTCTGATCGTGGTGACGTGTAGCTAAAAAAGAAATATTATTTCTTATAAAATATAATATTTTGATTTTTACTCACATACATCTCGATGTAAGATAGCTTCTGATGAATAATCGTTTCCAAAATATCAGTTACTATCGGAATGAGCGCAATTCTATATAGCACTTCCTGATACTCTGTCCTTGCTTCTTCAGATCACTTTATGTACTTTCAATTTTGAATCAAAGCGAAATGTTAATTTATTAGTTTATTATGGCTGGAGCTGAATTGTTATTTGTTATTGAAAGAGAGTAGAAATTGGCAACGTCGTGTCGAATTATTTTGACATTGTCGATATTTCAGGAGCGCCAACCTGCCTTGGTTTTAGTTACAAAAACATGATAGACCTGAATCGTGGCCTACTGGGCTACTTTATAAAAGTGAATGGAGTATACTCCATTTACTTTTATGTACTATCCCGGTTGGCCATGATTTAGGTCTATCAAGTTCTTTTACTTAAAAGTGACACACGTGAAATATCGGCAATGTCAAAATAGTTCTCAGAGACGTTGCCAAATGCCAATTTCTACTCTCAATCTCAACATGATCATCACGCTTGGAAAGTTGAAATGTCGGAGGTAATTTTGAAGAAGCAGAGACAAAGTTTCAGGAGTGCTATGTAGAATTGAAATCCGCTTTTTCTGATAGTAACCCTGACAATTTGGAATCAATAATTTATCACAAGGTATCCAACATTTTCGACGTATGTGAGTGAAAACCCAGTGTATCGTTCACATAGATTCCCAAGAACATTGTAAATTGATTTAGTTCTCTTAAGGTGACACAGGTTTTGCAGTACTACTACATTTCCATACTGGAGTATTTCAAGTTGTTCAACAAGGTATTTAAATGTCTTCTGTAGACTTATTCCTTGAGAATTTCGAAAAGTAGGGAATTCTATAGGTTTGTCAGTTCGTTTAGAAGTTTTACTGCAGGGTTATTCGAGTACTCTAATTTTTTTTTTTTTTTAATAAACTATCACAAAGTAACGGACTACTCTATCCACTATTTTTCAGTAAAATTTCAACACTATTCTTTATTTCCGTTCAAGAAAATAGCATAACTGAATCTGCCAACCATGTAAATTTACGTGAAATATTTCCAGTGTTAACAGAGAAAAAAGTTTCTTCAACATTCGCCAGGACTTTGGAATTATTGAATTCACATAATATTTTCCCAAAGTAAATGAACATTTCGAAAAATACACAATTACATTGTGTAGTTATCTGACAGGAAAATAACTATAACCTAACATGTTCAAAATATACACGGTGAAATGTGTCAGAATGTCATAGCCAACCGGGATAGTTTATAAGAGTAAATGGAGTATACAGTGTGTCAATTTGAAGAGGTACCACCTTTAATATCTCAGTCCCCATGCATAATCAGAAAAAATGCAAAAGAGGTACCTTTTGGCTTGAAGCAGACATTTTGTACGGCTGCAACAAGAGCATTATTGTTTTCAGAAATAACTGTAATAATCTTCTAATTTTGAGCTGAAGATGGTCTTGAAACGATTAGATTGGACCCACTGATGAAGAATAAGTTGGTGAAATTGTATGCCGGATCAAATAAGGGACTTGCAGAGGATTTCAAAAAATACATACTCCATCGAGCTGAAATTTGGAAGTAGGTTGTATAATGGCAGCTTGTAGGTTAGTGCAAAATTTCATCGGAATATGACGAATATTTTCCGGAATATGATATTTTCAAGAGAATTTCAATTTTTTCTTATATCTGATGATACGATCCTAACGACATTCTACGTAAAGTTGTATGACATCATTTTTCAACTACTAACACAGTTTCGATTCAATAGGATGAGTATTTTGAGGACAAAATCAGGAAATTCCAAATCGATTTAACTCCGAAACCATCTGGCCGATTATGGCGATTGACAAACAATATAGTCAATATATTCTAAAATTTCCAAATCATTCTGTTCGAAAGTTATCGTGGTCACGGCCTGTACTCACATCGGATTCTTCATCAGTAAGTCCATGACATCGTTAAAGAATATATTTTCAGTACAATATTCGAAAATTAGAGACAATTGAGCAAACCTATATCCCGAACCCTCCTGCCTATAGGTGCCTAAATCATGCTTGCAAAAAAAGATGGCGTCGATATCGATTTAAGTGGCAAAGAGTCAAAGACTGTGTGTGTTAGTAGAATAGCCGCCATCTTGAAAATATTTCCGCAAAATTGAAATTAACGATTTCGTTCTCAATTATATTTCTTTCTTTATTAATTGGGTGTAACAACTCCACGTAATAATTTTGGTAAACCCGCAAGATTTTCCGTCGCGAAGCTATAAGTAAAATATTCACATCCTTGTAAGCAGTGTGAGTTCCTGAACAAAAATTATGAAGGCCAACATAGGCGGTCTCTCCTTGTTTGGAAGATATGGGCTCCCAAAGTTTCAAATTGTTGCATTTTCAGATCCTTTTTTCCGCCATAAAAATGATCTCTCACTTCTCAAATCTAGTTCATAAATCATCTTTGAACCTCCAACCAACGAATAACGACACTTTCTTTCAAGAATATTCATTATTTAAAGGAACAAAAGTGAAAATATTAGACAACCACTTAACCTATATTTTTACGAAATACTTGTCAATGTTGAAGCGGAGCTTGGCAACAGCGTCTTTTCATCGCTGGCTAACGTATTATGACCGAAGAGTAGTTGCTGGCGGGAAATATGAAATGATGGACAGTTGAAGGATATGATTGTAAGGAAAATGCTTCTGTCAGTGAAGAAGAGGTGGTTATTCTAACATCAAAACAAAATCATTGAGAATATTTGTTTAAGGTTTCACTCTCAATATTTTCGTTTGAACTTTCTTTCTATCCCCTTCAAAATAGGGAGGTTGTTATCTACTTCGTTTTTTTTTGTGGTTTCGAGATAGTCCCAGTTTAGAACGAGATTCAGGGTATTCCAATAAAATGGGTTATATTATAACCTCGATTTCATTGGAAATCGAAACGAATTCGATTAAGAGTATAGCAGTAAACAGTAAGAACTAAGAACATATTTCATTTTTCTCGCCAGCAATAATCTGTCATTCACGAATACGCACGATGGCACGGTTCCGACCGATGAAATTCGCGCCATTGCCAAACTTCACTTTTAGACTGAGTCGAAATCAGAAGGAATAGAGGTTAAGTGGTTGTCCAGTAATTTCATTGTTTTTTCATTAAATATTAATTATTATTGAAAAAAGTGTTGCTTATTGTTGGTTGAAGGTTCAAAGGTGGTTTGTGAACTATACAGATGAAGTGAGAGATCGTTTTTATGGTGGAAAAAGGGACCTTAAAAAGACTCATTTTGGAACTTTGGGGGCCCATATCTCCCAAATTAAGGGAGACCGCCTATGTTCGATTTCACATTTTTTATTCAGAAAACCACACTGCGTACAATGATGTAAATATCTTTTTAATATCTCGGCGGCGGGAAATCTTGCGGGTTTACCATAATTTTCATTCATTCAAAAGTTAAAACTATTATTCCACAGAACATATGGTTTGACAGAAGAACTCCAATACGCTGAGATGCTTTCACTATGCAAGTATTGTAGATGTTTGTTTTGGCGATCATCAGGTCATCCCTGTATTGCTGAACAGAGTCCTGAATTCAGAGAAAGATTGCAAAAAGCAGGAGGACCTATGCCACCCAGTCCTGTACCTCCTTCGGCATTCCTCAAGTTCTTTTCTTTGTAAGAAAATGCAATTGGTCTTCAATGAAATGAGGCCATTTATACATCACATGTTTAAGTTGGAAAATCCCGGACTTTCTTACAGCTTGAGGTCCAAACCTTGCTCGATATCCTTTAAGAGATATTTGTGAAGAATATTCAGTGACTTGAATGTTCTCACGAATTTTTTATTAGGTGTGAACTTGTAAGATTAAGTTTTTGC
Source organism: Myrrha octodecimguttata (assembly GCA_958510865.1). Lineage (NCBI taxonomy): Eukaryota > Metazoa > Arthropoda > Insecta > Coleoptera > Coccinellidae > Myrrha > Myrrha octodecimguttata. The sequence continues at coordinate 87,249,739 of OY294056.1, read as the reverse complement.
TGTAATGAAATCGAATGGCAGAAAAAAGGGAATATAATTTAGGTTTTGTCGAATACACTGTGCAATAATTTTCTATCGTGATGAGATGCTTCAACTAAATTCCTCTTATATATGGTTGATCGATGTTACTTCGAAAAATGTTTATCGTTGTGCCTTCTCTTGAGATAAGCGGGTATTTGGATGAAATTAGGAAGAAACTAGAAGCGAGCGACCTTTTTTGACTTCTGATTTGTGATTTTCATACTAAAATTAGTAAGTACTGATTTTTTCATGAAATTTAGAGCGTTATGCGATCTCCTAGACAATTACCCGATTAACTTATTCAAAACATATTTCGATGCATATTTTCACAAATAACATATATTCGTCTTATGAAATCTTGAATTTGCAACTGTAAAAGTAACATTATTTCTTATTTGACAAATGACAGTACTGACCGATGACCGTGAAGTTTGGTCGTATCTCAGGCCCCGCCCATAAAATGCAGTTATCCGATTGGTCGAATATATCTGAGTTTGTGTTGAAATTTCACCATATTCTGGATTTTTTTTAAAATATTAGCAATTCGATTGAGATATCGTTTTTTTCAATGGAAGGTAGGGTGATATTTCATCTATCTATGTGAATTTACCGCTTCCTCCTAACTCTAACGGCTACGAAGGAGATCGCTGATATGTGGGACGACCTTTTCGACCCAGCGTCGCCTTATTCAATTAGTATAGTATAGAATAAAACTAAGTGTGAGTTCATGTAAAATAATTTTTATTTTAGATTTCCACTAAATATTTTTGTGAATCAATAACTGAATTCACTTATGGAGTATATAGATTAAAAATAAAATGAACGAAATGCAACACTTTCTTCAGACTGAAAATGATTAGGAAATATAAAATACGTTGACTTCAAGCGCAGTGTATTGATTATAACCGATTCCCACTTATGCCTAATATTTTTCAATAATGTCAAAATCAAAATACTCAGAAATGATATTTTTCGAGTCTCATTCTAACATGAAAGCCGATAACTACTAAAAATTAAATATTCTAATTCAAAGAATGTTCCTAATCTCATTTATATTTAAACATATCAAAATAAAACACAGAATTCACTATCATTTGCATCGGAATCTTGAAATTCACATCGTTCAATTAAAACTGAATATTTTTGTGATAAATTAATTGATCCTATGACTGGCTTGTTGTGAATTTTTTTATTGTTTGTATAATTAAACTTAGTTATAGAAAGGTATTGTGCTAGTGTGGTATGTGATATAAAAATAACTACTTTCATACTTGTTGTGTTATTAGAATAGGCGGCTCTCAAAAAACATAATAATAATAGTAAAAATGTAACATATTAATTATTTTTTCTTAAATTATACTGATGAGTAGTTGAACTTTAATCCGGAATTTATGCAAAAAATCTAAAATTATAACAGAGAACAATATTTTATTCTCTAACAATAAACATGGAAATATTAATTTTGTAGTTTTTATATGCAAAACAAATGTTCTTATCACCAAAATGTTGCAATTTTCTCGTTCTCTTAGAATACTCAAGCAATATTCCCTATTCAAATAGTTCAGAATGTGATCAACAAGGATATGTCAATAAAACAATGAATCTCCTTATCAAAGTATAATTAACGATATTTACAAAATACTCCTTTTAATACATGGACATTCGGGATAGGGCGGCCCACAAAAATATGAGTTTTAAAGTGAATGGGGGCCATAAATCCATTTTACAATCCTACTTTTCTAATGGTGCATAATTAAGAAGCTTCTCAATCAAATCAACATGTCCTAAGAGCATTCTTCGGCAGCAGTACCTTTTTAAACCTAGAGCATCTAAGGCATCACCCTCTGTGTACTCCGCCTGAAGTAAGCCTAGATAGGTTTCCCATTTGTTACCTATCACTTTACCGCAGGTAAAACATCTCACCGGAATGATCATATTCTGTAAAAATGAATTTTAAGATATATTTTTTTGTAGGCTAACACAGTAACCTTAAGGAGTTTTTTTTTTTTGGTCCAATTGTCATAAATACATAAATATTTGTCTGAAAGTTCTTCACAGATTTTGTCATGACTTCAAAAGAAAATATATATGAACAGGAGGAAATACTGAATGGCAACATTTAAACTTCACAATGAATCTAATGTTTAATGTTCCTGATAAATCAGTATTAAGGTACAAGTCTGAGATGAACCCACCAGATTATTTAGAATCAGTATAGACGATATAGAACAGCACAAGGAACAAATGGGTGAAATATAACAATTTAAAAAAAACCTGCAAACATATCAATGTCTTTTTCTATCTCTATACTTATCATCTTTTCTACCTCTGTCCATGTCTCCTTCCCTATCACGATCTTTTTTAACCTTCTCTATCCTTATCTCTTTTATGTCTCCTCTCCTTACTATGACTTTGCTTCTTTTCCCTCTGTCTCTTGATCTGCTCCTCTTCCTTTTTCTATCTTTATCTTTCTTCTCAGGTACATGGTTATCCAACTGATATTTAGTGGTGTCATCATCTAAATCCATATCTTCATCTAATCATCTTTTAATACTGAAATTTTCGCTTTGATTTCATTGTTTTCCCCCAAAATATGGCGCCTTTAGATTCTCGGCAATATAACATCATAATCTCGTTCATCCCGAAGTAGTTCGTCAATAAACTCATCCATATGAACTAACTCAAATTCGGCATTTCTATTTTGTCGTCTCAACTTTCTGTTATATAATAGCTCCAAGTATTTGAAGCAATGTAGAATGCACCGAGAGCTCTAACATACTTGAATTCTTCATTCTTGATGAATTCAACAATATCTTTTTCAGGTTGAATTTGAAGCATCTTAAGAGTTAAGCATAAAAAAGGAATGGGTTTGATATTACCAACAGTAATACCTTCCCAACGAAACGTAGTTCCATAGCTTTATCGACTAAAAGTTCTGCTGTTAAGGCGAAGCATTATTCTTTCCAATATTTTGAATCATATATTCGGGAACGTATATTTTCTCCACTAAATATTGTGAATTTGTTCCATGTATTGATTTCATAACAATTATAACACGACAAGTGCCCCACTGCTATGTTAATGATATAACACAGATTAACAGAAAAGAGTTTTATGGTTGTTATACGGGAAAGATGAATAAAGTACAATAAAATAAGTAATGTGGAGTGCAGGATATACTCACTAACCAAAATTCAACTCACTTTGGAGGTTTCAGGACTCAGGAAATTGATACACTTAACTTTCTCATAAGCAACACATCAACAAAATGACATGAGTGAGGTTATAAATGCGACCACAGAAAACAGTAGAGACCATAGCCACAGAATAGAGATGTATACTCAATTCTGTGCCATAGCATAGAGTTGTCTATTCACAGAATAAAAATTATAGCTGTTACACCATAGAAAACGCTTCAAGGTTGTTTTTGTTTAACAATCCCCAGTGTTGCCAACGTGGAAGTATTGCTCGTACACTTAGAATAAAGAATTTTCTATGTTCTAGGCTCGTACAACCATAGAATAACAACTTGATACAAAAAATGGCATGATATTGTCAGTGTTGCCAATATGAATGTCATTCTTTAAAATGTCCCTTGGTTTTCCAACATAATAATTTTTGTTCATACCGTAAATACACAAATAATACATATTCTTCATATAGTAGTAGATACCACAAATTTCAAACATAAAAATTCTGGATTTTTGAAGCATATATAACAAATAAACTCGAAAAATCTCATTTTAATTTCAGAGTGTTGCTACCACTGGATTATATAATATTCATAAAATTCATTATATAATAATCTCTCTATTTTTCTATTCTGATCATTGATACCTTATATATATTGGTATTCTGTATACAATACTCCGGAGTCCTTATTTATTTTATTTATTTTCTCAATACGTTGTTCAAATGTATTATCCAAATTTGCGTTGGTTGAAATATATATACTGAGGCCATGACCGGAAACTCAATTTGTAATCAAATCAATAGCTGATATTTGATTTAAAATCTCACATTGTAAGCCTAGGATGTTGTTTCATAATTATTAAAAAATATTTTCATATTTTAAGGTGAATTGGTGAATCCAGAAGGTATGCTATAAGGCTCTGACAAGTTGAAGTATCGTTTTTGACTAGGACATCCGGTATAGCAGTTGCCGCTCTTCTATTGAACAAGCCGGCCATTTCTAAGCTTCAAAGCTGCGTGTCTAGCAATTGCAGAGCTTCATTTCAATAAAGTCGGTTGAAGAAACACTAGTATTCAATAAGAGTAAAGTTAATACTAAATTCAACAAAATGAGTGACGAGAAAAAGGTAATTATTAATATTGTATATATCGAATTTATCGTTAGTTGTTTTCGGTTGATAATCTAACAATGCAATTGTTTACAGAATAACGAATCGGAGCATATCAATTTGAAAGTACTTGGTCAAGATAATGGTGTAGTTCAATTCAAAATTAAGAAACACACTCCTTTGAGGAAGTTGATGAGTGCATACTGTGACAGAGCCGTAAGTAACACCTCTTTCTACTAATTCTAATACTTATTTCTTCATTATTTGGATTGCCATTGACGATATAGTTTCATTTTCATCGTTGATTTGGGAATGCTTTATATTTTGGCGGGATTTTGATCATTCAATGTTACTGAACATTATGCTCCTAATTTGACTCTTTGGTTAAAGTATAATGAATTTAGAAGCATGAACCTCAATTTTGGTTTTAATATTTACAACCCATGTTTGCGAAACTGCCTAATATCTCTTTACCATGTGCTTAGTTTATTATTTGCATTTGAGGCTGCAATCCGTTGGATACAGGCATGGTATGCGAGTTACGTCAAAACAATACATTTTGATCTAAAGATGAATCATTGAACTCAGTAACATGTCATCATCATATTGTATAAATCAATTCACATTTTTCATTGGAAATTACAAAATTGGCTTATCTTTTGTGTATGTATATATTTTAGAAGATGCATGGCTGTAGCATTATTCTATCTTTAAATTTATATAGAATTTTTAAGTCATGAATTTGAAATCAATAGAATTCTACGAGAACCAATAGCTTTGATTATGATTATAATAAGAAAGCTCACTTTGAGATGAACAAGCTTGGGAAATATTTGAATCCAATTGTCTTTTTTTACAGGGTTTAAGCATGCAAGTTCTCCGATTCCGATTCGATGGAAACCCAATAAATGAAACCGACACACCAACATCTTTAGATATGGAAGAAGGTGACACTATAGAAGTTTACCAACAGCAAACAGGTGGAAGTTTTTGAATGCAAACGAATTTAACTCTGTAATCTTCTCCATTTCCATATTTATTGAAGATGATGCATATTGAACTGGAGAAGGTTCCACTTATTTTAGAAATAAGTTAACTTTAACTTTATTTTTAAGAATATCTTATCACTATACTGATTTCTTTCAGGAGAAAGTTGTAAAAATTAAATTTCCTTCCATGTTTTAAACGTTCTGAATAAATTTCTTTTTCATAATACTTGTTTCACTCATTTCTATATCCCTACACTTTTTAGATCCTATGTCTCAGATGAAGAAAGATTCTATAGACTTGAAATCTGAGTGTGCTCACTAGGCTTGGGGATTTTGATAATTGACAATTTTAAGCGCTTTTTCTAGGTAAAAAAGGACCGTTTCGTTGGGCCAAATGCCAATTTTTCGAACTTCTATACTCGAAAATTGTCTTGGTGACTTTGTGGGACTTGCTGAAGAATCCATGTCAGATTCAATTCTTTCCGTGAGAACGGCTGTGGACGCCCACTACCTATTCTAGCGTCCTTCAAATTTCCACTAGGTACCTATCGAATACAAATATTTCGGTTGAGCGCATTAATGGGCAAATATTTTGCGTTTTCAAGTTTAACCATATGGAATTCAGTTGGTTTTTCCCAGTTGACTCAGAAAATAGTGATACGACCGAATTGAAACTTGGTAACTAATCAGTTTTCGATGAAATCAAAATTGTATCAAATTATAATTCTATCAGATCGAATTTCATATGGTTTTGAAAAGAATTGTGAGGCATTTTGCAGTAATTCACTGCTTGCCTCAGTTACGTTTCACTGAAGCCTGCAGAACAACCTGATTTCTCCTATTATCTTCAAAATTTCTCCCAATTCTAATATTTCTCGCGGCTATTGGCAACGCTAAAGGATGCAGACCTTGAAAAAGTGCATGACCTTGAAATATTAATGAAACTCAGACAAGATATACAAATTATATGATGAAACTTTAATGTGATTGTGTTGTCCAAATGAACGAAGCCGTAATTTACGAGCATATGGTATAGTATTTGCTGGAAATGACAATTTCCATTTTGGTTGAAACACCCTGTAATCAACACGTGTGCAAAATTTAAAATTTTTAATTATCAAAATGTCAACTGTCAACTACAATCACCATACCAGAATCAGCAGTTTGCTTGTTTTTGTGCGATTTGCTGTACTGTTTTGAGCGGATCCCTATTTATACTTTCCACTCTACGTATATTATAATTTATATATTGTTACACGTCATTCTCGATTATGATTTTGATTTTTCATCATTTCATATCTATCTTCCACTATCTTTAGTAAGCATACTCGTGTCAGATGAAATATTCAAGTACAGCAAAAATGACTTAAAACTAACAGATTTTTCTACTTCGAAAATTGAATTCCTGACAAAATGAATAATCGAAAAAAACAAAGCAATACGAATGCATGGAAAAAAGTTCCAGAAAAGACCCCTCCTCCTAATAAGTTCAAAGAAGCTCAAAAAAAGCTTCAAGCATCTGTTCAGAAGCAGATTCAAGATTATGAGTCTTCTTCTGATGAGGAACTGGTAGAAAGTAAAACTGTTATAGGTAAAATACCCCACTTTACATCATTTCGTTTTGATAAATATTTCGTTGTAGAAAAAATCACTGCTACTTACACTACCAAGGGTGGAAGCGATGACAAATTAGAACGGACAGTATCTTATTTGAGGGACAACCTAATATCTGGGGCTACCACTTGTTTAATTTGCATTTCGAAAGTGAAAAGAGATGACCAGGTAAGATATCGCAGGAATTGTGCCCTGAAAACCTGAAATTTGGTTGAATTTCTGAAGGAAAGCAACTTAAAGGAGTTTCCTAATAATTAATATTCTCAACGAGTTTCTGTGGTATTAGCTTATTCAATAATCAATTTTTCATAATATGGTAATTTGTATTCACACTTTTTCCTAGATATGGTGTTGCGAGTCATGCTATTGCTTTTTTCATTTGATATGCATCCAGAGATGGGCAAAGGATAGTATTTCTCAGAAGAAGCAGTCTCTCCCAATCCATATTGTTCAACCTGTAGAACATATTGCTTGGTGTTGTCCCAAATGTAGAAGAAATTATAAATATGAAAATATTCCTAATGAATATAGGTGTTTCTGTAAAAAAAAAGTGAACCCCACATATCAAGCGCTTCTTGTTCCTCATTCGTGTGGTGAAATTTGCGGGAAGGATTTAGAGCCACCCTGTGGACATAAATGTTTACTCCTATGTCATCCAGGTATGTTTGTGTAAGTATTCATTATTAGAAAAGTGTCCGATCTCAATAAGGAATATTCGGTAAACTTGAGAAGTTGCATGCATGAAAAAGATAAACGTAATACATTTAATCTTTGTAGAAATGAAAATTAGAAAAATTTCGTTGACCGCAAAATTATCTTATAATGATCAACCTTATTTATTTTATTTTATATCTGTTATTCAACAAAAAAATTTTCATGCAATTTTCACTTTCCGTTTTTTCTCTATTTTTGAAAAATGAATCTAAAACTATTCCTGTGAATTAAATTATTTTTTTCAAGTTATAGCATTCAGTATTTTTAACTCAGTATTGTCATAGGGCCTTGTCCACCTTGTCCTGTGACAGTAAACGCAAAATGTTATTGTGGTGCAAAACCTCCGAGACTGCAAAGATGTAGTGACAAGTATTGGTCGTGCGGAGGATCTTGCGGAAAGTTACTAGAGTGTGGTAAACACCATTGCGATGATCCATGCCATGGAGGGGATTGCAAGCCGTGCTCGAAGAAAAGCATCCAAAAATGCGTCTGCAAATCTCAAGCTAAACTGAGAGATTGTTCTTTCCCAGAATGGCAATGTGAAAAGGTGAGTTGATGCTGAATTTTATTTTACTGGAGAAACTCACAAAGTAAAGATATTAGTTGTTCAAAACATAGATTCCCAAAAAAAAATTCCAATATCTAGCTAGACTCCATTTACTCTTATTGAGCCAGTCTGTAAGCCTGGAAATAGTTTTATTAAGTTTTTATAGCTAGAACTGAGTCAGTTTGGCACTCATGCAATGTCATCAAGGTCAAACCAATTCCATTAGATTTATTCCAACAATTTTATCAAGGATTATATATTTTGATTTATTCACATGCACTACTTTTCTGTAGAAGGGACGTCCCAAAGTTATCCGACAGGAAGATATTTTTAACCTCACTTTTTCGCTCGAAAGTTTGTTGCTGTTGTTTTGCCCAAATGTTTGAAATTTCGGAATCTGAGCCGAAAATGGTTTTAAACGACTAGGTTGGACTCATTGATTCAGGATCAGATTTCAAGTTCGATTGTGTTTCATTATTAGTTGCCAGGATAACTTTAGATTGAATGAAACTAAGGACTTGAAATTTTCGGGGTAGGCTGAGCATCAAAATGCATTGGTCAAGTTCGGTGTTCATGGGCCAAATCCGCCAAATATTTTTGGAGTAATACTCATTTAAAATTTTGAGGTTATTTACTCAATATCTCTGAAACTGCTGATTGCATCGGATTGAAACTAAGTGGACTTGTAGATTAGCGACGCGCAACTTAATGCAAGATATTGTCATGAATAGAGAGATATTGCAACTTTTGAATAGCGCAAACGTTATGTTATTACGGTCACGCTAAATATTACGTTTTGGTTTTAACGGCCATTCTAAAAGTAGACGTATTGCTACACGTTTTTGTTACCGTAGCGTTAGTTATTAGTTTGTTTGGTTAGGTTTTGTGAGACGTCAAATTTTTTTTACATACTCCTAAAGTTTAATCATTTGCATTTCTACATTAGTTTTTTGATTCTGGATAAAATGAAAAAGGAATCGGAAGCGGTAATTTCAGCTGGCATTATAGAATAGTTTCAAAAAATCTGAGGAAATTGTGTTATTAACACCAAAAATCGAAAGAACAAATTAACAAATAGCTTTTCTATGACAGTGACCGGAGCCGGTGGAACCCGAAGCCTAACGATTTCTTCCGATATAGAATAGCGCAACGTAAATTGCGGCTCGCAATTTTCCGTAAATAACGGAAGACGCTAACGCTATTGGGAACTTCTGTGAAGATGCCAGCGCCCTAACGGATAAATTTGGAACCTGTCCAAGCTAGTAGTTTCATGTAAACAAACCTTAGAAATGTGGTGGAGAACGAATATTTATTAAAGAGAGCTTGAATATTTAAAGAAATTATTATAATTTTGTGTAAGATTTCTTGAGTAGGAACTTTTCGTTTGGATTACGATATAAAATCGTACTTTAAATCGTTCCTGGAGGATAATTTCGGTGTTATTTTAATGTATGTTGCTTGGTGGATCAAAATGAAGCTATATCTAAGTTTACTTGAATTTCTGGAAAAATAGGCACCTAATTTAATTTAAGGACTCTTATTTATGTGAAGAAGTGCTGAATGGAGGCTATACTATGTGGTAAATCTAGAATCAGTCCAAATGATATGACTGGTTCTCTTTCTTTACTAACGAGTGAATCAATAAAATGAAAACAGATTTTCTGCTTTAGTTCTTTTGCATCGTATTTCGAAAGAAAAGGAAACAGATAGACATATAATTGATTTTATTTTCATATTACAGCAGCTCGAGATAAGCATACAAAATGAAAAATGTCACAGCTGGTTCAACCTACCTATATAGAAATGAAAAATATTAATGTATTCATATAAATAACTTCAGCTATTATCAACTCTAACAGTATATCTAGTTTTTGTCAGGTTTTCAACCAGATCACTCTTTCAGAATATGATTTTGTGTAGTATGTGAGTTAGGTAGCTGCAGAAGTGCTCGGTAATTTCTCTGCAGCATTCTTCTTCAAAATTCTCTTATTTTCATTTACACCTGAAATCATCATGACATAAAGTTGTTTCGAAATGAATACATTGTAGGTAATTTACCTTTATGAAAATAGACATCTTCAGAGAAATGCAGTGAACATACTCTCATATATCAGGTCACGATCGTGACCTGTTTTCCAATCTTCAATTTCCAAAGCAAGTCCTTTCTTCTATCATTGAGTTTCCTGCCAAATGCTGTTTCCAAATTAACTTCACTTTCATTTGGCTTTGGAATAAATGAAAACTAGAGGCACTAGCTGATCCTTTCTTCTTTGACCATGAATAACATTGAGTTGAGGCACACAACAATAGTCATTTCGGGAGGATGCCATTTCGAATTAATACAATCGAAAATTTTAATCGGAAAGAAAGGAATCGATTGATGAATATTACAAACACTTTCGATATACCAATATTTCAACTCGGAGAACAACACAAAAACTCGAAAATGAACTTCAAAAGTAAGCAAATTACGTTAGAATAACAGGCACGTCGAAAAACTACTAGCTTAGAAGTGTTCGAATTTCTATCGCCAGAGGGCGTATCGCTTAGCAGTAGTTGCGAATAACCGTCGCGTTAAGGCGCAAACTGATGGACGCGTTTGTCGCTCAAGCGATGACATTTGAGTTGTCAGATTCTCTCCCACCAAAATCGCGCGATTCGTTTTTTGTAGTTGAATAATTTCAACTTCAAGAAAATGGCGGGATATTCAAAACATTCAAGAGATTGTCTATACTCGTCGGTCATGATTATAAGTACTTGTTAAAACAATGGATGAGGAATGATAGGTAGATTGAAGAGAATATCTTCAACTATTATTGTTTTAAAGGAATTATGTATTTATGTACTCAATTGCAATCATATGATGGCGATATATTTATCGCAGTTTGAAATATGCATGTAATGTAATGTCTTTCCAACATCAAGACGAAAATAAAATGCCTTTTCTTATGATAAATTATTGAATTGATTTAGCTATCTGAAATAATCGTTTCTGCAGAACAAACTGACTCCAGCAAAAACAATTTATCCGATAGCTATGTGCATGCCCAATAAATCAAAAGCGTCTATTAATTCAATCAATCCCTTGAAAAATATAGGTATAAAAACAATTACTACACTTGCTGAAGAACCAGATCCACGCTGAAATAAATTCATACAATTTGAAAAGTGATATTTCATGAACAATCACGCGTTTTCTTAATGACAGATGTCAGCCACAAATTACTGACATTGAGCGTAAAAATCGCGCGATTTTTATTTTTTGACGCGTCCATGAGTACGAGCCTTTATTCCGAAACTGAATCTGCGCATGCTTAGATGTCAAAAATATCGTTTGCGCTAATAACATCACACAAATTTGACACTGCAATATCTCTCTATAAAAAGGAAAAAAATTGTCGATAATTTTTTGGAAGTTTTTTTTCCTGTATCTATCCATCAGATTCAGATGAAACCTGGCACAAACGTTAACGTTCAGTTCAATATGTACAAACGTGTACCAAATTTCATCTTGATACCATTTTCATTTCTGGAAATGTTGGCAAAAAATATGTCGAATTTTATCGAGTCGTGATGGATGTTGTAAACTGGCAAAATCGCAGATGCAGCGACCTGATACAACAAAAGGATAAACGTCATGCACATAGATCTAGGTATTCTGCACTAGAAGGTAGAATTCTCAAGATGGCGCGCTGTAAGTAGTTATACTGCAGTAATCCATCTGAATGGTGAAAAGTATTGAGATTCCTATTTAGCTGTTTTATCAAAGATGAGATGGCCTGACGATCGGAAATCACTGTGAAACACCTGTAGTCATTCTCCTTGGATCTGACAGGTGATATGTATCTAGATTCTTATTCTGCGGTTTCGCCAAGGTAAGCTGGTCTGATGATGAAACAGATGTAACCATTCTCCTTGGACGCCGCTTCTTCGGGGTAGATGTTTTGGTTGATTGGATGATTAACTCTAATCAAGGTAGAATATTTGTTGATTTATCGACAGATATTAGTCCTTGTGGTAATGTTCAAAAAAATTATTGTGATAATTGAGACAAAAAGTTTTTCTTTCTAATTTATTTTCATATACCTTCAACTTATTAACAACTTATGGAAATTTGTACAGATCAAACTTGATTTATATATATTTTTATGGGTATTTGATTATTGAAATTGTCTTGTTTGTTTTTCAACAAATTTTAAATTCAAAAAAGTCTACTTGTTAAAGGCTATTGATACAACAATTAAATACAGATTTTTCTGTATTACCTTTACATAATATCTTTTGATATTGATTTGATATCTTACGATATACTTTTATGTCTTCGACGTACTACGTCTTCAATGACAAAATTAATTTTGTCTTTGACTTTTTTTAGGTCTGCGGAAAATTGTTCAGTTGCGGATTACACAAATGCATGGAAGTGTGCCATGCAGGAGTCTGCAATGTTTGCGAACTCAGTTTACCCAGAACATGCCCTTGTGGAAAAACCAGATACAATTTGCCTTGTACGGAAGAAACTCCAACCTGTCCTGATACATGTGGAAAACTTCTAGAATGTGCTGAACATTACTGTGTTCTGAAATGTCATAAAGGCAAATGTGGAACGGTAAATTGATTATTCTTATTGATATTTTCTGTGTTTTATTTTTTTCTGTATTTTATTTTTAATTTTTTCAATGTATCTTTCAATTTTTTTACGCGCTTGTTTTGAGGAACAGTTCTAACTTCTCGTCTTGACAGATTAGGTTTGGAGTCCAAATATCTCGTTTGAGTTTGTTAATGTGTGAAATGGGTCTGATAGTCTCAGAGTTAATCCCATTTGAAATTTTGAGGTTAATTCCTCCATATCTCACGAAGTACTGATTCGATCAAATTAAAACTTCGTAGATAGTTTTAAAATACCAACGCGCAACTCAGTGCAAAATTTCGTGTGGATCTAGTTCCACAAAAATGTTAATTCGAAAATTTTACAATTTTTTGTTGTAAAATTTTTTTCTCCGAAAATATCGATTAGATTTCAACGAAATTGGGCTCGAACCTTAGGGTCAGTATATTTAACCACAATGTTTAAAATTTCACTTCGATTCGATATTTACTTTCATGAATTTTTTTTTATAATTTACTTCAACTTATATCTATGGAAATATCAAAATGTTTACTCATCCAACTATTTTTAGTGCTTGGAAATAGTGAAAAAACAATGTAGATGCGGTCAACATACCAAAGATATCCATTGTAGTAAACTGTTTTTTTGCGAGACGAAATGTAAAAATATGAGGGACTGCAATAAACATCCCTGCAACAGGAAGGTAATTTCAATACAATTCTTGTGCTTCCCTGAGCGTTCAGGTTTTTCTTGGATTTTTAGTGCTGCAGAGGCGATTGTCCACCTTGTGAAAAGCCGTGTGGAAAAACCTTGAGTTGTGGCAATCACAAATGCGCTTCAGTCTGTCATCGTGGTCCTTGTTTCCCATGTAATTTGATGGATGTTGTGACTTGCAACTGCGGCGAAACCAAACTAAGTGTGCCTTGTGGGAGGAAGAATCACGTTAAACCGCCCAAATGCTCTCTGTTATGCCAGTAAGTTGGAATTTGAAGGAGTATTTTTTGGAAACCGCATCTCCTAAACAAGAAATCTGCAGTCTAAGCTAAGCGGTCACTATGTCAGAAGTTTTTTTTATTCTTTTATTCAATTCTTTTCGAACCTTAACAAAACGATACGGATTATTAATCAATCTTGAGGTGAATTCCGGCAACAGCGCCTTATCATCGCTGGTAAACGTATATTGGGTTCGTGCGTCGTTTGACATTTGTCATACGTTGGAGGTAAAACAAACTCACTTTCCCGCTTTGTTTATGTTATGAAGTACAGCATTTTCAACAATTTCAGGATAAATTCACAAGTTGAAATGATTTATATTCATAGAATTGGTGAATTACTAGACCTGTAAGGCCAAGTTATTGTGTCGTTATGAAATGCAACATAAATACACCGAGAGACCAAGGAATACATTTGCTTGGTTTACATTGGCGAAGAGCGATTATTTGGAGATTTTAGTGATTTTATTCATTTTACAATTGAAATTTTGTGATAATGGATCTGATTAACTGATACTCAATCTCAGATGATAATCATTCAAAATGATATAAATGGAAATTGCAGTATTTATTCTTGTCTTCTAAAGCCTAGAGTATCCATATCAGAGATAGCATTTATTATAGCTATAACTATTGAAAATGAAACAGTAAAATGTTTGGCTCATTTATTCTTGAAAGTAAATATCAGAATGAAATCCACCAAATGTAAGGAATGGAAAAAACATGGGTTCCAGAGAACTTCTCAGTACTATTTCAAATAACGTTCTATGTTGCAAATTACCAAATTACAACAATGTTGGTCTGCAGTTGCTATGGCAGTGCTATCATAATCTTCAATTATATAATTATTATACTAAATATATGTTACAAATAAAATAATTCATATGAAATTTTTTCCTTGAACACCGATTTCGATTCATCCTCAAAAAATTCTTTACTATCCATATAAAATGTTTTTTTATTATGCAGATGCAACATTAGGGCTTTCATAATCTTCAATAACTGACAATAAGGTCAATTCGAAATATATTACAAACAATAAAATGTAGAAGTTTCATCCTTGTATAGTCGAGCCACATCAGAACGTGTTCGGTTGAGAACAGAGAAAGTTATCTGGTTCATTATTGTTATAAAATACATGCAATATTTTGACAAATTTATCACATAACGAATTGCCTTGATTGGCTTTATACTCATCATGAGTCAACTTATTAAACAGAACAAATTGAATAGATAGTCTAACTTAATTCGTTAACTAGTGTGGAAATGCCTCCAACAAACTCTACTAGTTTGTTACTTTGTCAGAACAGTTTTTTCAATTTATGGCGTGAATATAAGATGTTTGCCTTCTCTGGGATAGTCCACATAGTATTCTATTTCTTCTTATACCAGATAAAATTTAGGGGAATGGGTCAAAAATCCAAATATTCAAATATAAAGTCTACACTACAATATATCTGAAACATCGGATTCCTTCGTCTCTCGGTGTATTTATGTTGTATTTCACAACGAAACAATAACTTGGCCTAGTTATTCACCTATTCTATTAATTTAAATCATTTTAACTTGTGAATTCATCCTGAAATTGTTGAAAATTCTGTACTTCATAACATAAACAAAGCGGGAAAGTGAGGTTGTTTTACCTCCAACGTACGACAAACGTCAAACGACGCACGAAACCAATGAGGTACAGCATTTTCAACAATTTCAGGATAAATTCACAAGTTAAAATGATTTATACTAATAGAATTGGTGAATTACTAGGTCAAGTTATTGTGTCGTGAAATGCAACATAAATACACCTAGAGACGAAGGAATACATTCGCTTTGTTTACATAGGCGAAGAGCGATTATTTGGAGATTTTAGTGATTTTTTTTTCATTTCAAAAATGAAATTTCGTGATAATGAATCTGATTAACTGATATTCAATCTCAGATGATAATCATTCAAAACGATATAAATGCAAATTGCTGTATTTATTTTTGTCTTCCAAAGCCTAGAGAATCAACATCAGAGATAGCATTTACGATAGGTATAACTTTTGAAAATGAAACAGTAAAATTTTTGGCTTATTTATTCCTGAAAATAAACAGCAGAATTAAATCCAACAAATGTTTGGAATGGAAAAATCATGGGTTCTAGAGAACTTCTCGGTACTATTTCAAATGACATTATATGTTGCAAATTATCAAATTATTACAATATTGGTCTGCAGTTGCTATGTCAGTGCTATCATAATCTTCAATTAAATATTCATTATACTGAATATATGTTATAAATAAAATAATTCATATGACATTTTTTCCTTGAACACCGATTTCGATTCATCCTCAAAAAATGGTTTCTATCCATATAAAATGTTTTTTTATTATGCAGATGCACCAATTAATTCTTCAATTGACAATAAGGTCAATTCGAAACATATTACAAACAACAAAATGTATAAGTTCTATCCTTGGGTAGTCGAGCCACATCGGAACGTGTTCAGTTGAGAACAGAGAAAGTTATCTGATTCATTATTATTATAAAATAATAATAATAATAATAAATTTATTCTTCCAATCAACTATTACTTTTTTTTTCCATGAAACATGCATAAAATACATGCAATATTTTGAGAAACCTATCGAAGCTATCACATAACGAATGGCCATGATAGGCTTTATATAAAATATAGAGATGTGAGTGGTAACCAATCAGGATGGGTTGGTCCATCATAACGCCAGCTATCGTAGTGTCGAGAAGATATAATTCTTGAAATGTATATAACAAACACGCAATATTCTTATCATAGTTATCTAATCATGATGCAACTTATTAAATAGATAGTCTTGCATAATTTCTTCACCAGTGTGGAAATGTCTCCAACAAACTCTACCATAGTTTGTTACTTTCTCAGATCAGTTTTTTCAATTTTTGGCGTGAATATAGGATGTTTGCCTTCTCTGGGATAGTTCACATAGTATTCTATTTCTTCCAATACCAGATAAAACTTAGGGGAATGGGTCAAAAATGCAAATATTAAAATATAAAGTCTACACTACAATATGTCTGAAAAATCGGATTCCTTCGTCTCTCGGTGTATTTATGTTGTATTTCACAACGAAACAATAATTTGGCCTAGTTATTCACCAATTCTATTTATATAAATCATTTTAACTTGTGAATTTATCCTGAAATTGTTGAAAATGCTGTACTTCATAACATAAACAAAGCAGGTAAGTGAGGTTGTTTTACCTCCAACGTATGACAAATGTCAAACGACGCACGAAACCAATGACCGAATAGTATTTCCCGCCAGCTGTCGAAGACGAATACACAGAATTCTAACCCATTAAATTGCGCCAATGCCAAATTTAACCTTCGGAGTAAGTGGAAATCAAAAGAAATAGAGATAAGGTGGTTAACTGATACAGGGTCCGACAAAGGACTCGGACGTTTTTGAAAAACTCATAACCTCGGTAATCGTTACTCAAAAAAAATTTTACTAAACAATGGATTCAGAATTTCAAATCATTTTGGAAGTTCATGTGTGGAAAATCACAGCAATCAGGTGGCGTCCTTGTTTCGCTATACACTCCTGCAGTCTTTCTTGGAAGTTTCCGAAAATTGTTTCCAACGTTGCTCTCTCAACTGCGGCGACCCACGCGAATTTCTTCCTTGAATTCCTCCAATATTCGGAGCTTGTGTTGGTAAACTCGTGCTTTGAGATGTCCCCACAGAAAAAAGTCGCAGAGGACCAAATCTGGGGACCGAGGAGACCAATGAACGACACCAAACCTGGAAATAAGGCGGCCAGGGAAGAGAGGACCAATAAGATTCATGGTTGCTCTGGCTGTGTAGGCGGTCGCCTCATCCTGTTGAAACCACATATGTCGGATTGGAAAACGGAGTCTTCTTAATTCGGGTGAAAAGAAGTTGGTTATCATTTTGATATAGCGCTCAGGGTTCACGGTAACAGCATTGCCATTGATGTTTTCAAAGAAGTAAGGGCCAATGACTTGGGATACAGCGCACAAAACGGTCACTTTAAGGCTATGCAGCGGTCTTTTGTGTAATCGGTGGGGATTTCCATCAGCCATTGAAGTGAAAGTGAGCCTGATCGCTCATGGACAAAATGAGGTTCTCATTTTGCTCAAGTGCTTCCATCTCACGGGCAAAGTGCATTGGTTGTGCCTAATCCCCCAGCTGTAACTGTTGCACAAGAGACAATTTGTAGGGGTGAAACCGCAGTTCTAAACTCAAAATACGCCTTACCGAACGATCACTGAGGTGCTGGCGGGCAAGTAGATTCGGACTGCGAAGAATTGCTTATCGCACTCTTTCAACGTTCTCAGGTGTTCGAATTGTTCGTTGAGCTTCTGGAGGTCTTTTCCTCATCAATTCACCTCGTGAGCGAAGTGCGTCAACTCGACGAAAAATGGTGCTTTAGGGGATGGCCCCATTTCTGTGGATATCGAAGTGGCGACGAAACTCACGCTGAACGGCCGTGTTGGATTCGTTATTACGGACGTAACTGTCGTAAACAAAAACGCGGTGCTCTACCGTCCACAGGTCCAGGATTTCAACTGGTAAAAACAAATGCTAAGAACTGAATCCAACGGCCTCTTCCCCGCATCTGTCGACGCAATAGGGGGGAGTACGAGCCGTTTCAAAAACTTCCGAGTCCTCTGCCGAATCAACAATGGGGGTTTTTCCTGAATTTGGGTTATTACTGGAAATGCGAATTTTAACATAATTATTTTGGGTTTGATTCATCATTTTCCCAAATTACCTTCAGAAAGTATTCAAAATCAGATTACAAAATTGGGGTTTGGGATTTGTCAGGCATGCACGAAGTGACAACGATGTTTAGTAGAATAGCTTTTTCTGCTATAGAATAATGAAATATTTATTTGAATTCTGTGGTACACACGTGTTCTTTGTCAATATAACCAAACAATTTCCGTTTGCAATTTGTCAGTAATATGACAGATGATAGTCTGTGCTCTTCTTTTTCTATTCCTTGGTCGTTGTCTTCTACTCTAACCAGATCGAAGTATAGCTATCCCTATTTTCCTAAGCAAAATAACACATTTGTCGTCCTTTTCTTTCCGAAAAAGCTGAATTCGACGTTGCCATATTGTGCACTCATGACAAATCGCTTTAAATGCAAATTCCTATTTTTATTTTTCAGTTTTTAGTTTTTTTAAAAATATAATATTGAAATTAAATGTTTGAAATGTGATGTTCCGAAGGTTTTTCATGAAAATTACTGCATTTTCGTTTATAGGAAAAACCCCCATTCTTGAAAGTAAGGTCCAAATATGATTCTTGACTATACATAAAAATATGATTCTTGACTATACATATACGAGTGATCGTTTTCATAGTGGAAAAAGTGACCTGAAACTCCATCAATTCAAAACTTTAGGGGGGGCCATATACTTCCAAACTATGAGAGACCACCAAGTTTCGACTGCATTTTTTTTGTTAACGAGAACACTGTTGTGTTTTTCCGTGATTGACTGGCATGAAGCTGCTGAACCCAAATGACATATAAAATGTCAGAAAATGATACTCAATGTTACCATTATAGTTGAGTTCCGATATTCCTGGCCAGTAAATTTTGACAGTTGATTTTACTGGCACTGCTTTGGTAACTGTTCGTATCAGTACGAAGCGTTCCGAAATTACTGATACTGGCCAGTACTGGCCAGGAATATCGGAACTCAACTATAATATAGTAGAATCCGTTTATAATGACAAAGGGAAGTGACAAACACATCATACTAACCGGATGTCATATAAAGCATAATCTTTTAAAAATTGAGGGATTTCAAATTGTGGTGTACCCCGGTTGGGGTTGGTTCGTCCAGTTGGTTTGTACAGGAGAGTGTTGGAAATAACACTCGAAGAACTCGTGAGGGTTTAATTACTATGGGTAATCTACTACGGCATCACATCAATGAACGCTCCGCTTCATTGTTCTTACTCACTCACTGTTGTCATAATACAATAACAAAATATTATATATGTTTTGTCAAGGTGTTCACAAGCATGTTATGATAACAGACATGGGAATTCAATATCAGTAGGTAATCCATCTGAGCACGTTTTATGGATGATGCGAGGTTCTATGGACCTTGCTCGTCTTCAAGTAATAATTATACAGAGTGTTTAATCTGACATACGTTACAAAATGTTTGGTATGGATTAAGTTTGATGAACTGAAAAACCACTAATCGAACATAAATATTCACAAAAAAAGCAAGGAAAAACACCAAGTCACACTGAACAAAAGATTAACGTACGAAGATTCAACGCCAATTTTACCTGATACAGTGTTGAGTCTAACTTTAAAAAAGGACTTGACCAGCTCCCAGAACAATTGGGATTGCTGATGATGTAAACAACATGGTGTGCTCATGTATATTCAAAAGTGAGGTCAGCTGACTGAAACTATGAAAATTCAAAGCAAAGAATATGTATTTCCTTGAATCTTCAAATTGCTCACGTCACTTTTGAATGCAAATGAGAACACCGTGTTTTTTACATAATGGGATTGCTAATACCAAAACTAGAGAAAAAACCTGTAAAATAGGGCCATTCTTTTGTTTCTTGTTATTTTAAACCACTGAAGTTACACTTGATGGACATTCTCTTGTCGTGACTTCCAATTCCTCTTTGGTTTCAAAACATTCGAATAGGTCTATTGCATGATTTTTTTTTATTATTGGAATCAAATATTCTATCCGTAAGACCACTGAAAAACTTTAACCGCCATCAAAAATTGAAATTTTTAACGAGAAAATGCTCTTTTAAATTTGGGTCCGCATGTCGGTTGTTTGAACGGACAAAGCTTCGCGGTTTCCGTGACGTATGGGGATATATCCACTCTCTCCCTCTTCTCGTATACTTTTCTGTCTAGCAAGCCAATAGACAGCGTCGGGCTGTATCGATCGGAGCATCGTGGAATAACGAGTGACGTAGGAGGCTATCTACCGCGTTTCACCTTTCACTTTAATTTTGCGTCCTGATTTGACGATTTTTAATATCGAATTATTCGAAATTCGCGAATTGTTGAAGTGTGAGATAGCATACATTATGATTTTGTATCGATCTAGAATGAGAAAAATATCCATATATGATAATTCGTGTTATATGCAAGAGACCTATTGAACGATTCTGGTCCTTGTTTTTGAAAATAATTGAAACATCGTGTAGGGACACGTAAGTTCGCGAAAACTATGGCCGGTTATAGTGACCGCTCACTATAATTTCTACAAATTGGTTCATAATAAACTACATGTCAATGTAAGCGAAGTCATCTTATCCGAACGCTGTTATATGGAGCTTTATACGGATGCCAAACTTCACACTGCAATCACGTCATATTAAGCGGTCAATATAGCCGGCGTCGTAATAAACGGATTCTACTGTACTATAATTTTAAGTTGACTTCATCCTTTTGGAAAACCCGTAGCAATCAAACACAGCAGCTGAGAAATGTATTATCTAAAAAAAAACCTATCATTTGTATTCGAAAACCAATTACAAATTTTGACACTATCAGTATCGTTCATTTTGATAAAGTCTTGAATCAACCCAATTTCAGAGCTCCTCCAGAATGTCATCACGATAAACGCGAACCACACAAATGTCATTTTGCCAACTGTCCACCGTGCAAACAAATCTGTAACAACAGTAGGCCTAATTGCGCCCATCCATGTCCAGCGCCCTGCCATGACGCGGTTATGGTCAAAGTTGAAAGGGCCAAAGCGAGCGCACCCTGGGAAGAAATGAAACCGCTGAAAGAGAAGAAATGTTTACCTTGTCCCGAATGCGTCGTTCCTGTTCCGGTTGAATGTTTTGGTAATATTAATTTTTCTTGTTTGATTTTTTTTTATTGATGAATGTTTTAGGAGGCCATGAAATAGCGGATTGGCCCTGCCATCTCGCAAGACCAGGAAGCTGCTTCCGTCCATGTGGTAGAGAACTACCATGCAGTAATCATAAGTGTACCTTAGCGTGTCATACGGTAGAAGGTAGCACAGAAGTAACTATGGTAATTCTTGCAACTTTTCAATTTTTATAGGAATTGGTTTATGGGGAAATGGGAGCTACAGTAGTAATAAAATAACATAACCACAAGGACGAATATCTGTCGATTAATCAACAAACATTCCACCTTGATCAGAGCTGATCATCTAATCAACCAAAACATGTGTAGATGTTTTGGTTGATAACGACGCTAATCATCCAATCAACCAAAAAACGTGTAGATATTTTGGTTGATTGGATGATTAGCTCTGATTAAGGTGGAATATTTGTTGATTAATCAACAGATATTCGTCCTTGTGGTTATGTGAGTTTTCAATATTTGTTCCGTTACTTTATAATCTGCTATGCTTAACAAGTCTCTAATGGGGGTTTTTCCTGAATTTGGGTGATGACTGCAAATGCAAATTTGAACATAATCATTATGGGTTTGATTTATCATTTTCCCAAATTACCTTCAGAAAGTATTCAAAATCAGATTTCAAAATTGGTGTTTGGGATTTGCCAGGCATGCACGAAGTGACAACAGTGTTTAGTAGAATAGCTTTTTCTGCTATAGAATAATGAAATATTTATTCCTATTCTGTGGTACACACGTGTTCTTTGTCAATATAACCAAACAATTTCCGTTTGCGATTTGTCAGTAATATGAAAGTCTGTGCTCTTCTTTTTCTATTCCTTGGTCGTTGTCTTCTACTCTAACCAGATCGAAGTATAGCTATCTCTGTTTTCCTAAGCAAGTTAACACATTTGACGTCATTTTCTTTCCGAGAAAGCTGAATTCGACGTTGCCATATCGTGCATTCAAAACAAATCCCTTTAAATGCAAATCTCCATTTTTATTTTTCAGTTTTAGGTGATCAAACATTTTTCAAAAAATATAATATTGAAATTATATGTTTGAAATGTGATGTTCTAAAGGTTTTCCATGAAAATTACTTCATTTTCATTTAAAGGCAAGACCCCCAATGGGGATTTTTTCTTCAGATTCTCTTTGTTATCTGTTTCAGCATCAGGAAAAGATTAAAAACTCCAGAAAAGCACTGACATGAAGTCAGCAGCTTTTGCACGCATATGTTCATATGGTTCTGTCAAAATTCTGCATGAACCTTCAAGATATCATTTTTCAATGAAGTACTAGATTTCAATTTGATCCAAGCTGCATTTTTGGAAATATTGGGAAAATATAGATTGGATCAAATTGAACTCTTGATTGAAAAATTGTAACCTGATGGTTTTGTAGAACCAAGTTCAACCAAGATCATGCTATCATCATTATTGTTTGAGATATTCCGGAAAAAGCAACGATACTGAGGAAAAAACACGAAATTTTACATATTTTTTCCCAATATCCCAAAAATTAGAATCTGATTGAAGTGAAATTTGGTACGCTATTATGAAATATAGATTTCAAGGTCAGTTCAATTCCCTTCAAAATGTGTCAAATAGTTTCAAAAACAAAATATTTACAAGACAAATTTTGCATTTTTTTTTAAATTGTTCAATACGATCATAACTAAATTTTTCATGAAAATGTGCATAAACATTTTCAAACTAGTTTCATTAATTTGTCTGAAGTCTTGAATTAGGTAAGTGTTAAATGAAATTGATTCTTGCAAATTTTCTCTCATGAAGGAGTCAGATATAGATTTTGAAACGTTACAATTCACTTTGTTGGTCGTTTGCATTACTTCCATGTTGTTATATAGGCATCATTTTCTCTACAAATGGCCCTTGACAATTGGTAAGCAGCGGCGTTTTCTACAAATTTTATTTAATTTTTTATAGTTTTTTTTTCGATATTGAAAGTGAAAACCCAGAAAAAATATGAAAAATAATGTAAATATTTCCAAATATGAATATTTTCTTGTCTTTATCTAAACATGAGTACCAAAAATTTTCTGGAATACAGTTTACATGTAAATTTCCAGTAATAAATTCGATCCAAATCCAACCCTTCTTTAAAGTTTAAGCTAATCATACCTCAGATATCCATTTCGCAAGGAAACCTGAAAAAATTCAATTTGGATTTGATTAGTTACATCTTCATATGAACCAGTTTTTTTTGCTTCTAATTCTTATTCAATAATATCATTCCATATTTTATTTGCTATATAAGCCTCTAGGCAAACCTTATTGGTCATTGGTTAAAAAGTATGATTAAAACTGAATGCTTCGTACAATAATATTCAGGTATTATTTTACTGGAAACATGGATTAGGGTACCTTGCCAAAATTTATGTCTATCGAAAATTTTATCTTTCAGGCAGGTAGCAATTGTGAAGTTTGCGAAAATGAATGTACCAAAGAAAGACCCGATGGCTGTCAACATACTTGTCCCAAACCTTGTCATCCTGGATCCTGCCCTCCCTGTAAACAGATGGTTAGAAAAAAATGTCACTGCGGGTTGGTGCAACTCTATGTTGTATGCAAAGATCTACTGGATCCCGACAAACAGGAACAAATTCAGAGTTGTGGAAGTCAGTGTCCTAAAAATGTAAGACTTTCATTCATTTTCATTAGCCAAATTTGAATTATCTATTTTCTCAATTTTTGCGCGCATGTTCTAGGGGAACAGCGTGCTATCGTTTTGTCCAAATGTCTGTAATTTTGGATGATTGAGCCGAAAATGGTCTCAATCGACTAGGTTGGACTCACTGATGACGAATCCGGTGTTAAAATCGATTCTGTCCGGCCGGCCGGCCGGCCGTAGACACGCTAACTGTCGACAGAAGCAAGCTAGCTACTTGAAACTTTCAGGATAGGTTGCGCATCAGAATGCCGCGGTTAAGTTCGTTAATGGGCCAAATCGGTCGAATAGTTTCGGAGTTATAGGCACTTGAAGTTTTGAAGTTATTTATTTTTTATTTCAGAAACTACTTGAGCGATTGGATTCAAACTTGGCAGTTTGGTGGAGTATAACGACGCGCAACTTTGAGCCAAATTTCGTCAAGATCACATTGTCAGTAAATTAAAAAAAAAATTTTTTTCGGAAACCACTCATCATATCCAAAAAAAAATTATACTTACACTTTGACCTTCTAATTTCACAGCAGAGTACTAAATTTCAGTTCGATACGATCATAAGATTTGGAGATATCGGGAAAAAATATGTCAAATTTCGAGGTTTTCTTCTCGATATCGTTGATTTTTTCGGTATTACTCGAGAAATACTGATTCAGTCCTGATTAAACTTCACAGCTAGTTTTAAGGCGCTGAAAGACAACTTTATGCAAAATTTCGTGATAATCGTGTTATTAGAACAATTTGAAAAAAAAAATTTCTATGATTTTCTCATCATATCATCCTCATTAAATTCTGTATGAAACTTCGAACTGTTATTTTCGATGAAGTACTGGATTTCAATTCGATCTGATCTGTATTTTTGGAAATATTGGAAAAATAAAATTTTGATTGGGTATATCTACGGAATCATTGGGTGGATTTTACCCATTCAAGAATTCGGCCTTCGTAATTAAGGTCCAATACGGTCAGCCTAACGGCCGACTGCGTAAACACAATAACTTCCGAAAGAAACAACTTAGAAACTCGATATTTGTAGAGAAGGTTTGGACCTTAATTACGAAGGCCGAATTCGTGAATGGGTAAAATCCGCCCAATGATTCCGTAGATATACCCATTCAAAATTTTATTTTTACAATATGTCCAAAAATACAGATATGGTCGAATTGAAATCCAGTAATTCATCAGAATAATTCATCAGAATAATTCATCAGAAAAAAAATTCAAAAAGCACTGCCGTGAAGGCAGCAGCTTTTGCGCGCACGTTCAAACTCGTTGCTGAAGCGGTCATCTACATTGAACATGCGCGCAAAAGTTGCTGCCTTCACGGCAGTGCTTTTTGAATTTTTTTTGTCGTGTTTACGGACTTTCTCATTTTATTTTCATTCCATTTTACTGCCTGTCCCAGATTTTTTATGAAATTTATTTTGGCTTGTGCGGTCCAAAATGTTATTTCACTGATTTTAAACTGTATGTCTGTGAAGCAGTTGGTTGCATCAAATTGAAAATCTGTCAAACTACCCCTATGAACACCTTAACAGAGCCGAATCTAGGATTTCAGCGCCCGTGGCTTGTTATCGAAATGCGCCCTTTTCAATTTTTTTTTCAATTACTACATACTTTTCATGAATGATAGTATTTATTCTATTCCTAAGATATTTTACTATTATTATATTCTTTTGAGAACGAGCATCAGATTCCTAGGTATAACAAACAATATGTGTATAGAAATTACTATAATCTCCCATGTATCTTATAAGGTAGTCAAGAGAACTCACAAACGTATTGATGTACGATAAAGAGGGTATGAAGAAAACAAATGAAAAACTTAAATACAGTAGAGAACACACATGCCAACAAAGGTCATAACGAACATTTTAATATTACTTTTTGTAATTCGCCATGATGTAGGGTCATTAAAATCAACTGGTTAAGGTTTAACCCCAGTTAGTCCTGATTCCTCGTCAAAAGAATTTTCCTTGTCCGAATTTTCCGAAATGGAATACTTTCTTACGATAGGTACACTTTTTGTCGACAGAATACCCGCATCATTCTTAAAGTAGCTTGAGATATTACTAGTATTTTTTTTAGGTCTCATAATTTTTTTTCCCTGATCTTCCGAGATTGCGATCCTGATAGTTTCTTGGGCGGCATTTCAGTTGCTCATGTCAACCTAAAATTATATGAGATTCTGAAAATGCATGGACGTTGAATCGGAATGTTTTGCGCGCTCGTTTATATCCATATCTGAATTGTCTCAATAATCGACTAATGTCAGGAGGACAGAAAAAGGTTTCATGTTTCAGTGAAACTGAAGAATCATACTATTCATTTGATCGACATTTGATCCTCTTTCTGTAGTACCCATAGCTAAATAGCTGATTAATAAAATACTAGAGATACGATAAATTCATCGTATTCTTCTCAACATTTCGATTTTTTTTTATAACTTCTTCTTATACACATGAAAACTCGTGTAATTATGGTACAACGCTATTTTAATTGAATCGGTATAATTTGGGATCCCGCAAATAAAATTCGAACGATAATATCGCCGACATATTCCCAACCCAAAGATAACCTTATAAATTTTGCAGTCTCTAAGTTATATCTTTCTAAAATGATTGACTCTCGTGTGCACGGACAGAATATAATTTGACCGAACTGCGCCGCTGCATGGAAGTACCCCACATACGAGAAAAAAAGTAGTATTAATAAGACTGGGGTGATTTCATCAAGCCTATCGGTCGTAAACGTCTTCGAAATACATTACCCTTATCAAAACCGGTGTGATGAGCTATTCGGCGAATAATGTGGACGGTCTGAATCTCTTTGTCATGCCGTCAAGAAACCGACCCTAGACGGAGCGCTACCGCCGCTAGGTCGAAACATTAAACTCCCTCTGAACTTGCCGCTAATTGAGGTCTTCAGTGTTCGAATAACAAACATCTGGACGCGATCGAGAATCGTAGGGCGACCGACAAGTGTGAATTTATCATCTGTTAATTCATTGGTAACTACTTTTCGCCGCATATTGTACAACAGGTGCATGCACCGCTCTAAAATATGAATGGACCGCTCTAAAATATGAATGCACCGCTCTAAAATATGAATGGACCGCTCTAAAATATGAATGCACCGCTCTAAAATATGAATGGACTCTGAAGTGCAAAAACATCATTTCAAGAAAAAAAAATCAAAATTTTGCGCCCCTAGTTGGTTGGCGCCTGTGCCAAATGCCTCCCTCGCCACGCCCTAGATCCGGCTCTGCACCTTAATTCAATTATATTGAAAAAAAAAACAAAATGCCAATTGAGATCGGAAAAAATGAAATTCACATGTGTTGTAATACATTGATTTGACGGTATGTGAAAAATCTCATCGAAATCTGATTGATATTTTTTTTAACAAATATTTGAAAAATTGTCGAAAATTTTGTGCGCAAGAATGTGTATAGTTGAATCAAGAATTTCACTGGTCCATAACAAATATAATGCATAATTGAATTTGGGGATGGTTTCTCAAGGGTAGTTTGATTGATTGAAGTTACATTTTACCGAATCTCTTCAAAAAATTGGATTAAAAATAATGAAAACTATTTCTGAAAGGAATAAATGAGAAATCGATTTAAAAGGAATCCTGGTTTATTTTGTATATTGTCTCAGAATTCTATTGCAACAATAATAAAGTGAGTAAATTATCTAATGTTGCAGTTGAAATGTGGACACAGGTGCAAGGCCAACTGTCATCCTGGCCCCTGTCCTGAAGGAAATCCTTGCAAAAAGAAAGTAAAAGTATTTTGTGATTGTAAGAGACTTAAGAAAGAGATTAATTGCGACACTGTAAGGAGTGGTGAAGCAAAAATAGAATGTGACGATGTTTGTGCTGAATTGAAAGAAGAAACTGATAGAAAATCCATTATCCTGATGGAAGAGAGAAAAAAACAAGAAGAGATGAAGAATAAAGAAGAAATGGAAAAGTACATGAAGAAGTTTAATGGTAAAAAGAGGAACAGAGAAAGGAGGAGTCAATCCATTGACGACGAAGTTGGTTTTCTGAGGAAATATTCAGTTCCTTTATCTGCACTTGTAGTTTTGATTATTTCAGTGGTGACATTTGTGATGATCAATGGTTGAAATGTTATCGTTGGTAATGGATGTTGTTACTTAAGTAAATAAATAATAATAATTTATTTTTCTTCATTTTGATTTAAAACCTCTCGATACACAATCCAAATACGTGAGATTTAAATGTTTTTGGTGCCGTAAACGCGGGCTACTTTGGCCCTAGGGTCCTTCTTTGGCCCAGAGTGAAAACAAAATTGAACCGTCTCCAGGTACCTTCTGGAAAAAGACTTCGAAATAGTTTCGCTGTTTTCTACAAGAGTGCACTACCATGCAGCGACTGACGTGCGCGAAATTGTTCGGTAGTTCCCCATATATCCAGCGTTTGTGGATTGTTCTCCTTTGTGTAAAAACGCAGTTTATCGAACTCCTAAACTTCCACCTGGAAAAGGAGTCCTACTTCTACTAGAAGTTTGGTAAGTTTTTTTTGACAACTCACTTTAATACTTTGAGCAGTGGTTATTATACAGAGTGTAACAGCCAAATGGAATAAATTCGATAACGAATAAATGAGGACGTGTTGGGAAAAACGCTCGGACACGTCGATTTGTAATTTTAAATGCGCATAGTTTTCAAGAAAATAAAATTATATAGGGTGTTCCATGCGACCGTGGCCAATACCAACTTTCTTATTTCAAATGTACCCCCCTGTATATTATTTATTGTTTGGATTCTTCAGAGAATTCTAGACATAATTCATATACAATGTCCTATACCTATCTTCAACTTTTTCGGAAATATTAAGTGTTTTCAGATTTTTTACAAAAATTAACATTTTAAATGAAAGTTATTTTATTTCACAAATTCGATACATTACACTCAATACTTATTTCCCATTTATCTCTTGATATGAAGAAACTAAGCAAAAACCATTACTGAGAAGAAATTAAAAAAAAACAAAAAAAAACCCTTAAACTTAGATGAACTAAAAAATCGAATCACACTTGCGATTATATCAGTCACGCCTGAAATGTTGAGTAACTTTAGAAGGCAATTCTACACCAGATTAGCATGTTGCCAAGACGTTCGCGGCGAGCATTTTGAACATTTCCTACATTGACATTAATGTTTTTTTTTTGTTTTTTTTTTCAATTATTAAGAAATAATCAGTATTACTTATAAGGTTTTAAGTGTAATGTACCGAATTTGTGAAATGAAATAATTTTTATTTAAAACGTTGATTTTTGCACTAAATCTGAAAACACTTCATATTTCCGAAATAGTTAAAGATAGGTATAGGACATTGTGCATGAATTGTGTATAGAATTCTCTGAAGAATCCAAAAAATAAGTAATATACAGGGGGTTGTATTTGAAAAAAGAAAGTTGGTATTGGCCACGGTCTCATGGAACACCCTATATAATATTATTTTCTTGAAAAATATGCGCATTTAAAATTACAAATCGACGTGTCCGAGCGTTTTTCCCAACACGCCCTCATTTATTCGTTATCGAATTTATTCCATTTGGCTGTTACACTCTGTATTTATCATTCTTGTTCCCGTTTTGATCATAATATTCAATAATAATAACAGATCTGGTAACCTCAAAAGTAAGACCTTCTTTCGCCCAGCATTTTTCTGGGCCAAAGTAGGTCTCACTTTTTGGGCACTCACTTTCTGCGAAATGCACCTTTTCTTAATGCATTATTTGAATTTTATTTTATTGCATTTGTTCGTTCTCAGAGTGATGAAGATGCCGTATAACTACAAACGACAGCCAGGAAGAAGCTAGTCACACGAACAAAATGTGCGAATTTGGATTACCAATTGATGAACTCGATTTAAGATACCTAGTAAAAATTATGTAACAAGACAAGGAAAGACTATTCAATGTTTTTGTAATAATTTGCCTGGACGTGACTGAACCAAATCTTTTTTCAAAAGACATCCCCAATTGACAGTTAATCTGAGGGATAATTTGAGATCTGGTTTCAAAAAGGCTGGCATTTATCCCATCAACAAAGAAGAAATATTGAAATGATTCTAATAATGTCTCAGTCAATTGGGAAATGGTAGGCGAAACCTTTATTCAACACTTGGAACAGAAAAGGCAGGAAGTTGTCAAGCCCCGATCAACAAAAAGACAAAAGCTAGATGTTCCAGCTGGTAAGGGTTCAACAGCCAATGATATTCTTCACTATGAAATAAAACAAAAAAATCAACAAAATCAGAAGAAATGTGGAAAAAACAGAAAAGGGAAAAAAGGAAAAGAAGACAGTTGGGGATTAGGAAAAAAGCGAAAAGTTAAGGAACAATACCAAAATAAGAAAATCACCAAAAATTATGAAGCCTCATCAACAGACCTGAAGATATACAGGTAGTGACAACAGTCTTATTTCATCAGGCCACAGTGACATGGTGTTTTCAAGTGAAGAAGATTTGCAAACTATTGTCAGTTCCCAAGGAAAACTACAAGGATTTGAACCAATTGCATCTACTTCCTCAAACGCCAATCTCGAAACTGTTGGCAGTCCGGCAAAAGATGGCTCAAATGTTGATCTGACTATCTCAACCACTTCAGACGGCATGAATTATCAAGAAAACATTGAGAAAAATCTTTAGGAGGGCAATTTTGTTTTGGTTGAATGGAATGGGAAGAAGTGTTGGAAATGGCCCAGACAAAAATATTCATTGTTCTACTTATTGAAAGATATAAAGAAAATAATTTGTTCTCCAAAACTTATCAAAAGAGGACTTTCTCTATCCTTGATAACATATAGTTAATACATATTTGAATTTCTGCATTATTTTTTCGAGGAAACTTGTTTAATTTTGTTTGAAAAATAGTTTTCTTCCACTGAAAATGGATATTTCGACGACCCCATGTCCTTTTTGACCCGAGATATTCATAACATGCTCAAAAGTAGATGAAATCATTATGGGCCAAAGTAACCCCAACGCATGTGTTATATTGGCCCAAGTAAAAAATTGAGAAAAATAATGAATAATAAAAAACAATCGAAAAAGTCTTATAAATTTCAGTAGAAATAGTCTATCTCTGTAATGAGCGTTTTCAGAGCTAATAAGTAGGAAAATACACAAAGTTATTGAGAGTTGATTGAAAACTTTACGAAAAATGGGCCAAAGTAGCCCAGGTTTACG
The DNA here is from genome assembly GCA_958510865.1 of Myrrha octodecimguttata. Taxonomy (NCBI): domain Eukaryota; kingdom Metazoa; phylum Arthropoda; class Insecta; order Coleoptera; family Coccinellidae; genus Myrrha; species Myrrha octodecimguttata. The sequence goes on along the minus strand of OY294056.1, from coordinate 87,218,164 downwards.
GTAACGAATTATCAAGTATAGGATATATATGGAAGGCTGCAATCCTAGGCCCAAAAGGAAATATGTTCTATTCAGAAAAGCGGCGATCTACTGTGTTGCCTAAAACAATGACCAGCAATGCTCTACCCAAGGTGGCGTATAAACAATTACAATGTCTTGCACAAAACGCAACAAATTATTTTTATTCGGACAGTTCTTTAAGATCAACCTTGGACTCAAGCCAGAAATATCAACTATGGAACCAAGTGTATATGTTCAAAATTAAAGGCACGATAGTTGTGAGAGTTTCAGTGGAGTGCAATCAGGCGAAATGACGATTTTTTTTCTACATGCGGGGTTGGGCAAAATACATGCTTGGCTTAATTGAATTACAAACTACTTTCTCGCAGATATTTGAAATACAATATACAAAATACTTTCAAGTCGGGTATTTGAAATATGAAATACAAAACACAGTATTTTGACTATTTGTATTTGAAATACAAAATACATTTAGGTGTTACGTAAAATGTGAAAAGAGGACAACTAATTCAGCTCAGCCATTTTATCGCTAAATAGAGAATTTCCTTTCAGAAACACAAGATTTTTGGATGTAGTATCAGACAAACAGCCTCTTGTTGGGGAATGAATAAAACCTGCTAAAGTGAAATTAAATTAATTTTTTTGGTTATATCTGGGTCCTTTGTGAGTACGTAACCAATTATTGAATTGAATTATTGAAGTTCCAAAATTCCAAATTATTACCGACTCGATGAGAGTAGGACGATGAAATCTGTTTTAATTCATAGATAAAGGATCGAACTGCACGTAAAAAAATTCGGCATCACCCAGCTTCATTATTTTGGTCGGCACGACGTCTCAAAGTTGACCAACATTTCGAAATTTTTTCACTATTTCCGCCATAATTTCTAAACGGTTGTCACTGGACGATTTCTAATGACATATTCGTGATCTACGACCTCGATTTAATAGGAAACGATAACAAGGTCGACGATTTTCGAAAAAAAAATTTATTTGGGACTTAAAAAATTTTTCATAAAGAACCGCGAATAAACATCAAAGCGCAGAGGGGTGGGGGTAAGATTTAGCGATTCCGTGCGAAATTTTATTTTTGAAGCTATGACAATATGCACATCATATATTATGGATTCGAACACGTAGATTACGAATCTGTAATTAGATTTTGCGTAACTGATTCGGTTTGGAAAATATTCCGGATTTGGTGAGAAATTTTCGAAATTTGGGTCAACTTTGGGCCGTCGTACAGATCAAACGCGTAAGGCTGGACAATATCGAATTTTTTTGGTTATATCTGGGTCCTTTGTGAGTACGTAGCCAATTATTTTATAGACGAAGGTCCTCTGGTTGAAAAATTATGATTTTTTTAAAAAAGGTCCAATTTTTTCGATTTTCTTCTGGCCATAAAAAACGAACCAGACTCTCCACTAACATTCTGATTGGATTTTCTTTATCTACGCCCTCGAATTAGTATATGTTTCAAATTTCAGGTCGATCGGAGAACTTTCAATTTTTGGTAAAATTTTAAGGGGTTACCCTTAAGAAAATATCGATTTTAGAAAAATAATTTTCCGACTCGTATCGCCGTGAAATTTGGCACACTTACTAATTCGAGGGCGTAGAACAAGAATATAAGGTCAGATATTTTTTTTAAAAATCGTCCTGGACGTGAGAGGTCCTTGAAGTTCCAAAATTTTGGACCTTTTTTCAAAAAATCATTATTACCGACTCGATGAAAGTAGGACGATGAAATCTGTTTTATTGCATAGATAAAGGATCGAACTGCACGTAAAAAAATTCGACATCACCCAGCTTCATTATTTTGGTCGGCACGACGTCTCAAAGTTGACCAAAATTTCGAAATTTTTTCACTATTTCCGCCATAATTTCTAAACGGTTGTCACTGGACGATTTCTAATGACATATTCGTGATCTACGACCTCGATTTAATAGGAAACGAAAACAAGGTCGACGACTTTCGAAAAAAAAAAATTTATTTGGGACTTAGATAATTTTTCATAAAGAACCGCGAATAAACATCAAAGCGCAGAGGGGTGGGGGTAAGATTTAGCGATTCCGTGCGAAATTTTATTTTTGAAGCTATGACAATATGCACATCATATATTATGGATTCGAACACGTAGATCACGAATCTGTAATTAGATTTTGCGTAACTGATTCGGTTTGGAAAATATTCCGGATTTGGTGAGAAATTTTCGAAATTTGGGTCAACTTTGGGCCGTCGTACAGATCAAACGCGTAAGGCTGGACAATATCCAATTTTTTTGGTTATATCTGGGTCCTTTGTGAGTACGTAGCCAATTATTTTATAGACGAAGGTCCTCTGGTTGAAAAATTATGATTTTTTTAAAAAAGGTCCAATTTTTTCGATTTTCTTCTGGCCATAAAAAACGAACCAGACTCTCCACTAACATTCTGATTGGATTTTCTTTATCTACGCCCTCGAATTAGTATATGTTTCAAATTTCAGGTCGATCGGAGAACTTTCAATTTTTGGTAAAATTTTAAGGGGTTACCCTTAAGAAAATATCGATTTTAGAAAAATAATTTTCCGACTCGTATCGCCGTGAAATTTGGCACACTTACTAATTCGAGGGCGTAGAACAAGAATATAAGGTCAGATATTTTTTTAAAAAATCGTCCTGGACGTGAGAGGTCCTTGAAGTTCCAAAATTTTGGACCTTTTTTCAAAAAATCATTATTACCGACTCGATGAAAGTAGGACGATGAAATCTGTTTTATTGCATAGATAAAGGATCGAACTGCACGTAAAAAAATTCGACATCACCCAGCTTCATTATTTTGGTCGGCACGACGTCTCAAAGTTGACCAAAATTTCGAAATTTTTTCACTATTTCCGCCATAATTTCTAAACGATTGTCACTGGACGATTTCTAATGACATATTCGTGATCTACGACCTCGATTCAATACGAAACGAAAACAAGGTCGACGATTTTCGAAAAAAAAAAATTTATTTGGGACTTAGATAATTTTTCATAAAGAACCGCGAATAAACATCAAAGCGCAGAGGGGTGGGGGTAAGATTTAGCGATTCCGTGCGAAATTTTATTTTTGAAGCTATGACAATATGCACATCATATATTATGGATTCGAACACGTAGATTACGAATCTGTAATTAGATTTTGCGTAACTGATTCGGTTTGGAAAATATTCCGGATTTGGTGAGAAATTTTCGAAATTTGGGTCAACTTTGGGCCGTCGTACAGATCAAACGCGTAAGGCTGGACAATATCGAATTTTTTGGGTTATATCTGGGTCCTTTGTGAGTACGTAGCCAATTATTTTATAGACGAAGGTCCTCTGGTTGAAAAATTATGATTTTTTTAAAAAAGGTCCAATTTTTTCGATTTCCTTCTGGCCATAAAAAACGAACCAGACTCTCCACTAACATTCTGATTGGATTTTCTTTATCTACGCCCTCGAATTAGTATATGTTTCAAATTTCAGGTCGATCGGAGAACTTAAGAAAATATCGATTTTCGAAAAATAATTTTCCGACTCCTATCGCCGTGAAATTTGGCACACTTATTAATTCGAGGGCGTAGAACAAGAATATAAGGTCAGATATTTTTTAAAAAAATCGTCCTGGACGTGAGAGGTCCTTGAAGTTCCAAAATTTTGGACCTTTTTTCAAAAAATCATTATTACCGACTCGATGAGAGTAGGACGATGAAATCTGTTTTAATTCATAGATAAAGGATCGAACTGCACGTAAAAAAATTCGACATCACCCAGCTTCATTATTTTGGTCGGCACGACGTCTCAAAGTTGACCAAAATTTCGAAATTTTTTCATTATTTTCGCCATAATTCCTAAACGTTCGTCACTGGACGATTTCAAATGGAATATTCGTGATCTACGACCTCGATTTAATAGGAAAAGATACCAAGATCGACGATTTTCGAAAAAAAAAAATTATTTGGGACGTCGACTGGTAGAGGAGTGGGGGTAAGAGTTTGACAGTTCTGTGCGAAATTTTATTTTTGAAGCTATAACGATATGCACATCATGTATTATGGATTAGAACACGTAGATTACGAATCTGTAATTGGATTTTACGTTACTGGTTCGGTTTGGAAAATATTCCGGATTTGGTTCAATATTTTATTATTTCTTTTTATTCATTAATGATGCGAATTTTTTTTTGTCTGATTTTTTTATTGGTGTTAACGAATTCATCTCATTTGATCAGATACATTCAACGGTTTAATAATTAACCTTAATTAGTGACCTTATGATCTTTTTATATATTTCGAATCTGAAACACAATCTACACCTCAATTTAATGACGTATTTCTATTCGAATAGAAATCAACGTATATATATATGCTATTTCGGTATTAGAATGAGTTTGAAAGCTTATTTTTACTCTATATTGTGTATGACTTCCGGGAGCTTTTGATATTGAGAAAAAACAGAATTATCCTATCGATATTTTAGGCATATTTTCACATATTGAATTCATTACTCGATCAGTATAAAATTAAGGTACTAACAGTTATTACTGATTCACATAATGTCATAATTAACTTAATGATGCAACCTCTTACTCCCTATCTATTTATTTCAACTTTACAATTAAAATTGCTATTTACAAACACAAATTTAGGTACAGTGAATCTGAGATCCGGGATTCGAAGAAGCACTTATCTTAATAGTAAAGGATCCGACGGTATGATCCTCCAAAATGCAGGTATTATGCAGGTAATCCAGTTTCAAGAGATTCCATCCAGATCAGAAGTCCAGAATTAAGATATTTCAGCAATAGCTAGCTTCGGTATAAAGGTATTCCAGCCATGATCAGCTCCAGCACTAAGATAATCCAGTAATAATTGCTTCTACTACTAAGATGATCCAGTCAAACTCTGGGTCCGGTAGTAGGATATTCAGATGGGCGCCAGCCCCAGCAAAAAGACAATCCCGTATTCGGTAGCTCGGTGAAAAGATGGTTCAGTGGGCGATAGCCCCGGTACAAAGATGATTCAGTGGGCGACAGCCCCGGTACAAAGACTGCAAATTTCGAAACTATAAGATAGTGCTTGTAACACGTGATCTCATTCCCAGCGACTCTAGACGTTATTGAAACAATTTACAAGTTAATAAATATTAGATGAAATATCTAGAACTCAGGAATAAGAGCACGTTATTCGATAATAAGAATGAGACAAGAAATCAAATACACAATATCATACAAAGGAAAATGTTTACCTGTATAACCTGCATGGAATGAAATAATTCAGAAATCACAATTTGGCATTCACAAAAGCAAAAAATAATGGTCGGGATATACGTAGTACTTACCGCCTTTTGAATAGACGTCTTATAAGAAACAATAAAACTTCAAAATTCCACGATGTTAATGGATTACGAAGTTCGTTTATTCGTTAAACTCTAGCAAGGTGTTGAATCTTCAACTTCCTACGCACCAGAAGAAAGAATTTTCCATCGGCTGGACAGAGTTGGAAGGGTCGCGCATGCGAAACACACACTCAACCGTCAAAGCGAAGAGCGTTCTTTAGCGACCGATCATATAATTTCAGTAAGGCGTTTTTTTTGCGATTGGAATTGAAATTATTAGTATGACGTATTTTCGCGATGGAAACTAAAATCGACAGTGGCGCGTTTTGTAACGTTACGAAAGAAAACAATCTTTCTACAGGTCCTGATGAGCACAAACTTGTGTTATATTGTATGAACACATTTTTATATTAGGAGAATGTTCAAGGATGGTGAGCTCTCTGCTCTTATCGTTTTTGGAAATTGACTAACTCCTAACAACCTTTTCTTCCTTTCCATTTGCCGAAAACATGATTGCTAGCAAAAAAACTAGATGAAGCAGCTGAACGCTGCGCCATCTGAAGGGAGATTCAGAGACTATTTTCTGTAGAGCGCTCAGCGCTAAATGTATTTGTATTTCGGAGACAAAAGTATCGAAATACAAAATACTTCAGCGTCAGGTATTTAAAAAACCAATTACAGAATAAATTTTTAAGAAGTAATTGAAATACAAATACAAAATACGTATTTGTATTTCAAATACGTATTTCAATATCAAGTAATTGAAATACTGCCCAGCCCTGTCTACATGTTACATCCACTTCAACTAAAAGTAGACTCAATTCTTTTAATTTGAAAGTAGGACACTATAGTTTTGTAGAAATTGATAGATTTTTTTCCATGTGGAATTCATACATACTGGATTTAAAGTAGAACTAGAAACTGAATCTCTGTCCAGGACAGAGAATCATCATTGAGTGTGAATTGTGAAATAATATGTAGAAATATTAGAAACTCAAAAATTCGTAAACAGAAATAACAAGATTCTATATTGTGAGTAGGTGATTAGCGAGAATTTCGAACATTTGAAGTGACTGTGTTTAATTTGTTAGGCATTTTCATTCTTAATCTAAAATAAATCACACAGAATACAAATATATAAATCAACTGAGTTATTTCGTACATTCCAGTAAGTGTTTCATTTTCTCGATTTTCTATTTTTTTGTTTATCAAATCTTGTACAAGAAAAGCTAGGGGGGTTTTTCTTCATCGCACTCATGCTACCCATTTCTGAATTAGTCTGCATCTTTGAATAAAGAGCAACAGGAAGAAGCATAACGCTTTTCAGTTCGTATATCAGTGGGACATACCTCCAAGTATGACTCATGTTAGTTAGTTTCTTCTAAAGAAGAAGTCTCATCGGAACAAGTTGTTCTCTCTTCAAAGTGAAGTCGGCCATATGCAACATCCATCCCGGATCCACTTCGTGAGCATAGACCTAATATTATTTTAGGTCTATGTTCGTGAGGCATTATGCTCCTTCCTGTTGTTCTTTATTCAGAGGTCTGCATAGTGCAAAATTTCATAAATATCGTCGTTTTCGTTTTGAAGAGTCATCATCAGAGTCAGAGAATATAGTACATTCTTCTTCTTTTCCTTTATCTGTGGAAAAGAAGAATGAAATATATTCTGACTCTAATGGTACAGACATTTCATTCAAATTCAAAGCACCGAATATGTATTTTTAATTTTGCTGACGTCACTTTTTCATCAGATGAGCACATCATGATTTTCACATCATGGGTGTTGCCATTGTTTAAGTTGTTCTCCTTAAACAATGGTGTTACTATCATAGACATTATACGGTTATTCTATAATAAAAACATGAATTTAACACGATTTTATGAAGTTAAGCGTTATATAAAAACTGGATTTCTTATGGAATCGTTCGAAGTATTGGATTTTAATCATGATGTACCCAGATAGCACACCATATCCCCAGTATATCCTCTCAATATCCTATTCGTGGCGTATGTCCCAGGACATTGGGAGGATATACGGGGGATGTACAATTGGGTATATCCCTATGATTTAGGGTTCGTATATACCAAGTATGTCCTCTGAGTAACTGCAACATGCACATTAAATTTTCGACACTGAGAGGACATACTTGGGATGTACAACTTGGGATATCCCCACGATTTAGGATACGTATATCCCAATTATGTCCTCTAGAAGCTGCGAATGCTGCGATGCAATCCAAGTCAAATTTTTCGAAATACTCCTTCGCGTTAATTGCTGGTTCAAATACCAATAAGAGCCAGAATGTTTATGGGTTTGATCTATGTTGTATCATTTAATAACGAAAACTATCCAACTTGAGGTGTGAAATCGAATCATTCACTTTTTTAATATATCTGGGTGCATATCTGAAAGCTGAGATCAATGAATATCATTTGTGGATTATGAAAAAATCAGAAATAATCTGATAATATAAGAAAATTCAATGTAGCAACGTGAATAATGTGATAATATATTATTAGATCATTGATTATCGATCACACAGGTTAGGAAGTTATAAGTTTATATTACTTTATGTTCTGTGGTTCATAATCTATGATCGGTCAATCATGGCATTTGACAGATTCTGCGTTGATCGGTATTTTTTTATTTTTTTGCTTCTTTTCTTGACTTGGAGTAATATTAATTATGGGCATTACAAAACACAAGAACTGATGAAATGGTATACTTGTCGTCTTCAGTAAACTCGTTCTGCATTCGTCCATTTCGAAAGTGGATTTTGGCAGTGATTTTGTGCTATATTTTATACCCTGTGGTATGTAAGTATAAAAAAAATCATTAACTAGCTAACAAATATAACATAGGGGTCCAACGACAAAAAGGAGTAATTCAATACATATTTTATATGTTTATTCATTTCCAGCATCAAATAGAGTGAGTGGAAGAAATCAAACCAAGAGAATGTGAAATAATGTATACAACAAGCATTGCACACAAAATAATTTGGTAATTGTCTAGGAGATCGCATAACGCTCTAAATTTCATGAAAAAATCAGTACTTACTAATTTTAGTATGAAAATCACAAATCCGAAGTCAAAAAAGGTCGCTCGCTTCTAGTTTTTCCAAAAAAAATTCATAAACTTCTTCGAGGTCACTGAACTTTTCTCGCTGAATTTCGCTATTACACTCTATCAGGAACCATTCCCTTGATAGCTATTGATTATAAAAGCATCAATATAAAGATTTCAAGCAATTTTCGTTACAAAAATTACCAGGAATTGTTAAAATAAATTGATATCCTCATTGTTTACAATTTCCCTTTTTGACGTACGCGGGTACGCGTACAGCACTATATCATGCAGGGTTGCCAGTGCCAGTCAATTTCCTGAATCTATTATGCCGGGGAAATTTTGAAGGACATTCATTTTCAAAATTGGTTTTTAGTCAATATAAGTTGTTAAAGTATAGTTTTCTTTAAGTATTATATTCCAAATTTCCATTTCCGAGTTCAGGTTATTCTTGCTTGGTTCGAAATACTAAATTTTCTAGCAGTCGCCCTGCCATGGGTGAACACATTCGCGTTAGTCACAGGTGGTTTAATAACTAATAAAAATGTTTAGTTCAGAAGATATTAAGTACTTGGTTAGGTTAGGTTAGTTCAGTTTAGGACAGTGCCAGTTCGAATCTGAAGAGTAAATTAATTAACTCTTCTGATTCGAACTGGCACTGTTCTAAACTAACCTAACCTAACCAAGTACATTAACCTTATTTTTCCATTGTGTGCTTTCACCCATGGCGGGGCGACCGCTAGAATCTTGTGTTCCAAATTTCCCAACTTCTCTCCATAACCCAAACTTTCCTCTTTTCCATTCTCCTTTCCTGGCAGAGTTGGTCCACACCTCCTCGTTATCTTTGCTGAATAACTTTTCTAACCACCTCATAAATTGTACATAATATAATAAAACAATTGCATGATGGAATGTGTTGGAACAAGTTCACTGTTCACTAAGTTGGGCCTAGGGAATTTTTCCTATTCAGTCTAATCGGGAATGTTTTCGATCCGGCAACACTGTAAAGTAGTAGACTGAAGTTGCTGTCAGATGTCGTTCTTCCGAACTTCAAAACCATCATGGCCGAATATATGCCGAAAATAAACAATGAGCAAATGAATGTAATTTAACAATTCCTGGTAATTTTTGTAACGAAAATTGCTTGAAATCTTTATATTGATGCTTTTATAATCAATAGCTATCAAGGGAATGGTTCCTGATAGAGTGTAATAGCGAAATTCAGCGAGAAAAGTTCAGTGACCTCGAAGAAGTTTATGAATTTTTTTTGGAAAAACTAGAAGCGAGCGACCTTTTTTGACTTCGGATTTGTGATTTTCATACTAAAATTAGTAAGTACTGATTTTTTCATGAAATTTAGAGCGTTATGCGATCTCCTAGACAATTACCAATAATTTGAACATTTGTGAGTTGATCAGGTGCAGTTCGATAAGACAGTATAATATGTGAAACTTTTAAGGTGATCAAAGTATGGTTAAGACTCTGATTATGCAGTGTCACATTATCCTGAGCATTGTGTTGGATATTGTACAAGATGTGAAGAAAATAAAACAAAACCTAAAGGAAGCCCAAAAACCAGCAAACGATGAAATATCAACCAATAGACTGAAGGACTTCGGTCGATGCCCTTTTCAGAAAGAATAAAGAACGGTATTATTATTATCAACTAATTATCATGATTCTTTGGATATAACCTTCCCAATGAATAGTTCAGATCTGGAGACATTTAAGATTTTTTTTTAAGTGATGAGCAAATTTTTCATCTAGTCGTGAGTTCAATTAATATCATCTAATATTAATATCTACATGAGTAGAAAGTTCAACCTATGAGCCCTAAGGTTCAATTCATTTTGATGAAGATTTAAATGATAATTTCTTCTCAGAAAAAAAGTATTTTAGGAAATAAGATTAAATGTATTGCTTTGATTAATGGTTGCTAGGTCACTGAGTATTTGATTGTCATCTTACCCTTGATGCTATGTGTTGAATAATGTCCTTTTCAATGGTCAAAATGGGATAACATGAATCAATTTCAGGCGATGTATCAAAAGCTCTGGTTATCGTTTGGTTATCCAAACTGACTTATAGGCAAAGGATAATCTGTCAGTTTGGATAACCGTAACTAATCAATTTCAAGCGATGGACCAAAAGCTCTGGTTATAGTTACGGTTATCCAAACTGACATAGATGAAAGATAATCTTTCAATTCGGATAACCGTATCTATAACCTGAGCTTTTGGTCCATCGCTTGAAATCACATTTTGTGTTGATAAGTATTTGCAACTGTCTGAATGTCATTTGTCATAATGTTAATGTAACTTGCTGACTTTTAATTTTAGGCCAAAGAGATTGCACAATGCGGAAGAAACACAATAGTTATGAATTTATAGGAGGGGCAATGACTCCCCCAATCAGTGACAACGGCAATGCAGTTTAACTGGCGAAGAAAAAGAGGAAATTTGGGAGATTGTATATTACAAAATTGATAAATGGTAAGCAAAATAAGTCTGCAATTAATTTATCGTTTCAATTTATATATTTTGTTTCAGACGCTGATGAAATTGCGAAAATTTCTACACTGAGAAAGACGGAAAAATCTGTTGCTGGCTGGCTAGAGAGATGTAAAAAGATGATTGAACCCTGTGCTAAGTTGAAAAATATGTAGTATCCCTTTTTTTTTGTAGGCTTTCTTTTAGAATAAAAATTATTGAAATTACGTACATTGCTTTAGTCTAAATTAGGGATGTCCTATAGTCAACTTGGAACTATATCCCTAGAATATATGCGTAGACCGCTGGGGGAGTTCCCACTTTTCTAAATAAGTCATCCTCAGGATGTCCTCTTGATAGCTTATGGTCTGTGGAGTATATCCTCCGGATATACAAAAACACCACCTGGGGGATTCCCACTTAGTAACATTCTATATCCTCAGGATATCCTGAGGATGATGTATAGACGAATTCGGATTTCTCTGGGATATACTAATATCCCTGCTCGATAATCCCAAGAACATCCCCAGGATCTTATTGTGCTATCTGGGTAAAGAACTTGGTGTGCTCATCTGAAAAATGAGTGACGTCAGCAAGATTAAAATATAAAGAGTTGTATATTCTGTGCTTTGAAATAACATGCAAATTCAAAGCACAGAATACACCACTCTTTATATTTTAATCTCATTTTTCAGATGAGCACACCATGTTTTTTACATCATGATTTTAATGTATGTGTGTTATGTGGTCACCATCAGAGAATATGATAAATTCCTTTTCTACTATTCTGTGACAGAACCATAGATATACAACCTTGATCTATGGTGCTAGGAGCATAGACCTATAGACACATAGTCTCAACGTCTATGGTCTATGAATCGATTTTATGACTATCGAAGATAGAAAAAACGAATTATATTATGGAATCGTTTGATTTATGGGAATCATATTTTCTTTCCCCAGATTCTGTCCTGAAAGTTGCCAGATTTCAACTGAAATTCCCCAGATTTTGTTTCCCATCTAGTTTAAAATAGGTTTTATCGGATGAATTGAAGAAAAAGTAAGTATTATCAGTATGTATTGACTACGACACAAAATAAACCATTTCTTCTTTCGGAAGTGAGTAGCTCACTTGACCACAGGTTTCGTTATTCGTTTACCTCAATAGAAATGAATAACATATTCTATGGCATAGTTTATTTCTCTGATTTTTTTTTTTGAACACTAGATAATAAATTCAGTTATACCATTGAGTTTTCAAATACTTGAGAACTTGAATATTTGAAAACTCAATGGTTATACCATTGTTTAAGGTCTCCTTAAACAATGGTTATACATACAGTTATTATATTTACTGATCGGACTATAATAAAATATCAACTTTTACACTTGCTTGGAGAATCACATCTCGTTTCAATCCAGAGAATTATCGTTGAAAAGTGTCCTTCAAACTTAAATATTCAAGAAAATAATTAATCTGCCGCTATCGCTGCATATAGCAGTATAATTCATAGCTAGTTATAGAAGGTATATTTCACAGTTCTGTTGTCCGCACTCAGGGGGTACTCGGATATCAACTGATTTATGCATTCTTATTTCTTAACCCTTCCTCGAAAAGAATCAACACAGTTTCATGTGAAAACGGCTGTCAACCATTAAACTCCTTATTTATTATCTACTAACATTATTTACACTCTTGTAATTGTTTGTTCCAACGCTTTTGTTTAATAAACTAGTAATTTTATTGTGTTCTCAGGTGGCATGTTTGTTTTTATTCCTTTTCGATTTGACGATGGGAACTACCGGAGGGCCAAAACAACTATTCTCGAATTTTATATCTTGTAAGGGTATTAAATGTTGAAACGGTCGTTTTATTGGCTGTTAATCTACCTTTGTGGCTTGTAATGAGTTGTCTGAAAATTACTGATGTTTGGTCACACAGGTAAAGTGGTTATTTAAGTGGAGGTGTACGCCATATATGCATGTATTGGTATACCTCTCTATATTTATATTTTATTCAGAATCAATAATCGATGGGGCATGAGGCAGAGTAAACTCGTATGGGGCCAATGGAAATATTGCAATATGCTTTAGATATTGATAGAAAAGAAGAAATATCTAGTTGTGGGTGGATATCTCTTAATATAATTTTTTTACTACTTTTAATAATTTATCAAATAATCATTTTATGAAACGAGGGAACTGGGGAACAGCGCTTTATTGTTTCACCGCAATGTCTTTAATTTTCGAATTTTGAGCTGAAATCGGACTCAAACGACTAGTTTGGGCTCACTGATGGAGAATCCGTGGTCAAATTTGATTCTATCCGGCCGTGTGTGCTCCAACTTTTGAAAGGAAAGCCTTAGAGTCTTGAAATTTTCGGGATTGGTTTTGATCCTGAATATCTCGGTTGAGATCGTTAATGGACCGAATCTGCTGAATAGTTTTTGTGTTACAGCCATTTGAAGCTTTGTCTTTTGAAAATATTTCGGATTTGGTGAGAAATTTTCGAAATTTGGGTCAACTTTGGGCCGTCGTACAGATCAAACGCGTAAGGCTGGACAATATTTTTTGGTTATATCTGGGTCCTTTGTGAGTACGTAGCCACTTATTTTATAGACGTAGGTCTTCTGGTTGAAAAATTATGATTTTTTTAAAAAAGGTCCAATTTTTTCGATTTTCCTCTGGCCATAAAAAAAGAACCAGACTCTCCACTAACATTCCGATTGGATTTTCTTAATCTACGCCCTCGAATTAATATATGTTTCAAATTTCAGGTCGATCGGAGAACTTTCGATTTCTGGTAAAATTTTAAGGGTCTCTTAAGAAAATCTCGATTTTCGAAAAATAATTTTCCGACTCCTATCGCCGTGAAATTTGGCACACTTACTAATTCGAGGGCGTAGAACAAGAATATAAAGTCAGATATTTTTTAAAAAAATCGTCCTGGACGTGAGAGGTCCTTGAAGTTCCAAAATTTTGGACCTTTTTTCAAAAAATCATTATTACCGACTTGATGAAAGTAGGACGATGAAATTTGTTTTATTGCATAGATAAAGGATCGAACTGCACGTAAAAAAATTCGACATCACCCAGCTTCATTATTTTGGTCGGCACGACGTCTCAAAGTTGACCAAAATTTCGAAATTTTTTTACTATTTCCGCCATAATTTCTAAACGGTTGTCACTAGACGATTTCTAATGGCATATTCGTGATCTACGACCTCGATTTAATAGGAAACGATAACAAGGTCGACGATTTTCGAAAAAAAAAATTTATTTGGGACTTAAAAAATTTTTCATACAGAACCGCGAATAAACATCAAAGCGCAGAGGGGTGGGGGTAAGATTTCGCGATTCCGTGCGAAATTTTATTTTTGAAGCTATGACAATATGCACATCATATATTATGGATTCGAACACTTAGATTACGAATCTGTAATTAGATTTTGCGTAACTGATTCGGTTTGGAAAATATTCCGGATTTGGTGAGAAATTTTCGAAATTTGGGTCAACTTTGGGCCGTCGTACAGAAAATCTTTGACTGATAGAAATGAATGGAATATGAACAGTGTCAATAAGAAGAATTATCCATAGAAAAATTTGAGAAAAAAAATTATTTTTTTGAACATTTTTATATTTCACCATTTCGCAATGTGAACAAGCGCGTAAAAGCTAATGACTTCTCGTCAGTACTTTTCTAGGTTTTTATGATGATAAAATGTCCGAAACTTGTAAATCCAAGTTGTAAACTTATATCTTCTGTCGGTATAGGTACTTTTCAAAAATATAAATTTGAAAGTTTGGCAAATCGGTCAAACGGTTTCGGAGTGTTTATTATTTGAAATTTTGAGGATGTATCCCTAATATTTCAGGACCTGCTCAAGCGATTGGATTGAAACATGGCATAGTTGGAGCATATAACCGTGCGCAACTTTTTACTGAATTTTGTAGAGAGAGATAGTTTAGTTCGTGAATGAAATTAAAATTCTAACCATTAGATTAACACGAAATTTGCACTTAGTTGCGCGGTCGTGATCATGATCTGATCACGAAGTTTAAATCTGATTGCATTTCTATTTCTTGAGATACTGCGGAAATCACGTTAAAATTACAAATAACAACAAAATTTGGCAAAATTTTTTCTTTATATCTCCGAAAGTAAATATCGGATCGTTGAAATAACTATTTGAGTTCACTGTGGATAGAATACTGATAACAAACAGTGTGTAACTACTCTCTAATCCACTTACACTTTCTGCGTATAACGCACGTTTCGGAAACTTGATTTCCGAAACCACCTGCGTTAGACGCAATAAGTGTAAGTGGATAAGAGAGTAGTTACACACTGTTTGTTAATATCGGATCGGGGTTTTTCCTGAATTTGGGTTATTACTGCAAATGCAAATTTGAACATAATTATTATGGGTTTGATTCATCATTTTCCCGAATCACCTTCAGAAAGTATTCAAAATCAGGTTTCAAAATTGGGGTTTGGGATTTGCCAGGCATGCACGAAGTGACAACGGTGTTAAGTAGAATAGCTTTTTCTGCTATAGAATAATGAAATATTTATTCCTATTCTGTGGTACACACGTGTTCTTGTCAATTTAACCAAACCGTTTGCGATTTGTCAGTCATATGACAATATGCAGACTGCGCTCTTCTTTTTCTATTCCTTGTTCGTTGTCTTCTACTCTAACCAGATCGAAGTATAGCTATCTCTGTTTTCCTAAGCAAAGTAACACATTTGACGTCCTTTTCTTTCCGAGAAAGCTGAATTCGATGTTGCCATATCGTGCACTCATGACAAATCCCATTAAATGCAAATCTCCATTTTTGCGCGCATGTTCTAAAGGGGAACAGCGTGCTATCGTTTTGTCCAAATGTCTGTAATTTTGGATGATTGAGCCGAAAATGGTCTCAATCGACTAGGTTGGACTCACTGATGACGAATCCAGTGTCAAAATCGATTCTGTCCGGCCGGCAGTAGACACGATAACTGTCGACAGAAGCGAGCTAGCAACTTGAAACTTTCAGGATAGGTTGCGCATCGGAATGCCGCGGTTAAGTTCGTTAATGAGCCAAATCGGTCGAATGGTTTCCGAGTTATAGGCACTTGAAGTTTTGAAGTTATTTAATTTTTATTTCAGAAACTGCTCGAGCAATTGGATTCAAACTTGGCAGTTAGGTGGAGAATAACGACGCGCAACTTTGAGCCGAATTTCGTCAGCAACATATTGTCAGTAAATAAAAAAAAAAATTTTTTTCGAAATTTTTTTCCAAAAAATTTTTTTTTCTGAAACCATTTATCATATCCAGAAAAAACACACACTCACACTTTGAGCTTCATATTTCACAGCAGCGTACCAAATTTTAGTTCGATACGATCATAAGTTTTGGAGATATCGGGAAAAAATATGTCAAATTTTGAGGTTTTCTTCTCGTTATCGTTGATTCAGTCCTGATAAAACTTCACAGCTAGTTTTGAGATGCTGATAGACAACTTTGTGCGAAATTTCGTGATAATCGTGTCATTAGAACAATTTGAAAAAAAAATGTCTATGATTTTCTTATCATATCATCCTCATTAAATTCTGTATGAAACTTCGAACTGTTATTTTTCGATGAAGTACTGGATTTAAATTCGATCGGATCTGTATTTTTGGAAATATTGGAAAAATAAAATTTTGATTGGGTATATCTACGGAATCATTGGGTGGATTTTACCCATTCACGAATTCGGCCTTCGTAATTAAGGTCCAAACCTTCTCTACAAATATCGAGTTTCTAAGTTGTTTCTTTCGGAAGTTATTGTGTTTACGCAGTCGGCCGTTAGGCTGACCGTGGTTGTTGTGGCATTATTTCAACTCCAAACCTAATCTGACAACTTCGAGTCGCTAGGTCTTTTCCCTCGAAAGTTAGAGCACATACGAGAGGACGAATAGAATTGTATCTGACCACGGACCAACATATGCTTAAAACATTCGCGTTTTGAAACTCCCTTCAAGATAAATCATAATAATACGAAGGTTTGGCTACGAAGCAATTGAAAATGTCCCATCTCCTTAATTTTCCTTCCATTCAATTTTCCAGCACTTCATCTACGTCAACGTCGTAGAGGGGTTGGTCTTCCACGTGAGCTAAACTGCAATCACTTTGATATATGTTATGTTAAGCTTGCAAGGATACCTTCAACTATTTATAAACCTTATGACATCCCAAGAATGTTGTTCAATCCCTTTCTTGGGCATTAATCTTAGCTTACAAGAGGAGCCATACATTTTGCACGTGACTTTGAGTACACAGCATACTTTTGTTTTTCGTTTGAGAGGAGAAGATGTGTGAGGTCTTGAACTTTGAGAAAAGCGCTGATGTAGAGTCGGAAGGTTTAGCGCGTTTATACGAGGGGTGAGAGAAAAGTAATGAGGTTTTGCCAATCGATCTAATGGCACGATCATCATGAAATTTTGAACAAAGTTGTGTATCGGCATTTCGCAACTGAATACCTAGATTTCAATGATTGGATCAATATTTCTTGAGGTTTTCTGGAAATAATGATTCCAGGAAAAAACACGATGTGGAGTATATATATATAGATATTCTTTTGAGAACGAGCATTACAATTCTAAGATATATCACAGTGTTAGCAGAGGAAATGTAAACGGGGTACCATACATTTTTACGTATGATACAAGAGCACAGATAAAAACCTCAGGAAAAATTCTGTCTCCCCGCATAAGTGTAGTAATTTGTTTATAGAAGATGGATGGCATCTTTTTCATTTGAAAATAATTTTTTCGTCATCTTGAATTCATTTCGACAAAATATCTTGACATAATATCTGAAACAGAAAGAGGGACAGAAAACCAGAAGGAAGCAGTAAATAATATCACCTACATTTGCTCATGACCGAGAGGGTCTTTCGACCAGGTTCAGTCCTCCAAGCGATGATTTTCAGATCCTCAGATAAACGAAGAACGCTACAGGCCCCTTTATTGGGGAATCATCTCCCATAGATCCATAATTGTTCATTTCGAACTAGAAATCTAATAAAATATCGGGAATAAAGTGAAAAACTTGTGACATGTATTATGTCAGGATGACATATATGTGGAGTAGGATGGTTTAGCGGGCTTATACGAGGTGTGAATGAAAAGAAATGAGTTCTTCCAAATCGTTCTAATGATACGATCATCACGAAAATTTGAACTGAATTGTGTATAATCATGTTTTTACTGGATACCAATTTTTACTATGATTGGATTAAAACGTTTTGAGATATTTCGGAAATTGCAATGATACCAAGGAAAAAACCGTGAGGTGGGATCGGAAGGTTTAGCGTTTCCATACGAGGTGTAAGGGAAAAGTAATGAGAGTAATTTTTACGCGCTTGTTCTAGGGAACAGCACGTTATCATTTCGTCACGATGCCTGTAATTTTCGAATTTTGAGCCGAAATTGGTCTCAAAAGACTGGGTGGGACTCACTGATGAAGAATCCGTGGTCAAAATTGATTCTGTTCGTCCGGCCGTGTGTGCTGTAACTCTCGAAAGAAAGGACCTAGAGTCTTGAAATTTTCAGGTTAGGTTAAGATCCTGAATATCTCGGTTGAGTTCGTTAATGGTCCAAATCTGCCGAATGGTTTTTGTGTTACAGCCATTTGAAATGATGATTTTTCAATAACTCGAAAAATATTTATCTGATCGAAATGAAACTTGGATGGAAGATGAACAATGTAATTAAAAAAATTATTCATGGAAAAATTCGAAAAAATTATTTGTTTCTTGAAAATTTTTGTATTTCATTGAAATTTCACTGAAATTTTCAAGTCACCATTGCGCAATGTGAACAAGCGCATAAAAGCTGGTGACTTCACGTCAGTGCTTTTCTAGATTTTTTATCTCCAGATATTTATCATCTTACCTGCTTTATCTAGGCGACAGTAGCGTTATCTTATCTTTATTTCCGGATTTTAGGTTGAAATAGGCCTCTAACTTTTGATGTCTTGTAATTTTCAGGGTTGGTTAAGATCCTAAATATTTCGGTCAGTTTCGTTTTTGCGCAAATTATGCCGGACGGTTATATAAGGGAATTCTACCTAACGGCCGATTTTAAACGCAATGACTCCGAAAGAAACTCCCATGATTCCGTAGGAATAACCACTGAAAATTTCATTTTCCCAATATTTCCAAAAATACAGAACAGATCGAACTGAGTTTCAGTAGGTACTTGATTGAAAAGTGACATGCACATAGTTCTGCATGCCAGTTTCATTGCGACTAGATCGGTTTTGAGTTATTCTGGGAAAAACAATGATAGCGAGGAAAAACCACGAAATTTTTGGTTTATTATTTGATAAAATCAAATCGAAATTTTCAGTTTACATTTTGAAGTATGTAGATTTGAATGAAAAATCCGTCCGTCCGTTGTTCGGGGCTTTTCCTGAAAGTACGGAATCGAAATCCGTGAAACTTGGTAGAAAAATCGTGTGTCGCTCGAGATTAATCCTACAATCCTTTTCAGCAGGATCAGTGTACCCCAAGGGCTCAAAACTGGGGGTAGAAGGGAAAAAAATAATTTCTCGGAAACTTACGGCCGAATTATCATGAAACTCCCAACGTTGATTACTGTTGCATAACACAAACTAAAAATCTTTACCCGGATGATTTCCGACCAGTGGTCCCTGAGTTATAAAGAAAAACTGCAAATTGTGTCGTCAAAAACCAAGGAGTTATGAATAATACATAAGTTTTATTTAAGATATCAATAGTATTGGGTTATTTAACTGAGGAAATAATGAATCCTTGTGTGAAATTTGCAGCGTTTTCTTTCATTATAATTGAATCGAACTGTAGTTTCGCATGGCAAACTCTTGTGAAGGTTGGGATTCAAAGTCTGTGCAGAATCTCTCTGATATCTGATGAATAGTTTTTGGAAAATAAATTTGTCGAGAAGCATTTCGGAAAAATTTTGTTCTAAATTGTTCTAATGAATCGCCTATTACCAAATTCAGAACCATTTTCGGACCATTTTCAAATTTCACCATTATGTAATCAGTATTTTTCGAATTATTCTGAAAAAACTGATATTTTTTCTCAATATCCCCGAAAATTAGGAACATATCGAACTGAAACTTCGTAGACTATAGTGAAATATAGAATGGGGGTTTTTCCTTTAAACGAAAATGCAGTAATTTCCATGAAAAACCTTTAGAACATCACATTTCAAACATATAATTTCAAGATTATCATTAAATAAAAGTTCGATCACCTAAAACTGAAAAATAAAAATAGGGATTGGCATTTAAAGGGATTTGTCTTGAGTGCACAATATGGCAACGTCGAATTCAGCTTTCTCGGAAAGAAAATGACTTCAAATGTTCTTTGCTTAGGAAAACAGAGATGGCTATACTTCGATCTGGTTAGAATAGAAGACAACGACCAAGGAATACAAAAGGAAGAGCACAGACTGTCACATTACTGAATAAACACAAACGGAAATTGTTTGGTTAGATTGACAAAGAACACGTGCGTACCACAGAATAGGAAAGGAATAAATATTTCATTATTCTATAGCAGAAAGAGCTATTCTACTAAACACCGTTGTCACTTCGTGCATGCCTGGCAAATCCCAAACCCCAATTTTGAAATCTGATTTTGAATATTTTCTGAAGGTAATTTGGGAAAATAATGAATCAAACCCATAATAATTATGTTCAAATTTGCATTTGCAATAATAACCCAAATTCAGGAAAAACCCCCTCTCAAGGTCTGTGCGAAAGTTTGTTGTAATCTGATGAACTTTTAAAAAAAAATTTCCGAGAAAATTTTCGAGAAAACTTTCATTTAAGTACCCCGGGTAAGCAACAGTTTCCGAACTCCTTCAAAGACACTTTTCAAATGTCCTTTTGTCCTCAATCACCTGATTCAATATTGGTGACAGTCAATTCAATAAGCTCTTTCGTTTTCAATCAATCCAATCCAATTCATCTTTCGCATATATAGCCTATGGTCATTAATTACCTTTGAAATCCCATTGGTACGAATTAACCGATGAAAAACGAAAGGACATTGTTTACATTTTTAGGCTGATGAGATGGAGGAGTTATTCAGAAGGCTGGCTGGTATGTCTGTTTGACATGAAGGTGGTGCTCCATTCAAATTACTGGACTTAATCAGTCCCTGATTCTGATGTATTTAGGGCGAAGCAATTTAACGGGTATGGAGAGGAGATGAAATATATGTGGAGGGAATTAATTTTAGTAATTAGTTTCGCCAGAGTCATTCAGACATATATGAGGGAAAAACCAATAAACTTCACTCAACTTGAATGTTCGCATTCTCTCATACATCACTTTGCGGCTTAAACGATGGCAATATCCTTTGCCGAAACAAAATTAAGAAATGATTTCATTTTACAGTCGCTTAATAGTGCTTAATGTGAAATTTGTATGTTCTGCAGTTTACAATGTTTATATATGGATCTGCCCAAATTTAAAATGTGTGTCAAGACAAGTTAGGTGAAAACTTCAATTTCATGAGTTCTAGGGAAACAGCGTGCTATCGTTTTGTCCAAATGTCTGTAATTTTCGATGATTGAGCCGAAAATGGCCTTGAACGACTAGGTTGGACTTGAAAATTTCAGAAAGGGTTGAATTTCAAAATACGAAGGTTAAGTTCGTTCATGGGTCAAATCTGCCCGATAGTTTCGGAGTTATAGCCATTTGAAATTTCGAGGTTAATTTCCTCATATTTCGGAAACTACTAAAGCGATTGGATTGAAACTTGGCAATTAGTTGGAGCTTAGCGACGCACATTCCTGAACAGAATTTCGTTGAAAACGTATGATTACTCAATTGGAAAAAAATTCTATTTCAAAATTTTGTTCGAAAAAATTTTTTTTTTCTGAAACTATTGTTCACATTCGAGAAAAATTTCAGCTATATCTTGACCTTTATATTCCACAGGAGTATATCAAATTTCAATTCGATACGACCATTAGTTTTAGAAATATTGGGAAAAAATATGTAGAATTTCATGGTTTTCTTCTCGATATTGATGTTTTTTTTCGGTATAACTCAAGAAATACTGCCTCAATCGTAATGAAACTTCGCAGCTAGTTTGAAGATGTTGATGGACTGCATTGTGGGAAATTTCGTGATGATCGTTTCATTAGAACAATTTGAAAAAAAATTTGAATTTTTTTTTTCAAATATTTAATATTCTGTGATTTCCTCTACATATTATCCTCATTTAATTCTGTATGAACCTTCAAACTGTCATTTTTCGATAAAGTACTGGATTTCAATTCGGTCCAATCTGTATTCATGGCAATATTGGGAAAATAATATTTTGAATGGGTATATCTGCGGAATTAGTGGGTGGATTTTACCCATTCATGAATTCGGCCTTCGTAGTTAAGGTCCAAACCTACTCTACAAATATCGAGTTTCTAAGTTGATTCTTTCGGAAGTTATTGTGTTTACGGTCCGGACGTTAGTTTACTTTACTTATGAAATATGGGAATGAACCTTCTAGCCATTATTTTTCTAGAACTAGATTGGAATTCAGGCCACTCTGTAGGTGCAATTCTGCAAAATTTCGAAAAAATTGAATCTTGAATGGGTACATCTACTGTCTCATTTACGGAATCATAGGGCGGATTTTACCCATTTACGAAATTGATCTTCATGATAAAGCCGATTGTAAACATATTGAATACACTCAGCGCACCGATATCTGAAGAGCTGGTTCTATCATAAAGATCGAATTCGTGAATTAGTAAAATTCGAAAATAGAGATTATATCGAATTTGAATCCAGTAATTGATTGATGGTAAATGCAAAATTTCGTGAAGATGATATGATCAGAATATCGCAGAATATAGAATATTTGAAAATAAAGCTCAAATATTTTTTTCAAATTTCAAGAATTTTCTATTTACTAAGTTTCATCATGATTGGATCGAAATTTTTCGGGTTATTCTGGAAATGATATAAATACTGAGTGAAATCCACTTAGTTTAATATATTTTCCCCCAATATCTTCGAAAACTGAAATCTCTTTCAAGTCTCTTTTCAAATCTGACTAATAGTTTCCAAGAAACATTTGAAAAATGCGCAAACTGACTGCCAAATGTCCATCCAATCGTTCAAGTAGTTTCTGAACTATTGAGGAAAAAAATTGTATTTTCAAATGGCTATAGCTCCAAAATCATTTGGCTGATTTGGCCAATTAACGAACTCAAATGTCGCATTTTGATATGTAACCTGAAAGACTCAAGTCAACTAGACATAATGGGGGTTTTTCCTTTAAACGAAAATGCAGTAATTTTCATGAAAAAACTTTAGAACATCACATTTCAAACATATAATTTCAATACTGTATTAAAAAAAAATCACATAAAACTGAAAAATAAAAATGGGAATTTGCATTTAAAGGAAGTTGTCTTGACTGCACGATATGGCAACGTCGAATTCAGCTTTCTCGGAAACAAAAGGAAGTCAAATGTGTAAAGCTATCTCTGTTTTCCTAAGTGAAGTACACTTAGGAAAACAGAGATAGCTTTACTTCGATCTGGTTAGAGTAGAAGACAACGACCAAAGAATGGAAAAAGAAGAACACAGACTGTCAAACTGACATATTACTGACAAATCGCGAACGGAAATTGTTTGGTTATATTGACAAAGAACACGTTTGTTTCACAGAATAGGAATAAATATTTCATTATTCTATAGCAGAAAAAGCTATTCTTCTAAACACTGTTGTCACTTCGTGCATGCCTGGCAAATCCCAAACCCCAATTTTGAAATCTGATTTTGAATACTTTCTGAAAGTAATTTGGGAAAATGATGAATCAAACCCATAATGATTATGTTCAAATTTGCATTTGCAGTAACATCCCAAATTCAGGAAAAACCCCCATTGATTCTGACACGGGATTCGTCATCAGTCCAACCTAGACGTTTCAGACCATTTCCGGCTCAAAATTCGGACATTTGGACGAACCGATAGCACGCCGTTCCCCCAGAAAATGTATGCAAAAATCTTTCTGAACTCAATGTACAAGCTCCTAAATCCATACCAGGAGCAATTTCGCCAACTAATACTCTAGGCTTATTGAAAAGTAATATATTAAAGGGATAACTGATGGCCAGAAGCGAAAGATATATGGAATTGGAATCAATTCGCTTTGTCCCGTTTATCCCCATTTATTATGTTCCAGCAGGAGTGCTCGAACAATACCATATGCGGCCGGGATTTAAATCCAACTTGGATTAAACACACACCTGCTTAGGGGGGTCAGATGAGTGGGGTCTTTTTACTGCTAGATCCGCCATAAACAATGAATACTGGTAATCTAGAATTGCAAATGCTGAAGAGGGTTCAGCATCCCTACAATGGATCTCCCGCTGAATTAAAAAGTTACACATAAAGGCGATGTTTTTCTGTATGGTCCTTTTTTCTGGCTGCCTGCTAGCAAATTGATTCGTCTGTTCCGCCCTGCTTTGCTCAATAATGTAGAAGTTATTGTGCTAATATTTATTGATTTCAATATGGTTCGCTGACAATGAGCTGGAAGGTTCAGAGAGAAGCTTATTTGTCGTCGAACAGATGTTTTTCTTGTTTCTGTCTAATAGCTTTGTGTATATGAAGAAATGCAATGCAAAAAGGATTTGACTGTAATTTTATGATATTGGATTCATCGGACACTGTAGTACCGAGGTGTTAGTTGTAGACTGCAGATGCGATACTACTTGTAATTTTTTTTTGGGATCTTGTGGTTAGTAAAAAAGGAAAAAAAAATCGGAAATGTTTTCTGAATTTTTCATGAACTATTTTTTTTCGGAAACCATCCATCAGATTTCGATGAAATTTTACATAGTCCTCGAAGCCACTACAACACAACATTAAATCAAATATCAGGTTGATCAGATTACAATTTTCAGATATACAACGAAAAAATATTTGAAATTTTGTTTTTTTTTCTCGGTGTTGTTGATATTTCTGGAATTACTCAAAAAAAACCAATTCGAACCTGATGAAACTTGGTTACTAGGTGGAAAATGATGATGCAGAACTCTTTGCGAAATTTTGCGAGGACCATGTATTAGAATCAAAAAAAAATCAAATATGTTTTCCGATATTTTATATTCTACGATCTCTTACTCCACCAATATCGAGTTTTTGAGTTGATCCTTCCAGAAGATATCGTGTTTATGAATATCCGATTTCTATTCCATTTTGTCCAGCCAGTCGTTGCCATGATAACTTGTGAACAGAAAGAGCTAGCGACTTGAATCTTTCAAGGTTGACTTCGTTAATATGCCGGATGGGTGAAACGTTTTTGGAATTATTACACCGATATTTCAAGAACTTTGATTGATATCGAATTGAAACTAGCTAATTAGTTGAATTAATTATTGTTGAAATAACTTTTTAATGAAAACTATTCATCAGACTTCAATGAAATTTTACACAGATCCTGAAGTCGATATCTTACAACAGTGCAGCAAATCTCAGTATGACCCGATCAAAATTTTCGGAGATATTGTGAGAAATATATGTAATTTTTCCTGTGTATCGTTGTAATCATTTCTGTAATTACTCAAGAAATATTGATCCAATTATGATTAATCCTGGAAACTTGTCGCTCACGCAAAATTTCGTGGTAATCGTGTCATCAGAAGAAATTTGAACATGCACGCAAGAGCTGCTGTCTTCATGCCAGTGCTGCTCTTCTAGAATTTTTCACTGTAATATTATTATTGTCTAATTGTTCAATTCATCACAAGAAACTTTAAGATTTTGAAATGAGTTGTGAAGAATTGTCTCCCTTTAATATACAGTGTGCGTCAAAATTATGGAACAAATTCATTTTCTCAGAAGAAAAATATTTGCCAACAAAATCCTGAAACAGGTCAATTTTTGTTTAGCTTTTACCAAATTTTATGCATTTTTGGAGGATTTTTGTTGCACCCTGTGCCATCCCCATCAACCCTCTAAATTTTTTAAATGGGGAAAGTAGGTCATGTGATACTTATTTGGCAAGGTCTTTGTATCTTCTTTATAGGCGTGCAGAAATATTCAAGAAAAAAAATTTTTTTTTTTTAAAATCAGTTAGTTAAGAGGTTTTCAGTATGTGCACTTCGTCATGGCTCATTTACTTTGAGACGATGGTACCTGATGAAATTTGTCACCGAATGAAAGTCGACCATTACAGTTTTGTTCATGCACAACTTTCAACCACATTCAACCGCTCACGTGAAAAAACTTTTTTTTTCTCCATTAAAGAGTTCGTAGGGGTTGAAAGTTGTGCATGAACAAAACTGTAATGGTCGACATTCAAACAGTAACAAATTTCATCTGGTGCCATCGTCTCAAAGTAAATGAGCGATGACGAAGTGCACATACCGAACTAATTTTTCAAAAAAAAAATTTTTTTCCTGAAAATTTCTGAAGATACAAAGACCTTGCCAAAAAAGTACCACATGACCCACTTACAAAAATGCATAAAAACTTGGTGAAAGTGAAACAAAAATTGACCTGTTTCAGGATTTTGTAGCTAAAAGTGTTTCTTCTGAGAAAATGAATTTGTTCCATAATTTTGACGCAAACTCTATATGTCATTTTTCCTGTGCATCGTTGTTATCATTTCTGTAATTAATCAAGAGATACTGATCCAATTATGATTGAACCAGGAAACTTGCTCATGCAAAATTTCGTGGTGATCGTCTCATCAGAAGAAATTTTCAGAATTTTTCAGTGTTTACGAAGATGAACATGCACGCAATAGCAGCTTACTTCATGCCAGAATTCCTCACTGTTATATTATTATATTGCCTGATTGTTCAATTCTTCACAATAAACTCTCAGACAATTAGATTTAGATATCTCGTTTTAAATCTAGACATTGCTGGGAACAGGTGTCATTTTCACAAATCTTTGAATTTCTCGAGAACTTTTCAGAGTTGTGTACGACGTCCATCTCCCTTCATTCCAGAGAAAAGTGAGTTGGAAAGTCATCACTAACTCCATCCGTGTTTTCTATGATGAAAATTTCGTTATCTCCCCACAGAACCACAAAATTGGATCATGAAAGGACACAGTCCGCTGCATTATGCGTTTTCCACCAGAGGGAGTGGTTGGATCAAAGGTTTCATTTTAAGTGGGTGACAAGAAGAACCCCGATTTGACCATATTGAGCACCTAATTCGATTTTGTCGAATTTCTCTGAAAGATTTTCTCCAGGAAGTGCCAAACAGGATCGGTAATTTCGTTTTATTCGATTGGGGAAGGAAAGAACATGTGCTCATGAATAGGGATTTTTCTGAAAATGCGGTTGCAACACAGAGAAGTCTGAAAAGCACGAGGAATTTTGAAACAAAAAAATCTAGTAAAGCACTGCCGTGAAGGCAGCAGCTTTTGGGCGCATCTTCAATGTATAGATGACCGCTTCGGCAACGAATTTGAACTTGCGCGCAAAAGCTGCTGCCTTCACGGCAGTGCTTTTCTAGAATTTTTTTCCCAATATTACCAAAAATACAGACGAGATTGAATTGAACTCCATAACGTTATCGAAAAATGACAGTTTGAAGGTTTATACATAATTTAATGAGAATAATATGATTAGAAGATCACAGAATATTGAATATTTGAATAAAAAATTTGATAATTTTTTTCAAATGATTCTAATGACACGATCATCACGAAATTCAGCACAATTTTATCCTTCAGCATCTTTGAACTAGCTGCAAAGTTTCATCACGATTGAATCAGTATTTTTCGAGTTATACTGAAAAAAACAACGATATCGAGAAGAAAACCAAGAAATTCTACATTTTTTTCCCAATATCTCCAAAACTAATAGCCGTATCGAACTGAAATTTGGTACACTGCTGTATAATATAGGGTTCAAGGTATGACTTAAATAGTTTTCGGATATGAACAATGGTTTCAGGAAAAAAAAATTTTTTCGGAAAAAATTTTGAAAAAATTTTTTTTTTATTCAGTGACCATAAAATTCCAACGAAATTTTGCTCAAAGTTGCGCGTCGTTATGCTCCAACTAATTGCCAAGTTTCAATCCAATCGCTCTCGTTGTTTCTGAAATATGAGGGAAAAAACCTCAAAATTTCAAATTGACATAACTCCAAAACTATCTGGCCGATTTGGCCCATTAACAAACTTAACCGCGGCATTCGGATGCGCGAACTACCCTCCAAGTTTCAAGTCGCTAGCTTGCCCCGTGCGACAGTTATCGTTTCCATCGATTTTGACACCGGATTCGTCATCAGTGAGTCCAACCTAGTCGTTTGAGACCATTTGCTGCTCAATCATCGAAAATTACAGACATTTGGACGAAACGATAGCACGCTGTTCCTCTAGAACATGCGCGCAATTATAGAAAGCATTATTATTAAGAAATCCTCCTATTCGAAGAATGATATGTCAACAGCCGAAATGGATTGATTCATTTATCCCTGTGAAGACGGTTCACCAAATCTTGAATGTTATTCAAGTTCGAGTGGGATTCCCCATGGGTCGCTTCTGGGACAACTACTGTTCATGATGGGTATGTTTGATTCTCCTCAAAATATTTCGGGAGTTGCTTCTGACATCTCAGAAACTTTTGACGAACAGATGCGGGTGTTCAATTCAGAATTGAACATTTCACGACGCTATAATGAAATATCCAGTTATTCCAAAAGAGCAGGTAACCATTTGTTACGAAAGTGCTTCGCAAGCCGACAAATTTTGTTGGATTCGATTAACAGACAATCAGGTAAAACATGCGTGAAAACAGACATTTTGGCTTTATTTTCCCTTCAACAAGCACGCAAAAAACATCTTATATTATACATTTGCTCTTCAGATTCAGACGCTATATGAATGTCTTTATTTTTTCCCATTCAACCATACAATAAAGAACCTCATTCTCTACAACCCTCTGTCATTCATTCCAATCGACGTATAATAACAAATGTCACGTCATTTGATAACGGGACAAAGCTCGGTTCCTTTTTTCGAAATACCAGCCGCTTCCTGCCACTTCTGGCTTTGGATTATAGAGATCTTTCTTTCGTCTTTCAATAGTGGTACGAGCTCCCCTGTGTTCAAGAGGAGGCAAAAAACTTTTTATCTACACACGCTCAAGTGAACCCTAAGCTATAACTATTATCGAATATGTTTGAGAGCGATGAATCGAATATTCTTGAAATCTTGGAAAATTGTAACATTTTTTGCGCGCATGTTCTAGGAGAACAGCGTGCTATCGTTTTGTCCAAATGTCTGTAATTTTGGATGATTGAGCCGAAAATGGTCTCAATCGACTAGGTTGGACTCACTGATGACGAATCCGGTGTCAACATCGATTCTGTACGGCCGTAGACACGGTAACTCTCGACAGAAGCTTTAAACTTTCAGGATAGGTTGCGCATCGGAATGCCGCGGTTGAGTTCGTTAATGGGCTAAATCGGTCAAATAGTTTCGGAGTTATAGGCACTCGAAGTTTTGAAGTTATTTATTTTTTATTTCAGAAACTACTCGAGCGATTCGATTCAAACTTGGCAATTAGGTGAAGTATATCGACGCGCAACTTTCAGCCAAAATTCGTCAGTATCATAATGTCAGAAAATTAAAAAAAAATTTTTCCAAAAATTTTTTTTCGGAAACCGTCCATCATATCCAAAAAAAAATTCAACTCACACTTTGAGCCTTATATTTCACAGCAGTGTTTCAAATTTCAGTTCGATACGATCATAAGTTTTGGTGATATCGGGAAAAAATATGTAAAATTCGAGGTTTTCTTCTCGATATCGTTGATTTTTTCGGTATAACTCGAGAAATACTGATTCAGTCCTGATAAAACTTCACAGCTAGTTTTGAGATGCTGAAAGATAACTTTTTGCGGAATTTCGTGATAATCGTGTCATTAGAACAATTTGAAAAAAAATTTCTATGATTTTCTTATCATATCATCCTCATTAAATGCTGTAAGAAACTTCGAACTGTTATTTTTCGAACTGGATTTCAATTCGATCTGATCTATATTTTTGGAAATATTGGAAAAATAAAATTTTGATTGGGTATATCTACGGAATCATTGGGTGGATTTTACCCATTCACGAATTCGGCCAAACCTTCTCTACAAATATCGAGTTTCTAAGTTGTTTCTTTCGGAAGTTTTTGTGTTTACGCAGTCGGCTGTTAGGCTGACTGTAAACACAATTGACATATTAAGGTCGCATTCGTGAATGGGTAAAATCTGCCCAATGATTCCGTAGATATACCCATTCAAAATTTTATTTTTCCAATATTTCCAAAAATACAGATTTGATCGAATTGAAATCCAGTAATTCATCAGTAAAAAATTTCAAAAAGCACTGCCGTGAAAGCAGCAGCTTTTGCGTGCATGTTCAAATTCGTTGCTGAAGCGGACATCTACATTGAACATGCGCGCAAAAGTTACTGCCTTCCCGGCAGTGCTTTTTTAAATTTTTTACTACCTATCTGATTATTTGGCGCCTGTTTCAAACATTTTCACTACTCTTGTCTAACTCGGAGCTGTGAAAGCATGAACATGTCTCTTTATATAAATATTGTCGTTTCTACAGAGATAAATATATTCGTTTGTTGACTCCGATAAGCAAAAAGAAAAACTAGAGTATAATTTAGAGCTTTTTATATCCGACTGATAATTTTCCTATATTTATTTGCTCACTGGCTCTATAAACATGAACTAGTTTCGGTGTATGTATATCTTTCTTTTTAAGTTGATGGAAGAATATGAGGAATAAGTAAATACTGGTGAAATTGATGTTTCACTTATAATATTTCCTGCGAGAGAATGCAATTATGACATTTACTCGAGAATTCAAATAGTTTTGCACTTTTGATCCTATTTTGAGTGAAAAGTCCCAAAGTTATTCCTTTGAAAGTTATCTCCACTAGGATGACTAAAATAAATATAACTACAAATTGAAATCTAATTCAAGTGCTTCTAATATAAACGAATTCGAAAATTTCAGACAATAAGGATTAACTATTATGAAGTTAGCAGAATCGCCTGCAAGAAAATCAATAAAACCTATTTCAATAATTGTCGTGATCGGAATAGTTCAGTTTTTTGTTATAATATGAATATTTCATTCATATTTAGAGAGTCGAGCCACCCTTAGGGAAAAAAACTAAGAGTTCACGACAAATATATTCAGTTTGTATATTGATGAAATATTTCCATTATTCAGCATTCAAATGTAGTTTTTCTGCTTCTGAAAAATAGAAGGTTTGATAAACAATTCTATATTCTTCCTTGAAGTCACGAAAAAGGTGAAGGACCACTAAAAAATTCGTTTATAAGAGGAGGGTTTCTTTATACGTTTTTGCGCGCATGTTCTAGGGGAACAGCGTGCTATCGTTTTGTCCAAATGTCTGTAATTTTCGATGATTGAGCCGAAAATGGTCTCAAACGACTAGATTGGACTCACTGATGACGAATCCGGTGTCAAAAGTGATTCTGTCCGGCCGGCCGGCCGGCCGTGGACACGATAACTGTCGAAGGGAGTAAGCTGGCAACTTCAAACTTTCAGGGTAGGTCGCGCATTGGAATGCCGCGGTTGAGTTCGTTAATGAGCCAAATCAATCGAATAGTTTCGGAGTTATAGTCACTTGAAATTTTGAAGTTATATATTTTTTATTTCAGAAACTACTTGAGCGTTTGAATTCAAACTTGGCAATTAGGTGGAGTATAACGACGCGCAATTTTGAGCCAAATTTTGTCAGGATCCTACTGTCAGTAAATTCAAAAAAAATTTTTTTCGAAATTTTTTTCCAAAAAATTTTTTTTTCGGAAACCGTTCATCATATCCAGAAAAAAATTTCACTTTGACTTTAAGCTTCATATTTCACAGCACTGTACCAAATTTCTGTTCGATACGATTTTAGGTTTTGGAGATATCGGGAAAAAATATGTCAAATTTCGAGGTTTTTTTCTCGATATCGTTGCTGTTTTCGGTATAACTCGAGAAATACTGATTCAAACCGGATAAAACTTCGCAGCTAGTTTGAAGATGCTGAAAGACAACTTCATGCAAAATTTCGTGATGATCGTGTCATTAGAACAATTTGAAAAAAAATGTCTGTTATTTTCTTATCATATCATCCTCATTAGATTGGATGCGTTTTCATTTTCATCGAACTGATTAATCGGTGTATCTCCCTCTCTCTCTTCTTTTGTTTTGCACCACAGAAGAGAAAGATAAAGGTTAATCGATTAATCAATTCGATGAAAATAAAAACGCACCTATTCTGTATGAACCTTCGAACTTTAATTTTTCGATGAAGTACTGGATTTCAATTTGATCTGGTCTGTATTTTCGGAAATATTGGCAAAATGAAATTTTGAATGGGTGTATCTGCGGAATCATTGGGTGGATTAGACCCATTCACGAATTCACCTTCAAAATTAAGGTCCAAACCTTCTGTACAAATATCGAGTTTCTAAGTTGTTTCTTTCGGAAGTTATTGTGTTAACGTAGTCGGCCGTTAGGCCGACCGTTAACACAGAAAAAGCTATTCTACTAAACACCGTTGTCACTTCGTGCATGCCTGGCAAATCCCAAACCCTAATTTTGAAATCTGATTTTGAATACTTTCTGAGTGTAATTTGGGAGAATGATGAATCAAACCCATAAAAATTATGTTCAAATTTGCATTTCCAGTAATAACCCAAATTCAGGAAAAACCCCCATTCTTCATCAGGGTCCAACCCAGGCGTTTGAGACCATTTTCGGCTCAAAATTCGAAAATTACCGACATTTGGACAAAACTTTAACACGCCGATCACCTGAAAATCCGCGCAAGAATACAGTTGGCCAAAATCCGTAACGGATAGAAATGAAGAAGAAGAAAAACACGGAGTAGGTAAAAAAATCTCCCGAATCCGCGCCAATGTGCAATCCGGTTCTGGTTCGGTGGAAGTGCATGATCGCACATATCATTCCTGATGCTCACTTAAAATAGCCATCAATCTGAAATATTAAACATCGGACGTTATTCCAGGAATCCAATCTGGTATTGTATCTGGTGTTCTTTTATTTTAATGAACCGGCAACCGTCCTATGCACGACGCATACTAATTGGCGTCGGCAAAAAAACCAATTCCGGAGCTGAAAAATATCCAATGTCATATTTATATTTTCATTCACGTTGATCCTAGAAGGTTCCGAAAGCGCCAGGCAGCAAAAACCTACCCGTAACCGGTGTTGTTCCTGGCCAGTCGGAAGTTGTAACATACGGAAACATTAAAGTGTAACCTTTCGTAACATCTTTTTTATTGGCGTGGTGGAAGGATTTTGTTTGTCACTGAGAGTGGATCCAAGAAGTTCAAGAGAAACTTTAAGATATTTTTCTTCTTGATGGAAGAGATTTAATTCTCTTTAGTCTTCTATTTCATATCTACGTTGATGTAATGAAAAGGTTTATTCATATCATGAGAACAAAATTTGAAAGTTGAAATTCTGTTGATTCAATGTATTGTGATGATATTTTAGATTATTGGATGTTCTTGTATTGTAATAAATGCTTTTCAGAATGATAGAGATTAAGTCAGAAAAGGATAGGAAATAATAATATATTTTTGAAAATTTTTCTTGAAAAAATGTTTTTTCAGAAACTATTGATCAGATTTCAAGGACAATTCGCACTGGCTTTGAACCCTATATTTTATGACAGTGTACCAAATTTCAGTTCTATACGATTTTATTTTTTGGAGTTTTTTGCGGAAAAATATGTGAATTTCATGTTCTTTTTCCAAAATAATTCGAAAATTACTGATCCAATTATTATGGAACTTGATAACTAATTGAAAATGATTGATGCAACGAGTTCACGTGAAATTTCATGATGATCGTGTCATTCGAATGCTTTACCAAAGCGGTAATCGTTCAACGTATCCCATAATGAAATTTTTAATGGATATATATGCGGATTATTGGGTGGATTTCACCCATTCCCGAATACGATCTTCGTAACTCCGAATGAGATGAATTTTGGTGTGAAGTTTTCTATAACTATGACACAGAAAAAGTTCATCTTATGTCATCATAAGAATCTTCAATCATTACAAAATATTTGATTATTCTTCATAATTTCTCCTTAAATCACCGTTTTGAAGATATTCAACGTTGAATATTATATAATCGGATCAAAATTCGAAAAATTTCCTTACATTAAGGGATCCGCCCCTGATCTAGTAAAGGAAGTAAATTAAGCTGGATTCACGTTTATCAGAACCATAGAATACACAGAAATATTTATCTATTTCGCATAGAACTAATGTTAGGTATAAGCATGATGTAAAAAACATGGTGTGCTCATCTGAAAAATGAAAGACGTCAGCAAGATTAAAATACAAAGATTTGTATATTCTGTGCTTTGAATTTGCATGCTAATTCAAAGCACAGAATATACAACTTTTTGTATTTTAATCTTGCTGACGTCCTTCTTTTTCAGATGAGCACACCATGTTTTTTACATCATGCTTATACCTAACATTAGTTCTATGCGAAATAGATAAATATTTCTGTGTATTCTATGGTTCTGATAAACGTGAATCCAGCTTAATTTACTTCCTTTATAATTTCTATGCTATTTCGTGACCACACCACAGACATAGACCCTATCTATGGATTAGAAATTTCATAACCATAACATTCTAGAGAATGTTTTCAGGTAAGTTGGTTGATTTCATATAATTCATTTATAAATTTCGTGAAAAAAGTATAATTATGGAGTTTTCAATATGAGAATGGGAGAATGATGGAATTCTGTATAATCTTATACTGGAATGAAATTGAATATTGCATAAACATCAAGTTGAAGATCAGTGTTTCAAGTTAAGTGTAGTTAAATGTTTTCCTTGTGATAATATCGCAAAAAGCCCCAAATAATAAGAATTAACTGAGTAAATGAGTTTTCTCAATCTTGCTTATTTGAATTTCAAACCTTGCATTAGTTATTCTCCAAAAGAGATCACTGTAGGGGATATATGTGGTGAGCTTGCAAACAAAGCGCAGGAGTGTATTAGCACATTGAGAAATATTTAAATGCTCATAACTTTTTACCACAGCCAAATCTGGAAAAATTGTAAATAAAAAAAAGTGTTTCATTTGATGCGAGGAATCTATGGTTAAAATTAATGTACAACTTAAAGACTCGCCCTGTACAGAGTTTCTAAGTCGTTTATTCCGGAAGTTATTGTTTACAGTCGGCCTACTTTGGGGCTCAATTACGAAGGTCGAATTCGTGAATGGGTGAAATTCCCCCAATGATCCCGCAGATATACCCATTTCCAATATTTCTTCAAATACAGGTTGGATCGAATTGAAATATATTGAAAAGAAAGTATTTTCGGGAGATATCGAGGAAATAAAGGCCCAACATTGGGCGGATTCTGCCCATTTACTGATCATAATTGAATTTGATCTCGTATTTTTCATCAGTGAGTAAAACTTAGTTGGCAAAAATTCCGAAACATGCAGATACTAAATCAAAATATTATTCTCTTGAATGAGCTCGTAAAAAACGGAACTTTGCAGTCATGAACGCATCTATCGGTGAAACATAACGTAGGTATTCAGGTTCATGAAATTCTAGAAAAACCCTACCTGTTAGGTGTGAGGTAGGATTTTTCTAGTCCGGACCAATAACTAGAACGACAGATGACGGAAAAAACAAAAATTGTCAGAACTTTACCAAAACTGATATACATCTCTGCTTGAACAGAGAAATCTTTCCACGCAACACCACCTGGAAAATGTAACGCAATCGTTACATCGGTAACAACCCCGGTAACGTTGGTCCTTCGGCCCGGATACGATCGGCGCGAGTCCCGGCACGGCCATTAAATGTGTAGAAGTGAAGAGGTGGTGGGGGAACGGTGTGCTTGTAGAAGGGGAGATAACTTTCCTCCACTGAATGATCGATCGAAGATCCGCCAGTGGCACTGCCAGAGTAGCTTTGTTGCTCTTTCTCTTTGTTTGATTTCGTTTCGGTGTGCGACAATAACACTAGTAGAATGTTGTCGATAAATGCATTACCCGTGTGCTGGCCAATTTTTAATCTTCATTTTCGCGAGGGATTCCTGTTGGAAATGAGCTCTTAAAAGGAGTAAATGTAGCCAGTAGGAGCAGATATGTGTGAAATCGATTTGGTTATGTATTTAGTGATTTAAGTGTACGGTGATTTGATTTATAGTGTCTGGATGAAGATATGGTTAGTAAAGGTTTAATTGATTGTTGCTTGTTAAATCTAGAGTATTATTAGCTATTTTAGCCCTTGTTGAAGCATAAAAAATTCAGTGGTCACTACTATTCTATCTCTATCATTCGAAATGTGTCTATTGGTAATATTTCGTAAGTGCATGATTGTTTTCCTTTGATTTTCCTCAAGATTCATAATGAATTAATTCATTAGAAATTGAATACTGGATAGAAATATTCATTTGTTGCATACACAATGTTGTTGTCAGAAACAAATCAATGTAAAGCCTCTGGATGTTTGCAAATTCAATATTCATCAAATGAAAGGAAGCAACTGATTTTTGTATTCTAGTACAATTTCATTTTTTGGCCAATTGGAAGTGTTCTTCTTTGTGTTGAGAATATCAGTTATTTCCTACCTGAAGTAGTAATTCTTTTTCTAATTCTTAGACGTCAAAATTACACCTTTTTTACAATCTCTATCTGCATATTGCCGCCAAATAATTTATAGAACTATATCTCTGAAAACAGGTGCATCTTGTAATCTGTCAGGTGTCATGTAATTGAATTCAGATATTCATCCCTATCCATTTCAAAGAGATTAAAAGAGAAATTATTTATTTCTATATAACGCAAGAATGTGCAAAATATGAATTTTGAAAAAGAAATTCTTGGAGAACTAACATGAAATTTAAAGGTCTTGGGGTGAATCTATTCATTTGAAATGCTCTGAGAATCGATGCTAGATTAAACCTGATTTTATGAGAAAATTCATGAAACACACATGTATAATTTTAAACATTTCTATAGGTTCATTAAAAAAACAAGGTAACTACAGAATTGAAAATTGAATTTGAAAACTTGAATATTATCATGTTTGAAATCGTTGTCATATTCACTTCGGGATTTCGATTCATTCCTGTATAGAACATGAATAACTGAAACCGCTCATATCTGAACCGAGCAAGGGTTGACAGGATTAGGGTCAGTCAATGAGTTTATGTTGCATGTTGGTATGAATACACGCAAATTATGAGGTGAAAGAACATACAGGACGGAACGCTAGAAATTTAACACAAAGGTGTATTGTTTTCTCCTTGAGAAGTTTCAATTTTTATTTGTCCACTCTTTCAGTTACACCATTCAGTTAAAGAACGTGAAATTCGCTACATTGAAGGGGTAAACTAATAAATTGGAATATTTTCATGTTGATTTTCTTGATTTTCCTGAGCTTCACGTCGAATTCTGTAAATAAGCCAAAAGAAGAATGTCAATTTAAATTCAAGGTTTCACAAAAATATAGAAGTCAATATAACAGTAAGGAAAAGGAAGATATTTATGGGCATTAAGTGCAAAAATGACGAAAAAACAAAGACAAAATGTGTTTGACTGTTGATGATGTACTTCCGGTGTAATCCGAAATACGCTCAAAAAATTTTCATTCGAAAAGGACACCCTCTGAAGATTTGCAGTTTTCGAAACAGATTACGAAATTTAAGTTTGTAATCTGTGTTTTTGATTAATCTCATATCCAAATCGTACATCTAGTGTTTTAAATGAAAAAAAATCTGTAGAAACAAGAAACAGCCAGCATTTTGAATATCTGTATTGATTTTATTCGAATAATCATTCCCATCAATTGAAAATGAATGAAATAAGTTAGTTAGTAAAAATGTAAAGTGTTTAAGTTTTTCGTTTTCAAATATTATTTCCGCAAACCCAGTGGGCACGAATTCCGAACAACAAGATCTATCGGAACTTAAAAATCATATAGGGTGTCCTATGCAAGATAAAAAGTTGGGGGTATTTCCGGTTGAAGAGGAAGTATAAAATGAAACATATCCGATGCATTCTGCCTCATTGTGCTTATCTGTTAACCATGAATATCATCCCTTTTAAATATATTCACTTGGTTTCATACTTCGATGTGCAGGAGACCATAGAGCGGTTGTTGGGTTTCTCTACTAATTGCCATGGTTGTGAAAAACGTGATGATGATCAAAGTAAGGTTATAATCTCAATCCAGGTGAATTTTGGCAATCCCACTTCTGAAGTTTGCAGGAGACCATAGGGCGCAATCAAACCATATATTTATTAATCTTACTGATCCATTAGTTTTCGTAATTCCTTAATTTATAAGAAGCATAAGTTATAAGATACAAGATAACATAACAACTTCGGCGAATGTCTGCCATTAACCTATCAGCGAAAAACTATCGCACAAGCACAGAGTACAACCATAGATCACAACAGTCTATTGACACATCACTCTTCTCCGAAACATAGAATTGTAGCAGACTAATGGCCTTAGGTGTTCATATCAATAAATTATACTACAACTGTAACGAGTATCGAAATACGCATTTATTTTGATACCTAATAGTACTACTGATAAACTACACTAAGATTATATCCCTCCGGTCAGCAAAAGCAAAGATACGATTCAGTAAATTGATATTCGTTCCATCTGTTAGAAATACATATCATGGTCACGTTTTATCGTAGGTTTATCTTGGTTTAATAGAATATCGAACAGGAGGTACATTACTCTCAACTGTTTTTGGAGATAAAAATCATCTCAAACAACTAATTTTTCTTCTGGCTAACCACTTCCCGAACAGACAGCTACTGCTGATAAATCTTTTACTACTTCAGATTCGAAAATTTGATATCTTTCATGCTTCTACTTCAGTATACACATTCCAAAGATGGTCTCAAATCACAAATAAAAATCTTTCACATTCTAGCAACTGGAAATCATTAGTATAGACTTTTGGAGGCCAGAATTCGTTTTTTTCAAAAATTTTTTTGAGTGCAAATGGTTGAAGAACATTGTGAGACTACGCAATGTTGACACTTTTTTATATTCAATAATTTTCGGGAAAATAAAAACTGAAATGCAGTAAAAAATGGAAAGTATCTCACATTGCGCATTCTCATTGAAGATTCGAGTACATCCCCAAAAAAAAATTCCAAAAAATAATTACTGAAGACTGCAGAGCGACACCCTGTTTTCTCCTAAATTTCACGCATTTCCAATATTTCTCGCGGTTATTGGCAACGTTAAATTAGGCAGACAGCGAGAAGGTATATTGACAATGAGATATAAATACTATGAAACGTGGTTGTGGCTGTGTTCCCGAGCAGTAATTTACCAACACCTGGTAATGTTTGCTCTTAACACCCTCGTTCGTGGTTTGAATTCATAATTTCGTTTTTTCAATTGAAAACAAGATGAATTTCTAATGCGAATTTTCATTTTTGAGTAGGGATTTGAAAGGTGAAAAATGTTATCCAATCATGCATATTTTTATGCAACCCAGTAGGTTGATTGTGCTCATTGCGATTAAGGCAGACACATAACTGCAGATCGTTAACACATTTCGTGTAAGAAATTACTCACATACTCGATATTTGTGGAGCTTTATGGCGTATTCTAATTTTTCCTAAAGTAAATCTGATCGAAATGATATAAAAACTTGATTGGATAGTGACAGAAAGGAGTTTCAGCAACATCTGACTTTCTGGGATTCTACATATTTGAGGAAAAATTTCTTCTATGGTTAAATCCTAAAGAAGATTCGCATGCGTCTTCGTATCAATACCCCACAAACAACAACTACTCAGTTTCAATTTCATTTCACCGATATTATCCGAGATATTCAGGAATCAAAATCATTTATCCAAGCTGGGAACATTTGAAAACATTCGAGCAAAAAAAAATTTCGACTAAAAAACTGTAACTTGCTGTTTGAACCCAGTGTTATGTTGACTGCAAATTTTCAGGTGTTTTCCAGGGTTCCACTCTTAATATCTGAAAAAAAAATATTCTAAAAATTCAATGAAAATTATCATTAACAGAAAACTGTAACGTTCCACAATTTCGTTTTGACACCTTCATCAGACAACAAAGGGAAAACTTGCATAATAACTTCCTTTCGATTATTTTCGTTTATTGAGACAAAAGTCTGAAAGAAGGAAAATAATTGAAAGAAAGTAATTTTGCGAATTTGTTCGTTTATCTGATGAAGGAGTCAGATTTAGACTCAGAAACATTACAGTTTACTTTGATCTTTTGCATCGTTCCAATATTGTTTATAAGGTGACCTTGTTGCTAGAAACTGCCCTCTTGACAAATAGTTTCAATCCTGTAGTCCTCAAGAATGTTTTCTATAAACATAATTTTTTTTAAATTTTTGCGCGCATGTTCTAGGGGAACAGCGTGCTATCGTTTTGTCCAAATGTCTGTAATTTTGGATGATTGAGCCGAAAATGGTCTCAATCGACTAGGTTGGACTCACTGATGACGAATCCGGTGTCAAAATCGGTTCTGTCCGGCCGGCCGGCCGGCTGTCTGTCCGGCCGTAGACACGGTAACTGTCGACAGAAGCAAGCTAGCAACTTTAAATTTTCAGGATAGGTTGCGCATCAGAATGCCGCGATTAAGTTCGTTAATGGACCAAATCGGTCGAATAGTTTCGGAGTTATAGGCACTTGAAATTTTGAAGATATTTATTTTTTATTTCAGAAACTACTTGAGCGATTTGGCAGTTAGGTGGAGTATAACCACGCGCAACTTTGAGCCAAATTTCGTCAGAATCATGTTGTCAGTAAATAAAAAAAAAAAAATTTTTTCGAAATTTTTTTCGAAATTTTTTTTTTCGGAAACCATTCATCATATCCAAACAAAAATCCACTCACAATTTGAGCTTTATATTTCACAGCAGTGTTCCAAATTTCAGTTCGATACGATCATAAGTTTCGGAGATATCGGGAAAAAATATGTCAAATTTCGAGGTTTTCTTCTCGATATCTTTGATTTTTTCGGTATAACTCGAGAAATACTGATTTAGTCCTGATAGAACTTCACAGCTAGTTTTGAAATGCTGAAAGACAACTTTTTGCGAAATTTCGTGATAATCGTGTCATTAGAACAATTTGAAAAAAAAAATTTCTATGATTTTCTTATCATATCATCCTCATTAAATTCTGTAAGAAACTTCGAACTGTTATTTTTCGATGAAGTACTGAATTTCAATTCGATCTGATCTATATTTTTGGAAATATTGGAAAAATAAAATTTTGATTGGGTATACTTACGGAATCATTGGGTGGATTTTACCCATTCACGAATTCGGCCTTCGTAATTAAGGTCCAAACCTTCTCTACAAATATCGAGTTTCTAAGTTGTTTCTTTCGGAAGTATTTGTGTTTACGCAGACGGCCGTTAGGCTGACCGTAAACACAATAACTTCCGGAAGAAACGACTTAGAAACTCGATATTTGTAGAGTAGGTTTGGGGCTTAATTACGAAGGTCGAATTCGTGAATGGATAAAATCCGCCCAATGATTCCGTAGATATACCCATTCAAAATTTTATTTTTCCAATATTTCCAAAAATACAGATTTGATCGAATTGAAATCTAGTAATTTATCAGTGCTTTTTGAAATTTTTAATAATACTTTTGCGGATATTGGGAGTGAAAACTTAGAAAACACCTGAAAAATCATAAAAGCTCCCAAAATATTTTTTAATCGATATTCGACTCAAATTTGCTAACTTGAAAACTGGAGATGCTCGGCCTCAGCAAGAACGCCCTGTATAAATTAATTATTTACGCTTCGCCATCGACCGACGTTAAGTGTAAACAATTAAAGGCGTCAAACTCGAACAGAAATAAGATCAATATGTACCCAGAAAATAGTTGTGGAGATAATAACACGTTGCCTGAAAGAAAATTGGTTCGCTTTATCTTCTACACAACACACCAAACTGAAAATATACTAATGGATGTATAACCAGATACTTCACAAGCACGAAATGTAACCATTGAAATACTTATATCTCTGGCTCTGTTCTCCAGAATAGATCACTGAACGCAATTCACTTTTGAAGGTGTATTTTCGTCCAAAATTTCTGAATTAATTCTCGTCAGAAATCTCTCATTTCAATTCCTATTTATCTTGGATAAATTGAGTTTATTCCAGAGCGGACCTCATTACAATCTCCATTTTCACCTGTTCATAACTAATCATTATGATGAATTCCTTAGATGAGGTTCTTAAAAACACAGAGTTGATGTTAGAAGGTGTTCTGATATCCTTCATATTAGAATAGGGAACAGCGATCGGATTGAAACTTGGTAGTTAGTTGGAGCAAACCGACGCGCAAAGTCTCGAAAAATTTTATTGGGATCGTACAGTTAATTGGAGAAAAAATTCGAAATTTTTCTCGAAAAAAATTTTTTTCGGAAACTATATATCAGATTTCGAAGGAATGTTGAACATTAACTCCATTCACTTTTATAAACTATCCCGGTTGGCCATGATTTAGGTCTATCAACTTTTTTACTCAAAACTGACGGAGGTGGGCACTCGTGGAATATCAGTTATGTCAAAATGATTCTCAGCGACGTTGCCAAATGCTAATGCCAATTTCTACTCTCAGTCTCAACATAATCATCATGCTTGGAAACTAAAAATGCCGAAGGTAGTTTTGGAGAAGCAGAGACAAGATACAAGTGCTTTGTAGAATTGAAATCTGCTTTTTCTGATATTAACCCTGATAATTTGGAATTAATAATTTATAACAAGCTATCCAACATTTTCGAGGTATGTGTGTGAAAACCCAGTGCATCGTTTACTTAGATTCCCAAGAAAATTGTAAATTGAGTCAGTTCTTTTAAGGTGACACAGGTTTTCTAGAACTACTTTTCATACTGGAGTATTTCAAGTTGTGCGACAAGGTATTTAAATGTTTTTTGTAGACTTATTTCTTGAGAATTTCGAAAAGTAGGGAATTCCATAGGTTTGTCTGTTCATTTAGAAGTTTTACTGCAGGGTTATTCGAGTACTTTATATACTCTATCCATAATTTTTCAGTTAAATTTCAACACTCGATTCTTGATTTCGGTACCAGAAAATATCATAACTGAATCTTCCAACCACGTTTATATACGTAAGATATTTCCAGTGTTAACAAAGAAAAAAGTTTCTTCAACATTCGCCAAGTCTTCGGAATTATTGAATTCACATCATATTTCCTCAAATTCATTATTTTGATTTCTGATTATTTCACGTACCTCTAGCTAGAGAGGACAACGTTGTGTAGTCTGACAGGAAAATGACTATAACCTAACATTTTCAAAATATACACGGTGAAATGTGTCAGAACGTCATGGCCAACCGGGATAGTTTTTAAAGGTGAGTATACATCGAAACATATATTTCGAAACAGTGTGCCAAGTTTCAGTTCAATCCGATCATAATTTCCGGAGACATGTAGAAAAAACATGTATAGTAATCATACGATTTCTAGGTTATCATATTACTGTAAGTGTTGCTAGAAATTTTTCATGCCTGTGTACAATCCTTATAGTATGTGAGAGACCGTCACATTTATTTTCATTTGAACACACAAAACCCCACAATTTTCCCCAAATTCTTTGCAACCTTATAGAGTATATATATATTCTTTTGAGAACGAGCATTACAATTCTAAGATATATCACAGTGTTAGCAGAGGAAATGTAAACGGGGTACCATACATATTTGCGTATGATACAAGAGCACAGATAAAAACCTCAGGAAAAATTCTGTCTCCCCGCATAAGTGTAGTAATTTGTTTATAGAAGATGGATGGCATCTTTTTCATTTGAAAATAATTTTTTCGTCATCTTGAATTCATTTCGACAAAATATCTTGACATAATATCTGAAACAGAAAGAGGGACAGAAAACCAGAAGAAAGCAGTAAATAATATTACCTACATTTGCTCATGACCGAGAGGGTCTTTCGACCAGGTTCAGTCCTCCAAGCGATGATTTTCAGATCCTCAGATAAACGAAGAACGCTACAGGCCCCTTTATTGTTCATTTCGAACTAGAAATCTAATCTAGTATAATAGAGTACGAAGTAAGAACTTCATAATCTGTGACTACACTAACTTCCAACATTTCAGCAAAGACTACCTCGGTAGTGTAGTTGGATGAGACGTCGACATGGTGCTGAAGGTACCGGGTTCAAATCACGGCTAGGCCATGAATGTTGTAAAGTGTCTAGATGGTGGTTTTTAGAAAGAGTCTTATGATAAAATGTAGTCAGAAGTAGCCAAGCACAGTGAGAGATAGAAAAAGAAAACATTTGAGCAACGAACAGAGTGTGAATTTACAACAAACCACGCTGGACAGTAACACTGCTACACTATCTACACTGGTGTACTTCTAGTCAAAAACTTGATAAGCCTAATCCAAGACCTGCGGAAAGG
Organism: Myrrha octodecimguttata; assembly: GCA_958510865.1. NCBI lineage: Eukaryota > Metazoa > Arthropoda > Insecta > Coleoptera > Coccinellidae > Myrrha > Myrrha octodecimguttata. The sequence continues at coordinate 87,173,717 of OY294056.1, read as the reverse complement.
AGTATTCGTAACTGCACCTTATTTCAACTAGATAAATACCCGCAAAATCCCATCTCATCGATATTAATGCGCAAAAACCACCCTGCTGAACTTACCCTGCCAAAAACTAATCCCACAGCGAAATACGTACATCCTAAAGCAGCACTTCCTACTACACATAGGGCGCAGTAATCCTCTCGTAGATTGTCAGCTGCGAAAGCATCCCATCAGCAGAAGGATGAGCCAACAGGTAGCCGAAAAAGGAAGATATCCTGCTTTGGGGGCCCCTCTGCGTACACGCCAATCGGCAAAACCATATCGTTGGAGTTTTCGCTGAAAAATATCGTCAATTTATCTACTAGATCAGACTGCCAACGGTCTCTTCTTGTGTGAAGGGCCCTTGGGAGGATACACACTCGGTAACATGAGGGGGGTCTAATGGAGGCAGGGTCCTGTTTTCATTCTTGAGACTTCTCCACTCTGTCTTTTCGTGGATGGCTCGAGTGTGGAGAGTATGAGATGGATTCCGAGTTGTTTTGGAATTCGAGAAGGTTTGTGTGATGGAAAATGGCGAATTGTGATTGTGGCTTTCCAATTTTATTTCTTATATGTCATTTCCGCCGCGAAGCTATTAATTACATGTTTGCATCTACCTACGCAGGTGTGTTCTCCCGAAATCAGAATTTGTTGTCGAAATAAGGTGGTTTCTCTAAGTTGGAATAAATATAAGGTTTGTTCGTTGTATATGCATGAAAATGTTATTGTGTACTAACTCCGTTGTCTTCCACTATGATTTTGTGAAAATCCAAGATGACAGAATTCTATGCTTTGTTTGGTTTTGCCACCATTTCGAGGTTGAGTTTATACAGTGCGCGTCAAAATCATGGAAAAAATTCATTTTCTCAGAAGAAAAATATTTGGCAACAAAATCCTGAAATAGGTCAATTTTTGTTTCACTTCTACCAAATTTTTATGCATTTTTTGAAGGATTTTGTTTCACCCTGTGCCATCCCCATCAACCCTCTAAATTTTTTGAATAGGGAAAGTAGGTCATGTGGTACTTTTTTGGTGAGGTTTTTGTATCTTCTTTACAGGCGTGCAGAAATTTTCAAGAAAAAAATTTTTTTTTGAAAAATTAGTTACTTCAAAGAGGTTTTCACTTTGGTATTCAGTAGGCGCTCTTTGTCATGGTTCATAAACTTTGAGGCGTTGGTACCTGATGAAATTTGTTGAGTTTTGTTCATGCATAACTTTCAACCCCCTCACGTGAAGAACTAGAATGTGTGAAACGCTTTGATTATTGCATCCAGAACGATGGTGGTTATTTTGAACATTTAATTTAACTTATCTTGTAATGCACAATGATTCTCCAGGTGGTACTTCATTGCTGAAATAAATTTCCAATGTCACTCCATTTTTTTTTCTCCATTAAAGGGTTCGTAGGGGTTGAAAGTTGTGCATGAACAAAACTGTCGACTTTCATTCGGTGACAAATTTCATCAGGTACCATCGTCTCAAAGTAAATGAGCCATGACAAAGTACCACATGACCCACTTTCCCTATTCAAAAAATTTGGAGGGTTGATGGGGATGGCACAGGGTGCAACAAAAATCCTTCAAAAATGCTTATAAATTTGATAAAAGTGAACCAAAAATTGACCTGTTTCAGGATTTTGTTGCCAAATATTTTTCTTCTGAGAAAATGAATTTGTTCCATAATTTTGACGCGTACTGTAATTTTATTTTTGAATTTCTGTTTATTTTTCGGTAATTAGTCATTGGATAAATTCAGAAAATTACTTCGGATGAATAATGCATTATTTTTCAAAAAGGAGCAATTTTTGCGAAAAAATAATTTTTCTATTTCATTATTTATGTTTCTAATTTTGGGTCTTCGGGAAGTTTCGACAGAAATGAAAAATTTTCGTTCGAAGATCAAATCTCCCGGAACAATTATATTATTTGCTGAGGCATGGTTCAATCGACGACGATAATTCCCCTTAATCAATTCTCTTGTATCTACGACCTCGATTTAATAGGAAACGATAACAAGGTCGACGATTTTCGAAAAAAAAAATTTATTTGGGACTTAAAAAATTTTTCATAAAGAACCGCGAATAAACATCAAAGCGCAGAGGGGTGGGGGTAAGATTTAGCGATTCCGTGCGAAATTTTATTTTTGAAGCTATGACAATATGCACATCATATATTATGGATTCGAACACGTAGATTACGAATCTGTAATTAGATTTTGCGTAACTGATTCGGTTTGGAAAATATTCCGGATTTGGTGAGAAATTTTCGAAATTTGGGTCAACTTTGGGCCGTCGTACAGATCAAACGCGTAAGGCTGGACAATATCGAATTTTTTTGGATATATCTGGGTCCTTTGTGAGTACGTAGCCAATTATTTTATAGACGAAGGTCCTCCAGTTGAAAAATTATGATTTTTTTAAAAAAGGTCCAATTTTTTCGATTTTCTTCGGGCCATAAAAAACGAACCAGACTCTCCACTAACATTCTGATTGGATTTTCTTTATCTACGCCCTCGAATTAGTATATGTTTCAAATTTCAGGTCGATCGGAGAACGTTCGATTTTTGGTAAAATTTTAAGGGGTTACCCTTAAGAAAATATCGATTTTCGAAAAATAATTTTCCGACTCCTATCGCCGTGAAATTTGGCACACTTACTAATTCGAGGGCGTAGAACAAGAATATAAGGTCAGATATTTTTAAAAAAAATCGTCCTGGACGTGAGAGGTCCTTGAAGTTCCAAAATTTTGGACCTTTTTTCAAAAAATCATTATTACCGACTCGATGAAAGTAGGACGATGAAATCTGTTTTATTGCATAGATAAAAGATCGAACTGCACGTGAAAAAATTCGACATCACCCAGCTTCATTATTTTGGTCGGCACGACGTCTCAAAGTTGACCAAAATTTCGAAATTTGGGTCAACTTTGGGTCGTCGTACAGATCAAACGCGTGAGGCTGGACAATATCGAATTTTTTTGGTTATATCTGGATCCTTTGTGAGTACGTAGCCACTTATTTTATAGACTTCTGGTTGAAAAATTATGATTTTTTTAAAAAAGGTCCAATTTTTTCGATATTCCTCGGGCCATAAAAAACGAACCAGACTCTCCACTAACATTCTGATTGGATTTTCTTAATCTACGCCCTCGAATTAGTATATGTTTCAAATTTCAGGTCGATCGGAGAACTTTCGATTTTTGGTAAAATTTTAAGGGGTTATTACCCTTAAGAAAATCTCAATTTTCGAAAAATAATTTTCCGACTCCTATCGCCGTGAAATTTGGCACACTTACTAATTCGAGGGCGTAGAACAAGAATATAAGGTCAGATATTTTTAAAAAAAATCGTCCTGGACGTGAGAGGTCCTTGAAGTTCCAAAATTTTGGACCTTTTTCAAAAAATCATTATTACCGACTCGATGAGAGTAATCGATGAGAGTATCTAAGAGCAAATAGTTCAATTATAAAAATTAACAAGCTATGTAAATTTGATATTTTTATCGCACCCGGACAGACTGGCTCCTCATTTGTATGATACGCCGTGTGTGTCCCAAAAGAGAATATGGTAGTTTTGTTTTCCTAACGAGGTAATACAATTTGTGGTGAGTCCGGGCATTGTCGGGGAGACAAGAGGGTCCTCACTAAATTGCCCAGGCTAATCGCGTTACGTCCCTTTGGCTTCCAGCCATAATCTGTATATCTCTTGGCTTTTCTATATTTGCGTTTTTATTTTCAGGAAACGTGAATTTATGAGGAAGGCACTCCCTTATGTTGGCTTACGAGGAAGCATTAGGTGAGTTTTTCCACAGGATTTTTCGTCCTTTATCATCCTACATGTATGTTTGTACACGTTCTATTTAATATTTTCATGTTGTGTTTGGATTTTTTTTTTTGGTTGGAATACGGGAGTGAATTTGCATTTTAATTTATTGTGGTTTTCAGCATGAATTCAATGAAAGTCATATACACAGTGCGCGTAGAAATTATGGAACAAATTCATTTTCTCAGAAGAAAAATATTTGGCGACAAAATCCTGAAACAGGTCAATTTTTGTTTCACTTTAACGAATTCATATGCATTTTTGAAGGATTTTTGTTGCATCCTGTGCCATCCCCATCAACCCTCTCAATTTTTTGAATAGATAAAGTAGGTATGTGGTACTTTTTTGGCAAGTTCTTTGTATCTTCTTTAAAGGCGTGCAGAAATTTTCAAGACAAAAAATTTTCTTTAGAAAAATTATATAGTTCAAGGAGGTTTTCAGTATGTGCACTTTGTCATGGCTCATTTACTTTGAGACGATGGTACCTGATGAAATTTGCCATCGAATGAAAGTCGACCATTACAGTTTTTTTCATGCACAACTTTCAACCCCTACGAATCCTTTGATGGAGAAAAAAAATTTTTTTCACGTGAGGGGGTTGAAAGTTGAACATGAACAAAACTGTAATGGTCGATTTTCATTCGATGACAAATTTCATCAGGTACCATCGTCTCAAAGTAAATGAGCCATGACATAGTGCACATACTGAAAACCTCTTTGAACTAACTAATATTTCAAAAAAAAAAAATTTACTTGAAAATTTCTGCACTCCTGTAAAGAAGATACAATGACCTTGCCAAAAAGTACCACATGACCTACTTTCCCTATTCAAAAAATTTAGAGGGTTGATGGGGATTGCACAGGGTGCAACAAAAATCCTTCAAAAATGTATATAAATTTGGTATATATGAAACAAAAATTGACCTGTTTCAGGATTTTGTTGCCAAATATTTTTCTTCTGAGAAAATGAATTTATTCCATAATTTTGACGCGTACTGTATTTTTCCTTGTATTTTAATCTTGCTGACGTCACTTTTTTTTTGCTGATGAGCACACCTTGTTTTCAATTTATAAAAATAAAATGAAAGATATCTATAACAAAATGATAACATTCATTTCATAGAATGAGAGCATGAAAATGGTAATGATGACAAGTACATTAATTTGCTCATATTGAATATTGAAGTGCCTTATGTTTTAATGGCGTATCGCAAACTAAAATTTATTGATACTTCTGAACTGTCATCAAGGTTTGTTCAATTTATTGCGAGATGAAGACAACTTCAATTGCCATTAAGATGGAATGTTATATCATTAAGCTATTGTGAGACATTGGTATTTCATGAACGAGGTTGTAAGTGTTCGCGAAATAGCCGTAATTCATTACATTTCAACTATTTAATGCCTACAGCTCATGATTTAGTAGGTATTCTACTTCACAATGGATTCTACTGACTTCTCTATTGAATTCATTCCATTGGTTCACACTTGGAACCAATAGTTACAATATTGAACTTCAGTAAATTGCGTCTGTGGAAACTTGAAGTTAGCGTCCATGAGATTATGAAGGTTCAATGCGTATTTGGGGAATCCACCGAATTATTCCTTAGATATAAAGGGTGTTTTTTTTAAGGTACAGAACTTTGTGTTTGCAACACTGTTTTAACTGACGGCCATTTTGTCAGCTGTCAAGTGATTTGTGTTCAGTTTGGTCGGGCATTTCAACATGAATAGACTGACGCCTGAACAACGCTTTCAAATTTTGCAAATTCATTTTGAAAATAATGGTTCTCTTCGAAATATGTATCGCGCTCTTCGTCTATCTTACAGTCAACATTTCAGGTCGATCGGAGAACTTTCGATTTTTGGTAAAATTTTAAGGGGTTACCCTTAAGAAAATCTCAATTTTCGAAAAATAATTTTCCGACTCCTATCGCCGTGAAATTTGGCACACTTACTAATTCGAGGGCGTAGAACAAGAATATAAGGTCAGATATTTTTTAAAAAAATCGTCCTGGACGTGAGAGGTCCTTGAAGTTCCAAAATTTTGGATCTTTTTTCAAAAAATCATTATTACCGACTCGATGAGAGTAGGACGATGAAATCTGTTTTAATTCATAGATAAAGTGATTCGGTTTGGAAAATATTCCGGATTTGGTGAGAAATTTTCGAAATTTGGGTCAACTTTGGGCCGTCGTACAGATCAAACGCGTAAGGCTGGACAATATCAAATTTTTTTGGTTATATCTGGGTCCTTTGTGAGTACGTAGCCAATTATTTTATAAACGAAGGTCCTCTAGTTGAAAAATTATGATTTTTTTAAAAAAGGTCCAATTTTTTCGATTTTCTTCTGGCCATAAAAAACGAACCAGACTCTCCACTAACATTCTGATTGGATTTTCTTTATCTACGCCCTCGAATTAATATATGTTTCAAATTTCAGGTCGATCGGAGAACTTTCGATTTTTGGTAAAATTTTAAGGGGTTACCCTTAAGAAAATATCGATTTTCGAAAAATAATTTTCCGACTCCTATCGCCTTGAAATTTGGCACACTTACTAATTCGAGGGCGTAGAACAAGAATATAAGGTCAGATATTTTTTTAAAAAATCGTCCTGGACGTGAGAGGTCCTTGAAGTTCCAAAATTTTGGACCTTTTTTCAAAAAATCATTATTGCCGACTCGATGAAAGAAGGACGATGAAATCTGTTTTATTGCATAGACAAAGGATTGAATTGCACGTGAAAAAATTCGACAACAACCAGCTTCATTATTTTGGTCGGCACGACGTCTCAAAGTTGACCAAAATTTCGAAATTTGGGTCAACTTTGGGTCGTCGTACAGATCAAACGCGTGAGGCTGGACAATATCGAATTTTTTTGGTTATATCTGGATCCTTTGTGAGTACGTAGCCACTTATTTTATAGACGTAAGTCTTCTGGTTGAAAAATTATGATTTTTTTAAAAAAGGTCCAATTTTTTCGATATTCCTCGGGCCATAAAAAACGAACCAGACTCTCCACTAACATTCTAATTGGATTTTCCTAATCTAAGCCCTCGAATTAGTATATGTTTCAAATTTCAGGTCGATCGGAGAACTTTCGATTTTTGGTAAAATTTTAAGGGGGTTACCCTTAAGAAAATCTCAATTTTCGAAAAATAATTTTCCGACTCCTATCGCCGTGAAATTTGGCACACTTACTAATTCGAGGGCGTAGAACAAGAATATAAGGTCAGATATTTTTTAAAAAAATCGTCCTGGACGTGAGAGGTCCTTGAAGTTCCAAAATTTTGGACCTTTTTTCAAAAAATCATTATTACCGACTCGATGAGAGTAGGACGATGAAATCTGTTTTAGTTAATAGATAAAGGATCGAACTGCACGTAAAAAAATTCGACATCACCCAGCTTCATTATTTTGGTCGGCACGACGTCTCAAAGTTGACCAAAATTTCGAAATTTTTTCACTATTTCCGCCATAATTTCTAAACGGTTGTCACTGGACGATTTCTAATGACATATTCGTGATCTACGACCTCGATTTAATAGGAAACGATAACAAGGTCGACGATTTTCGAAAAAAAAAATTTATTTGGGACTGGGAAAATTTTTCATAAAGAACCGCGAATAAACATCAAAGCGCAGAGGGGTGGGGGGGTAAGATTTAGCGATTCCGTGCGAAATTTTATTTTTGAAGCTATGACAATATGCACATCATATATTATGGATTCGAACACGTAGATTACGAATCTGAAATTAGATTTTGCGTAACTGATTCGGTTTGGAAAATATTCCGGATTTGGTGAGAAATTTTCGAAATTTGGGTCAACTTTGGGCCGTCGTACAGATCAAACGCGTAAGGCTGGACAATATCGAATTTTTTTGGTTATATCTGGATCCTTTGTGAGTACGTAGCCAATTATTTTATAGACGAAGGTCCTCTAGTTGAAAAATTATGATTTTTTTAAAAAAGGTCCAATTTTTTCGATTTTCTTCTGGCCATAAAAAACGAACCAGACTCTCCACTAACATTCTGATTGGATTTTCTTTATCTACGCCCTCGAATTAGTAATCGTCCATCAGTGCAATTAATTCGACTTACTATGGGCCGTTTTCGCACCACGTGTCCTCTGAATGACTGTTTAGTGTTCTTTATGACCTGGTGGAATCATTGGTCCATACTTTTTTAAAGACAATGCTGACCAGAACGTTACAGCTAATGGTGACCGCTATAGAGCCATGGTTACTGACTTTTTTGTTCCTCAATTGAACAACCATGATGTGCAGCAGCTGTGGTTTCAACAAGATGGCGCAACATGTCATATAGCTCATGCCACAATTGATTTACTGAAGGAAACTTTTGATAACAGCATAATTTCACGTTCCGGGCCCGTGAATTGGCCTCCAAGCTCGTTCGATTTAACGCCGCTAGACTATTTTCTGTGGGGATATTATGTGATGTCGCTAGTCTACGCTGATAAGCCCGGAACGATCGACCACTTGAAGGACAACATTCTCGGCGTTATTGCCGATATACGGCCACAAATGTTGGAAAAAGTGATTCAAAATTGGACTTTCAGATTAGATTACGTCAAAGCTAGCCGTGCCGGTCATATGCCAGAAATTATATTTAAATTATAATGCCAAAAGATTATCTTTCGAATAAAGTCAATTTCATGTCAATTCCAAAAATTTATCCTGGTTTCATTCCATTTGAAAGTTCTATACCTCTAAAAAGAAACACCCTTTACAAGGATTCGAGTAACCGAAATATCCAGGTTGATAACGGATATGATTTCATTCTAATGTCAATCATAGAGCAATACAATAGAGTAGATTTCTTCCACATTCGGAAATGACTCTGATTATTTCTCTATCCAATATTTTATGAATCTAAACGCAGTGTAGTTAGAGTTTGAGCGGATGGCTCAAGCCCTAAAAAGGACTGAAACAAAATACGTGTGACTTCTTCCCAAGTGGTCAATTTCGAATGGAAATAAGTTATAAAAGTTGTTTTCTTGAACTCATTTCTTCAGTAAACCACTCAAGACTCAACGCTGAATTCGAATATATAAAAACATACATACTGTTCATCGAGAAAATCGAAAGTAACGTCAATTTCCGGTTATACAGGAAGTCACAGACACAATAGGCCTCTTGCATGTAACACGAATTTCTTTCCCTTATATCTCCGAAAGTAAATATCGGATCGAATTGAGATTTGGAACATTGTTGTTGAATACTGACTCTAAGGTTTGTGCAAATTTCTATTGAAATCTAATCAATATTTTCATAAAAAAAAAAATTTCATCAAAAACTGAAAATTTTCGAATAAAATTCTTTTTTTAATTTTCGAACAACTGGATCTATACGAAATTTCGCTCTGAGTTGAGCGTTATTATTCCAAAACTGTCCAGGAAGTTTCAATTTGATCGAGTCAATTCTTCATGAGATATAGAGGAATTAACCTCAAATTTAAAATGGGCCTAACTCCGAAACTATCCAACCGATTTCACTCATTAACGAACTCAACCGAGATATTTGGACTCCAAACCTAATTGACAATTTCAAGTCCCTAAGTCTTTTCCTTCGAAAGTTAGAGCACATACAGACAAACGGACAGAATCAAATTCGACCACGGATTCTTCCTCAGAGAATCGTTTTAGACCATTTTCGGCTTAAAATTCGACAATTACTGACATTTTTACGAAATGATAACGCGCTGTTCCTTAGAACAAGAGCGTTAAAATGAAGATTTTTCTGGAGCGAACCTAGGTAGTGCGACAACCAGTACAGTCTAAAAAATGCAAAATACGACATGTTGAGCAGCTAAAACATCGAATAAACAACCAATAAACTCTACCATAAAAATGTGACTCGATGAATCACGATAACAATCAAAACCATTTAAGTATTCTCGAAAGACACCTCATTTCAATACTTCGCATTGATGAACGACACGTACACCTTTAACTTCTTCAAACACCGAAAATCAAAGACCTCCGAACAAAAGCCGGCATCAGTATGTGACGAAATTTCGTTCTTATCAGCAAATCAAACACAGCATTGATCCGATAACATCTATACATTTCCAGTGTATCCCACACGTGTTGAAAGGGTTAACCCCCCTTATTTTCACGTCATTAGGAAAAAATAGTGATCATTGTTTTGGGATGATGAGTCTTATCCAGAAAGCATCTTTTTTTTGTCAGAGCTCATTTTCATATGCATGGCATGTAACTTGTGAAGATTTTATCACACACAAGAAAACTCCGACATTGTATTCCTATTTGAATACTTCAAAGGAACATACTCGAACATCTTATATGTAGAATTGAGAATTTTTGGAAAAGCACTGATGTGAAGTCACTTGCTGCGGTCAGCTTTTCACGTATTGACCCCGCCAAATGCAACTTAACCCCCTGTTGGAAAGATTTGGCGATTTTTTTTTTTTTCATATGGTTCTCATATCTGCAAGAAGTGCAAGAACGCTATCCTTTTTGCGGGAATGTTCTAGGGTAACGGCGTGCTAGCATGTTGTTCAAATATCTGTAATTTTCGAATTCTGAGTCGAAAACGGTCTCAAACGACTAGGTTGGACTCACAGATGATGAATCCGTGGTCAACATTGATTTTGTCTGGCCGTATGTACTATTATGGGCTTACGGAGAATCCAATAGACTTGAAACTTTCAGGGTAGGTTGCATTTCAAAATGCGCCGGTTAAGTTCGTTGAAGGGCAAAATCGGCCAAATGGTTTCGGAGTTGAGTTTGAACATAGACTCGCAACTTTTCTCGGAATTTTGTTGTGATCGTGCAGTCAGTTGAATTTCAATTCGATACGAATATTTTTTTCGGAGTTGTTGAGAGAAAATATATAAAATTTCGTGGTTATTTTCTCGATATCGTTGTTTTTTCGGAATAACTCGAAAAATACTGATTCAATCATAATGAAACTTGACAGCTAGTTTTAAAATGCTGATGGAAAGGTTTGTGCGAAATTTCGTGATGATCGTGTCATTAGAAGAATTTGAAAAAAATTTTTTTTTCAAATATTCAATATTCTGTGATCGTATGAACCTTCGAACTGTCATTTTTCGACAGAAGACGGGATTTCAATTTGATCTAATCTGTAATTTTGGAAATATTGGGAATTGAAATTTTGAATGGGTATATCTGCGGATTCATTGGGTGGATTTTACCTATCGAAGAATTAGAATTCGTGAGATATTGAGATACAAATCTCAGCTGGGGTTCCTTTTTGATCAAAAGAGGTAGTTGAGATAATTTGTTCGACTAGCGTAGTATTGGAGGAAAACCTAGGAAAGCACATACGCGCAAAAGCTGCTGGCTTCACATCAGTACTTCTATAGGATATTTTAATGTCTTTTTGAGTTATTCTGGAAAAAACTTCGATACGGAGGAACACTTTATATATTTTTTCACAATATCTCCGAACATTATGATAGTATTGAACTGAAATTTGTTATTCCGCTGTGTAAATTGAAGCTCAAGGTATAACCAAAAATTTTTTCAAATGTAATGAATAATTTCCGAAAAAAAAACTTTTCGAAAAACATTTTGAAAATTTTTTTCTTCAATATACTGTCAGCATAATCTCCACAAATAGTTGCGGGTCCTTATGCTCCAACTCATTGTCGAGTTTCAATCTAATCGTTTCAGTATTTCTAAGGTTCATAAAGAATATCTTGAAGATGATATGATCAGAAGATCACAGAATATTGAATATTTGGATATTTATTTTTTTTTCAAATTCTGCACAAAGTTGCCCATCAGCATTTTCAAACTAGCTGCCAAGTTCAATTCCGATTAAATCATTATTTTTTGAGTTAATCCGGAAAAAACAACGATATCGAGAAAAAAAACACGAAATTTTATATATTTTTTCCCAATATCTCCAGAAATTATGGTTGTGTCAGAATGAAATTTGGTATACTGCTGTAAAATAAGATTTTCAAGGTACGAGCAGAAGTTTTTTTTGTATTCAATGAATAGTTTCCGAAAAAAAATTTTTTCGAAAACAATTTCGAAAAAAAATTTTCTCAACATTTACTGACAGTGTGATCTCAACGGAATTTCTTGGAAAGTTGTGCGTTGATATGCTCCAACTACCTGTCAAGTTTCAATATAATCGTTTCAGTAGTTCTCGATATATCAGAGAAATAACCTCAAAATTTCAAATGGCTATAACTCCGAAACGGTTTGGCCGGTTTCGCTCATTAACGGACTCAACCTTCGCATTTTGAAATGCAACCAATCCTGAAATCTTCATGTCGATAGAATCCTTTGTACGCCCGTAATCGTGCATACGGACGGCCGGACAGAATCTATTTTGACACCGGATTCGTCATCTGTCAGTCAAACCTAGTCGTTCGAGACATTCGTGAAAAAGTTCGACAAAAACAGACATTTGAAAATACCGATAGTTCGCTGTTCCCCTAGAACATGCGCGCAAAAATATCAATGTGGAATCGAAATCGATCCAAAATGATCATTAATATTCTCACCAACGCCCTATTATCGAACAAAAATTCGGCATCTTAGTTCAACATGAATTCTCAAACCCCAAAACATATTTATAAATCGTGCCGAATTCCCGTAAGGGCGAAATATATACCTAAAACGTCTAAAACTTTCAGGAATTCCCAACCGATAAAAGGGCAATTCATTCCGGCCTACGAAAATATGGACTAACCTAATTTCGTATTCGTCCTTTTCGCGGGCGAAATGTCGTGCGCCGGGTCACCGCACCCCGAGCAGCTATCACTTGATATCCATCTCGCTCTTAGGAAAGAATGAAATTCAAATATGAAATATTGGAATAATATAATACCCGAGAGGTTTCGACGATGTTTATGGCCGATAATATTTCACGTTTTCCTCACTTTCCTTTCAATTACCGGCATATTTTATGCGAAAATTTCGGCCTATAGGGTTACCAAGTTTTCGGGAGAAATTTACAACAGGGGTCGGTTTGGAGAGATATGGTGTGTTCGAGGAAAATAATGATGAACTGGATTGGATTTTCTTTGCGAGCTTATAGGAACAAGAGAGAAATTTGAGCTCTATAAGATGGTGAAAAAATCGTTTTTGTTTGGTCAAGTCAAGCAGTGTTGGGCGAAGCTATTGCCCGGCTGGATCACCGTTGGGTAGACAAATTCGAACCAGCTTGAAAAATATCCTGACTTCAATGCTCGGGTTGATGATCAGATCTATTCTGTTGCAAATAGCAATATTATTATTATAATTATTAAACAGTGTTTGAAGTTTAGGCAAGGCCCATAAACTGACAAAAAAATATATAATCTAAAAAAATAAAAAGAAGAGAAGAGGGTAAACGTGCTTGAAGAGCGGAAAATAAGCACAAATTATCTGAAAAAATATTATACATAAAAAAGAAATTGCTCTCATGGCAAGATTAGAAATGATGGAATATTCTGATCATCGATTTCCAGCAATATGATTTGTCGATTTAACTAGAAACTAACTATCACACTATCAGTTCTGCCAATTTAGCAACCTCGAAATAGTACTCGTCAAGCCTGATAACAAGATGAATAAGAAAGAGAAAAACCAGGGTGATTCCGGAGGAGACCGTCAGATTTAAGGATAAGTTCACACTAGTCAAGACAGTCTCGAAACAATGTTTGGTTTATGGTTGGGGGGTCTCTGTTGAGATTGGTAGAATCTGAAACGAATGAAAAAATTTGGAAAAGCGATGTACAGGGTGTTTTTTTCCAACTGCAAAATTAATATGAAATTCTGAAATGATCGCAAATACAACCCTGTATTTCGAGAGGTTGTCGTAATGATTGTATGTACTCAATCAGATTGTTCTACACTGCAAATTTCATCAAAATTGAATGAGCCATTCCAAAGTTATTAGTAAAAGTAGAGTCGATTGGAGCGAAATTTCGACATTTTCTTTTTTTGATAAGAATTTCTCGAAAAACTAGAAGTGTGCCAAAAAAATTAGAAACTCTCAATTGATGACTTATTATAGTAGAATCGTAAACAGTTAGCGAAGTTTTGGAAACGCGATGTACAGGGTGTTCTTTCAACCTGCACAGTTAATCTGAAATTATTATGATAACAACCGTCATTTTGAAAAATTTTTTGGAATTAATGAATGTTCTTATCAATATTGTACTTCGCTGGAAATTTCATTAAAATCGAATAAGGCATACCAAAGTTATCAATAAAAGTAAAATAGGTCGAATCGGACAAATCACCCTGTATATTCTCAATAGAGACCTCCAACCATAAACCAAACATTGTTTCGAGACTGTCTTGACTAGTGTAAACTTATCCCAAAATCTGACGGTCTCCTCCGGAATCACCCTGTATATGGCAGAGAACCATTTGTTTCATCGATTTGCCTCTAAGAATTCGGAAATCTTGAAAAAAGATAAGTATGTGCCCATGGAAATGTGGTTTTCTAGAATATTTACCGGCATAGTGGACACCAGGAACCCCTTTGACTTTCCAATTAGTCATTGGTACATTAGACTCGTATTGCTTATTCTGTTTCGTTACATTTTTGAATGTGCTATGAAAATCAGTTTCATCTTTCATTAATGTTTACATAAATTACGTGATCCATAGATGAAGGTTATACCCCATTCACTTTTATAAACTATCCCGGTTGGCCATGACATTCTGACACATTTCACCGTGTATATGTTGAAAATGTTAGGTTATAATCATTTTCCTGTCAGATAACCACACAACGTTGTCCTCTCTAGGAAAAGGTCGTAGTAATTACGTATTTTTCAAAATGTTAATTTACTTTGGGAAATAATGAATTCGAGAAAACATTATGTGAATCAAATAATTCCAAAGACCTGGCGAATGTTGAAGAAACTTTTTTCTTTGTTAACACTGGAAATATTTCACGTATATAAACATGATTGGATGATTCACCGTCGGTTTCACAAAACTTTTGACGTCTCATCAACTCGTTTATTAAAGTTTGCATTCGATGGTTGGGTTGAAAATGAACTGAAATCGAGCACAGAATTAACTGTTGACTGACAATCAAGCCTATGATCGGGCAATCAAAGTTTTGTGGAACCGGCCGTAAGTAATGCTATTTTCTTGTACGGAAATCAAGAATCGAGGGTTGAAATTTTACTGAAAAATAATGGATAGAGAAGTCAGTTAATTTATGATTGTTCATTCGAAAAAAAATAGAATGAGAACTCGAATAACCCTGCAATAAAACATCTGAACAAACTGAAAAACCTATGGAATTCCCTACTTTTCGAAATTCTCAGGAAATAAGTCTACAGAAGACATTTAAATATCTTTTTTACACAACTTGAAATACTCCATTATGACAATGCAGTAGAACTACAAGACCTGTGTCACCTTAAAAGAACTAACTCAATTCCCAAAGTTCTTGGGAATCTATTTGAACGATACATTGATTCCAAATGATTAGGGTTACTATCAGAAAAAGCAGATTTCAATTCAACAAAGCACTTCCTGACACTTTGTCTATGCTTCTTCAAAACTACCTTCGGCATTTTCAGTTTCCAAGCGTGATAATTATGTTGAGATTGAGGGTAGAAATTGGCATTGGCATTTGGCAACGTCGCTAAGAATTAATTTGACATTGCCGATATGTCACGAGTGCCAATCTGCGTCAGTTTTAAGTAAAAAAACTTGATAGACTTAAATCATGGCAAACCGGGATAGTTTATAAAGGTGAATGGAGTATATGTCCTCCAGAATCATAGAAAATCGGATAATATGTTTATGAAGTAGGGTTATCTTCTTTTTTTTTATCACCCTTGAATCAGTGTTGTCAGCTTCATTCGATTCTGGAAATCCTCGATAGCAATATATAGCTGTGTCAAAATTCATAACAAACATTACTATGACACTCTGAACAGAATACGTAATATCATGGCCATAATGCTATAAATAAGAAAGATAGCAATATGACTTGAAGGGTAGGTTTATAGCAAAATACGCAAACAAAATCGTTTATAAATATCTATACTTGGATCCAATTATCTGCTTTAAAGACCCGAGTTACAGTTTACGGATATTCATAAATAACCCAAAACTCAGAATGTCGAATCTGTTTGAAGTTTCCCTTCTTTAGTGCTAGAATGTTTTCGAAATTTTTGAGTAGGTAACTCAGACCAAAGTCAGATATTGATTCGAAGTTATCCACAGATTTCTAGCCACATAGAGACATGGAGTGTGCAACACCACAAAATCGGTTACTTCTAGAAAAAGACAAACATCCATCCTTTCCTATCTCAATAAGGTAATGGTGAATAAAGAAGATACAATGAAGGAATTGTATGAAGAATAACTCATGTTGAATGGGGTATAGAACCTTATGAACATCTATGATTGCCGGGATTTCCAGCTGTAAATCTTACAAGATTTCCTACAATAATCTGTTCATTAAATCATTGACATCCCATATTTATTTTATGATATTCCAACTCGAAGGTACATCATGTCATCCCAAATACTCTCACCCGTACATCACAAGCTTATAATGTTCTAGACAAAATCCTTCTCGCCTAAAAGTTCTTATTGTGCCCATGTATTCATAATTCTCACTTATGTTGGCAGGCTCTCTAGAGTCTGAACTCCAGCAAACTCCTTCCTTTTATAGCGGGCCAGAATGTCCGGTCACAGCCTGGTATGAGACCTCCTGATGACTCAGGTTCTCCATTTCCCTGAAGACTTATACATCCTAATTCTCGCAACACCCGCCCCATGTATTATATTTTATGATGGGACATACTGCAGACATTTTCCGACCTTACACTATCGAGGCTATTTAGCGGGCGTTTTAAACAGGCGGCCGAGGGGTTAAACATAAAATTCCTGGAGTAGTTTTAGGATTTACCAGAGGGCGAGAACTGAGAAAGGATGTGAATTTGGTTGTGTTATAATAATATATAATGTATATTTTAAGCACTATAGTATCGAATAACTCGTGTGAAGAGGTTTTTTTTTCGTATTGTGGGAGATTCTCTGAAGAATCTGGAGGACATCATCATTTTTGCGGGCATGATCTGAGGAACAGCGTGGTGTCGCTTCGTCCAACTGTCTGTTATTTTCGAATTTTAAGCCGAAATTGATCTCAAACGTCTATGATGAGCTCACTGTGTCGAAGTCGATTAAGTCTTACGGCCGACCGTAAACACAATAACTTTCGATAGAAATAACTTTAAAAATCGAAAATTGTAGAGTAGGTTTGACCTCAATTTCGAAGACCGAATTCGTGAATGGGTTAAATCCACCCGATGATTCCGCAAAATCTTATTTGCCGACCAAAATAATGAAGCTGGGTGATGTCGAATTATTTTACGTGCAGTTCGATCCTTTATCTATGAATTAAAACAGATTTCATCGTCCTACTCTCATCGAGTCGGTAATAATGATTTTTTGAAAAAAGGTCCAAAATTTTGGAACTTCAAGGACCTCTCACGTCCAGGACGATTTTTTAAAAAAATATCTGACCTTATATTCTTGTTCTACGCCCTCGAATTAGTGAGTGTGCCAAATTTCACGGCGATAGGAGTCGGAAAATTATTTTTCGAAAATTGAGATTTTCTTAAGGGTAACAACCCCTTAAAATTTTACCAAAAATCGAAAGTTCTCCGATCGACCTGAAATTTGAAACATATACTAATTCGAGGGCGTAGATTAAGAAAATCCAATCAGAATGTTAATGGAGAGTCTGGTTCGTTTTTTATGGCCCGAGGAAAATCGAAAAAATTGGACCTTTTTTAAAAAAATCATAATTTTTCAACCAGAAGACTTACATCTATAAAATAAATGGCTACGTACTCACAAAGGATCCAGATATAACCAAAAAAATTCGATATTGTCCAGCCTCACGCGTTTGATCTGTACGACGACCCAAAGTTGACCCAAATTTCGAAATTTTGGTCAACTTTGAGACGTCGTGCCGACCAAAATAATGAAGCTGGGTGATGTCGAATTTTTTCACGTGCAGTTCGATCCTTTATCTATGCAATAAAACAGATTTCATCGTCCTACTTTCATCGAGTCGGTAATAATGATTTTTTGAAAAAAGGTCCAAAATTTTGGAACTTCAAGGACCTCTCACGTCCAGGACGATTCTTTTAAAAAATATCTGACCTTATATTCTTGTTCTACGCCCTCGAATTAGTAAGCGTGCCAAATTTCACGGCGATAGGAGTCGGAAAATTATTTTTCGAAAATCGATATTTTCTTAAGGGTAACCCCTTAAAATTTTACCAAAAATCGAAAGTTCTCCGATCGACCTGAAATTTGAAACATATACTAATTCGAGGGCGTAGATTAAGAAAATCCAATCAGAATGTTAGTGGAGAGTCTGGTTAAACATAAAATTCCTGGAGTAGTTTTAGGATTTACCAGAGGGCGAGAACTGAGAAAGGATGTGAATTTGGTTGTGTTATAATAATATATAATGGATATTTTAAGCACTATAGTATCGAATAACTCGTGTGAAGAGGTTTTTTTTTCGTATTGTGGGAGATTCTCTGAAGAATCTGGAGGACATCATCATTTTTGCGGGCATGATCTGAGGAACAGCGTGGTGTCCAACTGTCTGTTATTTTCGAATTTTAAGCCGAAATTGATCTCAAACGTCTATGATGAGCTCACTGTGTCGAAGTCGATTAAGTCTTACGGCCGACCGTAAACACAATAACTTTCGATAGAAATAATTTTAAAAATCGAAAATTGTAGAGTAGGTTTGACCTCAATTTCGAAGACCGAATTCGTGAATGGGTTAAATCCACCCGATGATTCCGCAAAATCTTATTTGTCCAATATTTCCAAAAATACAGATTATACCGAATTGAAATCCAGCTTTTTATCGAAAAATGATAGTCCTAAGGTTCATACAGAATATCATGAAGATGATATGATCTGAAGATCACGGATTATTGAATATTTGGGAAAAAAAATTTGAAATATTTTTTCAAATTGTTCTAATGACACGACCATCACGAAATTTTGCACAGAGTTGCCAAGTTTGATTCCGATTAAATCAGTATTTTTTGAGTTGATCCGGAAAAAACAACGATATAGAGAAAAAAACACGAAATTTTATATTTTTCTGAGAAAAAAATTTTTTCGAAAACAATTAAAAAAAAAAAATTCTTCAATATTCACTGACAGTGTGATCTCAACGGAATTTCGTGAAAAGTTGTGCGTTGTTATGCTCCAACTAAGTGTCAAGTTTCAATCCAATCGTATCAGTAGTACTTGGACTAAAAGTTTCTTTGATATAATTTATCAAAGTTAACTGAGAATAATAACATCTGATGCCATACGTCCTAAGTGTGCCAAATTTCACGGCGATAGGAGTCGGAAAATTATTTTTCGAAAATTGAGATTTTCTTAAGGGTAACCCCTTAAAATTTTACCAAAAATCGAAAGTTCTCCGATCGACCTGAAATTTGAAACATATACTAATTCGAGGGCGTAGATAAAGAAAATCCAATCAGAATGTTAGTGGAGAGTCGGGTTCGTTTTTTATGGCCAGAAGAAAATCGAAAAAATTGGACCTTTTTTAAAAAAATCATAATTTTTCAACTAGAGGACCTTCGTCTATAAAATAATTGGCTACGCACTCACGAAATTTTGCATAAACCTCAAGCTATAATTCTCGATCAAGTACTAGATTGTAATTCGATCCAAAATTTTGAATGGGTATAACTATCTAAAGAATAATTGGCGAATTCAACCCATTTAAGCATTCGACCTCTCAATTAAACTGAAAACCTAATCTACAAATATATTCCCTATATCGATTCTTCCTTAAGTTAATGTGTTTACGGCCGGCCTAACCACTGATAGTGAACAAAATAACTTCTGGAAGAATCTACTCAGTAGCTTGATAATAGTAAGTTCGGAGTTTAATTACGAGGCCGAATTGGCTAATTAGTAAAAACTATCGAATGATTCTGCAGATTTACCCTTCCAAAATTTCAGTTTCTCGATATTTCCAAAAACATAGATCAAATCGCTCTTCAATGAAAAATGCCATATTGAAGTTTAAGCCAAATAGGGTCTACAGAACAATAAGCAAAAAAATTAAAGAGTCTTCCTGCATTTTGTTAAATGGAGAGAGTTATTTTGCTCATTGTTCTGTAGACCCTATTTGGCCGAAACTTCAAGGTGGCATTTTCCATTGAAGGTTGATTCGATCTATGTTTTTGGAAATATCGGGAAACTGAAATTTTTTTGAAGGGTAAATCTGCAGATAGTTTTTACTAATTCGCCAATTCGGCCAATTACTCTACAATTATCAAGCTACTGAGTAGATTCTTCCGGAAATTATTTTGTTAACTCTCAGTGGTTAGACCGGCCGTAAACACATTAACTTTAGGAAGAATCGACATAGGGAATATATTCGTAGAGTGGGTTTTCAGTTTAATTAAGAGGTCGAACGCTTAAGTAGGTTGAATTCGCCAATTATTCTTTAGATAGTTATACCCATTCAAAATTTTGTATCCAATTGCAATCTAGTACTTGATCGAAAATTATAGCTTGGGGTTTATGCAGAATTTCGTACGGGTAATTTTACTTTGAATTGGCATCAGATGGTATTATCCTCAGTTAACTTTGATAAATTATATCGAGGAAACTTTTAGTTCAACTCTGCTGAATGGGTTTATTCGAATTATTTTTTGGTACTTGGATGCCTCATTATGTTTCTTATCCCTTTTATGTTTCAAAGTTCCTGTCAACAACCCAGCAATATACCCTTTCAAAATTTCAGTTTCCCGATATTTCCAAAAACATAGATTAAATCGCCTTTCAATGAAAAATGCACCCTTGAAATTTCGGCCTAATAGGGTCTACAGAACAATGAGCAAAATAACTCTCTCCATTTAACAAAAGGCAGGAGGACTCTTTAATTTTTTTGCTCATTGTTTTGTAGACCTTATTTGGCCGAAATTTCAAGGTGGCAATTTTTATTGAAGGGCGATTCAATCTATGTTTTTGGAAATATCGGGAAACTGAAATTTTCAAAGGGTATATCTGCGGAATCATTCGATAGGGGGCTTAATACTCAATGGCTAAATTGAGCTCGAAATACAGAAGGATCACGGATTGCTGGGTTGTTGACAGGAACCTTGAAACATAAAAGGGATAAGTAACATAATGAGTCATCCAAATACCAAAAAATAATTCGAGTCAACTCATTCAGCAGAGTTGGACTGAAAGTTTCTTCGATATAATTTATCAAAGTTAACTGAGGATAATAACATCTGATGCCAATTCAAACTAAATGGAAGGAAAGAAAGAAAAATTATCGAGCAACCAAACGTTATCAGACCGTCCCGTTGGCAATCTTCCGAAACAAAGTTCGAGCGAAATTGGGATAGAACGAAGCTGTTGTTCAAGAAAAAGTTATGGTGCCACTGCCGAACAGCTAACCATCAATTACCCGAATTGGTATATCGGTCCCTGAAATGGATAGTGAAAAGAAGAAGAACTGATCTTATTGTAAACAAACAGCCACTCACGCAGCCTAAATAAAACAAACACGACATGAATCTTAACAGACACTGAACAGTCTTATAACACCAAGAATATATCAGTCGGGCGCAGGAAATCGAAAATAATAAACTTAAAACGGAGATAACAAAAGATGTGTTTTTTCCTCCGGAAGGACTGCTGGTTTAAGGCCTGTTGACGCACAAGAGCACCTTCTGATTTGTGGCAGAGGGTTGGGATACTATTCGTTCTAAAGCCTCCAAATAACGAGAAAGAAGAGGTACACCTTGATAGTATTTTTACGGGGCTTACCGCATATATATTGTTACTTGGAACTTTCCGGGGACAGCGTGATGTCGTTTTGAGCAAATGCCTGTTATTTTAGAATTTTTTCCCGAAAATGGTTTCAAACGATTAGGTTCTACTAACTGATGACGAATCTCGTTCCAAAATCGATTCTGTCCGTACGATTTCGGTGTTGCAGCTTTGAGGTTATTTCCCTGATATGTCAGGAACTACTGAAGTGATTGAATGGGAACTTCTCTCAAAAATTTTGTTCAGATCGTTCTGTCAGTGAATTGAAAAAAAATTCCAAAATTCTTTTCGAAAAAGAAAAATTTTTAAGCTCCATATTTTACAACAGCGTACGAAATTTCAGTTTAATACGGTTATAATTTTTGGAGATATTGGGAGAAAATTTGTAGTTTCGTGGTTTTTTTCTTGGTATCGTTGTTTTTTCCAGAATAACCTAAAACAATACTCATTCAATCATGATGAAACTAGGCAGCTAGTTTAAAAATGCTGATGAACCAATTTTTGTGAACATTCGTGATGATCGTGTCATTGGAATTTTAAAAAAAAATTTAAATTCTTTTTTTATTATTCAAAATTCTGCTTTTGATTCTCTTTCGATCATATGACCCTCACGAAATTCTGTATGAACTTCATGCTGTCTTTTTTCAATCAAGTACTGGATTTCAATTCGATCCAATATGTAATGAAATTTTGAATGGTTACATCAACGGAATCAACGGCCTATCGTCAACACAATAATTTCTGAAAGTAACAACTTAGGAACTCGATATTTGTATAGTGGGTTTGGGGCTCAATCACGATGGTCGAATTCGTGAATGGGTGAAATCTGCCCAATGATTTCGTAGATATCCATTCATAATTTCATTTCATGAATAATACTAAGCTGCGTTTGGCTGTATCAGCACCTGGAAAGATGATCGCTCTGGCTAAAAAGCTGCTGATCTCACGTTAGTGTTTCAACATGATTTTTATGTACTTTATTACTAGAATCTATAAACCATTCATTTTTATGAACTATCCCGGTTGGCCATGACATTCTGACACATTTCACCGTGTATATCTAGAAAATGTTAGGTTATATTCATTTTCCTGTCAGATAACTACACAACGTTGTCCTCTTTACATAGAGGTCGTAGTAATTACGTATTTTTCAAAATGTGAATTTACTTTGGGAAAATAATGATTTTGAGAAAATATTTTGTCAATTCAATAATTCCAAAGACCTGGCGAATTTTGAAGAAACTTTTTTCTCTGTTTATTGGAAGATTCAGTTATGCCATATACTTGTACGGAAATTATGAATCGATGAGCGTTGAAATTTCACTGAAAAATAATGGATAGAGTAGTCTGTTACTTTGTGATAGTTCTATCGAAAAACAGATAAAAGTACTCGAATAACCCGATAGAACAACTTATAAACGAACAGACGGACCTATAGGATTCCCCACTTTTCGAAATTCTCAAGAAATCCTACAAAAGACATTTAAATACCTTTTTGCACTACTCCTGTATGAAAATGTTGGATAGCTTGTGATAAATTATTGATTCCAAATTATCAGGGGTCTATCAGAAAAAGTAGATTTAAATTCTACATAACACTTCCTGATACTTTGTCTCTGCTTCTTCAAAACTACCTTCGGCATTTTTAGTTTCCAAGTGTGATGATTATGTTGAGATTGACAGTAGAAATTGGCAT
Source organism: Myrrha octodecimguttata (assembly GCA_958510865.1). Taxonomy (NCBI): domain Eukaryota; kingdom Metazoa; phylum Arthropoda; class Insecta; order Coleoptera; family Coccinellidae; genus Myrrha; species Myrrha octodecimguttata. The sequence goes on along the minus strand of OY294056.1, from coordinate 87,150,356 downwards.
TACCATTTGGCAACGTCGCTAAGAATTATTTTGACATTGCCGATATTTCACGAGTGCCAACCTGCCTCAGTTTTAAATAAAAGAAAACTTGATAGACCTAAATAATGGCCAACCTTGATAGTTTATAAAAGTGAATGTAGTATATAAAGCGATAAACCTCGACAAAACATCATATCCAGGTTAAAATCTCAAGCAGAAAAATATATATTTTTCCTTAATATCTTCCGTCGAATCCATCAAAATATTCTCCTCCATTCATTTCTGTATTATCATCGCTGGTCACTTATCCTCTTGAATAGTCCCTATTCTTCTTCTGTTCAATTGTCGATATCCTCATAACACAGCAATAGCCCACTTCAGAAATATAAAGAAGCAATTCACCTAAACACAAAAGACATGTCAGTGTATTCTGAAATATGATTATTGTTTCA